>CM034150.1:707862546-709103592 GCA_019776745.2 Taxus chinensis | reverse complement strand
AGGTGTGAGTTGCAACTTTGACAACTTCACAAAAAATTCTTCTACAAAATAGGCAATCCAAAAATATACAACACATTCAAATAGACATACACAAACAAGATTAATAAAATTTCCAACAAACATATAGGTTTGACAAAAAGCAAAAATAAGTAAGGAATCTTGGAACCACATCATTCTGCATCCCAAGGGAAATAGGGGTTCCACCCAAAAGCCTCCATGTGCACAACAAAAAACTATCAAATACATCTTTATCTCTCATCTTCCAAATAAGAAAAATATGTCCATGTTTTACTTTTATCTCTCGATAGGTGGAAATCCTAATCACACTCCCTCCAAAATTCATGCCTCACAACTCCCTTTCCCCTCCCTAACAGTCCCATTAATCCATCTCCCACACCCTTATTAACGCAAGCTACCGAACCCCAATATATCACATTCACAACACTCATGTAAATACTCATACAAACTCAATTTTCACAACTATATTGATAAATAAAGAAATAATAAAAGTGGAGATTGTACCTCTCCATTGAGCTTCAAAAAATATTCGTCACACAACAAGATTTAACTCCTTCCAACCAAGCACAATCTAAAATTCAACTCCAAAAAGGATCCAACCATGCAATAACACAACATCAACATTAGACACAGGTTGTCAAATTTTCCACGTTGCAAACACCCACCATCCTTCTATGGCTGGTCCCCTATCCCCTTTTGGTGTATAGTGATGTAATTTTCCTGCAGTCACAAACAATAATACCTTTCTGACCTCAAGGCCATATCAATATATCATGGAAATCAATGCGTATAAAACATCCATCATACAATCCTCAGCATACATCAAGCAATACAACACACACATATATCTATCAATTAAAATCATCGTATAACGTGGCTAAATCATTATTAAAAAATTTATGAATATTTATCCATTATTTTAAATCACTTAACACTTTAATTCTACTCTAGTAAATAATTTAAAATCACCTATAATCAAATTTCACATTCTACAAAATCATGAAATTCCTTATATCTATCATTACTCCTAACTACTAGATACACTCAAAAACATATTATTGATCCCTAATACCATCATATTGTTAACAATTCACAAAATCAATGAGACCACATGGTTAGTCCAATACTCCAAATATTCTCAATATGTCAAGAATCAAAATGTCAATATATAACAAAGTGATAATTCTAGATTATCATCATATCCTTAAATGCCCATCGACGTCCACAATACACCCATATAGTCCAAAGGAATAATCAGAGCACAATAGTAATAATGATGTCCCTCGTATCTTAATAACACTCTAACTAAAATATAATAGTAAGTTCCATGTCTCTAATCATCTGAAATTATTATCATAGTGTAATCAATGTCGAAGAGGAGTGGGCATTACATCCCTCTCCCATTAGATTTGACTTCCTCCTGGAAATCACAGAAAGATGTAGGAAACCAATGCATATGAATAGAATTCATTCCCTTCACGGGAGTTCTTTATTTCAACAAAAGTGGGTTGCTAGAACCCAAGTTTGGTCGATTTTTATTCATTAAAGAGAAGGGATGTTGTTAGGCATAGGTACTAAACCTCCTCCTCAAACAAGGTTACAATCATTTAATTCTAAAGAGTAAACTCTATGAGGTTAACCAAGTTACAACACAAAATTTAAACAAGAAATTTCTAATGGAATCCCAAAGAATAAATACCAAGTTCAATGAAGAACATGAAGGGTTACACACATACGGGTCCTCGTAGTCACACATGGGTGTAACACACGAGAAAAGGGAAGGTAAAACCTCAATTTAGGTTGAATTATACTTCAATGTTCATTATTTAGAAAAGGTTAACAAATGCCAATCATGATCCTAAATTTTTCATGAGGAAACACACCTACTCATAAGTCTAGAAATTTCAGACGCACACAAGATGAGGTTTAACAATCAAGGAAACACTTAAATTTAACAAAAGCATTTACACCAATGCAGATTATTTATTGGAAGTACTTTGTATAATTCAAAAGGATTAAATTAAATTTTCATGGTAATACAAGCATAATCTTAGCCAAAAGGTTTCTATAAGTTAAATTTTTACTCAAATATCAAACACACAATAGTAATTCTTATTTAGAAACCCCAAATACTTAGATACTATTTCCACTAGGAAGAAAAGTACTCTTTGCCAAAACTAACATATCAACACAAGAGGTATCATTCTCTTTGTCTTACAAAACATCATTTCTTAATTTTAAATCTACCCTAGCTCAAATATTCTTAAAACGTTCAAAAGAATAATATTATAATCATATGAACACTCAAGTGGGCTAGGAGAATTAGGAAACAAGAGAGGTCCAACTACAATTTACAATAGCAACACAAAAGACATTCTTTTAGAAACTTATGAAGACCAACTTGCACTATTCTCTTCCTTAAAGTACAAGTGGGACAACATCATGGTTCCACAAAAGGAAAGAGGATTCAAAAATTCTTCCATATCGATAACATATGTTTCCTAAGCTTTCCACTAAGCCTAGGTTTCCAATGACCTATTCCACACACAAGGAGGGTGCCTTTCTTAACTAGAGATATAGACTCACTCCTAGACCATAAATCATACATTCATAGAGCTAAGAGGAAACAATGGTGGGAAAACCTGAAATAATCCTACAAGGGGAATCACACACATTTATGTTCAAGGGAGAAAATCATAGCTAGAAAAAATCACTATCAACAATGTATTTTATTAATCAAGTTAGGTGGGCAGACCTAAAGGTTCAAATAGTTTCCACCTTTGGCATGGTGGGACGTAGTGTCCATCAATAAGAACATAACAATTAATCCATTCTAACAAGGGGATAAAATACCTATGTATATTTTTGAAACTTTCTACTACCCAACGATATGTCCAAAAATTACCTAGAATAAAATTATGTTATAAACATTCTACTTATGTTTTTTTTTTATATAACAAGGGGAGGTATGGAAATTACTTAACTATATCTCACCCCAAAATATTAGGCTACAAATGATATTATATATTCTCAGAGTAGTTCAAGGGAACCTTTTTTTATTATTATGGATAAAAGAGGGTTAAAGGGACCATTCCCCGTACAAAAAAGGAGAAAAATATATATCGATGAGGAACAATTGAAGTTACCTCTACCAGCAGCACAGAAAGTAACAAACAACACAACGAAAACCAAAATTATAAACTAAACAACAAAAAAATATTATGAAGAGTTCATCCCTGGGACCCCTTCCCATGGGACCCAAGATGCATCTTAAGGGATTCATTTTTCCCTTTCTTCCTTCTTCTCATAGTAGACCAACAATCACCGAATTTTGGATTAACATTTTCATTTGTGTGAATAAGAATGTAAATTTCAATATTATTGTTTTCCTCCTGATAACCAAGAGGAAGGGATAAAGTCCCAAACTCATAGCTAGGGGTAGGATTCTTCTCTACATGGTTAGACAAAGGGATAACCAACGCATTCACTAAAACCAAAACTTCCTCATTCACAGATCCATCTTCAGAATCAGAATCTGAGTGACTGTCAATAACCAAAAGACTCGGATCGGAATTATTCCACCAAAAAGTGTGTCTACTTGCATCTTTCTTCCCATAATTGCAAGCCATAGCTAAGTGTCTAAGTGAAAATCTGGTTTGGCATCTGAAGGGGAAACCTTCATAGTCCAGATTTTGAGTCCATAATCTATCCTCAACCATAAGATCAATAAAAGTGGGAAACTCTATTGAAGTTTTCATGTAATCCAATATGCGAGCATACATAGTATACTCATACAAGGTCATTTTTGTGTCAATAGAAAGGGGTTTCCCCAGAGTATCCCCAATCAAGATTAAACATTTCTCATCCCAAAAATGAAGAGGCAGATATGGAAAAAAAATCCAAATAGTTCTTATTTGGAAATTTTTAGTTACAAGATTAAAAAGGGGGAACCATGGCTTCATGAGCAGAAAGTGGGGTTGATAAGACCACAATCTATAAAAAATTAAATCTCTATCATAGGTAATTTCAAAGACAACAATGAATAAATATCTAGCTGTAGGATAAATGTCGACTTCACCTTCCTTTAATGGCTTCCAAGATGAAGATATCCAATCATGGAGTGTAGGCAGGCCAGGGAAAACATGTTTTAATCTGCAGGTAATGCCATTTTCCTTGACATAAGCCTCTGATTTCAAAACATATGGGCAAAAAAAACAGTGGGGTAATATTTGGCATGTGTCCTAGCCTTTGGAGGTGGGTGATATGAGGATTTAGTCACATCAATGAAATGTTTTACTCTTCCTTGAACTGGTTTCTCACTAGATCCATAACCCCCCAAACTCACAGCCTCCAAAAAAATTCAATTCTTCCAGTAGGTAAATATGAGAAAAAGAGGGAGAGAATGGCACATATGTAACTGAGGTACTTCCCTTCAGAGAAGATCCAATTGAGATGCCACTACCTTTCTTCAAAAAAACATGCTTCGATACAACGGTAATAAGGGAAATAGCAGTGGTTGTTGCATCTTTCAATTTTGATGGTAAACCCAAGGAAGAGATATGGTTTTTCCAGTTGGTGTGTGTATTTTCCACATCATTAGGTGAGTCATCTCACTTAGGTGAGATCATAGGTCCACGTGTCATTTAGGGGTCATTATGAGATTCCCTTATGCGTTAGTGTGTCAGTGCATCATATGCGTCATTGGGAGTTACACTTCTATTCTGGGAATGTAACTCCCCCTCTCTACTCGAGTTGTCATGATTGCAGCATTGGGGGTTACTCAACACCTCCTATATGTACACATCTTTTAATCTATGAGATAGAGGAGAGTTTTATGGCTTAACTAGGTTCTGCCCATTTGTTTCAAATATTTTCATGCACATTCGGTTGATGCTCACTCCTCCCGAGATCTCTTCACGCTTTCATTCACACATCGTCCCTTGTGATCCTCTCTTGTGGGTTTTCAAACCCTCTTTCATGGTATCAGAGTGAATCTTGTGGATCCATGCACTCATCAACATTTCTGTGCATGTTTTTCGGCTTCCGGCATGATATACAAATCTCTTTCAGCGTGTGTCATAATGGATATTCCAGTTTTTCTCTTCTTGCATTGATTTGGGTGTTTATACTTCTGTTTGGGTTTGATCGCAGTTTTTTGGTTGTGTTCAAGTTTCTGGTGTTTTCGGAGTTTGGTGTCTTCTCAGGCTCGTCAGTTCCTTACTTTCATATGCTCATATTTGCATTCTCTACATCAGGTTATGCTATGGAATCTTCGACGGTTCATTTTTTAAAGCTCCTCAGGCCTTTTCTGTAACTCGGTGTTTGGTTTTGGTCTTTGCTCAGCCTCACTTGATCCTTGTGCATCAAGTTCACCATCAAACATTTCTCTCTCTTTGCTTTGTTCACCAAGAGCTCGTACTCAATGCTGCCTTGTTCTCACGTTGGTTAGGAAGCTCCCTTCTTGCTGGCTGTGAATGTCTAGATGGATCTTTGCATGGAACACCAACAAACTACCAAACTACATTTTTTTTTTCTTTGGAAAAACATTTTTGCACTCTGCTCTAGGTCATTGGTCCTTGCTCCAGCCACCTGTACACATCTCAAGCATCTTAGGCATGTAGCTCCTTCCAACCTGGCACTTGGCACATCTCCAACCGCTCCTCCAATAGCTTAGCACGTTCCAACACTACAATCAGTTGTTTTTGGGCGTTTTTGGGCATTTTTTGGCTTTTTGGGTCTTCAAACGGCTCCTCCAGCTTGTGTAGACCTACAACACCTACTCCCAGCACCTCCAGTGACCGTTTTACACATCTTCTGCAACCTGCAACGTCATATTCAACAGCTCAGTCTTTTCTTGAAACATTTTTTGGGAATTTTTTGGGTGTTTTGGCTCTTCTAACGGCTCCTCCCACTTGTACAGACCTACCACTCAGCCTCCAGCACCTCCCACATGTCTGCAACACCCTCAGCAGCCTGTACAACTCTTTTTGGTGGTTTTCCCTCCAAACAACGCAGCACGTGGACCCTCTAACTTGGCATTCCTCCACTCTTCCTATGTGGGCCCTCTTTCCACCTCCTTTTTAATGTTTTAAGGTGGTTAAATAAAAAACATTTCATTTCTTGGCATGTATTAATTTATAAGGTTGTTTTTGGCTTGTAATTTAATCCCTTCCTATGAGTATCGAAGGCGGAGGGTGAGGTCCGGGGTTGGTAAGAGGCTAATCCCCCCTCGTAGTCAAAACAAACTCTACCTAAAATTTTGTGCCATTTCCAATGAGTACCCACATGATACCCTTTTCACCCGTTTCATGCACTTTTTTAATGTGTTTACAGCATCTAGTGTATTTTTCCATCAGTTACGAGAATCGTTTTAATGAGATAACTATTAGTGCAAATCCACAACACCCTTGGATGTTGATCAGATTTCTAGTTTGATCGTATTAGAATCCAGTGTGATTGTACAACATGGAATCCTTTCTCCAAGTGTGGGACTTGTAAAAATGAGAAATGAATCTCCAGAGAAGGTTGGTTCTCTTCCTAAACTACCTGCCACAAGCTATTCCATTGCAGGAAAGCTAATCTAATCCTAATCTAACCATGCCAAGGAGACAGAGAGAGAAAATGGAAAAATAGAGCCTACACTAAAACGTTGATACACCAGAGAAGGAAAATGTTGAACATCTATCAAAACTGCCATGGAACAAGGAGAGGTGAGCAATGGGAAGGATGGACAGATGCATCACAGGCCCAAGGATAGATTTCACACAGAAAATGTCCCAAAACTCCATGAACACAGCTCCGAACCTATAATGAGTATTAAAACATGCACAAATACTTTCAATGAAGAGAGGAAAGAAGAAAACAAGCGAAAAACGAGCAAGGATGGACAGATGCATCATGAAACACGTTTTTTGTTGCTCCAGAAGTTTACACAGAACATCATTTTAATGGTAAAATAAAAAAATGCCATTACAGAGTAGGGGAGGAGGTTCGAACTCCATTTTCAACCTTGGAGAAGAAAAGAAGGGAGGGCAGAGTAGAAAAGATGAACAACCACTTAAAAATGAGCCAAATCTGGGTTTTTACAATGCATGGGTCGAGCCCAAGAGAGAGAAAACGTGAAAAGACATGGGATCCATTCCTCATTAAATGCAGATGCATTATAATAGCATGGGCGTCCTTACAGACCCATGCCCTGACTTTTTTGACCATGCTGGAGAAGAATGCGACCCATTTCGCATTAAAACTGGTTGTTGAAATGTCAGTTCTGGCCATTACCACGCACCAGAGACGTTTCTTCATTTTATCTCTCCAAAATGAACCAAAATTCAAGATTGACCATGGAATCGTGTAGATAATTTCACCAGATTTCCATTGATATAAAGAACGCAAAAATCTGAGATCTGGATCGAAAGTTATGGCAATCTGAAGATTTAGGGCAAAAACAGGCCAAAACGGATCAGCCAGAAAATATTTGAATTTTTCACCTGTGCTCCGCCACTTGGATGACACGTGTCAGGCTCTGATTCATCCATGAGCCTCCTTATAAAATTCCTTTCGGGCCCTTAAACTTGGACACGTGGCACTATTTTATTGGTTCGGGCCTGAGGGGCGCATTTTTACCTTGCGTCAAACACTTAGCCAAATTTCCAACTTCTCCTCTTCTGACATGTGGCACGCTCTGATTCATCCACGGGCCTCCTTATCTCTATTTGCAGCCCTCTCACCTTTTTATGTCCCATGCGTCCCTCGCGTACCTTTGGCCCGGATGTCCCGAACGAAAATCTCCTACTTCGGCCGATTCGGGCTTCCTTGTTCTTGTTTGAGATGAAGAAACGTGGCGAGATTTGATTCGTTGGTGGCTCTTTCAGATTTTCACATCCCACGCGTACTTTTGGCCCAACTGTCCCGGACGAAAGTCCCCTGTTTCAGCCGAACCGGCCGGTTCGCATCCTCCGAGTACTTTTGGCCCGGATGTCCCAAACTACATGGGACAAATATCTCTGAACCGCCCGAAATGGACTGACTTGCGGCAAACCGGCTGATCCGCATCCCACATGTACTTTTGGCCCAGATGTCCCAGACCGCGTGAAACAAGACTTAGGAAATTTTTTCCCTCCTTCGGCCGATTCGGCTTTTCACGTCCCATGCGTCCCAACGTCCCAACTGTCCCGCAGACCGCTTGGACTAGGACTTAGCTGATTTTCTTCATTTTTTCGGCCCCAAGCTTGGTACAACGAACCTCAGTACGATCCGAACCCTTCAGACCTGAAATTCCTTAACACAGTCTTGCAACCTTAATTTTTGCATTTCTTCCATTTTCTCAACCTGTTGGGATTTCTTCTTGTATGAGAGAGTTAGAGAGAAGCCGCGGGACCCCAAAAAACATGATTTTTTGCCTTGAATCAATCTACTTGCTCGAGACTGAATAATCTGATGCATGTTATCAAAATTACCTTGGGGGGTGAATTTTGGATAACAATAACTTTAGACTCATTTTTGAGTGATTCCTTGGTCAAAATTACATGATTTTTCAAACATTACGTGATGGGATTATTAGTTTTGTAAATGAACTACTTTTATAAAGTGCCACATTCTGAGGGGTTGCTTATACTCTTGGGCCTACACACGCAGATGCATTATCGGCTGAGTCCTACGTCTTGCTTTTGTGCATCTTGCATTTTTTCATCATGGAGAGTGCTCTTTCCAGACGTAAGCGTCGTAGGATCACCTACAGCCTCCGCCACTTCTCACCGGGAGAGGGAACTATTCAGTTTGGCATGCTTCCATGGAACATTACTTCACCCATGAGGGTCTTTTACCCTTCTTGCTTGGGCCAGTTCCAGCACCTGCTGATCATCGTCATCTAGAATACTTCCTTGACACTTGTGACCATGTATTTGGTCACATGATGATGCATGTCTCCATATCTCTCTGGTTTCATGTGGCAGACTCAGATCTACCTCACCGTGTCTAGAGCATTCTTCAGTCCCTCTATGGAGACCCTTCACATACTGTCACCATTGTTGTTTCTGATGATTCAGTCATCTCCTCAATTTCTTCGTGTGATGACAGTTACATTGATATAGACTCGTTTGGTTCTACTTTTGATGACGAGGATTGTGCACCCAGTTTTGATGTCGAGAGCATTATAGAGGACTTCTCTCCTCTTTCTCTCATTATTCCAGACAGTGTTGTCACCCCCACATATCATCAGATATCGAGAAGTCTCATACTCAGTCTCACACCATCATTACACCAGCCTCCTTTCCACTTCCAGTGTGCGAGGCCCTTTTCACTCCTCTACCTTCATTGGATGACTCATCCTCTCATACATCACTCTTCTGTTTGTTGAGTCCCCTAATTGGGATGAGTATCTACTTGACCTTTGTCATCTTTTTGTAGATTCCACTTGTGATGCACTACAGGTCCCTCATCCATCTACAGGTGTTTTAGAGGAGTTCATCATCTCTTTTTTTTGGAGTGCCCCTTCCAGGAATCATGTCACTTCCACATTTCCAGAGACCTTCATTGATCCACCCTCAACTGTGGATCCCTTTTCTATTGTGGAGGATGTTTTGTTCCCTTCACATCATGTGGACATCCTTTCTACAGGTGTTCACTCTTCACACTCTGACATTTCTACACACGTGGCATTACCTTTGGTTCCTTGGCACTCACTCGCTAGACCTATGTCACACTTCCGTGTACCAGACTTGGAGTTCTTCATGTTGCTACCTTTAGTTTCCTTTGTGGAGTGGGAAAAATTCCAGCACATCATTTCTATCCTTCCTAAGGGCAAGCGCAATGTTTGATATGGGTGGCTCTTCTTAAATCAAGAGGTAGAGGATCTCATCATCGACATTCTTTTGGGATACCTCCTAGAGCTGTAGAGTTCAGATCTATCCATGGCATCTTCTGCATTCCTCTCATCTCCCTCTTCTTCTTTCTTCTTCTTTCTTCTTCTTTCTGAGAGATTGACTCTTTGTACATGGGTACCTTTTTAGGCTCGTCTATGGCCAGGACCCTTTTTTGGCATCTTTCTTAGATTAGAGAGTGTATTTTGTTCTCTTGTGGTGGATGTTTTTCCCACTAGGTTTTCCTTCACTGCTTGGGACTTCTTTCTTGTACATGGGTACCACATCAGGCTTTGATTCAGGACCCATTTCTCATTTCTGGCTTACCACCTCATCCTAAGTTACGATGAAGGGGGGGTGTTGGTGTGTGTATTTTCCACATCATTAGGTGAGTCATCTCACTTAGGTGAGATCGTAGGTCCACATGTCATTTAGGGGTCATTATGATATTCCCTTATGCATCAGTGCATTAGCGCGTCAGTGCGTCTGCACGTCAGTGCGTCAGTGTGTCATATGCGTCATTGGGAGTCACACTTCTATTATGGGAATGTAACTCCCCCTCTCTACTCAAGTTGTCATGATTTTAGCGCTGGGGGTTACTCAGCACCTCCTATATGTACACGTCTTTTGATCTATGAGATAGAGGAGAGTTTTATGGCTTAACAGGGTTCTACCCATTTGTTTCAAATCTTTACATGCACATTCGGTTGATGCTCACTCCTCCTGAGATCTCTTCACGCTACCGCTCACATGTATGTTGTTGTGCACATCATCCCTCGTGATCCTCACTTGTGGGTTTTGAAAGCCTTTTTCAGTTCCCCCCACTGAGCCCCAAACAGTAGAGTCGAGATCACCTCCAAAAACACCCTACATAAGGCCAAAACCACCACCATACTCCTGGTCGGCATGGGCCTGATCGTTGTCGTTGGACAAGGGTCATCTAAGCTTGTATCCCTCGATGCCTCCAAAGATCTTTCCATTGCATCCATGACAAAATTTTGGTGCAAAGCCACCATTGTTTTCACTAGGGTTAGGGCACCCTTTAGTGACCACCTTTAGAAAATCCTCCTAAAACACACAAGAATAATTAGAAAACCTTTCAATTGGTTCAAACTTTCATATTTTTCTCTTTATAAATTTTTAGGGCATACAAAAGTCATTTATACAACCAAGGTTGTTTATTCATACATTTTAAGAATATCAAACTGAATTAGCATTTCCTGTAAACCGGGTTCGACAAGATGCCCACTTAGGTGAGTACAACAATCCCACCAATTTTATTATCGTTATTATTCTTTGTAATTTTCACATAGTTTCTCTCTTCTTATTTTTTTGTTTATTTCTTCTTCTATTAGCTACAAAGCTAGAGTAAGGAACCTTTTTTCCCAAATTTTTCAGTTTATTTATTAAGTTTTGAAAATTCCAAGGCCCCTCAATTAGAGTTCTAATATATTTGGGCTTATCACATTCCTTAATTGAATTTTACCTGTAGGAATATCCAAGCATATGACACCCGCAAATCTTATAGAAACGAAGAGATCGTCAACCAAAACGGAACACACCAAGATTACAAGAGTGTTCCAAAGAATCACATGTATCACCAATGCACTCCAAATGGGTCTCCAAAAGCTTCAATAAGAGATATGATGAAGTTGCACAGTAAGAAGTTATAAATTTGCTGTTTAAGAATTCAAGTATCTTAGATCAATAGAGGTGAGAAAACAATGTTTACAGTTAATACTCAAAATGTGTTTCACTATTATATATAAACAAAGAGTGTTATCTGAACAAAATTATACCTCCACAAGATACCATCAACTAAGGTAATCAAGGCAAAAAGGGGGAAATAACCCCATGGAAACCATACTTCCTCATCAATATGACATCAAATACAAGGAGGAAAGTCAACTGAGTTACTCAAAACATGGCCTCTATGGCCAACGGTTATTGCCTTAGAAGAAAGAGAACGACATAAACACAACTAAGATTGAAACTTAAGACCTATAAAACCAAAACATCTAAGAACAAAGTCCAAAAGGACCCCAATAAATCCATATATACGTTAATTCAACTCAATATTAATAGATTATAGTGTGGTATACCTAAACAATTTAGAGACTAAGACAAGATAAATCTATCTATCTTTCATTAAGACTAAAACAAGCACCAAGTTACAGAAACTATGGAATTTCATATTTATCCCAAGGAGTTTACATTTCAAACATTGATCTTTTCTGAAGTAACAAAAGGAAACCGAGTTAGGAATCCAGTATGTCCATCGGGTGGACTATCACATCCAAACAGTACACTACCCACTAAAACCTATACGTATCCAAGAGTTAGTCCATTCCTGCCTAATCCATAAGTCCATCAAAAATATCACGTCTATTTTGATGATGAAAAAGATCCTACTAGGGTGTAAAAGAAACTAAACCACCGTCAAAACTATCAAATTTACCACATGACATGGAGAACTCTCTCTCAAGAAAGGTTTGAGTAACGAAAGAGTTACTCCAAGATCCTACGCACATAAAGTTCCATCACTCCAAAACCAAAGGCATGACTTGAAGAACCTAAGAAGAAAATCAAGACACCTAGGGTGTACCACCATACGACGAGAGATCAAAATAAAAAAAAGTGTAGAACCAACTCATCAACAGAAGAGAAAAGGGTCACGTAAGATTCTTCACAACATTTAGCCAAGTGGCCATTGAGAAAAATGAGCTCTGAGTCACCAATCAAAGGTAAAATCCAAAAAATATTTGCAATCAATTAAAATGGCTAAATAGACGCATTGCAATCCTTGAAAATATTGTAACAAGATAAAAAAAGAAGAAGAGCCTTGGAGCTTCACAATCATATCATAAAATTAAAAAAAAATTCCTGATAAAAGAAATTAAGTTTACAAATAAAAACAAATGAAATGTCCACGTCACATTCACTTTGTAACCATTCATGGGCCATCAGGAGGGGTATTATACATCAAGATTAGATCTAAGAATACACATACAACAATGGATCAACAACAACACCATGTTTTGATTTTGACCATCCCATATGGGGCTTAAGTCCACAAGCAACAACCCAAACCAACTTGTCTAACCACTGAAGAAAAAGGGAAGCTCTAAACAACTAATTATCGTCTAGTTTTCCTCCAAACAGATCCCAAAATTCTACCTCTAACACTAATTCCCAAGAGTTGGACCGCACTAAAAATAACACTCCAAATAAGGAAGGATCTCTATGGGGTCAACACATCACACATTTCTAACCAAGATCTAGGATCCCAATAACCAAAATCTTCACAAGTAAACCCAGTCTTATCACTCAATAAGTTCACAAGAATATCAAACTGAATTAGCATTTCCTGTAAACCGGGTTCGACAAGATGCCCACTTAGGTGAGTACAACAATCCCACCAATTTTATTATCGTTATTATTGTTTTAATTTTTAGAGGCTCAAGAGGTCCTAGATTTAAGTTTAGTTAACTGGTTTGTCGTTTTCCCCATGATTACCTAGGATCCAAGCATTGAACCCGCAAATCTTATACGAAAAGTAACACCCACAAATTTTGATGTTCAAAACTGAGACCAAACTCATGATTACTTTGGGAAAATTACAGTAATATATTTTTGTTTAAGAAAAGGTCTCAAGGGTGAGAACCTTACTTGTGATTAAATAAATTTATGTTTATTAAATTTCCTACAAAATCATAAGGTAATAAAAGAATTAAATTAATAATTAAATATTATTAATTTATTTCTAACATCTTTTCAAATTTAAATCCTCATATAGGGTTTTCCGTTAATTCTCATTAAAATATTAGTTGGATCCATTCTCATAATTTCATCTCATTCAACGTTGTATTTAAATAATGAAGGGTCATCTTCTGAGTTGATTAGGATAATGTCCAAGTCTATCATATAGTCATCTAACTATACGTTTTAAATTCTTATTAATTCACACCTTATAAATCATTATCTAAGATACCCCCATTACCCAATAGTATTTAATTAAACCTTATAGTTCAACATCATTTATTTATTTAATAACCATAATAAAAAAATCACAACTTGTTCTAGCCTATTAAGTGGCCCCATTCACCAATTAACCCCCTTCACTTTAATTACAATCCATTCCCACAAAAGCCACAACTTAAAACATTTTAGGGTTCATTGTTCACCACTAGATCAAAACAACATGAACCCTTAGACCTAGTTTCCCTAAAAATCCTTATGAGTTTCCCTTTATTCTTTTCTTACCCTATTCTTATCATTTTCACTATTTTGTTTTACAGGTTGGGAGAATGAGGAGTGGAAGCCTTAGGAGCCATTAAATCTTGGGAGGGTTTGCAAAACTCTACATTTGTAATATTTTTGTATTAAATGTGAGATCTACCAAATTTATATTGTGGATACTATTTTCCCTATTTTGTTTCATTTTATTTTATTCAAATTTATTTTATTTTTTTAACAAGGGGATATATACACATATTTTGGTATATATCACATTTATTTTAAAATTATTTGAAAAAAGCCTCGTAGAAAATGCCTAATTTAAAATAATGCAGACAAATTATATAAATATGTGTGTGTGTGTGTTGGTTAAACCCTGTGCTAGGAGTTTATATTTTATACGGCCTGATGATATATATATAGCCTCGACTTTGATAGGAAGGGCGGGTCACTATGTTGGAGTGTTGTGTCTGTAATATGTATGTGGGGTGGGGGAACCAACCCCTACCCCTCTTATTTCTTTTTGTTTTTATAAATATATTCCAATGGCCATATGGCCTAAACTATAACATAAAGCCTCCTCTTTTTTTATTTTTTTATATTAAAAAAAAATTGCCTTATACAATTTCTCCCCTTTTTTTTTGTTCTATTTTATAATAATCTTAGGTGTGTGTGTGTGTGTGTGTGTGTGTGTGTGTGTGTGTGTGTGTGTGTGTGTGTGTGTGTGTGTGTGTGTGTGTGTGTGTGTGTGTGTGTGTGTGTGTGTGTGTGTGTGTGTGTGTGTGTGTGTGTGTGTGTGTGTGTGTGTGTGTGTGTAATTGGACCAAATGATTGATAAGTTAATTAATTTTTTGAAGGATTGCGCAACCAAAGAAAAAAAGTAGGATTGTATGATTTTTTTGTAGCATTGTTGCATTTATATAAACACTAATAAAACTTCACCATTTTATACATCTAATGAGAAAATAAATATATGTAAACATCACTAATTGGAGTTTCCTTTTTTTTTTTAAACAATTATACAATGAAGGATGATAAGATCATTTTAAAAAGAAGGAAAACCAACAAATACTCTGTTGTAGTTCCATTTTAATAAGGGTAATTTATATTGATAAATCAATGCACACATGATAAAATTTCGAGCTTGAAAGAGATACAAAAATCATGAGAATCAATCTTCACATTCCTCTTTCCATTATTTCCACTTCTTGAATAAATAGTAAAATCATATTTCCATAATACATTACAAGGATTACAACTCCCCACCTTAATACAATGGGATAAACTTAAAAAGGATAATCTTCTTGTCTTTCACACAATGTAACTCCTCCAAGCTTTAACTTTGCACTCTTTCATCTTCTCAATTTCAAATCACCATACAAGGAAAGGGGAGTAGGCGATGCTTTCCACCCAACCTATAATCCAATAAGAGGAGAAGCCATACTCATTATTGCCCCCAAGCCCAACCATAGAACAATGAGGTTTGTCTTGCAACTTTGACAACTTCACAAAAATGGCTTCCACAAAACATACAATCCACAAATATACTACACATTCAAACAGACACACACAAGCATGATTTACAAAATTTTCAACAAACACATAGGATTTATACTAAGCCAAAATGAGAAAGGAATATGGGAACCACCTCCTTTTTCCTCCCAAGTTAAATAGTGGTTCCACCCAAAATCCTACATGTGCACAACAAAAAACTATCAAATACATCTTTATCTCTCACCTTGCAAATAAGCAAAATATGTCCAAGTTTTACTTTTATCTCTCGATAGGTGGAAATCCTAATCACAGTCCCTCCAAAATGCATGCCTCACAACTCCCTTTCCCCTCCCTAATGGTCCCATTATTCCATCTCCCACACCCTTCTTAAGGAAAGCTATTCAACCCCAATATATCACATTCACAACACTGATGTAAATACTCATACATACTCAATTTTCACATCTACATTCATAAATAAATCAATAACAAAAGTGGAGATCCTACCTCTCCATTGAGCTTCCAAAAAAAAAATTGCTCAACTAGATTCAACTCCTTCCAACAAGGCATAATCCAAAATACAACTCCAAAACAGCTCCAAGCATGTAACCCAATGCCAAATCACAAAAGTACAAGAGTAAAAAAAAAGACAAGTAACCCAAAATGCTTCAAATTCAATCAATAAATAGAAAAGGGAGGTAAGGATGATGAGGTTGCTACATGTAGGATGCCACTTCATCATCCCTCCATTCCAACCCAATAAGTGAACACACCAAACCCAAAACAATTAAATGAACAAGTAAGGCTTATGACATGCACACATTACACTCCAACATGCTCTCCATACCCTTCAAAGAAAAATTAAATTTGGTAAGTATAAAAGTAACTTTATTTTTTCTTTTAAACTCAAAAAATGCATTAAAAGGGTCAAAATAAGCTCCATACATCATAAGTATGGTTGGTAGATGAGTTTGAGATGTAAGGGACAAGGTTAACTTGTCCCACAAGTCTCAAAAATTGGCCTACAAGGAAAAATTCGAGTTTGGGATGGTAAGAAGAGTACACTCAACAAAAAGGGAATATAATTCATTCCACATCAAGAAAAAATCAAGGACCATCTACCCTATTAATTACCTGAATGTCACATCTTCCTTTTTCTTACAAATTATGTAAAATTAACTAATTAAATATATTAACAAGTGCTGATAAAGTGACTAGATTTTCCCAATAATTAAATACATGGACCACGAAATAAAATGCTAAAAATTAAAAGAAAGGAAAACATTACACCCATGGCCACACACATGAGGTCACCCCCATGGGAAACCTCCTTACTAAGCATGCAATAACACAACATAAACATTAGACACAAGCTGTAAAATCATCCACATTGCAAACACCCAACATCCTTTTGTGGTTGGTCCTCTATCCCCTTTCGGTGTATAGTGATGTAATTTTCCTGCAATCACAAACAATAATACCTTTCTAGCCTCAAGGCCATATCAATATGTCATGGAAATCAATGCATATAAAACATCCATCATATAATCCTCGGCATACATCAAGCAATACAACACACACATATATCTATCAATTAACATCATCGTATAACATGGCTAAATAATTATCAACAAATTTACAAATATTAATCAATTATTTGCAATCACTTAACACTTCAACTCTACTGTAGTAAATAATTTACAAGCTCCAATAACAAAATTTCACATTCTACAAAGTCATGAAATTCATTATATCTATTATGAATCCTAACTACTAGATACACTCAACAACATATTATCGTTCCATAATACCATCATATTCTTAGCAATTTGCAAAATCAATGAGACCACATGGTTAGTCTAATACTCCAAATATACTCAATACGTAATCCAAATGTTAGAATACAACAAATTTACCATTCTCGATTATCATCATATACTTAAATGTCCATCAAGATCTAGAATACACCCATATAGTCCAAAGTAATAATCAGAACACAATAGTAATCATGATGTCCCTCATATATTAAAAACATGCTAACTAAAATATAATAATAAGGTCCATCTTTCTAATCATTTGAAATTAAAATCATGGTGTAATTAGTGTCAAAGAGGAGTGGAGATTACATGTTCATACCTTTGTTTTTTCATCAAAAACACATATTACATATAATAGGAAACCTTCTCCTATGCCTATTACTTAGGTCAAATTATACATCTACTATTCATCATGGTTCTACCTATTATATCTCTTATATAGTGGATTATATGGATAATGTTAGTGCAAAATCATAGTACACCCGAATGGCCTGAGTTTGAGTGGGGCATCCGGTGTGATCTACATAACATTGGACCATCTCTCAAGCTATGGGACTTGCGGACTTGAGATGGTCCTCCAGAGAAAGTCATCTTCTTCTTCCCAAACTACCTGCCACAAGCTACTCCAGTGCAGGTAGACTATCTAATCCTAATCTAACCTTCCAAGGGACCAGGGAGAGACAGAAACAAAAACAAGGCCTACACTAAAGCAGTGATACACCAGAAAAGGAATGTGTTGATCACAATCTCAGCTTCCTAAAGTGAAGAGGGGTGAGAAATGGAGGGGATGGACAGATGCATCACAGATCAGACATACATTTTACACAAAACAACACTTCAACCCATTAAACATAGCTCCCAAAACCTGCAATAGACACCAGAAGTATGCAAAGTATACCCTACAATGATGAGAGGTGAGAAGAGACAATAGTACAATAAAATGATCAATAATATGACCAAATTCTTGGAATATTCCTCCCCTTTAGAATATATAGAAGAAAGAGAGAAAGAGAGACAAAAATTCAAATCCTGCTTCAACCACCCATACAATGCATTGAATCTAACCAATCCAACCACCCCAAAAAGCATTAAAATCCACCTACAACAAATATGGGATTTTCTACAGAATCCATGCCCCCATCGTTGTTTCTTTCTAGGAAAGAAAGGAGGCCCATTCTTCATCATGGTGGAAGGTGGAAGACTTGATGGCCTTTAAAATGATGGGCCAAAATGTTAATGGTGACAGGTGAGAAGCTGAAGTCGAGAGATTTCAAAAATTTCCTCTCCCGCTCAATTTTGAATGCCATCTGAAGGTCTTCAGTTTGAAGTCTATTTATGCATATCTACATGACAGCCTCATGCGTCTTAATATTTCACTCCCCCCCTTTCCACTCTTGAATTAGTGTCATTGAGACACGTGGTGTCATCTATGGGCCTGCTTGGTTTCTTCTTTTGATTTTTTATAAGGCACTACTATTTGCGGAGGCACTATTTCTTACCTGAGACACGTGGAGGACTAGCACATGTTTTGGACCTACCTCTAGATTTCACTTGTGTAGTTACGCCGATGAGGCATGTGGAGGCTTCCTCTAGCCTACTACTTTGCTTAGACTTTTCAATGGTTGGTGTCCCTTTTTAAGACCTTAGACACATGGAGGGCCGGCACTACTTCAGGGTCTTTTTAGGTCGCACCTTTGAAGTTATTCCGATGAGGCAAGTGGCACATTCTGCCATCCATGGACTTTCAATGGCCCACTCTATCCCTTCCTACCCATTAAGAGTAGCATTGTGGGACCCTACTTGGATCTGACCCTAGGTGGTGTGCCAATTACACATGTGGAGGCTTCCACAGGCTCTATAAATTTTTAATAGTCGGTGAGAGCCCTTTTAGAATCTAACTACGTGGTGGGATGGTGCTCGTTCAGGGTCTCTACTTTGATGTACCTTTTGGAATTGCACAAAGATGACACTTGGCACATCCTGTGAGTCTATTTATACTTGGGCAATTCGGGCCTCAAGTTGAATCGTATGTGAAGTCTAAAAACTTTGAGCCTTTCCCCGTTTCTTCTTTCCTTTGAGCATATGGTTCTTTCTGACATCGTTTGGCCTCATATTTGACTTTTCTCCTCCACTGTCGGGCATACGTGCCCCTTGATTGTTGGATTTAACTTGTGAGCTTGCAAGAATGAACCGTTCCCTCGATTTTTTCCTATGTAAGGTCGTGTTTGACCAATTTTTCCCAAGGTGTAAAATTGGATAACAATTTGGTGACTCATGGAGACATCTTCCTGCTAGATGAGGAGATCAATGGCCTTATTACATCCATTAGGCATGGAGTCACAAATCATGGCCTGGTAATGACCTTATTCTTGAAATCGACTCCCCGATTGCTTGCACTTGATGACCCTGAGCTTGCCCCACTATCTGCACTCTCAATTTTCATAAGAAAATATTGAAGACGAGATTTCTGAGAGTAGAAAATTGTATTGAGCTAGGGCTTCACTGTTCCTTGAAATGGACTGCGTACGAGAAACAAAACACCACAGCACACACTATGTAAAAAAATGAAAGTCATACATATTCCAAGTAGAACATCCAAATTGTGTAAAAGCACTTCTTCTATTGATAGCAAAATCTACTCCTACTCCTACACTAACCTTAAAAAATAAAAGCTAAACAAATCCTGCTATAAGAAGGGAGAAATAACTTCCCTTTCTCAAAAAATGCAGCTATGTATACAATTTACCTTTAACCATCTTAGCAACCAGGATATCATCATCATATTTCATAACCTTCGTTATCCAGCCTGCTCTTTTCTCATTCAATTCTTTATTTAAATAAAAATCTTTCACACTTGGATGAGAAACAAGAACGTGAATTTTATTGTTTGAGAGCATGTACTTAAAATTATTTATTCCTCTAACTACTGAAAGTACCTACTTTTCAAGAAATGTGTACCTTGTTTCGTAATCATGTAAACTCTGTCTAAAGAAAGCAATCGGCTGCTCAATATTTTCATCATTAACCTAAGTTAAGATAGTTGAGATTGTTTCAGCTCCTCCAAGTGCATACATTGTAAAATATTTATCAAAATTTGGGTTTGCAAGAGTAGGAGCCTGAGAGATAGCTGATTTTATTGCCTCAAAACCTTCCCTTCCTTCGCTGGTCCAAGAGAAAGTTTTCTCTTTTTTTAACATAGTTCTTAATGGTTTAACTAATGCTGTGAAATTTGGAAAAAATCTTCTAACAAAGTTTATTTTCCCTAGAAAACTTTGTAGTACCTTCTTATGATGAGGTAGTGATAGCTGTGATATAGCTTCGATTCTGAAAGGATCAATTGCTAAACCCTATTTCGAAACAATGTGACCAAGTAATTTACCTTGATGTACTGAAAAGATAGACTTCAAAGGATTCAAAGATATTACAAATTTTCTTCCTAACTGAAAGGTTTTCCTTAAATGCATCAAATGTTCTTCTGGGTCTTTTGAAAATATAGTCACATCATCTAAATAGACAATGATGCATTTATTTAAAATGGTTCGAAAATCCATGTCCATTGTATGTTGAAATGTTTCACCAACATTTGAAAGACCAGAAGGCATTATTTTGTAAGCATAGGTACCCCACTTGGTAGTAAAATTTGTTATGTATCTATCTTCTTCTCAGACTAAAATCTAATTATAGCCACTGTAACCATCCAGAAGAGATAATCTATCTAAACCTGAGACTAGCTCTCAAAATTTGATCCATATTCGGAAGTGGGTAATGATCCTTTAATGAAGCTTTATTAAGATATTTTAAATCTACACATAGTCTAATTTCACCATTCTTCTTTCTAATAGGAAAAAGATTGGCCACCCAACTTGAATGCTTAACTGGAAAAATAATAATTGATTCGATCAATTTGGATAATTCTTTCCTCATCAGAGGTTCAATTTTTTGATTTACTAGCCTCTATTTCTGTCTTACAGGCTTATCATTTAGATGTAGCTTGATTGTATGCTGTGCTAGACTGGGATCAAATCCTTTAAGATCTTGGTATTTCCAAGCAAAGACATCCTTAAATTCTTTGCAAAGATTAATAAATGACTGTTTTTTAGTTAAGGAACATAACTTTTCCAAGAAATAACTTTTTCCCTTCATCAATTGAAATCTCTTCATAGTTATCAGCATGTGTTGACATCTTAGTTTTGTCTTTTCTTAATTTATCATCAGTACTAAAAATGTCTTCCAATGTAAACCAGACCTTGAGGCAATTTATTTGTCATTAACTAAACAATCTGATCACCGTATAAATGTTGTAACTTATCATGATTAACTACAAAGAACTTAGCTTCCTACTACAAAAACTTGCATACTAGATCATCATTTTCAAACACCTTAAAATTTAAATCATTATCAGGTAATGAGATCCTAACAATTATCTTAATATGAAGCTGAATTTTGTTGTTTTCAATCTGTTCCAGCACTTCAAAACTAGCACCAATTGCTGCAAGTATGTCTACATGCTTGTTTTCAGCTCTAGGAATAGACTGAATATTAATGGCATTGAAATCTTCCATGAAGTCTGAAAATCTATGTCTATAACACTTCATTAGTGGATTTCTTACAAACATTGAATTTTTTTACTTGATTGATAACCAACTAAGAATCACAAAAGATTTGTAATGTGTTGATACCTCTCTTTCTAGCCCAAAGTAAGCCATGAATTAACACTTCGTATTTAGCTACATTACAAGTGCATGTAAATTGGAGACTCAAAGCCGAGAAATATCTTTCGTTTGTCAGGGGAAGTGAGCATCAAACCTGATCCCTATCCTTTTTTTTTCTTAGCTCCATCAAAATGAAGTTTCCAAATTCCTTCTACTGAATTATTTGTTTTGGACAACAAGGGAAGTGGTGTATTTTCTTCATGCATACAATACACACCAAAAAGGTGTTCTTAAACCTCCTTGGAAGGATCATGAGCATGTTCTTCAACTATATTTTCATCCATAAATAGGTTAAAGACACCATCTAATGTTGAAACATGAGCTACCTCGTCAAAATCATACTAATCCAAGGCTGAATAATTAGCCACCACATTTGAAGAGTGAGGCTCAATGTGAAATCGGGCCAATGGATTTGAATTGATAGTAACCTTAGTTCCATAATGTGTGGTAAAAAATAAGGACCAATCTAAAGAGAGATAACCTCCTATTTTTGTTGTGAAATCTCTACATAAGGATAAAGCAAAGTATGGAGGCAAGTCTACAATATTGACATCTTTCACAATAGAAACATTTGGACAAGCATGTAATGTTACCTCCAAATTTTTTATTTTACCAACCGTGTTAGTTGTAGTTCCATCAAGTTGTAAGATGCTACTTTCTGTAGGCTCATACTATAAGCCTAACTTTTCTGCAATCGCTTTTGGCATAGCTGTGCTACTTGCACCACTTTTCACCATGTAATTTTGAACTAAATGTTCTCCAATGATCAGCGATAAATAAAATGGTGGTGGTTTCTTAATTTCATGAGCATTCAGAACTTTCTAAACCATCCACTTTTCTTTAATATGGTCTTGCTCAAATGTTCCAAGGATCATATCTGTCTTTTGAACTTCCTTCTCTATTGTATTTGAAGAAATCTACAGCTTAGCTAGTTCATGAGAAAGTAAATCTTGTTTTCCATGAATACTTAGAGCATCCCACATTGATATGTTAACATTATCCTTTTTCATTACATCAACAATGTTAAAAGAAGCAACTATTTTAGAGACAAAAAAAAATATCTTAGAATAGGCCTTAGCGAAAACCGATTCTGCTTCAGCTGCCTTAGATATCTAAGGTATAAACAATCTTCAAGGATCAGGCTGTAGCTGTTTTCTGATGGCCTTTATTAACTAGAACACTTGTTGTTTTTTGAGGAGCAATAGGGTTGTTAGTTGACTTTGGAGTTTCTATCTTATCAGTGATGGTAGGAAAGATAGGCCTATTTTGTTGATTTTGATCTTCAGCAGCCCTCCCTTGAGCCCTAGTAGTGACTGCAATGAAATCCTCCTCATTAAAGTTGACTAAATTCTGTTCAGGTGCTTTTTGAACATGAGTTTCTTGTTGCCCACCCTCCATTTGAGGCATAACAATGTTTCAAATTGAGGTTGTGCAACAAGATTGAGATTGAGAAAATCATTTGGGCAAGTTGTAGCTGAATGAGGTTGATTACAAGGTTAACACTACTCCTCTGTAGCCATATTAACTAGAACTAAAGCGTTAGAATAGTTAAGAGCCTTTGGATCAAACTACCTTTACTGGTAAGGCTGCCTATAATTATGATTCTATTGATAGGGTTGCTTGTTTTGTTGATTCTATTAGTAGGGCTGATAAGGGGCCTGGTAGGTTCTGCTAGGCAATGTAATTTTGTTTTCAATTGAAGTCAGCTTATTCCCCATAGTCTACAAAGATTTTATAATACATCATCTAATGGAGCTACAATAGTGGGCTCTATGATTGTAATAGGTTGAGGAATAGGTGCTAAATCTTCCGAAAATGGCATTGATGGCCTTAGTGCTAACTTTCCAGCTTGAATAAGACTATTTGCAGCTTGGATAGCAATATCATAAGCTGTTGGGAATGTCTCTCCACCCATAGACTGAAACATAGTTGAGATATCATTGTTTAATTCTATAAGATAATAAAGAAAAGCATGATTAGCTTGAGGCTTTACACTTGCCATAATTCTCTCCCAAGTTCTGGAAAAATGGATATTGAAATTAGACATAAATTGATTGGGAGCTCTTTTAATAGTAGATAATTGTTTAATGAGGGACAAATGATCTAAGTTGTCTTGGAATTGTTTCAGCAATTTTTCACCTAAAATATCTCGAGTTCCTATGCTTCTAATTTCTAAGTTTCTGTACCATTGCAAGGCTTGCCCTTTAAAAGATGTAGCTAAGAGTCTTAGGGCTACGACTTCATGAGTGATATTATGGAATGCACATAGGACTACAAAATCTTTGATATGTTCAACTGGTGTAACCTGATTATCACCCATAAATGATGGAAAAATTTTCATGGCAGCATTGGGAATATCATGATAAACTGGAATTACTAATGGGATGCCATTAGTAAAGGGCACAAAATTCCTAGGTGGTTGTTGGGCCATTGGAAAAACTAGGATATTGATAGAAAAATTTATACGTGGTGAAGGAATACTAGGAGGAGGGTTACCAAAACCAAGTCTATTGTAAGGCAAAGTATTACCAACTCTTCTCCTTCTAGCAGAATTCAAAGGTAAAGCAACAAAATCAGAAGGAATCCCTCTTACTGATGATCTTGTAGTCACTTTAGGCATGGAACATGCTACAATACTGGTCTAATATCAGCTTTACGGAGTTGCCAAAAGATAATGAAATCTTTAGAATAGATTAGCTGTTGTCTGCTCCCGAAAGTGACTTTTAATTTGCTGTAAATCTGTCGTAGATCGAAAACTTGCCTACAGATCTAATTCGTTGTCCCACTGGGTGTGCCAAAAACTGTTATATCTTGAAAGTGCACCCTATAGAGAGGTAGCTACAGGTTTTCTAATCTTGAACAAATGATCTCTCTCTTTCGTAGATACACTAGAAACACCTCAAGTCTGTGGGTATACCTATTTTGAGGTGAGTCTCCGGTATCAAGGCCAGTTCCTTATTCTTGTATACTAAACTACTTTCTGGGAGTTTGAGGGTAAAAGATGACTGTAAAAATGACTAAAACTAAGGTGATATACCAAATTTGTATGAGTGCTTTGACTGAGTATATGCACAATTGATTTGGGAAGGATTTTTGATGCACGAACCAATAGTTTTTCTGTAGAATATCTACGGGAAAAACACTTGATTGCATTGAGGGAAGTTCACAACAGTACTAATAAGTTAACATGCACATTAAAACTTAAGTAGAAAATAATGAAATTTGCAAAAGGGTAAGATGGTTAATCAGGGAATTTGCATTCGCAAGATTAATGTAACATACATAAGACTACAAAATAATTTGGAAAGGCATAAAATACTTCACACTCAGAGGGAAAAACTGGGAAAATCTGCTTCAGTACTCATATATCCAAAAGTCCTCCAGTAATGATCTCCTTGTGCTTTTCCAAGGCACACAATATATAGCAAAAAATATTTTCACCCCCTTCCTAAAAATAGCCTAAGGCTTGTACTCACCCATGCATACTAATTTTATCCTTTATTTAATAATAATAAAAAGTATAAAATAATAAAAACTAGTACAAGAGGCATTAATAGCCTTTGATTATATATCAGTCAACTGAAGTTTACTAATCTATTTTTAAGAAAGAGAAGGGTGAATAATTTGCTAATAATAAAATTTCTTGTTAGGCAAGTCTCCTTCCTTTGAGCATGCAAATTCATCTTCTTCTCTATTATGTCCTATTGTGAAGGCATGAAAAAATAAACTCCCTGAATGTGAGCAAAATAATTGCACTTATTTGCAATACTTGTCTAGGACCACCTTTATCTTTGATACTGACACTCATTTTGTTTGCTAGTGATCACATGGATAACATTATGCAAGTATACTCCAACCTCCTTGGTGTGGGGACCACCTTCTCATTACCAGGTTTGGCTACCATGTGGAATTTAGCACATATAAAAAGGGGTGACCAATAATCATGATATATATATCCACCACCATTTGATTAGTTATACATATGAATATATGTGCCGGCCTTTGCATAGTTGGTAGCATGTAGTTTGGAATTCACCTTTTTAGGTGATCATTGTGGCATGTACATTCGGCTTTGTATTATTTGGAAATGACTATGGTTTGGACTTTTGACAGTAAAATGCAATGATATTGTTTGTGGACATGTGGGTTGGCCCCTTCCCATGATGACTCAACCCTTAGCAAACTTGGTCGGTGATAATCTGACCTAAGTTGGGTAAGCTTTAATTTTGGTGAATCATTTCGAGCCCTTGATCTCTGTACATCCATGATCGATGTCGTTAATTTTGAACTCATGGTTAGGGTTTTAAAATTGGAAATTAATGTGGTTGGTGGGAGGCCAACCGTGGTTATTCTTTGATCTTTGAGCTCATTTTTTACGATTGATTCATTGTACTTAGTGATTTTGGGTCACCGACTCTTGATATTTGATTAGGGCTAGGTTAAGTTGAGCTCAAGTGGGCGAGTTAAAACAACTCGAAGCCCCTCATTTGATCATTTCACATTCTGGTTTTAAGGGAAAAGCCCTGGAAATTTTTTTGTAGACCGTCATGGATGAAAAGTTAGAGCTTTTCTAGTTCGGCTTTTCCTTCAGAATAGTATTGTGACTCTTTCTTGACTTTACATTTTTCGTATTTATCTCTGTTCTCTTCTGAGATTTTCCATTGTTATCCTTCAAAGCTCAATTTTGGTCTTATTAACTCTGTGTGGTTGTTGATTTTTTTTAAAAGATCGGTTTATTCTTCTCAAACTCAGCCTTTGTGGAAAAGACCCTCTATGTTCTATTGGCCACCGTGGTTGTTCTCCTCTGTTTGAGCTGGTTTTCAAAGTGGCCACCATGGTTTGAAAACTTTGAGCTCATTCGTTATAACAAGGTAAGTGGCTTTTGAATACTTTCTTGAGCTAGATTGATCTTCAATGGGTGTGGTAAAAAGAAGAACTTCTATTTACTTGAAGATGGTCTGTATTTTATCATCATGGTCTTTGTGATTATGCTGTTATCTTACCCTGAATGGTTGTGGAGAGTTTGTTAGATGATTTCCATTCTGATTTTATTCTATTCTTACATTCTTTACCTTTACTTCTAGATCTTGCTGTAGAGGTTGTTTATTTACTTCATTTTTTTAGGAGAGTTTTGGAATTTCATAATGGCTCCCTCAATTGGATGAATTGGCCATTCCTCTATTGTATCTTCATGTAATTCCTTAGCTTGCCCTTGGTCATTAGATTTATGTTCTTGTGGTCAGGGTCTCCAAGTTTGCATTGGGATTTATTAGATGTTTCTCCTTTTTGATTCCGCATGGAGTAATCTCTGAACATTGATTATTAACTCAGTATGAGCTAGGTCAAACTATGAAAGTTTACTCTTACATATTTGATCCCTGTAAGTCCATAACTTGATAATTTCTTTTTCCTGAGATTTCTGGAAGTGCCCATATATTTATTTATGTTTTCTAAGTCCATGTGCGAGCTATTAGGAGAATTATGATATCATGAATTTGAGTCACTTTCATTGGATACTTGATATAACCAAAAAAATGTTGTAACGTTATGTGTAGAAATAGTTGTGAAAAATGTAGATCTCTTTTGAACTGAAATGATTAAACCTAAGGGCTCATTGTTGTGAGTGATTGGAATTCTTAATTCTTTTCCATTTCTGTAAATTTTAATTCAAAATTTTCCTTTTCTATCACAGTCACTTTTGTGTGATCTATGAATAATTTCTATTCTAAGATCTTCAGTTATATAGTGTATCCACCGGTTGTATAGTACCTAATATGAAAATAGTGCTTTTTAGCCTCTCTTATCCTTATGAAGTGATTAAAGAATGCATGCAGTTTGCCCTTGAAGTAGAATACATCTCCTGGTTAAGAGAAGATTCATATGAACCAAATAGGATAGTGTAGAAATATTATTTGATCCCTGAGCTCGTAACTGATGATTGATTTGTTTTACTTTTCAGGTACCATGACTTGAGGATGCAGGAGGTGGTACGGAGATGCTCTGCACAAAGAAGAATATACAAGGCAATGATGGGTTCACTCATACTCCTCTGCTTTCTCCTTCATGCATGTGTATCTTTCTTTTCAGTAGTTGTACTTTACTTTCCAGTTGCATCCCATGGCTTGCATGGGAAACATTTGACTCTACTTGTGAATAAAATATTGAATTCTGTAAATGAGTTGTATATCTCCTTCTGCATTTCTACTTTCATAGGGATTGTATTATGAACTAAACGACTCAGTAACATTGAATTCTTAATCGTAAAGGAAAGAACATTGAGTAGAACAACATTCAGTGAACTCTTATTTTCTGGGATCTGCACTTTTGTATGTTGTTCCAACACTTTACACTTCACCTACTCTGCAATTGGACATTCTCATCAAGACAACACAGTTGTCCTTTGGGGCTTGTGTTCTTTTGCTGATGGTACCATGAAATTACAGACTATGTGATCTATTACGTTTTGTAACAGTCGCACATAGCTACAGATTTCATGTAATATTTTAAATAGAATCAGCGATAATGACATAATCTGAAAAAAATTCCCTAGCTTAGGTATACTTCACCTATTCTATCCATCGTAACAAAGTTTTGAGTTGCCCATTTTTGCACAAGTGCAAAAATTTTCAACATTTCTAGTGATCCTATGAGGAAATCTTGCCTGCTAGCTTATATACCAGTGCCTTGCTCTTGTCCATTGGGCATGGAGTCCAAAGCATGTAACCAAAATCTACCTTTTCGAAAGGTCCATCCCTTCCAAAACAAACTAAAGTTGGGAAAGGATCTGGTAAACCAGATCACATGCACGAATGCACTTATTGAATTAAAAAAAACAATGCAATATGTAGAAACTGCAGTTATTGAAGGGAAATCCTACTCTAACAATCACTGTAAGATTTTCAATAATAGTGTTTGAGAAACATACCATTCATAGGAATGGGAAGTTCCTCTCCACTCAGCTTCGAAAGCTGAAAAGCATTGTGTTCCTTGCAATCTGAAATCATGTAAGGGCCACTCCAGAGTGTATCAAACTTTGAGTGTCTTCCTAGCTTTGCACGATCAGCATCCCACTTTAACACAATATCTCCTTCATTAAAGACTCTAAATTTGGATTTCTTGTCAAAAGTCTTCTTGATTTGTTTCTGATTCTTTTCCATATTTAAATGAGCTTGATCTCTCAACTCTTGCAATTCCATTAACTTTGCATAATGAGCCTACAATGGTTCATTCTCAAGTAGCTCCATTTGATGGAACAAATCTAATGCTGGTAACTCAACTGAAATAGGCATTCTTGCTTCTTTTGCATACACAAGCTTGTATGGTGAATTGCCAACAGATCTTTTAGGAGTCACTCTGTCAGCCCAAAGTGTGGAATTCAACATCAAATGCCAAGCTCTTTGATTATCCTTGAGTGTTCTTCTGATGATCCTTAACAGATTCTTATTAGTACTTTCAGCTAAGCCATTACCTTGTGGGTAATAATTAGATGAAGAACTCTGATATATTCGCATGTTTGACAGCCCAATCTATTACCTTTGCACCATCAGGAATGCCAAAGGATTATTTCATATGATCTTGGAACACAAAATATGTAAACTATGCCTTCATAAAAGGATAGTATCGAAGCTTCGCTAACATCCTTCAAGACTATTGCTTCAGTCCATTGTGTAAAATAATCTGTAGCAGTTAAGATCCACTTATGTCATTGTGATGAAGGTGGATTTATCATTCCAATAAAATCAAGACCACGCTGCTAAAAGCAGATGAAATAGGATACAAAGGCAATGAAGCAAGACGTTCTTTTCGAACAAAGAAAGCACATTTCTTACATTTTCTAATCCATTCAAAACAGTCTTTGAATATGCTAGGCCAATAGTAACATGCTTTCATAATTTTTAAAGCTATAGTACGTGCTGAGAAGTGACCTCCTGCAAGTCCTTCATGAAATTCTAATAATATTTTCTAAATTTTATCATAATCAACACATCGTAGCAAGATCTCGTTTATATCCCTTTTGAACAATACACCATTAAATGAAAAGATAAGGAATAGCTTGTAATCTGAAATATCTTCGTTTATTCTTATCCATACCTTCCAGATAAGTGCCATGCTATAAGTAGTTAACCAAATCAGTCATCCACCTTGATTCTTGGATCTCTTTGGTAAGTTCAGGTTGTTGATTTCCTGGTTGGACCATAATATTTGATTGCTGACACGAAACTTTAGCACATTGTTCTGAATCTTTGGATTTAGTAGCTTGTTGTTTTTCCATATCAGCAATTAGATGTTCACATAAACCTTTACCTCTAACTATCTTAGCAACCTGGATATCAATATCATATTCCATAACCTTCGTTATCTAGCCTGTCTTTTCTCATTTGAATTCTTTATTTAAAAGGAAAGCTTTCACACTTGGATGAGAAACAAGAACATGAATTTTATTGTTTGAAAGCATGTACTTAAAATTATTTAGTCCTCTAAATACTGAAAGTACTTGTTTTTCAAGAAATGTGTACCTTGTTTCGTAATCATGCAAACTCTGTCCAAAGAAAGCAATTGGCTGCTCAATATTTTCATCATTAACCTGGGTCAGGATAGCTTAGATTGTTTCAGCTCCTACAAGTGCATACATTGTAAAATCTTTTTCGAAATTTGGGTTTGCAAGAGTAGGATCCTGAGAGATAGCTGATTTTATTGCTTCAAAACATTTCCTTCCTTCGCTGGTCCAAGAGAATGTTTTCTCTTTTTTTAACATAGTTGTTAACGGTTTAACTAATGCTGCAAAATCTGGGAACAAATCTTCTGACAAAGTTAATTTTTCCCAGAAAACTTTGCAGTGCCTTCTTATGATGAGGCAGTGATAGCTGTGATATAGCTTCGATTCTGAAAGGATTAATTGCTAAACCCTACTTTGAAACAATATGACCAAGTAATTTACCTTGATGTACTGAAAAGATAGACTTCAGAGGATTTAGAGATATTCCAAACTTGCCTGCATAACTGAAAGGTCTGTCTTAAATGCATCAGATGTTCTTCTGGGTCTTTTGAAAATACAGTCACATCATCTAAATAGACAAGGATGCATTTATTTAACAAGCTCCAAAAATCCATGTCCATTGCACATTGAAACGTTGCACTGGCATTTGAAAGGCCGAAAGGCATTCTTTTGTAAGCATAGGTACCCCACTTGGTGGTAAAAGTTGTTTTGTATCTATCTTCTTCTCGGACTAAAATCTGATTATAGCCAATGTAACCATCTAGAAGAGATAGTCTATCTGAACCTGAGATTGTTCTCAAAATCTGATCCATATTTGGAAGTGGGTAATGATCCTTTAATGAAGCTTTATTAAGATCTCTGAAATCTACACATAGTCTGATTTCATCGTTCTTCTTTCTAACAGGAACAAGATTGGCCACCCAACTTGAATGCTTAACTAGAAAAATAATACCTGATTCAATCAACTTGGATAATTCTTTCCTCATCAAAAGTTCTATTTTTGGATTTACAGGCCTCTATTTCTGTCTTACATGCTTAGCATTTGGATGTAACTTGATTGTATGTTGTGCTAGACTAGGATCAAATCCTTTCAGGTCTTGGTATTTCCAAGCAAAGACATCCTTAAACTCTTTGCAAAGATTAATAAATGATTGTTTTTCAGTTGAGGAACATACCTTTCCAAGAAATAACTTTTTCCCTTCATCAATTGAAATCTCTTCATAGTTATCAGCATGTGTTGATATCTTAGTTTTGTCTTTTCTTAACTGATCATCAATACTGAAGATGTCTTCCAATGTAACTAGACCTCGAGGCAATTTATTTGTCTTTAACTAAACAATCTGATCACCATATAGATGTTGTAATTTATCTTGATTAACTGCAAAACTCAGCTTCTTGCTGCAAAAACCTCAGATTTGATCATCATTTCAAAAACTTACCAATTTAAATCATTATCAGGTATTGAGGGCCTGAATATTAGTTTAATATGAGGCTGAATTTTGTTGTTTTCAATCTGTTCCAGCACTTCGAAAATAGCACCAACTACTGCAAGTCTGTCTACATGCTTGTTTTCAGCTCTAGGAATATACTGAATATTAATGGCGTTGAAATCTTCCATTAAGTCTGAAACTCTATGTCTGTAAGACTTCATTAGTGGATTCTTACAAACATTGAAGTTTTTTACTTGATTGATAACCAACTCAGAATCACCAAAGATTTGTAATGTGCTGATACCTCTCTTTCTGGCCCAAAGTAAGCCATGAATTAATGCTTCGTATTCAGCCACATTACAAGTGCATGTAAATTGGAGACTCAAAGCTGAGAAATACCTTTCATTTTGTTGGGGAAGTGAGCATTAAACCTGCTCCCTATCCTTTTTTTTTCTTAGCTCCATCAAAATGAAGTTTCCAAATTCCTTCTACTGAATTATCTGTTTTGGACAGCAAGGGAAGTGGTGTATTTTCTTCATGCATACAATACACACCAAAAAGATGTTCTTCAACCTCCTTGAAAAGGATCATGAGCATGTTCTTCAACTATTTTTTCATCCATAAATAGGTTAGAGACACCATCCAATGCTGAAACATGAGCTACCTCGTCAAAATTAGACTGATCCAGGGCTGAATAATTAGCCACCACATTTGAAGAGTGAGACTCAATGTGAAATCTGGCCAATGGTCTGAATTGTTTAGTAACCTTTTCAGTTTGAGCCATAATGTTGGTGAAAAATAAGAAGACAAATGTGTTGAGAGATAGCCTCCTATTAAAGCTGTGAAATCTCTAGATAAAGCATAAAGCAAAGTTCTGAGGTAATTCTACAACAGTGACATTTTTGTAGAATAGAAAGATTTGGTGAATCAAGCATGTAACTTACCTCCCAAATTTCATTTATTAACACCAACTGTAATAGTTGTTTTCCATCAAGCTGTAAAATGCTCCTTTCTATAGGCTCATACTGCAAAGCCTAATTTTTTTTAATCGTCTTTCATAGTCTGAACCTACTTGTACCATTGTCCATCATTATTAGAGTGAACTCGTGAAATTTTGTCCATTGATCAGTGATAAATAAAATCAAGGTGGCTTCTCAATAACTGTCATGAGCATTTAAGGACTTTCTGAACCATCCACAAACTTCAAGATAATGTGGTCTTGCTCACCCTGTTCTAAGGACCATATCTATCTTTGAGGATAGATCCTTCTCTTGAGGGTGTATTTAGAAGTTTCTCCACAGCTTAGCTAGTTCATGAGAAAGTAAATCTTGTTGTCCTAGGAATACTTAGCGCGTCACACCACATTGATCTGTTGTCTCATTATGCTTTTTCATTACATGATGTTGCTAATGTTGAGGGGGAGCAATAGTTTTAGACACCGAAATGGCAATGTTTAGATAGGCTTGTGAAAACTGCAGTGCATATTCAGACCCTTAAGATATCTTATAGGCTATAAACAATCAGTACATAGGATCAGGATCATAGTGTTTCTGATGGCCTTTAAAAAGGGTGGAACACAGGTGTTTTGTGAGGAAACATTTTTAGCATTGTTGGCTAGTTTTGCTTAACTTGGTTTCATTGATAAGTGACTGTAGGTAAAGGATAGGCCTATTATGTCATTCTTTTATCTGTCGCAAGCCTTCCCTTGAGCCCTAGTAGTTTTCTACTGCACATGAAATCTCTCCTCATTAAATAAATGGAAACAATTCAGGTCTTTCTGAACCTATGAGTATCTCTGGTATTAACAGTTACTTTTGGGTATACTAAACTCCTCACTGGGAGTTTAGGGTAAAAGATGAACGTAAGAAAAGCATGATTAAAACTAAGGTGATACACCAAATTTGTATGAGGGCTTTGAATGAGTGTATGCACAACTGATCTGGGAAGGATTCTTATGCAGGAACTAATAGTTGGTTACCTATTTTGCAGAGTATCTAAGGGCAAAACACCAGATTGTACTGAGGGAGAATCACAACAGTACTAACATTAAATTTCAAGTAGAAAGGACTGAAACTTGCCCAGCAGGGTAAGGTGGTTGATCAGAGAATTTGCATCACAAGATTATCATGGATAACATCATATGACTGCAAAGTAACTTGGAAAGGAAGAATACACTTCACACTGGCATTGAGGGCAAAACTTGCAAAATCTACTTCAGTACTCATATATCCATAAGTCCTCCAGTAAGTTCCCCCCTGTGCTTTGCAAAAGGCATCGTATATAACAAAATAAAATTCACCCCTTCCTAGAAATAGCCTCAGGCTAACTCGCCCATGCATCCTAATTTTATCCTTTATTTAATAATAAATAAAAGGATAAAATAACAAACTAGTACAAGAGGCATTAATAGCCTTTGATTACATCTCAGTCAATGAAGTTGACTGATCTATTTTTAAGAAAGAGAAGGGTGAATAATTTGCTAATAGTGAAATTTTCTTGCTAGCAAGTCTTCTTCACTTTGAGCATGCAAATTCGTCTTCTTCTCCATCAAGTCCTGTTATGAAGAGATGCAAATGAATAAACTTCCTGTCATGTGAGCAAATTATAATTCCAAATATTTGCTATAATAATCATCCTTGATATTAATCTCGCTGGTGACCACTCTTTCCTCTGATGCTGACACTTTTCATTGTGTTTGCATAGTGGATCACATGGATAACATTATGCAAGTCTACTCCAACCTTTTTGGGTTTAAAGGGACACCTTCACATTACTAGTTTGACAACCTTGATGGACTTTAGCATATATAAAATGGGATTCTTGATTAATAAACATGCTATATATATCCACACCTTTTGATTAATTATACACATGTATATATGTGTCGGACTTTGCATAGTTGATAGCATGTAGTTTGGATTTCACCTTTTAGGTGATCATTGTGGCATGTACATTCGGATTCAATTGTATTATTTGGAAATACTGGTTTTGGACTTTTGACAGTCAAATGCAATGATATTGTTTGTGGACACATGGTGCGGCCCTTTCCCTGAAATGACTCGACCCTTAGTTTTGGTCGGTGGTAATCTAACTCGAGTTGGGTTACCTTTGATTTTGGTGAATTATTTCGAGCCCTTGCGTCTCTGAAACTCCGTGCTCGATGTCATTGATTCTGCAACCCACGGTTAGGGTTTTAAAGTTGGCAATTAATGTGGTCGGTACAATGAGGCCAGCCTTGGTTATTCCTTGATCTCTGAGCTCATTTTTCGACCATTGATCCATTGTACTTGGTGATTTCCGTAAACTTGATTTATCTCAAGTATTAGGGCTAGGTTAAGATTGAGCTCAAGTGGGTGAGTTAAAACTAACTCGAAGACCCTCATTTGATCATTTCGCATGGATGAGTCCTGCAAAACTTTTTTTAGACCGTCATGGATGAGACTTTGAAGCTCAACTTTTCTATTTGTTTTGGCCTTCTATGCTCTGTTACTTTGGCTTTGACCTCAGCCTGGTATCATGACTCTTTCTTGCCTTTGCATTTTAGTGTTTATCTCTATTTTTCCTAAAATCCGCCATTGTTAAGACTTCGAAGCTCAATTTTGATTTATTTCGGCCTTATCAGCTCTGTGTGCTCATTTTTTGAATCTCAGTTTATTCTTTTCAGGGTCTGCCTTTGTAGAAAAGACCCTTTGTGTTCTTCATTGAGGTTGTCATGCTTGTGCTCTCGAGTTCGACCCTGTGTAACTGCGAATGTATGCTTGTATAATTTTGGTTTTCGACCGTTCTTCTTTCTATCTCTGGTCAAAATGTGACTCCTTTATTTTCGAGGGTTCGACCATTACTGTTTGAACTTCTTTCGGCCACGGTTTAGAGGTAATTCTAGATTCACCCCTTTTATGAATGGCTAAGTAGTGTAAATACTCACTTTTGCTTGATGTTGATGGATAGGTTAAGTTGAGCTCAAGTGGTGAGTTAAAACAACTCAAAGCCCCTCATTTGATTATTTTGCATTCTGGTTTTGAGGGTGAAGCCCTAACAAATTTTTGTAGACCACCATGGATGAAAATTTAGAGCTCTACTACTTCAGCTCTACCTTCAGACTGGTATTGTGACTCTTTCATGACTTTGCATTTTTAGTATTTATCTATGTTCTCTTCTGATATTCATCATTTTTATCCTTCAAAGCTTGATTTTGGTCATATTAGCTCTGTGTGGTTATTGTTTTTTTTAAAAGCTCAGTTTATTCTTCTTGGGCTTGGCCTTTGTGGAAAATACCCTCTGTGTTCTATTGGCCGCCGTGGTTGTTCTCCTCTATTCGATATGGTCTTCAAAGTGGCCACCATGGTTTGAAAACATCGAGCTTATTCACTATAACAAGGTAAGTGGCTTTTGAATACTTTCTTGAGCCAGATTGATCTTCAATGGGTGTCGTAAAAAGAAGAACTTCTGTTTACTTGAAGATGGTCTATATTTTATCATCATGGTTTATGTGATTCCTTTGTTATCTTACCATGAATGATTATGGATGGTTTGTTAGACAATTTCCATTCTGATTTTATTCTATTCATGCATTCTTTACCTTTACTTCTAGATATCGTTGTAGAGGTTGTGTATTTACTTCATTTTTTACATAAGAGATTTCTAGAATTTCATGATGGCTCCCTCGATTGGATGACTCAGCCATTCCTCTGTTGTATCTTCATGTAATTCCTTAGCTTTCCCTCGGTCATTAGATTTCTGTTCTTGTGGTTAGGGTCTCCAAGTTTGCATTGGGATTTATTGGATGTTTCTCCTTTTTGATTCCACATGGATTAATCTCTGAATGTTGATTATTAACTCAGTATGAGCTAGGTCAAACTGTGAAACTTCACTCTTACATATTTGATCCCTGTATGTCCATGACTTGATAATTTCTTTTGCCTGAGATTTCTAGAAGTGCCCATATATTTATGTTTTCTAAGTCCCTGTGCAAGCTATTAGGATAATTTCTGATATCATGAATTTTAGCTTTCAGTTGGATACTTGTTACAACTGAAAAAATGCTTGTAACGATATGTGTAGAAATAGTTGTGAAAACTGTAGATCTAAAAAAATCAATCATCCCGAGTTGTTTAAATGTTGCTAAAATGGAGAAATTATACTCTTGTAGATTTCTTTAATTGAACTCATCCCGTTGTAATAATGAGCTTGATCTTTATCCTTTTCTGATCAGATTCTTTCAAGTCTTAATGTGCATGTAGCCTTGATTCAAGGTTTTCTTGGTAAGCTTGTGATCTGAATGCTTGTGGGGTACCTCTTTTGAACTGGAATAATTAGACCTGAAATCTCATTATTGTGAATGATTGGACTTCTTCATTATTTTCCATTCCTGTAAATTTTAATTTTCTTATCATAGTCACTTGGTGTGATCTATGAATAATTTTTGTTCTAAGATCTTGAATATATAGTCTGATCCACCGTTGTATAGTAAATATTTTGTACTTTTGCAACTTGGTATTAATCTAAAAGAAATATTATTCTAAGTATCTGTTTTTTACCTTGATATCCTTTGGATCTGGACCTTTTCCTGAATGTAGTTATCTTCCCTTCGCAATAATGAGCTGGAAGTAATAATTTTTTCTTTTAAAAAATTGTATCATGCTTCCTTGCATTAATGTCTGTACTTTTTGATACAACATCATTTATGATCCTGATCATTGCTCTAATTTGAAACTTGTGAGTGCTATTTTAGGCATAAGCCTTATTTCCAATGCTTTATTTCCTTTCTGCAACTATTTCTTAATTAGATGCTTGCTGAAAAAATTGAAATGTTTATTTTTCATGGCGAAGCCCTGGCAAAAATTTTCCCAAAATCATTTCTTTAATGCATTTCCAGAAATAGTAGTTGTATTTTCAGATCCAAAATACATAAAGTAACCCTTCTTTTTGCTGAAATGATATAGCAATTTGAGAACTGAAAATATGTTAGCTATTTATTTTTATCATGTGATACCCTTTTTATTCCTGTATCACTTATCTAATTTGCATAGTTTCTTTAAAGCACGTAATAATTGAAAATAGCATGATCTTTATCATTGTAAATGTCTAGTTTACATGACGAAGCCCTATCAAAATTATCCTAAAATCTTCTCTCTCATCCTGTTTCAGATATTTTCCCTTTTACTATTTAGCATTTGCTTCTTGAAATCTATTTCTTCTTCTTCTACTGCAACTAGACCAAGTGTTTCCATCTTCCCAGTCTTTCCTTTACACATTTACCTTCTTGTAATTGTATAATAGTTACTGAACCTTGAGTTGTAATCTTCTTTCTTTTCAACATGTATTTATGACTTGTCAATTTTCTTTTGGCTGTAACTTGTACCTACAAATTTAGGAAAACTGTCAGAAAATAATTAGGCTTTTTGACTTCTCTTATGTCCATGTGTTTTTCTTCTTTCTTTTCTCATTCTTATTTCTAAGTAAATAAATCATATATGTAGTTTGATATTCTGTGTATAATACATATACTGTTATTTGAGATTCATATGCATGAAACAGGATAGTGTAGGAATATGATTTGATCCCTGATCTCGTAATTGATACTTAATTTTCTTTTCTTTTCAGGTATAGTGGCCTCTAGAACGGAGATGTAGAAGAAGTTGGAGTAGAGATGCTTTGATCAAGGAAATAAATTCCCAAGGAAATTATGGGTTAACTCATAATCCTTTACTTTCTCTTTCATGCATGTGTAACTTTGATTTTAGTATCTGTACTTTACCTTTTAGTTACATCCCACAGCTTGTGTGGGAAACATTTGAACAAATCCTTATGAATAAAACATAGAATTCTATAAATGAGTTGTATATCTCTTCCTGCATTCTCTGATTCTCTGTATGGATTGTATAATAAACTAAACAACTCAATAACATAATTTAATTTCTTAATCATAAAGGAAATAATCATTACATTAGAACTTGTAACATTCAGTAATGAACTCTGATTTTATGTAATCTACATTTTTGTTTGTTGTCTCAAAACTAATTTACATTTTACCTATTCTGCAATTGGATATGTCTTCATCAAGACAACACAAATGTCCTTCGGGGCTTTGTGTTCTTTTGCTGAGGATGGTACCATGAAATTACAGACTATGTGATCTGTCACATTTTGTAACAGTGCACATAGCTACAGAATTCAAGTAATCTTTTAAAATAAATCAGCAACCATATGAACATAATATGAATGTGATCTTCCCTAGCTTAGGTATACTTCACTGTATTCTATCCATCGTAACAATGTTTCGAGTTGCCCTTTTTTGCACAAGTGCAAAAAATTTCAACAAGAGCCAAGATTACTAAGATTTTTATCATTTCTTCTCTTCTCGACTCTTCTTCTTATTACTCCCCTTGGTTGGATTCTTGATTTTCTCCCTGATATGCACTTGGGGAAGTAAGAGGAGTGGTGGGTGGGGTCTCCATTAGTTTTTTATTTATCTGTGGTGGAGGGGAATTGGATTTGGAAGGGAAAAGGGAAAAACAATTTAGGTGAGATGGAAGACTAGGGGATGGAGAAGGGAAATCAACACTTTGGGTAGCAGATGGGAAGCTTGGAAATTGTAGCTCAAATTGAGATGGTGCTGCTTGGGGAATGGAGAGAAAATTACCAGATGATGGTGTAGGACTTGCCCATTGACAAGGTTTCATTGCACCAAGTTCATAGGCCTCTATCTCCTCAGTCCACTGCGTGAGTCTGGGAAGCATCTCAACCATGAAGTCAATCTTCTCCTACGGGTTGTAATGTCTTAGAAAATGGCCTTCCCATGGACAAGGTGCCCTGTAACTAATTCTAAAAGACCTCATTTGAGCTGTATCCCTAGACTTCACAATCCTTGCCTCCATCTTTTGAATCTTCTCGAGTAGATCAGCATTCTCCATATAGCTGTCACCATTGTATGCATACCTTGGCTATTGATAAGCTCCATAGCCAAACTGGCTTTGAAACTGTTCATATGGTTAATCATAATGGTTCTAGATCGGATCATAATGCTGATCTAGAGGAGTTGAGAAATACATTGGAGGTGGACTCCATTGTAGTTGCTGCAACTATGAGTTCCAAGATGGAAATGAAGTCATGACTGCACAACTTCATGGAATGGAAGAAAATGAAGGATATGGAAAAATAAATGGATGAAAATGGATGGGAGAAGGTCTACAACTTTAGAGATATGGGTTGTTGACTAGATGGAGTCGACAGATATGCTGAAAGTACCTCTAAAGCCTAAAAGTTTCACCAAGAGCACATCGAACCTAATGAAGTGAAGTTGTAAGGTGCTTCAAACCTATCCCACCGGGAATTCCAAAAATGTTAGGGGGTCGCACGATGCCTTAATATTTTCCATTTGATAATGAGACACCTAATAAATATAACTTCAGTCTCCAACCAAATGTGCCAAAACTGTTAGTGCAAAATCACAGCACCCCCGAATGGCCTGATTTTTAGTGGGGCATCCATTTTGATTTGCATAACATTGAACCATCTCTCAAGATGTGGGACTTGTGGACTTGAGATGGTCCTCCGGAGAAAGCCGACCTCTTCTTCCTAAACTACCTACAACAAGCTACTCCAGTGCAGGAAAACTATATAATCCTAATATAACCTTCTAAGGGACCAGGGGGAGAGTGAGAAATGAAAATAAAGCCTACACTAAGAAGTGATACACCAGGAAAGGAAGGTGTTGATCACAATATCAGCTGCTTGAAGTGAAGAGGGGTGAGAAATGGACAGGATGGACAGATGCATCATAGACCAAAGATACATTTCACAAAAAACAACACTTCAACCCATTAAACACAGCTGCCAAAACCTGCAATAGACACTAAAAGTATGCACAGTATACCCTCAACGATGAGAGGCGAGAAGAGACAATAAAATGAGCAAGGATGGACAAAATGCATCAAAAAACATAATGTTATTGCTCCATGAATTCACACAGTACATCATCAGTTGGAAAGAGGTAAGAAAATGCCATTACAGAGCCAAGAGAGGAGGTTTAAGCTCCACATTCTACCTTAAGGAAGAAAGAGAGAGGGGGGCAGGAGTGAAAAGATGACCAACTTCGTTCCACTTTTTCATAGTTTTTGTACTTTTAGCAAACTATGTCTGACAACCAAAACATGACCAAACACATATAAAATGACCAACCATGCATTTTTAAGAGGCTATAAATACCAAGGTGCATGGCATCTAGAATTTACCTGATTTTTTAAATTTTTATAGTATTTTTTAATTATTTATTTACTAGTCATATTTTAAAATATTTATGGCCACAAAGTGGGACACACTTGTATGCTTTAACCCTGGAATATTCCTCTCCTTTACAATATATAGAAGAAAGAGAGAAAGAGAAAGGGAAATTTGAATCCTACTTCAACCACCCCTGCAATGCATTTAAACCAACCACCCCAAAAAGCATTAAAATCCTCCTGCAACAAAGATGGGATTTTCTACAGAACACATGCCCATGTCATTGTTCCTTACTCAGAAAGAAAGGAAGCCCATTCTTCATCATGGTGGTAGGTGGAAACTTGATGGCATCAAAAATGGCAAGCCACAATGTAAATAGTGGCAAGTGAGAATCTGACGTCAAGATCTTTCCAAAACGTCCTCTCCCACTCAATTCTGAGTTTCTAATCAAAAGATATGGGCATCTAAAGGTCTTCAGGTTTGGATTCTATTTGTGCATATCTATGTGGAGGCCCCGCACGTTTTAATATTTTGTTCCCCCCTTTCCACTCTTAAAGTATCACCATTAAGACATGTCGTGTCATCTGCAGACCTGCTCAGTTTCTTATTTTATTTTTGTCTAAGCCCCTACTGTTGGCAGAGGCACTGTGTCTGACATGAGACACGTGGAGGGTTGGCACATGTTTGGGACCTACCTCAAGATTTCACTTTTGAAGTTACACCAATGAGGCATGTGATGCCTTCTACTGGCCTTAGATTTTCAATGGCCCACTCTCTCCCTTCCTTCCCATTAAGAGTAGCGTTGTGGGACCCTGCTTTGATTTGACCCTTGGAGGTGTGCCAATTAGACACGTGGAGGCTTCCGTAGGCTCTGCAAATTTTCAACAGCAAGTGAGACCCCTTTTAGACTCTAACTACGTGGTGGGTTAGCACTCGTTCAGGGTTTCCATTTTGATGCACCTTTTCAAATTGTACCGATATGACATGTGGCACCCCCTCGAGTCCATTTATACTTGGGAGATTCGGGCCTCGAGTTGAAGCATATGTGAATTATGAAAACTTCGACCCTTTCCCTATTTTTTCTTTCCTTTGAGCCTCTAGTTCTTTTTGACATCATTTGGCCTCATATTTGACTCTTCTCCTCCACTATCGGGCCCACCTGCCCCTTAATTGTTGGATTTGAAATGTGGGCTCACATGACTGAACCATCCCCTCGATTTTTTCCTGTGCAAGGTTTTTTTTGACCAATTTTTCCTGGGGGGTAAAATTGGATAATAGATACTACATAATATATACCAAATCATCATTCCTATCTATTGATACTTGTAGGGTATATGTATCCTTCAACTTATAAGTGTAATGTGCCTCTTTATAGGATAATATTAATTAGCTCTTGAGATACCTAATTTCTTGTACATATTTATTTTGAAAAGAATTTCAAAAAATTATATAATAAAAAAATGCAAAAAACATGCAAATATGTAAAAAAAATTAAAGTATGAAAAAATTATGGCTTGATTAACTGACTTGTTTATTTATACATGATTTTTTTCACATTATTTTTATATATATCATACATACTCTTTACACAAATGTATTCATGAGTTATATTAAGCATGATGTATTTCATACATAGGTTAATACATAATGATTTGAGTCAACTTGATTCCTTACATTACTCTTTTATGTGTATCCCTTGATGTTATACATATGATACACAAAGTCACCCATGTATGGTCATAGAGTACCCTCTATTACTTTCAATCCATAAGTAATCATCTCTTTGAGAGTTCTTACCAGGTAACCCCAAGTATGTCTCCCTATGGTGATATGCTCCAACATGCATACATAGAGCATATTGCATGGGTCTAATATCTGACCACATATATATGTAATCATATAAAGATCATTATATAATGAATAAAATGCTAATGGACCCCAAAAAACACTTTGATTTCTCAATGTATATATTTTATAACATATACCACACCAATCATGAAGTAATACCATATATTTTTAGGTGACACAATATCATTAACAAAAACCATCAAGAACATCAGGAATCCCCTAAAAGATCCTTATTTATAGCACAGATTAACATCAGCATAAATTTCAATGTCATACACACACACACACACACACACACACACACACATATATATATATATATATATATATATATATATATATATATATATATATATATATATATATATATATATATATATATATGTAAATATGTGTCATAGATAAACTCCTCCATGTTTTCCTCTATTAAACTAAATCTCTTCTTCAAAGTATTCATAGAACACTTTAAACATTTTTTGATCACAACAATAATCTTAGCCACCGGTATATGGTAATTTTTCATCTCAGAGTTTCAATGCTATTTTACTGCTATTAAAAGGGCCCCATCTATCTTATCTCAAACATCAGCACTATATGATATAACCCTAAAAACTACAACACACTTATCTCATATGATGTCAACTATGACTATAATTTGGTGAGCAATCATGTTTGTCACTCTTACAAAACTACCATGTGAAAAACATTATATACTATGATTGAAAAGACATACTTCCTCCAACTCATCCTCAAATTCCACTCATGTTTTTCCATCTTACCCATTTAAAACCTCGGTGTTGTTTTTGACAAGAAACTACTTTTCTTTAGTGTTTTTTTAATAAAATGACACTCCTTGGTCATTAGTTTTTAAAATATAAAATTGTCTATCATTTTCTTATAGAAATGACATTCTCCCATTTTTGGTTTCACAGAAATGATAATTCCAACCAATTTGTTTTCCAAAACAATAACCATATATGAAAACTTGATGTTTATTATGTGTAATAACAACAAGAAATCATAATTTTCACTACTAAACTAATTTTCCCACATTAATTACAAATATTATTGACATATTCCAAATCTTTAAATTCATGAAATTAATGCATCACCTATAAATTTTCTTCCATCGATCGACCTATGGTTCTCTGAAACTATCTCACAATCTTGTTGATGGTATGGAATCCTCACCATTATCGTGAGGTAATTTTAGATCCATAACTCAAATGTTCTAAATAGGAAGGTAAAAATGAATAGATTTTTACCTTAATTAATTTTTTACACCCTCCTTTTTATCCCTTGTTTCCTTTTTTAATAACGTTTACCCCTCCAATCATCCATAAAGCTAGAAATTGAATCATAACTTTCCTTTCTCTTTACTAATCATCAATAGTTTCCAATCTAAATAATTAAAGTTATAGTTCAACATAACAATTGACCAAAAAATTATCAAAAATCAAATTAAATCATAAATAAAATTAACTTCTATGATTTACCCCTTTCATATAGCCTCTTCTGGAGCGCAACCAAGACTCATAACATTAAAATCCCATGATGAACCCATCCATTCCATATAAACTTAGTTAGGGTAATTCTTAGATCATAAAAGTATCAATAAATTTGATCCTCTTCCATATATTATTTCTTTATTCAATCTTCCTCCCTTTCATGTCTTGCTTCTTGAGGCATATTTACGAACCCATCAAAAAATTACATGTCAATAATTCAATTGATCATCAATTCCAACAAGTAATCATACCAAATATTGTAACATTGTATTAACATTTCATATTCATCATATTCATTTCAATAATTCATAAATCTATTTTTTTCTTCACACGATCCATCAATGGGGCATCAGCTATTGACCATTTTCAGTCAATCATCAGAGGGGGTACAAAAAAAAATTTAATTGTGGAGTTCTAAGCAGTTTTGGGAGGAATTGAAAACAAATTATCAGTTGTAGGTATTATTGCAGGGTGTAACACCTCACATATGCTACCTTTCGAAGTGTTGTCTTCAGAAAAGTCATGCAGAATCCTTGGAAGACTAATGCATGGCCTTGGTGAAGGTAGGAAGAGTAGAATACATACAAAAATTGTGCCTTGTAAAATTAAATATAGTTACAGTTTTACGGTAGTTTGCAATTAGTTATGTTGTTTATCTTCTTATAAATTGAAGAAAGTACAGGTGCATTTGATTCTAATTATTTCTTTATGCTCAAATGAGATTAATTTATGTGTTGAGTTGTTAAGTTCATTCCACATTTACAAGTTAGAGAATGAAATGCAAAAGCAAATGGAAAACTCAATTACAAAAATAATTCTATTTATTTATGAAAAAATAAAATTTCCCACATGAGAGATCACATATGTGTAAAAGCAAAAGAAATTCATATACATAAAGCTATAAGTAAATGAGGAGAGATAAAACCCATCATTTCCAAAATAAGTTGGTTTCTCAGTTGCTCCTTGGTTGCATCTGCATCTTCTGCAATGCTCCTCTTCCATATTTGCAACACTTGTTGAAAGAAAACACTCATTGTTAGAGCTCCGAGTGTTCTCACTTCTTGGGTAATTACAATTTTAGGTAGATGGATTTCTAAAAACAAGTATAGATAAGAATGCATAAAGGAAAATCAGAGGGTGATTAGTAGATTGTATGATGTCATCATTCAAGAGCATTCAATGACTTTTAAAACTGCACCATGAAAAGGAATCAAAAGAAGTAAAAGAACTAGAGAGCTTGTTGGCCTCATTTTTCTATCTAATTATTTTAGATGTGCAAGTACAAGAAATGACATCTTACTCTAATGACATTGAATTGTACAACTAAAACATCATGTCATTAGAAAGAGACAAGCCACAACCTTCCATGCTCATGAAATTATAGTCAAAATCATTCAACATGGTACAACCAGATGGTTCACATAAGCACATTCAAGGCTGCCAAGAATGATGAAAATATAAATAAATCATGAAATGCAAGAAACAGTAATAATGGTAAGCTATTCAAATGACCATATATTCAAGAGGGTTTGTAGTTTCCTCAAAATAGAACAACAAAAATAAATTGTAGAAAATGGGTGACATGAAACATTCTATATATAGATAACAAGAAAATTCAATCATGCATTTTTTGAAAAGATGTGTTAAGCATCCATGCTTCTATTAAAGGGACTCAAGCTTATTCACATTATCTATAGTGGAAGAGATATTATATTAACTTATAGGTTCCAATAAGAGTTGAAATGTCATGAATTTCTTTCCAAAATGATTAAAAGTTCAAAACAGAAGTGAATACTATCATTGAGTTATCACAATTGTAATACAGTTATGCAGTGCATATGAAACATTTGAGATCTATCCAGGTACTAAGTCAAGGGAAAGTGCAAGTCACAAGTTCTACCTGATCAAAAAGATGCACCAAACAACACAACTTACAAATCACAAACTCCCAAAGTTTTCATATTAACAAACAAACTTGCAAGATAGTTCTTCGGAGACACATTTTCAAACTCCAAAGATGTAAGGAATACAAATTTTCCAAATTTATAACAAAAAAAGTAAATGTGAAAATCTTACGAAATGCAAAAGTGAAAGTTAAATCACTTTATAGTTATAATCCCTAAGGGAATGGATGGACCCTTAGTTTAATCATGGTCAATTTTGAGCATGTACAAACTATGGGTCAAATATAATTTAATCATGTTCTTATCCATGGCCGTGAGAATGTGTGTTTGAGTATTTTAATAATGACCTTTTGCATGTATTGGAGGGGGAAATATTTTCTAAATTCAGAGTCAAACATAAGCCATGCATATAGTATAAAAGGGACTTTTTCAAATAAGACAAAAGCAGAAAAGAAAAGTTTGATTATTTTAATCAAATTATGCATGACTTTGATAGTGCCTTTATGATTACCTTAATTTATGCAAGGATTGATCCTTAAATTTACTAAGATGAGAAGAATACACAGTCAAAAACAATTGACCACAACTATGAGAGAGTCCAGGATAGGCTATTATTAGCCTTTCATTATTTTATTGTATTCATTAAGGGCTGGAAATATGCATGTACGAGTACTTTAGCTATTGATGGCATTGGCTATTTTTGAAGTGATTTTGGGGTGAATATTTTGATATCTATTGTATGCTCTTGTAAATCATATGGGGGATTAGTTTTTATAGACTTATGATGTGGAATTTGTATTGTGCACCTCTGAATAATAAAGACTAATATTTTTCCTCCATCCTCAAGCTTCTTTGTAGTGTGTAAAAGTAGGTTTTAGGCATGTTTTAAGTGATTAATTTTTATTCCTTTGAATGTCAATAGTCTAACATCACCTTCATTAAGTAAATTTTACTATTTTTCAATTGAAGATAAGTGTGTTTTAAATGCCTTAGTGAGTATAGAACATGTTAAACATTCAATGGAGTGAATCTATTAGATCTTTAATTTTCAAGTGTGTTTTGTGAAATTTTAAGTCCCAAAAAAAATTGGTGCATCACCTTTTATCAGTATTCAATTGTTAATGTTTTCCTAACCATAAACCCAATAAGATTTAGTAGTTTTAGGTGATCCATTAAGGGAACCAACCCTCTCTGGAGGTTCTCCTAAATCAAAGGCACCCATAACTCAGAAGAGATCCCATTTTATCTGCCGAAGTTAGAGTTAGATAACCAATCCAGCACAAAGGTGTACTTTGGACTTATAACATCCCCCTCTCAGATCTGTCACCTTTCTTATTTTAAAAATCATTACTTCCTATGATCAATTTAACTCTTCAATGAGGAACAAATGTAAACTCTTAAAATTAGAAATTTATAATTTTAATAATCCTAATGCGAATATTCATCCTATTGGGTAAGGTTACCCTATATCCAATCCCACTAATACTATAATTAATCCCTCACAAATTAATTAATTTACTCCCCTCACATAATTTTTTGAATTATATATTCCTATACCACCTACCTTATTTTCTTACTAGCCTCTCCTTCTAAAAATGCTTAGTAATCCTCACTAGTGAGTAATCAATTTCAAAATTATATAGGCTAATCTGATCCCTCATCCCACAACTTGTTATATTTTTCTACATCTAAAAGCCTCTAATTATAGAATATTACATGAATTAAAATTTCATGTAAATCCCTCCTCATATAGAACATTCAACCCTCATTTCCAATCTCATCCATTTATCTTACCCTACATGGAATATTTCCTCAAAAACTAATCTACCACCCTATATAAAAGCTAATTAGAGTAAGAATAAGAAACCTCCATCACCTTGAAGATAAATAAAGCATCTCACAATGAAGTTTTGTCAAATTTTGGATCCATCAATAGGAAAGAAACGAGCATCCATAAAGAAACTTTGGGAACATGCATTCTAATGAAGGATAAATTGGTTTTTAAGGTAAATTTAGGTAATCTCTCATTAAAGAATGATCACCTTGACCATATTTTTCCATTTTCCCTATTAGAGGTGTGGAATTTAGTTCCATACAAGGAGGTTTAATGGTTTTTCAGGGTTTCTAAAATGTGTTCCTAGAGATAAGCTTACACATAGAAACTATTGGTTGCTTCTTCCTTGTCTAAATGATGGCATATATATCATACTAAAAAACATGCCCAAATTTACATTTTTAATCCACCACATCTCCATCATAGTTAGTGTAGACACGAAATCTATGAACTTGGGTAAATTTTTAGGTCCTAAAGTATAATAGCATATACATGATTCCTAAGCAAGAAAACTAGTGGATGACAACCCAATTTGGCATTTTTTCTTGATCTCTTACTTTTTTCTAGTCTTACACATTCTACATCACTACCAAAATTTGAATTATTTATCTTTTAAGACCTTAGATACTAGTGCCAAATTAGGATATAAGTTCTCAGGTGTTCATGTCCCTCTTGGGCACTCCTTACCCTCTGGATCCTTTTCTCACTCTTTTGTGTCTGTTTTACATTTTGGTCACTTGTTTATACTTTTGGGTTGGCCTTTCAGTTGTCAATTAAAAAATATAAACAAGGGAATCATATATATACTTAGTTATTGCTCTTGAATAAGGGGCCAAACACTAAGCATCATCTATTATCACCTAATCTTGCATTCAATGGAACAAGGAGCATTTAAAATAATTCATATAGCACATCCATACAAGTGATAAGGGATGTGTTACTCTGCATACCCATCATAGCAGGGGAAGTTGTATTTATTCCATCACACAAATGTACATACTTGGAGGATTTGAGATCTATCCCTTTATTCATAGTGAAACTTACAGAAGGGATCCATAGGGAATCATTACACACAATTCACACATAACTACATGGATTCTGAAATGTATTGCAGTGCTCGGTACTATGTTCACTCATTGGGTGACCTTCAGGGTTAGTCTAACTCGACATTTTGCATATTTTTATATTATATTTGATGTGGTATGTCAACATGTTTAGGAAGAAAATTTTGGTGTAGGTTACATGTACAATTGATTATATAGAATAAAAAACATAGCGACAAAAGGAAAATAGAATAAAATATCATCCTACATAGAAAAGGACAAAATGTGAGCACCTAGCTAGACACTAGCACCCATATTATTCACTAGTTGAAAGGCGTTCCTGTTCTCACAAGGGAACTTTTGTCCTACACATTTATAAGTTCTAGAAAATCCAATAAAGTGTTAACAACACTGCTTCTATTCTATTTTTGTTTTTACCCTACCCATATCCTCTCCAGGTTACAGAAAATCAGATAAGTCACCATATTTATCTCCATTGCTTATGGTTTCATATTTTACATATGTTTATTTACATGCATCTTACTATATTTTATCACTTGTCCATAACTCATTAAATTATTTACTCTAAAATATATATTTCATTCAATTTAAATTATATCATTTGGTGAATTCCAACTCTTTCTCAAACACTCAAATCCTTATTTTACATTTTACCTCCATCTTTCTTTAAACCCTTGGATCCTTCCATTTTTCTAACATGAGCGTATCTCTCCCTTATTTTTTGTAGGCTAATCCTAAATGTGAGTACATAATTAAATATGTTTCTTCTAATACTTACTTTAGTCCTAACACATCTCATGAATAATTTTTCCATAGACTTACTACAAAAATCTCTTTTAACAAAGAACGTATTACTTTTACATCGCTAAAATTACTTCTCAAGTTGTTTTAGATAATGATCCACCCCTTTATATCTAAATTCAGATTAATAACATATGGGTTAACTGATCTCTAGTTGATAATTTCTTTGGCCTTCACATGTTTAATCTACCATTCCTTCAACTAATTGGACTTCTTGAAGTATCCTTAATTAACCTCATCTTTTTGTAATCACATCTTTGAAAATATTCCTAAAAATGTCTAAATTACAATCACACTTCCCATTATTAATGGGCCACACACATTTCTTGTCTTATTCCATGTAATGCCTAGTAAAATTAATTATAATATTCTCCTCAAATGGCCTTGAATCCATGTCATGCATGTTTTTCCTTCAACCATTCACGTGCATATTAAATTCCTATTAAATGGTGTGGTCTACGAGGTCTTGGTAGATCCATCTCAATTTTCCTTTTGCAAAACTATTAATCATTCACCTGAAGCCCCTACTTCAGCCACCTCTCCTCCTAATTTCACAAAGTATGGTCATATGTATCGGTATATGCTTCGTTATGGTTTCACTGGCACCGGATTAGGATAATATGCAAAGGGATTCAAATATCCTCTTTCCATTCCCACAAAATCCACTAGAATTAGCATATGATATCTACCTCCGCTTTCTCATTTTATTCTCACATCATCAGCTCTTGAGGTTTACACTACTTCACATACTACCTGTCACAAAAAGTAATTTATATTTGTTCTCAAATTTACAAATTACTTTGATAAATCTCATCCCCCAACACAAATAATGATACTCCTGACAAATTGAAACATCCATTACCATCACATGGTCTCACTCCCATCATCAGATAGATCTCCATCTCTTTTTTGATTGGGGGAATCGATATCCTCCCCATTATAGTTGTTATATTGGGGAGCATGTTTTCATGTGTGGAAGTGTTGAAGATGTACACTAAAATTACTGGACACTATCCACACTTTTATTGTTGAGGTTTGGGAGACATGCTCTTCTCATATGGGTGGTCTTTTGACCCATAGATTTATGGGGTGGTTTTTTCCCATGGTTTTAATACGCATACTATTGTAAAATTACTTAAGTAGTTTCCTATTGATGTACTTTTGATATCTGAGACATTGTATTGTAGATGTGTGTGATTTCAAGTGTAAATTCAAGATATTTTTTTATTATAGGTATAACAAGATCTGGGTATTGTATTGAGAGAAATAAGTGTCTCGTAATAAAAATAAGCAAGTGATTCATAGTGGACGTATCCCAAATTGGGTGAACCGTGTTAAATATTGTCTGTGTGTTTTGTTCTTTTATTTTTTCTACACTTTTATTTCAGATCTGTGATATTATTCTACGTATTATTTTCTACTATTGTGATTTTGTGGGGGATTGTTCCACATATTTTATCTGTTATTTCATAACAATAGGTTGGCATTCTTCTAAGGCTTAGTTTTCTATCGATAATACTTATATATAGATACATTGTATTGTAATTCAAGTCAATATTACTTGCGATACTTTCTCTTATATATACTATGAGCACACCTTGTTATCTATCGATTATCCTATGCTACTCCATACATATTTTTATACTCATGCTTACATATGGATCCTTCTACTCATGATACACATACTACTTTCTATATACAGTGTGATTTATTTTGTGCACTATACATACTCTAGTTATTCTTGCTCACAATGATCACATCTATTTACCTACAGCTCTTGATATACACACTCAAGAGCATCACACTTCCTCCCCCCTCCATTACTATTCGTTATCTCTAGTATCTACTTATTGTTTCTATATTTAAATTCACACTACACACTCAATGTCTAACTTTCAAAGTGCTCTTCCATGTTGGGTACACACATTCTAGCATCATTACTTGATGACACACAATAGTTCCAAGGTGCATAATTGAGTGTCAAGGGTCCAAATCTTAAATGAACCCAACATCATATACTAGTGCTAAACATTACGCTATGTACTTCACAATTACGCCTTTCCTAGCACTCTCATGAATATGGTGCACACATTGTACGGTTATTACCCAATGATGCACTCTTTTTTATGTTTTAGTACTTAAATGTTGACAGATAATTCATTAATGAAACTTATCTCACACACATCTCCTGGGGCAAGGATGATCCTCCTTTATTCACATTTTACACATCACATCACACCATTTCACTCACATATTGCATCACACCATTGCACTCACACATCTTGTTATCTTATTCTACTTATATGTTACAATTTGTTTACTATGCTAGTTAGATACTTAGTATGTCATTATCTATTCTTATACACACATGCATGTTCACTTTGTAGCTTGAGGTGAATGTAGGAACTTTACAAATTTTTCCATGATTCATGATGCTCAACACTTCTCTTTACTAGTCCTTCTGAGGCTTCTAAGGGAATATAATTTTGTTACTCTCATACTACAGAAATCACGGGTCTTACTATTACAATAGTAAACTTATTTTCATAACTATCACTTACTCTTTCGTTGATCTATACATGCTTTGACATACTTCTTATCTTTATAACATACTAATGGGTACTTCATGTATAATGTTTTCCATGTAGGATCAATACAATCATTATTATCTATCACTTCTTACTTCTCCATTGTGTGATTTTTCCCACTTTGGCTCTGATTATTTTTTTGACATTGTGAGTGATGTCCCATGTCTGAAACCCAATTTTTGACGGTCCCTCTTTTCTTTATAGTTTTTTGTTACATTGCTAGTTCTATTGCATACTAGATATTTTACACTAACATTTATTTCTAGCCTATATTGTTTTACACGTGCCTCAGTTTCTACCATGCACATCCCCTACCCCCTGTAGGTATTCACTCTCAAAGATGCATATCAGAATCATGTACTATCCTTTGGGCCGCATCCTCCTACATTCATCCACATGCACCCCAAACAAGGGAATATATCTATTGGGTGAGAGAAATCACCCTTCAAGTAGCTCAGAGCTCCAAAATAGACACAATATAGTATAGAATTGGCATAGAAACACATGTCTTAGAGTGGTCCAGAATCAAATTTGGATCACGAACTACAATCATAGAGTGGTCCAGAATCAAACTTGGATCACAAACACAGAGCTAGACACTAGCGCCCAATAACAAATAGGACACTGGCAGAGTGCTTGTGTCCCACCTGGGACGCTTATGTCCTGGGGAAAAAAATATTCAATATTCTCATTTCAACATAGTTTCCAATAGTTTACAATCATGGATATCCATAGTATTAGGCACTTTCCTTCGTTTCTATAATTTACTGTAGTAGTTACATGTACAATTGTAACAATACAAATTGAACAACAATAGCATGTAAAAATCAGGGACGTGCCATCTGTAGTGACATCTTATTTAAGAAGCATCGTGGATGGAGATAAAAACTATACCTCTCTACCCAAACAATTTTCTCTTGGCGTGAGATTTCCCAAAAAACTTTCACTCTTGGCATGAGATCACCCACAAAACATCGTCCTTGGCATGAGATCGCCCATAAATACTCGCTCTTACATGTGAGATTGCCCAAAAACCTCACTCTTTGCGTGAGATCTCCCAAGAACACTCACCGTCTACATTCAAATCATGCAACTCCAAAGAAAACAAGATAACTTTCTATCTCTATAATATATTATACATCAGGTGCACTCTTTCCTTATCTACTAATTTCTACACACTCTTACTTACTTATACATACGACTACTCTGATTTTTCACATATGGGACTTTGACTAATCTTTCTCACTCTTCTTTTGTAGGTTTTTCCTTTATACATAGTAAGTAGATCTCATCACTAATAAGCACAAGCTCCAGTAGCATGACTACTACGCATACGCTTCACCCCTAGGTGTATACCTCCCTTTCCTAGTTTCGCAACGACTTCATATTAAAATAACTTCATGTTTCATTTATGGCTACTTGTCCACTTAGCACGCTATCAGTTACACTCGTCTCTATCAGTTTCACAAGGTACACATCTTCTATCTAATTTATCCTATCAGAGTATTCAAATCAACAACATAAAGTTGGGATAAAATGTAGACACAAAAATCTATGCACTTGGGTACATTTCTAGGTCCTAAAGGATACTAAATGTATACCCATGATTCCTAAGAAAGAAAACCTAGTGGTTAACAACTTCCTTTTGGGCCTTTGTGGTTGTTATCTTCTAAACTTTCATTCTTGCCTTAAAAATTTTACAACTCTATCCGAATGTTGAACTGATTTATCATATGATGGACCTCAGACACTAGCGCCTAACTAGGTCAGAAAGGTGCCTAGGTGTTCCTATGTTCCTCCTTGATGCTCCTACCCTTCTTTATCATTCTTCTTACTCTTGTGGGTCGTCTTTCTACTTTTTGGTCACCATTTTGAAAGTTTTGGGTCAGCCTTTCAGTTGTCAATTAAAAAATTCAAACAAGCGAATCATATATATATACTTAAGTTACTTGATTTCAAATAAGGGGCCAGGCATCATAAGTATTATATATCATCACTTAAGCTTCCATTCAAAGGAGCAAGAAGAATTTCAAAGCCATACATGTAGACACATCCATACAAGCGACAAGGGTTAAATTACTCTGCATACACAACATAAGAGGGGAAGTTCATTCTATTACAATTACACACATTCTTGCATACTCGGTAGCATTCTACATCTATCCCTCTATTCATATTACAACTTGCACAAAGGAAAGCTAGGGCATCATAACACACACAATTCACATAGAACTATGATGGCATTTTGAGATGTAGTGCAACGCTCAATTCATAAGTTTACTCTTTGGGTGACCACCGGGGTCAGTTTGACTCCCCATACTGCATCCTTTTTTTATTATATTTGATGTGGTTTGTGGGTATGTGTAGGTAGTCAATCTATTTTATAGGTTATAGGTATGATCGATGATCAACATTACAATGAAACTAGAGTGATAGAGAGAGATCAACTAGATGCAAAGATCATCCAGTCACATAAAATGACCAAAACCTAAGAATCTGAGTAGACACATGTAGCTCCCAGTATTAGTCACTAACTGCCTAGGGCACTCCTGTCCTCCTATGGGTGCCTATGTCCTTGACACATTTCCAAGGTTTCTAAAAATCTCGTCAAGCATGTTTAAGCCATTGTTTCTAGCCAGATTCAACTAGTTACTCATGTCCCAGATCATCTCCAAGTTACACATAGAATAAGCTAAGTCATCATCCCTCTCATCATCTATTGCTTAGGGGTTTTCATATTGTATGAATGCTTATTTTCTTATGTCATTACTATATTTTATAATTATCATAATATCATTTGTTGCAGCAGTTACTCTGAAATTAAGATTTAATTGAATTTAGATTAAATCACATACTTGATAAAGATGCATATGTGTTTCAAACATTCTAACGAATGAAATTACTATAACTCTACTTTATTTTCAAATGAAAATTGAATATGGATCACTATCACATTTCTATAAGATACTGTAGTAGCGACAGTATGCCACACATGACCAAACATAGAATGGCTAGGTGACTATGATTCAGAAGGTTGTGTTCAATAAGGATTGTTTAAACGGATAGAAACAGAGTAACAATTAAACTAGATTTAATTGTTTTATATGTGATTAAACAATTCCTTTTTTAAGTAACATTTTCTTAATAGATATACACAAAACAATCAGTTATGTTTTGTGTACATCCATGTCCTAGGCCATAGTTATAAGAATTTAGTCCCCTATAGAGAAAATATTGGACAAAGTATTTAATTCTGCACCCCTTATATTTCCTCCGGATTGACTAGACACATGGGTTCTTGAATTTCGTAGTCACCCAACCATCTATGTTCCACGTGCATTCGGTCATGGGACTTGATGTTGGACGAGAGAATAGTGTGACACTAAGCTTCGAAGTCAAAATAAGAATAATATGATGACATTCAGAGTCATTACACTGTTTGAAACTTTATCCATGTCTTAGATTATCAAGTAATTTCGGCAGTTCTAATTCAGGGAAAAACTAAAAGCATAATTGTCAGAAAACTTGAAATCCCAAAGTCCAAAAGGTTTTTGGGGTTTTTCGGGTCTATGCTACGTGGATCGTGAATTTTGGATTCCAAACTCCGAAGTCTGAAATTTTAGACTTTCAGAGGTTCAGGGTTTGAATTATTCACTAAACAAAATGGAAAAATAAGAGCTAATGCCCGAAATCCTGAAGTTCTAGAATTTGAAAGGTTTCAGGTTTCAGCGTCAAAATTAGTTTTGGGGTCAACACGGTGGGGATTTTTGGCATTTTAGAGGTTCTGATTTCATAATTTTAGAGGTCAATTTTTCAGAGGTTCGGGTTTCAGAATTTCAGATCTCTCAGTAGGATCAAGTGGATGAATAGTGTCACAAAGTCTAAAAGGAAAAAGGTCTAAAACCTGGAGTCTGAATTTCAGACTTCAAGGTTTTAGAGGTTTTGGTTTTGGAGTTTCAGAACTCTCAAGTTCATTTGGAAGATGAACAATGTCATAAAGTCCAAAAGGAAAAAGGTTTGAAACCCGAAGTCCAAATTTCATACTTCATGGTTTCGGAGGTTCAGGTTTCGGAGTTTTGAAACTCTAAGGGTGTTTTGAATGATGAACAGTTTCAACAACTTCTGAAGCATCAATTTCCAAAGTCCCAAAATCCAAAGCTCCAAATTTTCATATTTCAGAGGTTGCAAGGCATTTTAGAGTCCAAAGAAATAGAGCCAACCATCCGTAGTTAATACAATATGGCACCCCAATCTTCAGATGACCATAAATTTTGACTGGGAGCTCAGATTTACACAAGAAATTAGGACTTTTTGGAAATCTATTAGTGTCCTCTACAATTAAGTTAAGTTCTCCAAAATGAAGAAATACAATCTACCATTTTAGAGGGTGTTTACAGATTTCTCAACTACCCTAATGATGAGGTATGGGCTTATTTTCTTACCCAACAAGCAAGGTACAATGGAGTATGGGCTTCGTATATTTTCCCATCACTCATGCAATGAAAATGATGGATTTTCTAGGATATTGGAGTGCATTTTTGGATTTTCTTCTCCCTCCCTCCTCATTTTATTCCTCTATAAATTGTAAGGGGTTCGCATGTGCAAAGTTGTTGATCATTTTTCTCTCCCATGCACCCCATTATTCTAGGGGCTTCAAGCCTTCCTCAAACTCATGTAATGGCTTCACGCCTCTTCCTACTATAAAAATATACTGTGAAAATTTCATGGAGTAATGAAAGTTGTGTTTTTGATTCCATGGAAATCCTTGCATTGTTTTCATTATTTCTCCTTTCCTGTTATTGTGCTTACAGGATTTGTGTGTACTTTCTTGTCTATTGCAGGTTTGGTGGTTGTGTTTACCATGAAATGTTGAATGTTTACATTTCAGGTTTGTTTTTCATCTATCCAACCTCCCCAGGATTCAACCTTTGTCAATTTTGCAGGGTTGGGAAGAGTGATTAGCACTCCTTTCTTAGTGTATCACCACTCTTAGTGTAGGTTTCTTTCATTGCAATCCTTCTTATAACATGTACACTGGTGAAGTATTAGATGATGTGATTAGTTCAGTCAACACATGCAATATCCTATGGCCTAGGAGTTGCAACAAACATAAGACATCGATATCCTTATAGCGAATGTATTTGGACCAGTGTCTAATCTGACTCAAGTTCACCTTTACTAGTGTGTTGCCAATCCTGTGCAAAAGATGGAGCTTCGAAACCGGGCATTGACTATCTCGTTGAAGGGGTATTATGGAGAAGGCACATTTGATAGGATGTCCTGTTAATTGCAAGTGACATGCCAAATCATCTACAAACATGTAGGAGAGCATGTAAACAGGTTGATCAAAAATTCCTGAATTTAGTCTTATGTGGCTCTAATGAACTACATTGATTGATGGGATACCCTAAGATATATGGCCTCATGAATTGACCCTAATGCATTGTGGAATATAGCTTAAAAAATATTTTAACTGGGTTCATTATAGATACACATTTTAAACTTGTCTACAAATTCAATTGACATTAATTTAAATATCAAATTCCTTTATAAAGAGTTTCCGACATCTTCTTTGTTGGAATATTGACTACGGTCTCCCATCATCTATAGATAATGAATAATTTTTTTGTTGTTTTGCCTAAGGAGTTAGTTTATGCATGCATTCTTGCCAATTTAGATAGACATATGTTCCACAAAAATATCCTAATTTTAAGAGTCTATTTTAGGAAATTGCAAAATAAATCAAAACTCTTTTTTGAATGCATTTAGCAGCTCTTGTATCTTAGGTATAAAAACAAACCCTAGATTATCCATATAAATCTTGCATGTTATGTTATTTAACGCATGCCCTATTTTAGTTCTAGCTTCATGTTTAGTTGAAGACCTCTATATGGAGGAGACAGAAGATTGTAATTGAATTGATATAGATTTCTCTAGCTCAAGGAAGGATATAAACCTTTCAGTTCTTATTCCATTTGAGTAACCTCTAATAGGTTATGAGCATCAATGTTGTTTGTTATTAAAAACTTTTTTTTATTTGCATTTGCCCTATTCGGGTATGGGTATTTTTTCCCCATTTTTAGATCTAGTTTAAATAGTATATATACAAGAAGAAGGTTTACGATATATATATGGTTGTATCAAAACGTATATTTCTTATTTAGTTTTTAGAAAATATGTTTTCATACAAACCGAATTTCCTTAATGTATGTGTGTGTGTGTGTGTGTGTGTGTGTGTGTGTGTGTGTACATATAGATATGTATACATAGATACATACATATACATACATACATATATATATATATATATATATATATATATGTATGTATGTATGTATGTATGTATGTATGTATGTATGTATGTATGTATGTATGTATGTATGTATGTATGTATGTATGTATGTATGTATGTATGTATGTATGTATGTATGTATATCGTAGTGCTCAATATACAAGCCATGATAGAGTTAAAAATGGACATGTCGCATTGAAAAAGTGTAGGCCTCTTGTATTTAGTGGCACAATATATAAATAGTGGTGAGGGAGGTCATCAACTCCACCCCCACCCCATATATAATATATGGGTTGGGGGTGGCGTCGGCAAATTCCCCCCCTCTTCATACATATATTACCTAATATAACTAAGCACAGCCACACAACAACTTATACAAATTCATCAAACTGCTTTTTTATTTTTTATTATTGATTTTTATAATATATATATTATATACACCATAATACAAGAATTTGATAAGTATTAATAGATATATAAATGTACATTTACTGTTGTGCCTTTTTGTTCTAATAGGATTTAACATTCACATAAATTCGTTTATTTAATGAACTTATATATAGGCAAGATGATCTCAAATTATGTATACAAATATATATGTATACATATATATATATATATATATATATATACACAAATATATATATATATATATATATATGTATGTATGTATGTATGTATGTATGTATGTATACATATGTATATATATGTATATATATTCTTTATTAAGAAAATAATAGCGACCATGTAGCAAAACAATCGTAGTGCTCAATATACAAGCTGCGATAGAGTTTAAAATGTACATGCCACATTGAAAAAGTGTAGGCCGCTTTTATTTAGTGGCACAATATATAAATAGTGGTGAGGGAGGTCATCAACCCCACCCCCACCCCATATATAATATATGGATTGGGGGTGCGGTCAGCAACCTCCCCTCCTCTTCCTACATGTATTACCTAATATAACTAAGCACAGCCGCACAATGACTCATACAAATTCTTCAAAAAAAATTTTAAAAAAAATCATTATTAATTTTTATAATATGTATATTATATACTCCATAATACAAGAATTTGATAAGTATTTATATATATATATATATATGTACATTTACTATTGTACCTTTTTGTTCTAATAGGATTTAACATTCACCTACATTCAATTATTTACTGAACTTATATATAGGCAAGATGATCTCAAATTTTCTATCTATTCATTTATAGGTGAAATAGAGAAACCAAAGGTTTTTTTTCTTATCAAATCCCACTACAACTAATGAAGGGAAAACATTCATTATTTAAAAACCAAATGTCTATTTCCTTGTTCTTATAATTTAATATGAGATTGATTATATTTTCCAAACATTTCTATATTCTTACTTTTTGAATGAAAACAAGAAACTATTACCCTTTTTTCACAATAGTATAAATGACATCAATGCCAAACAAACAACGGTATTTTGATACCAAAATAAAAATATTTTAAAAATAATATATTATGCTTTTGAGGCAAATATTTAAGTTGAATATAGTCTTAGATTGAGAGAGATTCAATTTCATCTTCAAGACCATTTCAAGGTTCTTATTTCATCTACTAATACAAGAATTGATATTCAAGATCTAACCTATTTAAAATATAAGTTTTCATTCATTACACTCTTGATAAAGTTTACAAGTTGAAGGGATATTCATAGTAACAAATATAATTTCTTTTACCTACTTTCCAGATACACATATGTTTTGAAAACTTAATACAAATCAACCTTTCAAAAAACATTTACAAGAACTTGAAAATATTTAAAATACAAGTTACAAACCCTTCACTTAAGTGGAGACAACATGGAAAATATTTTACAAAGTGGGATCTCTCTTCATTTTCTTAATGTGCAACTATGAAAAAATATGTACTTGAGCTCCACCATCTTCTCCAAAATCCAAACACAACAACAAAATAGGGGAGGAAGCAACACATTTCACCCAACCAATAATCTAATAAGAGGATAATTCATCCCTTTATTGGTCCCCGAGCCCCAACAAAAGTACAATATGGGGTATTATGCAACATTTGACAAATTTTACAATAGGCTCCAACAACAAGAATTCCACAAAATACTACATTCAAATAACACCTTAACAATACACTCAAACAATATCACAACCTTCCCAACAAGCACAAAGGCTTGAAAACATCAAGCCAACAAGGATCAATGAAATATGGGCACCACCTCCTTTTTTCTCAAAAGAGATGTAGGATCTCCACCCAAAATCCTCCATGTGCACAACTCAAAATATAACCAAATCCTTAATTCTATACTTGTAAAAATGTAAAATAAATCAATGTTATCCATTTCACTCCCCATAGGTGGAACTAAAACTCACACTCCCTCAAAATTAATTCCTCACATATCCATTTTTCCTCCCCAATCGTCCCATAAAACCATCTCCCACACCCAAATTAAGGAAAACTACCCATTTACAAACAAACATAACCAAAACACTCATACAATATACAAGAAACATCATTTCTACATCAAGTATATTAATAAAAAAATGCAAAAAGAGGAGATCCTACCTCTCCATCAAACCTCCAATTCCTTTTCTCAGCATGTTTTTGAATCCTACACCCAAGCTCAATCCAAGATGCAACTCTAAAGAAATCTCCCAAGTATGAAATCCAAGAGCAATATTTCAAAAATGCAAGAGAAGCAAATAAGGTAAGTAACCAAAAATAAATCAAAATCATCCAATAAATAGAAAAGGGATGTGAGGATGATGAGTTGGCTCCATGTAGGATGCCACTTCATCATCCCTCCATTCCAACACACAAGTCAAACACTAAACCCAAAGAAATTAAACACACATGTAATACATACTACATGCCCACATGACACTCCACTTACACACCATGATTATCAAGGATAAACTTATATGTGGTAAGTAAAAAGTGTAATTATTTACCCTTTTTAGTATCCCAAAAACATAATTAAGCCTAAAATTAACTCCCCTTACCATAGGTATGATTGCTGGATGAATTTAAGAGGCATGCGACAATCTTAGCTTGTCCCACAAGCCTCCAAAAAATCCTCCCAAGTCAAAATCTGAATTTTGAAGTTGGGAAAGAGTAAAAAACACAAAGCCCAACACAAATCTAATTTTCATCCACAGGATTTCAGGGATCATATATCCAATTTATTTCCCACATGTCATATCTTCCCTCTTAATTTAAATTTAAGATAACCTAGCTAATTAAGATACATTAGCAAGTGTCAATAAAGAAACACTATTTCATAAATAATTAAACACATGTAAAAAAAATTCAAAATATTAAAAAAATTAAAATAAAGGGAAGCACATTACACCCATGGCCATATATATGAGGTTACCTCCCCTATGGGAACATCCTAAAAATGCATGCAACAACACAACATAACATTATACACAAGTTGTCAAATTTTGGTCATGTTACAAAACACCCAAAATCCTTCTGTCGTTGGTCCCATATCCCCTTTTGATGTATGTGATAAAATGTCCCTACAACATAAATAAAATACCTCTCTGGTCCTACAGCCACATCAAAAACATCAATAATAATAAACATATAAAATTAATAATCGTCATTCAAAATTAGTAATTTTATCACCTCTCAGATCATATTTATTAATTCAATTTTTACATATAGAAAATAATAATTCTACTCAAAACATCCAACCTAGGTAATGCATCCATAATATGCCATGTTAGTATGAATCAAAATACTAAAAATCAACATATATAACTGTCCATCATCGTCATCTAGTGCATCATAATCAAAATGTAAATCACAACATGTCAATAGTCTAAATATCTACATAGTCTATCATCTACTGATCAAGGTATAATAATCAAAATGTCTAAGTATCAATCCAACAGTAATAACATCATAATGAAATAGTAAGTGGAGTGAGCACAACATTCTCCTCCCCTTAGACTCGACTTCCTTGTGGAAGTTGCTGAAATAGGTGTGGATATTGGGCTCATAAAAAAGTAGCATCCTTCCATGTGATTGCAGTCTCATCGTACCTATCCCACTGGACTCACACCTAGTCAACCTCGTGGCCTCATAGCCCCAAATTCATACACTCTATGATTCACATAGGCTCCACAGTCACCTACCCTTGCTTTTGCACCTGTAATGGGGTCTAATCAAATACATGAGAGGGATGTCAAATGTATATCTAAAATAGAAACATGAAATACACCGTGAATGTGAGACAAGATGGGTGGAAAGGCTACACAATAAGATAAGGGAATGATCTGCTCAAATATCTCGAATGGACCCATGAATATATGATCTAACTTAGAGCCTTTTCCATAGTGGATAGGAATCTTATGATGTCTAACACATAGAAACACCTTCGTGCCCACCTCATAGCTATGGTCAACTCTCCTTTGATTTTTATATTTCTTCTATCTATCTTGTGCTTCCTATTGCCTTTGTCTAATCAAAACAACATGTTTCTCCATGTCATATAACAAAGCTGGCCTAAGCGATACCTTGTCCTCCAATGTGTTTGAACACAATGGTGTCTTGCACTCCCTTCTATAAAGTGTCTAAAATGGTGCCATACCTATAGAAATATGGAAATTTTTGTTGTACGCAAACTCAACCAAATACAAATACTCCTCCTATCTTGACTAATGGTCCAAAACGTACATCCAAAGTATGTCCTCTAAAATTTGATTCACTCGCTTTATGTGTCCATTTGTTTCTGGATGATATGTTACACGTATGTTAATACTCGTCCCAACATAATGTTGCATGGTAGTCCAAAAATGAGAGGTGTGTAAGGGATCATGGTCACAAATAATCTTCTATGGAATCCAATACAGTGTGACAATTTCATCCAAGTATTATCCCACCACTGCACTAGATATGTAGGTGGTCTTCACCAGAGAAAAATGATCCACTTTCATCAATCTATCCATTGTGACCATAATGGCATTGTGGTAGTATCTCAACGTCAGTAACCCTACTATTAAATCCATGAAAATGGAGTCCCATTTCCTCTCTAGTATAGCATGTCGGTAAAGAATTCTAGTTGGATGCTGATGCTCAGGCTTCACCCTCTGAAACTCTAAATAACAAGACATAAACTGAGCTACATATCTCTGAATTCCTCTCCAATGGTACAACTGTCTCAAAGTGGTGTGCATTTTCTTCATCCCTGGATGGGTTAAATAAGGTATATGGTGTGCCTTTACAAGGATATCCTACCTCAATCCTCAATATCTGGGTACATAGATATATCCTCTTTGTATGAGAATTCAGTTAGTCTCTACTGTGAATCCATCAAAATTACCCTCAAGGGATCTCTGAGACTCAACCTCTAGTCTAGCTGCAAAGTAGAAATTGTCATGTGGAAGTTGTCCCAAGATCTTTCTCAACAAATTTGTACCCACTAAAGTAGCCATAACCAAATTCCTCTTAAGGCTCAAAGCATCTGAAAAAACATTCTCCTTCCCCTTCACATGCTTTATCTCCATATTGTACTCACAAAGCAACTCCATCCAGCACCATTGATGAGCATTGAGATTGGGTTTCGTGAAGCGGTGATGAAGACTCAAGTGATTTTTCCTAAGAATGAACCTCTGTCCTAGAAGTAAATGTCTTCTTCATCAAAATGAAAGAATTTACATGTGTTTTAAGCTCAAGGTGATGAGTCAGATAATTGAGCTCATAATCCTTGATTTTTTGAGACTCAAAGGTTACTACACGGCCCTCTTGCATCAAAACACCTCCTAATCCTGCCAAATAAGCATCTATGCATACAAAGAAATCTCCCTATGGATCTAGCACTGCTATAAGGGTGTTTTCATAAGCCATTTATTTAATGTCTTGAAGGCATTCTCACATCTATTTGACTAAAATAACTTCTTTCCTTTATGCTAAAAGAAAGTAATGGGGTGTGCAATATGAGATAAGTCCTTAACAAATCTCCTCTAATAACCTGCAAATCCCATGAAACTACAAACCTTGGTCACATTGTTTGGCACAAGCCAATCCATAATATATCTAATATTGGAAGGATTGACTATGATACTTTCCCCAAAAATAATGTAACCTAAATCCTAAACCTATGACTGGAAAAAGGCACACTTCTCTAGGTTCCAATATAGCTGCTATTTACGAGGACATCGTAGAACCTGGTAAAGGTTATCATCATGCATACATGAGTATATCACAATGTCTTCAAGAAAAAATAGCAAGAACTGATCCATAAATTTCCTCAACACCCCATTCATAAAGCTCATAAATACTACAGGGGTGTTCGTAAAACCAGATGGCACTACTATGAACTCATAGTGGCCATATCTCGTGCAAAAGTTTATCTTTTGCATATCCACCTCCAAAATCCTCAGTTGATGGTATCCTAACTTAAGATCTATTTTTGAAAATATGGTGGTCCACTTCATCTGATCAAATAGATCATTGATGCGTGGAAGGGGGTAATGATTCTTGATCGTTACTTTGTTTAACTATTTGTAGTCCATACATAATCGTAAAGATACATCCTTATTCACAAAAATCACTGGTGCACTCCAAGGAGATACACTAGGAAAGATAGGCCTTTCTCAAGAAGTCCCTCTAACTGTAACTTGATCTCATATAGCTTAGGTGTACTCATCCTATAAGTTGTGCATGAGATAGGATGCCCTCCATGAACGAAATCAATATGAAAATCTAGCTCACTTTGTGGAGGCAAACCTATAAAATCACTAAGAAAAACATTAGAAATTTCCTAAAAATGGGGTGGTCATCAAGTGATGATGTATGAGTCTCATCCTCTGATTGGTCAGTAATTGCAATGCCATATAACTAAAAACCCCACCGCGTAGACTTCTTGAGCTGTGTAGTGGATATGGTTTCTAAATAGAGATGGGTCTCCTAAGTCCAACGATCACTGACTTCACTCCCAAATTGTCTCACACAAGATATAACCTTGTCATAATAATCAACTCTAGCTCTATGTGCAGACAACCAATCCATGCCCAAGATAACTCCATATGAACCCAAGGGAAGGATACAAAGATCTAAACCACCATGGTGAAGGGTCCCATGTCAACGTACAAACTCCTTAACTAAGGAATCAACTGAGAGTTTGGATCTAGAAGCCATATCAACATCTCAAATAAGGTCCTACCTATGGGCCACCAGCTTGTATCACTCAACTAATGATGGAGAAATGAAAGAATATGAAGATCCTAAATCAAATAAGAGAGGGGTATAAATACCACATAATTCTAGTTATGGTCTCAATCACCATGCCCTAGTGCTTTGGCTAGAAGTTCTCAACAGCTACATAAATCATGTGGCTCCTAGCCATTTCACCAACCATAGGCTTTGAAATAGGTGTCTTACTTTGATTATGGGGATTCTAAAGTAACTCTTTCCAATGATGTCAATGTACACCCACCCACAACTACCTTGTCATCTCCAATGAGATACCTCCAGGTGGCCTAGTATGGCTCCTCACATTTTTTTGATGCTATGTACCTCCAGGATGGATATTAGTAATGTATATGGGTTGATGGATATCCTGATGATCCCGTCATAATTCTCTGTGGGTTCTATGGTGGACATACTCCTGTTGACTAGGTGCTCGAAGTGAATCTTGTATTCTATTGGGACCCCTAACTTGAAGTCCCATACTACACCCTCTCTAAGAATCATGGCATTGTAGAGGGAAAAATTGTGGTCGAGTCTGTTGTTTCTTCTGCTTTTAAGGATGTTTCCTAAAGGAAGACTATGCTTAAGTGTGTCCACCACAAGGAGAAGTAGTTGATCCCATTGACCTACTATCCTGTATGCATTGTATACAGATCCTCACTCTATCTCAAAAAAACTAAGTCTTCCCCCTAGTTTCATCTACGATTTAGGCCTTCTCCACAGCCTCTGATAGTGTCTGTAGAAAATGAACGTGCTTTTTCCTGCCCCCAATTCTAAGTTTAGGGTCGAGATGAACCTATGAACCCTAAGATTCTCATCCAACATGTAGTCTACATACTGAAGTAGATCCAAAAAATGACCCTCATACTATGCTATTAAATGAATCATGAAACTCATTGATCTACTGCTAAATGAATCTCCTATATATGTATTTACTCCCAAAATGCTCCTCGAAGAGATCCCAAGTAACTATCTTTGAATCCACATGGAGCTTCTACTCCTTTGTCCTCCACAAAACTCCATCTCTTTCTCTCAGAAGGTTGATAACAACATGATATTTCGTGTTGCTAGAACAAGGACATAACTTGAAGCATCTACTGAGCTAAATAGCCATGCCTTGGCCTAAAATCCTCTAGTGTCTCCAGTGAAATTAGGTATGTGTAAATTCAATATCTCTCTTATGTGACATGCCACTATCGACTATTGGCCCCTAGGTATCTCCGCATGACCATCCCTTGTCATATGGCTCCTACATGTGTCTCTATGTCTCCTATTCGTATCTCCATGTCCCCTCTATGGTCAATTTGGCCTAGCTGACTCTACATGATATTTATCTACTCTATGCTCCTCACTATTTCGTGAAGGGATACAAGCCTCTACTGATGCCTCTCTATCATGTTGACTAGATCGTCCTCCATGGCACCACCTCATATAGATGCATTGACATCTTGTAATGTCTATAGTATTTGTGGTAATAGACTGGAAACTGCCTGCTCTGGGGGTGGTATAACCAACTCGACGTAAAAGAAACTCATCATCCAATTTGTACCTCCTGCGTATATCAGGACAAGATATAGTTCATCATCATCTAGGTTTTGTTTTAGTTTTCTAGGTTTTCTACGTTTTAAAAAACAAATCGTGCAATGTTGTGTGTTCTAGGTTTAGAGTTATGCTAGGTTTACTTTTTTTGTTTCATGTTTTTTAAATGTGCACGAGGTCCAAATGTTGAACCCACCACTCTGATATGAAGTGTAACACCCATAATTTTCCCACACAAAACCCAAGATAAAACTCAATAATTAGTTAGGAAAAATTTACGAAATATTTGTTTTGTTAAACAGGTTGTAATGGAATAGCCTCCAACTAGATTTAAATAATTTACGGTTAATAAATTTTTTGTTTTAATTAACTATTAATAATAATTATTTAAATATAATCATTTTGGGATTAATTCCCCTCCTAGAGTTCCTGATAATAATCATTAATTAAATCTTAAAATTCATTACGTAAGATACCCTCGTTACAAAATTTATTTAATCTAGTATCATATCTCTAATGTCATTTATTGACTTAATACCCTAATGTTAAGGTATCAATTACCATAACCATATAATTTAGTTCAAATATATTTTAACTCCTATAATAAACATTGTCTAGTTGTCTGTGTATTTAATTTAATTAATTTGAAAGTCAAGGGCTTTTTAAAAGTGACTCAACTAAGGCAATAAATGTCACATTTTATTCCTACATCCTAACTCCCCTTTTGTGGCCCCATTCACAACTTGCACATACATTTTATTTAAAAACATATTCCCACTAAAATATCCTTACCTAAAAATTTTAGGGTTGAATCACAACCATTATATGGATTCATTTAGAGCCCTTGGATCTTAGGTATTCAAACTAACCCTAATCATCCTTATGAAGTGCTCTTATTCATTTATTTTCCCTTATTTTCTTATTTTCATTTTACAGGTTTGGGAGGAGAAGAAGACTGGAGGCCACGGAAATTTTTCTCAAGCTCAAGGATAGATATACACCTTTTTATTGCTTATTTCATTTATAACCCTCTCCTAGGGTTTTAATCATCTTGTTATTGTTGTTGTGCATTTTACTTGCATTTTCCCTATTTCGGTATGAGTATTTTCGACACATTTTTAGATCTAGTTTAAATAGTATATATACAAGAAGAAGGTTTGGGATATGTGTGTGTGTGTGTGTACATATTTTAATTTTTTTTTAGAAAATTTGTTTTAATAAAACTCAAATTTCCATAATGTATATTTTTATATATACAAATATATATGTACAAGGATAAAATTGAAGCCTAATGAGGTTCTTGACGTTGCGCCATAAAGACACGTGGAGGTTTCTGCTGAGTCTTCTTTCCTTAGTTTTTTCAGCAACTTCCTAAAAGGCATGAGACACGTGGCAAGCCCAGGCTCATTTAGGGTGTGTACTTTTGCGGACCATCTCAAGATGCGCCATTGTGACGTGTGGCAGTTTGAAAAGTCAAAGGGGCGGGGAAGCGGACCATTGGAGGTAACTTGGATTTTTTACCTCTTGTCATCAAAATGGCCCGTAGGCCTGACAAAGGATAAGTCAAAATTTGAGGGAAGGTTAACGATGGAGGTGCAGAATTTAAGGGGAAATTTGGAAAATATTCCTTTTTAGGAGAAGGAAGTTAAAAGTGTAAAAGGAAGTATGGTTCTGGGACCCACATCAGGAGCTAAAAGTGAAAGGGTGGAGCTGTGGGGAAAACTTAGAAATTTTTCCCTTTTCCAAAAAAAAAGTAGGTGAAATAGCATAATTTAGTTGTGGTTCCTTTAGGACCCACCTTAAGACATGTGTCAAGCTCATTTCTCAAAGGTGGAGGTATGGAGCAAAATCTGAAAAATTAACATTTTTCCAAAAAATTGTAAAAGGAAAAAAGGAACCTACAGGACCATTTTAAATTGGATCTTCCACGTGGACGACCCGAATTCAAAGTGAAAATAAACTGTAGTTGTGCATCTGTATCTGATTTTTCCCCCATTTTTACTAAAAAGCTCTTAAAAGTGTGACTCTTCATGATTTCTTGATATTTCATACACAACAACAAGAGAGGAGAGTTAATTATTATATCTAAATTTGGTGGAGCAGATGTAGAGACGTCTTTCACCATTAAAATGATTTGACCCTTGGGCTTCATCTGATTTTCCTTTTTTCTTCTATCAGGTACACAAAGAACTAGATTTGACATATTAGGGGCGGAAGTGGTTGGCGAATAGAAGGAAGAGTGATTTACTAGAGGAAGGAGTTGAATGTGGGATATATTCAAAGAAACTTTCCCCCTTAGCACCTGAAAACTTTTTACAGATCTAATTCTGGGAATCATGATCGTGATCATGGAAAGCACTGGTGCACTTAATGTCTTGAATTTTTGGGGGGAAAATCTGTTGTAAAATGTTATAAATGGCACAAATTTATCGTGCAAATGATTGAAGTGTTAGAGGTCGGGATCAATTTTATGATAGAAAAATATTGATAGATTCTGTCCTTTTGATAAGCCGTCTGAGAACTTTTGTATTAAATTTGATCATGTCAAGGTGGTTGCAAGTGTACAAGAATTGACAAGCTCTGAGATTGTTCTAGAAACTTTCCCCCATTGATAAATTTAATCAAACACGAGTTATTTTGTGTTGATCGTGAGAAAAACTATGTTTGTTTCATTTTTGAATGTATGCAAATAGTTTTTCTTCTTCCTATTGCAATCTTGTATTAAAATCCATCTCAATCACAGAAAATATCAATCCTTGTGAATGTTTAGTGGCATCTGCAATATCATTTTTCAGAAGATCCTTCATCGGGGAATGAAATAAATGATTTAAAATCACTTTTCCTTCATCTGTTGACAAATATTGTTTGTAAGGCTTTGGGTGTCCCTTGGGCGTGATTGATCTTAGATTTTGATGTTTTATTGGGTCTTCTAATCCAATCCTTCATGCTAGAATCTCATAGATTGTGTGGAAAAGTGAAAATCTAGGCCTCCATTGATGCACACCTTCTGGTTGAAGGAACATTTAACTATTCTCTAGCATTTTGTTTGTTTAGCCTTCCATTTTGTAGAAGCTCTCAAAGATCTTGCAAATTAAGTCCATCCTGCCTCACCTCCCACCAAAAAATTCATTTAAAAAACATCCAATCCTACCTGTACTACCCCTTTTTTTCCTGTGTGTATACAACTACATAATTTCCATCACCAAAACATGCAAAAACAATCAGGATTCCAAATGTCTTTAGTAGCCCGAACCTTGTCTAGGAAATATCTCCATTATCCATAGTGACAACTCGTGAGAGTTGGGTATTGTTGCATTGATCATATTTTCTCCAAGGTCTTATTCAAAAAATTGCAGAGAAGGATATCTCCATCCCCTCCATAAACAATAGGCTACAAAAGGGTCCTCTCACCCTGGTTGAAAAGGCACAACCATAAAGTAGTGAGGATAGATCAAATTCTCTTGAGGGTTTTATCCATTTCTCCACATCTGAGTGACAAAGGGCCAATTAGATCCCATCCCCCACTAAAAAATGACCCACTATGATCTATCTATCTCTAAGCTTCCCATCAATACTTGTGATGTTGCTCAGACTTTAAGGGAGAATTAATTTGGGTACCAACACATCTCTCACATTCAAATGTAGGTTCAATTTCCAAAACAGAGAAACTTTCCCACCATAAATAATATTACAAAGCCATCCACTTGAAGTAGGAATATTCACAATAAGGAACCCAAGGAGAACTACAAAATTTGTCTTCATCCTTAGCTCCAAAATAACAACAAGAAGATTTGCCATATATCTTTTGATCACAACAAAAAAAGGAGGAGAGGAAACCCTCTCCACCCAACCGAGAATTCCAATGAAGAGGAGAATTCATCGTCCTCAATGTCCCCCAAGCCCCAACCACAAAGAAATAATAAATGTATTCAAACTCATGGCAACAAACAGACTTCCACAACAAAAAAACAATTTTCACAAACAAAAAACAACCCAAATACATATTGCAGTTTGCAACCACAAGAAGAACAAAAACCAATACTCGAGCATCATCATGCATAATCCAAAGGAGAAAGAACTATGGGGGAAGCTGGTTATACCTCCCAATGGGTAAATGGGTGTCCACATTACGATAAACCCACACACACAGAGATATATATATATATATATATATATATATATATATATATATATATATATCAATCATTTCAAATCCCCTACATGCCCTTATACCTCCCCCAAGTACCCCTTATACCTCTCATTCTCTTATGCCTCCCCACACTCTTATGGCACTCCATAATGAGTAAAGAAATGTAAGTTATTTCTTTTACAAGGTGGAACCCAATCCCAAACTCCCTCCACAATAACACTTATACCTTCCCAAAACTCTTATGCCTCCCCACAAGAGATCTCCATAGTCTTCTCATACACCATACCTAGGCAATCTACTGAACCAGATGACAACATACCAAAATATTCAAACCATTCACATATGCATAAATAAAATAAGAACATTTTAAAGAGCCAAGCTCCTACCTCTCCATGGTAGTGTTATCCAAAATTCACCCCTTGAGGTAAATTTTGGTAACATGCATCAAATTATTCAGTTCCCAAGCAAGTAGAATTTATTCAAGGCCCAAATTCATGTTTTTTGGGGTCCCATTAGCTTCTTTCTAACCTTTCCATCCAAGAAAAAAATCCAACAAGTTAGACAAAATCGAAAAAATCCAAAAATGAAGTCGTGGGCTTGTTTTAAAGCATTGTGGGTCTGAAGGCTACAGGTTGTACTAGTGTGGATCATAACAAGGTTCATCATACCGAATTTATGGCTGAAATACAAAGGAATAAGAAAAATTAGACATTTTGGTCCCAGGCGGTCCGCGGGACAATTGGGACGTCGGGAAACTTGAGACGTAAAAACCTGATTTTGCCGTAAGTCAGTGCATTGCGGGTAGTGCGGAGATTTTTGTCTGGGACGCGCAAAGGAAAAATCACCGCACAAGGAGCCAAGATAGATGGGACGCAACTGATGCGGAAGACAATGGCCCTCACGACCTAGTCAATGGTGGATGCGCAAGGATGAGAAAGCCTGAATCGAGCGATGCGGATGAATTTTTTTGAGACAGCCAGGACACGCGGACCCGATTTTTCCGAACAAGCCACAATGAAGATAAAATTCAAATTTTGACCTACCGAACTCCAAACGGCCATAACTTTTGACTCTGACCTCCAATTTTCATAAAATTTGATTTTCTAGAATGCATATCACAAGTGGTTGAAGGACAAATTTCTGGATTTCCATTTTCCCCTTCTCTCTCTCTTCTCATTTTTTATAAATTGGAGTGTTGGGCTCATTGTAAGGGAGGTATTTTTTTGTAGCAAAGCTCTGTTAAAAAAATTTTGTGAAGCCAATGTGCTGCAGGCCCTTGTAGTGGACTCCTTGCATGGTGATCTAGGCCCTTTTCTTGTAATAGATTGAATTGTGCATATCATGAAGCAATTAAATACAAGTTTGTGGATGCATCTTACCCTACTATGTTTTTGTTCACTCTTCTTTCCCTTTCAACCTTCATTACAATAATATTGTGTCTATTTTATGCTCTTACAAGGACTCGTTATTACTGTGCATATATGAAATATTGTTGTGAATGCATTTTTCTAGATTGTGGACAACTGTTATCAACCCTTCTAGTGTGCACTTTTCTTTTGTATCTCACACATTGGAAGACTACTTTTAGACCCCTTCTTTTCTAGTGTAACACCGCTATAGTTTAGGATTTCATTTTTATGCATTCTCCCTCCTTGGTCCCTTGGAAGTTAGACTAGGACAATTAGTTTTGTCTGCATTAGAGTAGATTGTGGCAAGTATTTTGGGAGCAAGAACCAATTTTCTATGGAGGTCTATCTCAAGTAGCAAGTCCCACAACTTGGAGATAGTACCCATGTTGTCCAATCACACTGTGAGCTTAAGTATATGCACTTCTATAAACATAAGGGTGTTGTGATTTGGTGATAACAGGTAGAGTTTTCTCCAAAAGTTCAACATCAAGCTTTTTCCAATCCAAAATGTCCAAAATCGCCAACAATCCACAAGCATTCCCAAAAATCGCTAACTCTCCTCAAATTTACCAGAGCACAAAACCAAAGGAAGTGACCAAAAATGAAGTCCCCAAAATAAAGTAACCCCCAAAACAAGCCAAGAAATTCAAATAAATAGAAAAGGGAGAGAGGAGGATGAGGTGGATCCATGTAGGATGCCACATCACATATCTTCAACTCCACCTCACAAGTCAAATTCAAACTTCAAAGCACAATTTAAAAGGTGGGTGAATAAATGACCTTTTTACTTACACACGCAATCCGAGCCCACACCCCTTAAGGAAAAAAATTAATTTCATCTAAGAAGGTGCAATAAGAACTTACAACTTGTCTTCCCAAAATGCATAGTAAGGACTTGTTGGTACCCAGATTTAATCTCCTTCAAAGACCGAGCATCATCATGGATTTTGACAGGACACTCAGAGGCAGATAGATAATTGTGTATGTCATTTTATAGCCAGGGGAAGCAATCTATTTGACTTTTTAGCACTCAAGTTTTCAAAGGAGTGGGTAGCACCTTAACAGGATGTCACCTGATCCTAACTATTTCAGGTTATGCCTTTCAACCAAGGTAAGAGAACCTATTTTGTAACCTCTATTATTGAAGAATGTTGGTAAATCCTTCTTCTGCATAAATTTTATAGATAAGACCTTGGGGAAAATATGATCAACACACCAAATCTAACTCTAACGAGTTGTCACTTCCAGATTAAGGAGATATTTTAACAACAAGGCAAAGGTTACTAAATACATTTGGGATCCTGATTGTTTCTACATGTTTAGGTGATGGGGATTATGCATTGGTATACACACAGAGCAAACAGGGGTAATACGGGTCGGATTTGTTGTTTTTTAATAAAAAAAATTTATGGGAGGTAGGGCAGGATGAACTTGATTCGCCAAATCTTTGAGGAATCTTACAAAATGGAAGATTAAACCAATAGAATACCACATAACAGCTAAAGTGTTTCTTTAATCAGAATATGTGCTTCAATGGAGGCCTAGATTAACACTTTTTCACACAATATTTGAGATTATATCACAAATACTCGAGTTAGGAAACCCAACAAAGCATCAAAATCTAAGTCAAATCATGCCTAAGGTACACCCAAAGGCTTATAGACAATCTCTGTCAACAAATGAAAGAAAAGTGATTTTAAATAATTTATCCCAATCCCAGACAAAAGCTCTTCTAAGGAATGAAATTTCAGATGCCACTAAACTATCGCAAGGATTGAGGCCTATGTGATTGGATCATATTTCAATACAAGATTGCAACAGAAACAAGAAAAACTACTCGTATGCATTCAGAAATAAAACGAACACATTTTGCACAAGACAACATGAAATAGCTCAAATTTAACTTAATCTATCAACAAGGGAAAGTTTCTAGAATATTCTTAGAGCTTGTCAATGGTTGTACACATGTAACCACCTTGACACGATCAGATTCAATACAAATGAGATATACAAGCTTCTCAAAAATGATGGGCTCTGTCAACATTTTTTCTCTTAGAAAACTCAGTCCTAACCCTTAACACTCCAACTATTTGCACGATAAATTTCTATCATTTATAACATTTACAACAGACCCCTTTCCCCCCCAAAAATCCAGACATTGAGTGTTACCATTGCTTTCCATGATCACGATCGTGATTCCCAATATCTAATTTGCAAAAAGTCACCAGGTGCTCAAGGGGTAGATCCCTTCAGATACTTCCTGCATTCAACTCCTTCCTCTAGAAAATCACACTTCCTTCGATTCGCCAACTACTTCCGCCCATAATCTATTAAATCTGGCTCCTTGTGTGCTCAGGAGAAGAAAAATGAAAAATCAGATCGAGCCTGATAGTCAGACCATTTTAATGGCAAAATACATCTCCAGATCTCTCCTACCAAAATTTAGATATCAAAATTAACTCACCTCTCTGTTGGGCGTGTAAAAAATAGTAAGAAATCATGAAGACTCGCACTTCTAGAAGCTTTTCAGTACAAATGGGGGGAAAATCATATTTATACACACATTTTCCATTGATCTTTGCTTTGAATTTGGGCCATCCACATGTAATATTCAAAAACAGGCTCAGGGGTTGCCCTTTGACTTTTTATGACCCTTTAAAAAAAATGTAAAAATTTCACATTTTGCTCCGCACCTCCACTTCTAAAAAATTGGCTTGAGACATGTCCTAAAGTATGGGTCCCAAAGGAAACGCAGAAAATTTCTACCATTTGACCCTCTTTTTTGGAAAAAGGAAAATTTTCTAAGTTTCCCCCATAGCTCCGCCCTTCCGCTTCAAGTTTCTAATGTGGGTCCTAGTGGAACCCCGCTTCCTTTTATGCCTTTAAATCATTTTCCCTCAAAGGGAAAATTTCTCACTTTTCCTCCGAAAGTCCGCACCTTTGTCGTTGACTGGAGTAATCTTTGACCTTTTTCCATCGGGCTCGCAAGTCATTTTCATAATTTTAGTCATTTGCATACAAGAGTAAAAAAATTCAAGTTACCCCCAATGGTCCACCTTCCCGCCCCTTTGACTTGAAATAAACTAACATTTTCTTTTGTCGGGTTTGCAGGCCATTTTTGATATTTTAACCCTTTTGAGACAAAGAGGCAAAAAATTTAAGTTACCCCCGATGGTCCGCCTCCCCGCGTGTCCTGGCCCAAAAAAATTTGTTTGAAGTCTTGAAGGTCAGCGAAAGGAGCCATGTGTCAATATCCGAGGTAGCCTCCTTTGGCAGTTGAAAAGTCCAAGAAAAATGTAAAGTGATCAGAGTCTTCCAAGTGTCCTCCTATCGCTTCTTCAAAATGGACTTAAACGCAAGTCCCCAACATGTGCGGTTCCTCCACGTGTCCCAGACTTCCCAAAATGTTTTTGAAAAAATACTAAGTATGGGAAGTGTCTCTATCCCGTCAAACCTCCACGTTTCCTCTCGGAGCTATTCTAGAGCCAAACCAAAAAGTAGATCTTCAAATAAGCGTCGTTCCTCCACGTGGAAAAATCTTTAAGTTGAAGATTTTCATAAAAAAATTTAAGTACCCAGCCGAGTTGCATCCAACCAAAAGAGGTCACATTTCCTGTTAGTGCAAGGATGTAAATTTGACCGGAAGAAATGCCTGTCAAACCGTAAAATACAGAAAAATGACCATTTGAGCCTGAAAATGAAATTTTCTCCAAGGAAAGATAGTTTAGAAATGTTACAAGGATCAAATAGGTCCCCAAGGACACATCAATTCATTCTTCTTCAAGTATCTAGGGCAGAAACAACAAGGACAACAAATCCCGACTGTGGAGAATGGAAATAATGGGAGAACGTGAGTTTTTGAAGGAACAGAGAATGGGAGGCTCAAAATACATACCCTTTCAAGAGGAATAAAGAAATGAGGAGACAAATATGGACCCATACATGATCTTCAACCCAGGAATCAATTAAAAATGGCAACAAAGACTAACCAAGCACAACACAAGGAAGTAGAAAATGACAGAGGTTGTAAATCAATAAATTTTCAAAGGCACAATGGGGAAAAACTATTTTGAGCACCAACATCACTGATTTTGACTTCCCAACCCATAGGTAGGGTTGGTGTAACAATTTAAGAGGTGTTGGACAAGTTTAACTTGTCCCACAAGCCTCCAAAATCAGTCCCTAAGGATAGATCCGAATTTCAAAAGGAAGGTGGAGTGTTTCACACCCAAGGTTACTTACACACCTCTTATAATAGTTAACCCAAGAGCCATCAACTCTAATAAATGCATTTTTTTGACCCATTTAATTAATTTATCAACATGATTACTCACTAGTCTTGACACCAATAAATAAATAATGAAGGGGAGAATACATCACTAAATAAAATAATACACATAACCCCTTGGTCACATTTTAAAATGATCCCCCCATTGGAACCCTTAACAATGATACAAACATATACAAACAACAAATACATGTTGCCATGGTGACCCTTGTTGAATTCATCTAGAATTCCAATGTGGTTGGTCTCTTATCCCCCGATGTTTGTTGTGACATGTTTACCTGCAAAACACAAATACCTCCTTTGGCCTCGTGGCCGCATCAAAATATCCAAAATAAATATAAAATATAACTTCAAATCATCTATATATATGAATCAAAACATCATCCAAGAAAACAATAATATCATTTACAATTTCATCCATAACCATATGATTACAAGATTAGTTCAATTTTCTAGGTCTACTCAATATGACGAAATAACACATGTCCAAAAACACACACACACACACAAATCACTGTGTTAACATCATAACAACATCAATTCAATATAAAATTTCTCCAATTATCCACATGAATCATATATGAATCAAAGTCAACAACAATCCATGATCTCTAACATCAAACATCATACCAACTCAAAGGCTACAATAATGTCCATAAATATAGTCAACAGTGTCATAATCAATAACAAAAGGTGTCGAACGGAAGTGGGCACTACACATATACATGAAACTATACATAAATTAGAAAGGAGGAAACTCATCATTACCTAGAATGAGATGGATCTCCTTTGGTTTATTTGGCTTGCAGCTCCTCTTTCCTCTTCCTTTTCCCTTTCAGATTCTGAACACCTAAAAAAATAAAGACTACAATTGGTTAGAGGTTCTTGTTTAATCATTCTCATACACTATAAGGCTTTAGGCATATGAATTTTATTTCATTTGTATAGTAAAATTAGAAAGCATAAAAGGATGCATCACATAATATTAGAAACGTAATGAAAAGTAGAGATTACGATCATTAAGAAGAACTCAGGGAAAATTCAAAACTATATCATGAAAAGAAATTAGGAAAAGATCCAAAGAAGAGAGAGTATTATAGCCTCCACCATGTTTTCTAATTGTTTCTTAATGTGCATGTGCAACTATACATTGTTGTGAGGTACAAAACATGATAATCGTACTTTGAAGAGAATTACAAAATTGTGATGATTCATTAATTTCTCATATTAGATCACAACAGTAAGTAATCATCCAATAAAATAAAAGTGTAAATACATGATACACTTTCACAAGGATCCACCAACCAAGCATGCACAATCTCATATCAGATTGCTCTATCAGGTGATGGATGAATATTATGTATGATCAAATTTACAGCAACATAGATTACAGGTTTCCATGTTATTGCTACGCCAAGTATTGTTTTCCGATGGTTATTCATGAAGGTGCATATACAATCCCAACTTGCAAGCTATGAGAGGAAATAGTGCTAACTTCAAAAATTGTGAAACAGATCACTACCAAAGGAAGAGAATCATGTTCATAATCACCTAGAAGAAAAGAAACTAAAAACATATGTACGCAAGAATAAAGTAAACCGGCTTAAAATAAAGAAATTCTCATCCATATGGAAGTACTATCAAGGTTTTGTTATATGCAATGTCATGAACTTGCAAATATGTATTATCAAAGGAAACATAAAAAATTTCATGAAAATGACTGCTTAAGACTTATTATTGTAGCTTCAAAGTGCATTTTTATATTTTCAAAACAGACTCTCCAAACCCCAAAGCACAATTGTATAAAGTTACAAGCTACAACTGTTATTTCAAATTTAGGTGTTTTTCAAAACGTCAACTAAATGAAAAAGTAGGTACATATTGCAGATCTAAATGGAGTGCTAGATTGTTATAAGACATCAAATTTATAATCATGCTTTAGAAATGGATATGTAGTGAAAGAATCTTCAGACCTCAAGCATCCTGTTTCAATCACTTACAAGTTTTTTTACGATTTGTATAAAGAAAATTTTTAGAATTGTTCTAAGGGATAATATGGGACATGAAAAAACTATGCAAATATTTTCTTTTTTATTTGTTGCACTTACAAAGGGAGAAAAAAACTTTTTGATCGAAAGGATAAATAATATTTTTCAAAGTCTATGTGACAGTCTACAAAAGACAACATCACTGGTGAACAGATTTTCAATTCTACATTGTTATGTGCTAGGCATATGTAAAGAAGAAGTGAAAAAATATTTCTTTAATAGGTTTCTTGATAGCATATGGCTATCGGGTATCTTAATAAATCTAATGAATATTTCCACGGCTCTAAAGCACAACCTAACAAGTGAATTCATTAAGTGACGACTCAAGTCGAGCCTTTCGGCTACGAATGGAGCTACAAGGGAGCCATGCATGGTAAGAAAAAGACCAAGTCACAAGACAAAGGATAATATCCCATAATATAGTAGACGCCTAGGTTGAAACTTATGATGCAAATTAAGCTTACAAAGCTGTAGCACATAAAGTATGATTCTGCATAAAGGCATAAAAACCACAAATACAAGAGAATACAAAGCCTTATATATTCTACAATGGCATACATAACTGCAAGTTACACAAAATGAAACAAATAAGTACACAGATCTGCATAAAAAGTGGCCTCTACTCAGCTAGTTATCAAAATATACAAACCCTTTCAATGGCGACAAAGGAAGAACCACCGAGTAAAGAGAAAAAACCCAACACAAAACCCAAAACAATAGTAAAGAAACAAGCATGGAAAACAGAGATTGTCACGAGAATAATGGCCGAGCCATTCCAAGATTAACAAATCAGAACGAAGAGCTCAAATATCAAGAAAAGATACCAGATATGAAACATGAATTACTTCCAGATTTGAATCCCACGGTGTTATGCATTAAGCCACTATGTAACACGACATCCAAAACACGGAAACGAAAAGCACAGATCGAGTTTTATTCAGCGAGCTAAGGACCCAAAGCGAGCCCAACTCATCCATTACATAGCAACCTCGGGCAATTCAACTCGCCATCTCAAATTGCAACGAGTCCAAAGGACAGAAAGAAGAAACAACTCGCCCCTTCACAGTAAGCTATGGACATGTGAGCACATCAAACCCACAAATAATTTGACACAGAAATCAGTAGAAATCCAAAAAGCTCGAGCTTAATGAAAATTCTCTTACCCGTTTTGCAATACATAACAAATAAGCCTTTGCATTTCACACCGAGTTACGAAGGAACATAGATTGTCATAAAATATGAAACCCTCAAACGCAAGAATCCCCATCAGTTGTAAGTCGAGCTCAATGAAACTCGCCCATATCTGCAAACTCTCAATACAAAACCGCTTTTTCCCTCCAAACAACAATAAAACCACAAAAGGCAGAGCTCTAAGACCTCCTCAAATGGCGGCAAACAGTGCACAGCGGGCTCTAAGATGAAATCCAACACTCGTGTCAAGGGCACAAAAAATAGTGAAAACCCAGCTATATAAAACCAATGCTCATTATATATTTGTAAACACATAACTAGGAACAAGCTCCATTAGAAGCAAAAAATATAGAGCTCAATCATATAAATGGTAGCCAAGTGTGAAATTGTGGCAGATTAACCCCCCTTCTTGAGTTTTCCGTAATTGAATAAAGAGAATGGGATATTTTAGGGTTCTTACCCTAATTTTCCAAGTTAACCACAACAAGGGGCTAAATAGGGTCAAGAGGACCTAAGTTAGGTTATGATTTAAAGGACTTCTAAATTTTTCCTCTCCCACATTATATTAGACCCTTCAGGTTCTTTCAATAATTGATTGTGTGAATGGGTAGTCAAGAAATCATATAATTACATGGGGCTTGGTATTCATACCGTTCTTGTGCACCTGTTAAGGGGAGCTTAATTTTTTGCACACTTGTGCTATATGATTATTGTACTACTGCACCTTTTGAATAATAAAGACTGATTTATTCCTCTATTTTCAAGCTTTTTGCAGTGTGTCATAGCAGGTTAGAAGGGTGTTTTAGTTAGTATCTTTATTCCTTTGCATGCTAACAGTCTCATAACACTTTCATTAAGTGATTTTTACTATTTTGTAATCACATAAGTGTATTTTAATACCTTAGTGAGTACAATATTTGTTAAGCATTGATTACAGTGAAGCCATCAACTCTTCATCATTCATAAAATGTGTTTAATGCAAGCGTGAGTCATAAAACAATTGGTGTATCACCCCTTTTATGTTTTAAGTTTTTCAATTCATTTCTAACCCTCAACCCAATCAAATTATGTATTTTTAGGTGATCCATCAAGGGAACCAGGACGCTCTAGAGGTTTTCCTCAGTCTAAGGCACCCACAACTCAGAGGATATCCCATTGTACCGAGCGAAGACAGAGTCAGATAGCCATCCAGATCAAGGTGAAGTTTTCACTGATAACAAGAACCTCAGTTATCTCGAATTGGAAAATTCTTCAAGAAAGGAAATCTCTTAATCTGGATAGATACCTTTCATTCTCAGAAATCACATTTATTTACAAAATCTTATAGAGACCTTTACCTGGACCTATCAAAGTTCAAAATCAATAGTTGGTATTTATCTCATCCTATATATCTTTCAGCACTAAATGGCTAATTCCTACAAAAATTTCTCAATAAATATTATTAGTCAAAAGCACATTATCATATGATATATTACATGTTTTAGACATCTTACCACCTTTTCCAACTAACAATAAACATTTTTCACTATGTTTAAACAAATTCATCCATGATATACCAAGTCAATTGGCTAATTTTTTCCTCAATCAATGAATTTAACCTCCAAATAACTAATGCTCCTAGTGTCACATTCATAAGTTAGTCTAGTCAGTCATGTTTCATATGAGCAAGAAATATTGTCACAATAGTCACATATAAAGGCAAATTCACTTAATTAATTATAGGGCCTCACACCTCACATCTTTTTTCTACTTAAGAGATCACAATAACGATCCTCATTTCTACATCACCCTCTCCAGCTAACTTTAGCGATCACTAACTCTTCACCCACCTTATAAGGTTAATTGAAGATATTCTACAAAGCTACGTTATGTACCAAAGATCATTTTCGAAGGTAAATTTATGGTATTCATTGCTATTATATTGTTCAGATATACATGAACAAGGGTTTGATTCATCTAAACATTAATTATTCATAGGGGTTATTGATGTTACTCGACACAAATTTACTACCCCTATTAGATCCCAAAGAAAGGAATAAGAGGTCCTAACAAGATAGATAACTACGATTTCATAATTTCAACCATAAAAGGAGAAGGGTTAGACAAAAAGTAAAAAAAAATCAAAAGATTACTCAAATTTAATAAAGGAGAAACCTGTCCACCTTAGAAAAAGATTTGCATGTGACAATTTTATCCACAAGAAATTTCTTTCTATAGTTAGAATCACACTCCTAGGTTTTCAAGGAATCTTGATGACATCCTACACATCCTTCTCACACACTCTTAGATCACATACACCCTTTCTCATTCTAAAATTGGTGCAATCCTCTCCATCCCTAGCATGTACTTTCATTTAGTTATCTCAACTAGATGGTCGTAAAATTTTCATATTGATTTAGACCAACTTTACAATATGAATGTGAGCTATTATTTATTTTTATATGATCATATATCATAATTTCAATTTTTTATTGTTTTAATTAGAATTACCTTACTATTTGCATTACATTTTGGTGAACTACCACAATTTAATTACATGAAATCTAAGGCTTCATATCTCACCCTTAAAGTTTTAGGATTTTTCTTCAAATTCAATAGGTGTCATATTTTTTTGAGGGATTCCAATGATAATCTAACTTCTCCAATTAAATTTATTAGTAAAGTATATCATGGCGAACGAATTGTGAAAAATACAAAATATACAATCCCACTCAAACACCTTATTTGTTACATGTTGTGCAAACATAAACAACTATGCTTGAAGAGGATAACATATGGGAAACTCAAGGTGAGCCGTAAAGTGATATGAAATGACTTTGCACAAGAATTCCTTGAAATATCCTCCTGCTTTAGGTGTTAATACCCAAACATTCAATCAAACTTCACATATAACTAGTATACACACATTGGGGGCATGAAACATTGTTTTTTAAGCTACCATGCAAGCTCCATATGTGGATTCTATATTCATATACGAATAATGTTCCTTTTATTTTCCTTTAACAAAATTGCAAACTATACAAGTGCACATACATATCTTATTGTAAAATTGGTCACAAGTCACAACAAGCTTCATTAAGTTATTTGATAACCCATTAGCACCTAAGGTTCTACATTATTGCTTTACCTCATCGCAATACTCCGCTAAATAGCTTATTTAAAAGTAGTAAAATTGATATACAACAAGACCTTCATGGCCTTTTCAATGGAGAATACGCATGATAATACATGTCTTACCATGTTCATTCTACATAATCTCGATTATATACTTCATTGCTTCTATAGATTCTCTATAATATTGAGAGAGACATTCTAAGTTCTTGCTGATAGTTTTCATGCACATTTGTCAATCAATATTTTCCAAAGGTTATCCTTTGCAAAACTCACCCATGTCCAAAATAATCACATGAAAGATTGATAGATTATGTACTAAACTATAAAACGTCGGATTCACATTAATGTAAGTATATTGAAAAAAAATTAATTAAATGAAGTTTTCACCATTAAATTTATCCCAAAAATTTGAACAAGGTAACTACATATAATTTGAAATATATATACATGTACATATATCATTTCACTTTTATTATACCATAATATGATTTTAATTGTTTATAGTTTTAAATATAATGTAAGACCTTGAAGTACCAAATCCTCTACTTTGTATAACTCGTGTGAGTATTACTCTTATTATACCTGTATTTTTATAAGGTTTACGTACATTAATGTATATTATATATGGCTGCACCCAAACAATCGATTTCAATTTATTATGCATATTTTTAAATCTAAAACAATTTTATTAATAAAAATGTAAAAAAAAGGTACCCTCCTTAAATTAATTCATGAATCCACTTCTGTGAACCTTATTTATTTATATAGTGTTATTTACATATCCAAAAGTTGACCCTGAGATTGATACTACCAACCCAAAAAGAAGAGTAATCTTTGGAGAGTAATCTTTGCTTCGTGAATGAAACGGTGGAATTGACCAACCACATCACAAAGAATTGGATAGCACCAGGTAAATAAGACACTCCCAGAAAAATGTCACATATTATCTCTTGCCAATTCTGCGCATTCCTACACCGAGTAACTATTATTTCTATTTGGTATTAAAACCAAACATTAATGGTTTCTATTTGGTCTTAAAACCAAACATTTTGGCAACATCCAAGATGCGTAGATAAATTATCAAATTCTTCTTAGCATAAAATATCTTCGACAAATGCCATAGAAACTACGTGAAAATGAAAGTATTATAAGATCGTTTGAATAGTGAAATAAAGCGTTTATATATATCCTCAATCAACATGAATACGTTTTATTGGGACACTGACAGGGTATTATCACACCGCAAACATGGTTTTACAATTTCAGTGATTCTATTTTAATATCATGTTATGCCTCTTTTTAGTTGGTCATCCACTAATTATGTTGTAAAATTTTATTGAAAGTGCAATCACTAAAATCATGAGTTACTTATATTTATTAGCGTATTGCAATTGCGCGGTGAAATGACATTATATGATGGATTTAGCATTTGCTTATTTGGCAATTGGGGGCATGTGTGGAAAGCTGCAAAGCTCTAAACTCTCGCCAAATAATATTTGTTGAAGGTTGAATCCAATTTTATTTCATTAGAAGAGTTGAGGATATCTCACCCATAAAAAATATCAAATGATGTTTACACCCTACCATTCTTACATTATTTCTCTAGACATAATGGCCGACATGTAGAAGTTTTCATGTATCGTCGGAATGAAAAAAGTCGTGTTATTTCAAGGTTTTCGACCAGGCATTAGAGAGCACATTATAATATAGACTTTGTTAATCAATTTTTTCAACCTCGATTGTTAGCTTTTGGAGTGTTAGAGAATTTTATTTGTGTAATGTTGGAGCACAAAACATTTTGAAGGAAGATTGCCTATGGCTCTCATGGGAAATTGACACATTTTGGGTTTTTTAGATTCCATTATGTGCTACTCATGCATATTTTCACTTATGTAATCATGTAAACACTGGAAATTAGAGGTCATATGTGCTAGATTTAAACAAAATAGTTTGTACTATGCCAAGCAAGCCATTCACTACCCTGAATTCCACCCAAAATTGATGTATGTATATCTTTTTGTCCCTTATAAAAACTCACTTTGGCATTCTAATTGGTTATTCTAAAGTTTAGTTAGGGTATTTAATCAAATCTACTCTCCTGTAGAAACACATTTTGGTCTTTGTTTTCCAGTAACAACATAAATTATTCGACACTCTTGCACTAGCCCATATTTTCTTCAATTTGACAAAGTATGCTATTGCTAGCTATATCTCACTCATTCTTGCTTGCACACACAACCTATTTATTCACAAAATGATCATATTAATCCATCAAATCAACTTATGTCCTTGCCTATTACAATTACAATACCCATATTATTTGCACATGCATTTTGGAACCGTAACACCTAGAAAGGGTTGTTGCTTCCATACGTTATTGGTCAACCTAGGTACATTGGTCCCTTTCCCTCCAATAGTCCTTTTCTTAATTTGAATATCTTTTGTACAAGTATAGTTGTCCTTTGTCAAATTTTTCATATTCAGATTGCATATATATCAAGTTTATTTATCTCCCATTGGTGAGGGAATTCATTCGACTTGGAACCTAGCATCCTAATGAGATAACACTAAGAGAAAGTAAAAGAAAAACTACTTTGAGACTCCCTTGATTTTCATGTACCCTGCATACTTATTCTAGGGCACTCATCTACTTAGGTATACAAGTATAAAAGGTGCATTATCAAAGTTAAGTCAAGGTATGGTAAAGATCATGTACAAACACGTTTTTGCAAGATCATGGTTATGAATTTGGTTGCATACTTTCTATATATCACATATTAGGAAAGAACGACATGCAATTTGAGCCTTTTTTAGAGTAGTGGTGATGTCAATGTTGCAAAGGGGTGCCCATAACACACCTAAGATTTTTTTTACAAAATGATCATCACACATTATCAGATCAAAAGTATTCCATAGGCCCAAAAAATTGTAGAATCTTATAGTACAGAGGGACAAGGGCATACAAAGAGGGCCATAGTGGGAGTATGCTTAATGAAGTACCATATGCTTTCTTCTAGGAAGATTTTTTAGGATATATTTTTAGTGAAAAATATTTGTTATATTTTTTCTATTCATTTCAAGTTGTCAAACCAACCTAGATTAGCACAAAAACAACATATTAACAAAATCTTCTTCCACCTATCATCACTTCAATTTATTTTATTTATCTATTATCATCTATCTTGTTTCATGTATTCTCTTGGTATTCATATAATTAGTTTTGGAAACTAGTTGATTATGTTAATATTCCATCTATTACTACACATAATTGTAATCATTTATGTTAAATCATATGCATTACTGCATGTAAATGAAACATTCCATGACATCAAAATTTCTTTATTATAAATATACACAAAAAAATAAATATTTGAATGAAGAAATATCTTCTTAAGAAAACAATTCATTTATTTACAAATATTAATATTTTCCAATCCTCAATATTCTTTATCTCAAGAATTTTAATGGAGAGTAAGATGTTTTGGGTCATAATCTTGATGGTATAACATTGTCTCCAATGTTAATGTAATGTTCACACTCAATAAAGGGGTGAAACCATATCAGTTTCCTTTATACATTAGTATGCCAATGAGTAGAGATTGTTCTCATTAGTTATTTACACCCTAAATATATTCAATGTTATGGCAATGCATTACAATATTGAGAACGTGAGATTTTGTAACGAGGGACTATTCTGATCAATTAACTTTCAACCTTAAGAACTCACAATAAGAATAATTCGTTTATAATTGTAATGATTGATAAGTTATGAGTAAATTCTGAAACACACAATAGGAAGACAAAAATTAGTCTAGAAACTCAAATTTGGTTATTTACCCTTTTACACTATTTTTTTATAATCCACTCTTCCTAAGATAAACACACTCTTTCTATCCATGTTTAGTACATCTCGACATCTAATTTATATCTTTTGTATTCAAACAAATCATTCTAGTTACTCTTGTTGTGTATTGCTAGTGTGCGGTCAAATTACATTATATGATGGATTTAACATTTGCTTATTTGGAAATTTGAGGCATAGGTGGAATAGTGAAAAGCCCTAAACTCTCTCCAATGAATAACTCCCAAATAATATTTTTTGGAGGATGACTCCAATTTTATTTCATTAAAAATTTGGAGATACAACAGTCATAAGTAATATTAAATGAGGTTTACTTCATGCCATTCTTACATTGTGTATATAGATAACATTGCTACAAACTATCTGATAAAAAGAATGCGTTATGGAAAAATATATCTTGTTGGGATAGTAAGCTTTCCTTTAGGAGGAAAATCAACTTAAGTGTATCACCGTAGAGGTACAATAGAGGAAATATGCTTTATTGGAAACATATACTAGGTGTAAAACCTAGTGGTGCAATAAACTCATTAATAAGGAAGTAAAATACATGGAATGGGATCAATTGAACAATGGGTAGAATTTAGTGCTTATATACATGGACAATAGAAAAATGATGGCATGTAGAGGTTTTCATCACATAAAAAACAATTGGAACTAACATGGAACTGGCTCATTTTTTTTATTGGATTTAAATTAAGAAATTAATGTGCATCATTATGTATCATACAAATGAAAAAAATAGTAATATGTGAATGATTTTTAAGGAAGATTGTGTTGGTGTAAAATCATAGCACCCCGAATGGCCTCAGTTTTGATTGGGGCATCAGGTGTGATCTGCATAACATTGGACCATCTCTCAAGTTGTGGGACTTGCAAACTTGAGATGGCCCTCAAGAGAAGGTTGGTTCCTGCTCCTAAACTACCTACCACAAGCTACTCTAATGCAGGAAAACTATCTAATCCTAATCTAACATTCCAAGGGACCAGGGAGAGAGAGTGCATGAAAAAATAAAGCCTACATTAAAACGGTGATACACCAGAGAAGGGAGTTGTTGGTCACAATCTCAGCTACTTGAAGTGGAGAGGGGTGAGAAATGGAGAGGATGGACAGATGCATCATAGACCAAAGATAAATGTCACACAGATCACCACTTCAACCCATTAAACATAGATCTTATTAAAACCTACAATAGACATCAGAAGTATGCACAGTATACCTTTCAATGGTGAGAGGCAAGAAGAGACAATAAAATAAGAAAGGATTGACAAAATGCATCACGAAATAAATTTATTGACAATAGTTCACACGGTACACCATCAGTGGGCAAGGGGCAAGAAAATTCCATTATAAAGCCAAGAAAGGAGGCTTAGACACCACATTCTACCCTAAGGAAGAGAGAGAGGGGGGGGCATGAGAGAAAAGATGACCAACCCTTTGAAATTGCCCCTCCTTTACAATATATAGGAGAAAGAGAGAAGAAGAGAAGGAAAATAGAACTATGCTTCAACCACCCCTAAAGGATCATTGAATTCATCTACCCCAACTACCCCAAAAAGCATTGAAATCTACCTACAATAATGATGGGTTCCCTGATAGAGTCCATGCCTCCCATGTGTTGTTCTTTGCTGGGAAAGAAAGGGGGGTTTGTCCTTCATTATGACGATAGGTGAGAGACTTGACAGCCTTGAAAATGACGAACCAAACCATTAATGGTGGTAGTTGAGTAGCATGTGCTGGGATTTCTCCAAAAATTCCTTTCCCACTCAATTCTAAGCTCCTGGTTGAAATACATGGCCGTGCAAATTTTGGAGTTGGGAATTTAACGCGGACTCATAATATGCGAAAGAGTCTATCCATATAGGGTCCACATGGCAGCCTCACACGTTTTAAGATTTCACCCCTCCTTTTCACTCCTATACCTACGTCGAACTTACACATTGCGTCATCCGCAGGCATGCATTGTTTCCTTTGTATTCTTCCTGAGTCCCTCCTGTTGGCGGAGACACTATACCTGATCCAATACACATGGAGGCTTAGTGCACATTTAGGACCTGCCTCTCAATCTTTCCTTTGAAGTTACACAAACGAGGCACATGGAGGATTCCACATGCTCTGCTCTACTTTGCCGATTCGGCCTGCTACCTTTCTCGGTCGCTGACTATGTTACAGGATGCTGATCGTTTGGGGACCTGATCATTTTACACCTTTTGGAATTGTGCCAAGATGACACATGGCTTCTTTCACCAGTCTAGGACTTTTCAATGGCCGATGAGACCCTTTTAGACCTTGACTACATGGCGGGCTAGCACTCGTTGGGGACCCCCTTTTGGGCTTGTCCTTTGAAGATGCGTCGATTGGAAGTGTGGGGGATTCCACAAGCTCTGTTCTACTTACCCAATTTAACGGCTGGCTCTGCCCCCCTTTTGACTCTGACCATGATCATGTGCTCATTCAAGGACCCTATTTGGACTTGACCTTAAGAGGTGTGCCGATTGGACACATAGGGCCTCCGCTGACGATTGGAAACTTGGCATAGTTTGTAGCCTGTTCTTTGCCAAGATCCATGTGGGGGGACCACGCTCATTTGGGTTCTCCATTTTGATGCGCCTTTTGGAATCACATCGAGCTGACAAGTGGCGCCTCCTGCGAGTTCGTTTATACTTAGGTGATTTGGGCCTTGAGTTTGATTTGTATGTGAAGTCCTAACACTTCGAGCCCCTTTCTCCAATTTTCTCCTATTGAGCCTCTGGTTTATTTTAACATCGTTGGGTCTCACTTTTTGACCTTGCTCTTCCATTTTTGAGTCATGCTTGCCCCTTGATTTGGGATCAATCATGAGCTCGCAAGACTGAGTCGACCCTTCCGATTTTCTTATGTGAGGTCATGTTTGATCAATTTTTCCTTGGGGGAAAAATTGGATAATAGTTTGGCGACTCATGAGGACATCTGCCTACTAGATGAAGATACTAGTTGCTTTGTTGCATCCATTGGGCAGCGAGTCAAGAATATTATCCTGATACTAATCTTTTACTTAAAACTTCTCCCTGATTGCCTACATCCTGCTGACCCTGAACCTACCCCATTATCTGCACTCTCAAATTTTTCAAGAAAATCATGGAGCTACGGTTTCTGAGAGTAGAAAATTATATTGACCTAGGGATTTAACCTGTCACTGGAAATGGACTCCCTCATAACCTAATTTTAGTTACTTTGTATTTGTTTCATTTTTGGAATTAGCAGTTGTTAAAGGAAACTATGGGTCTCTCTATCATAAAATCTGAAGGGCCTGGCGCATTGTACCTCTAGAGTAATATGAAAAAAGCTTATATACAAATATTAAATCATACATGCCTCAAATGATACATGCAGAGTGTGCAAAAGCACTTATTCTACTGAAATAAAATATACTCCTACTCTTACACTAACCCTTAACAAAGAAAATCTAAACAAATCCTACTAATGGTAGGGAGAAATAGCTTCCTTTTCTCAAAAAATGTGGCCATGTATATGATTTGCAACTAAACATGGCTATTATAATGAGTAAGAAACCGACAAGAGGCCGATCCTCCACCCAAATCATCAATGTATCAACATAAATCAAAAATACCTCCTCAAGCTTATTAATATTGGACTCCTGGAGGTGTTGATAGTGACCCTTAGTGCTTTGATACTCATCCTCATGCCTTGAAGTGGGCACGACCAGTTTTGGTTTCTCCCTTGGCTCCAATGAAGCCAAGTACCTGATTGGGCATGGTCTAATCCAATGGATGTGCCCATTGTTCTGAAATTCAACTCCCAGAATGGAGTCTTCTTGCAGACCTTCCTAGGTGAATGATGTGGGAGAGATGGGATCCTCATGCTCTTTTTCTTCCTCCTCTTGAGAAGAGCATGGATGATTATGATCCTCCAACATTGGTTCCAAAGAGTCGTTGTGAAATGCAAGCTACTCTCTTTGAATGCTCTCCTCCATGGCAGCGGGCTCATGAGCTTGAAAGGTGAATGATGGAGGAAAAAATGATGTAATCTCATCGGTATCCTCTCCATCAAATCAATCCTCCAAGTATAACAAATAATATGCCTCCTTGTTGTCTTGCTGCATGTGCTTGACCTCCTCTATGGTGTCCTTTGGATATGTAATTTTCTCACCACGGTTTCCCTCATCTTCAAACATGAAGTTTGAAAGCTCAAACTATCCTTCGACATTAGAGCTTGAAGGGGAGGAAGTGAGAGGAAGAACTGAAGGTTCTTCTATGGCATGCTCTACAATTGAAGCCTCCAAAACTATATGGTTCTCATCTACTGCCAGAATGTATTTCTCTTCTTTTAGATTTGAAGTAGCTCCTTTTTCCCTCGCTTGTGTTGTAGCTGAAGCTCCCGCCACTTGTGGCTTGACCTCAGCCTCCTCCATGGGATTAACCAATAAGGGAATATTTTCAATTCTGAATCTAATAGCCAAGCTCACCAAGCTTCCAATTATTTCTTCTTTTGTTGGATCTTCTTCTTGTTACTCCCCTTGGCTGGATTCTTGAGTTTCTTCCCGACATGGACTCAAGAGAGTAGGAGTGGTGGGCGGGGTGTCCACTAGTTGTTTCAATGTTTATGGTGGAGGGGAAGGCATTTCTTTTGGCTCTTGTGGAGGGGACTTGAATTTGGAAGGGAAAAGGGAAGAGAAAATGAGATGAGATGGAAGACTAGGGGATGGACAAGGGAAATCAACACTTGGGGCAATAGATGGGAAGCTATACTTTTGACACTGTCGTGATGATACTGATCAAGGAAGAGGCAAAAAAAATTATGAGGTAGTGGACTTACCCATTGACAAGGTTTCCTTGTGTCCAACTCGTAAGCCTCAATCTCCTCAGTCCATTACACAAGTTGGGGAAGCATTTCGACCATGAAGTCGAGATTCTCCTATGGGCTATAGTGTCTTGGAAAAGGGCCTCCCCATGGAAAAGGTTCCCTACAGCCAATCCTGAAAGCCTTCATCTGTGTTGTAACCATAGACTACACCATGCTAGCCTCCATTCTTTGAATCTTCTCCAAAAAACTAACATTCTCCACATAACGATCACCATCGAGCGCACACCCTTGCTCTTGATAAGCTCCATGGAAAAAAAAAAATTGACACTGCTTATATGGGTAAGCATAATGGTTCTGGATCTGATCATAATGTTGATCTAGAGGAGTTGGGAAATACATTAGAGGCTGAATACACTACTATTGTTGTAAGTGTGAGTTCCAAGAGGGAAATGAAGTCATGATTGTACAACTTCATGAATGGTAGAAGATCAAAGATATGGAAAGAAAATGGATGGAAGAAGGTCTACGATTTCAGAGATGTGGGTTGTTGACTAGATGGAGTCGCCAGATGTGTTTGAAAGTGCCTACAAAGGCTGAGATATTTGCCAAGAGCACATCAAACCTGATGAAGTGAAGTGGTAAGGTGCTTCAAACCTATCCAACTGGGCATGTAAAAACTGTTAGTGCAAAACTACAGCACCCCGAATGGCCTCAGTTTTGAGTGGGGCATCCGATGTGATCTACATAACATTGGACTATCTCTCAAGCTATGGGACTTACGAACTTGAGATGGCCCTCCAGATAAGGTTGGTTCCTGCCCCTAAACTACCTGCCACAAGCTACTCTAATGCATGCAAACTATCTAATCGTAATCTAACCTTCCAGGGGACCAGGGACAGACAGTGCATGAAAAAACAAAGCCTACACTAAAATTGTGATACACCAGAGAAGGGGGTTATTGGTCACAATCTCAGCTGCCTAAAGTGGAGAGGGGTGAGCAATGGAGAGGATGGATAGATTTATCACAAACCAAAGATAAATTTCACACAGAACACCACTTCAGCCCATTAAACACATCTCCTAAAACCTGCAATAGACATCAGAAGTATGCACAGTATACTCTGCAATGGTGAGAGGAAAAAAGAGATAATAAAATAAGAAAGGATGGAAAAAATGCATCACGAAATAGATTTATTACTTCAATAGTTCACACAGTACATCATCAGTGGCCAAGGGGCAAGAAAATGTCATTACAAAGCCAAGAAAGGAGGCTTAGACTCCACATTCTACCCTAAGGAAGAAAGAGAGAGGGGGATAGGAGAGAAAAGATGACCAACCCTTTGAAATTGCCCCTCCTTTACAATATATAGGAGAAAGAGAGAAGGAGAGAAGGAAAATCGAACACTGCTTCAACCACCCCTAAAGGAGCATTGAATTCATCTACCCCAACCACCCCAAAAGGCATTGAAATATTCCTGCAACAATGATGGGTTCGCTGACAAAGTCCACGCCTTCCATGTGTTGTTCCTTGCTGGGTAAGAAAGGGGGTCTATCCTTAATTATGGTGATAGATGAGAGACTTGACATCCTTAAAAATTGTGGACCAAACCATTAATGGTGGGAGGTGAGTAGCAGGTGCCAGGATCTCCCCAAAAAGTTATTTCCTGCTCAATTCCGAGCTCCTAGTTGAAATACATGGCCATCCAAAGGTTGGAGTTAGGTGTTTAATGTGGGCTCGCAATATGCGAAAGAGTCTGTCCATACAAGTTCCACGTGGCAGCCTCGCACATTTTAAGATTTCTCTCACTCCTTTTCACTCCTGTAACTATGGCGAACTGACACGTGGCATCGTTCGCGGGCCTGCATTGTTTCCTTTGTATTTTTCCTGAGTCCCTCATATTGGCGAAGACACTATGCCTGACCTGAGACATGTGGAGACTCAACGCACATTTGGGACCTACCTTTGGATCTTTCCTTTAAAGTTTCGTAGTAGAGGCACATGGAGGCTTCCACAGGCTCTTCTCTAATGAGCCAATTCATTATGTTGCCTTTTTCCCTGCTTACATGGCAGGCTGGTGCTTATATGTGGACCTGCTCCTTTTGTAACTTTTGGAATTGCACCAAGCTGACACATGGCTTCTTCCTTCGGTCCTAGACTTTTCAACAGCCGACGATACCCTTTTTAGACCCTGACTACGTGGTGGGTGAGCACTCTTTAGGGACCACCTTTTGGGTTTGACCTTTGAAGATGCACCGATTGGACACATGGGGGATTCTGCAGGCTTTGTTCTTCTTAGCCGATTCAATGGCCAGCTCTTCGCCCCTTTTGACTCTTACCACGTGGAGAGCATGCGCTCATTCAAGGAAATTTTTTGGACTTTACCTTTGGATGTGTGTCGATTGGACATGTGGGTCCTCCGCGGACGATTGGACACTTGGCATTGTCCGCAGCCTGCTCTGTGCCAAGATCCACGTGGGGGGGCCATGCTCATTTGGGGTATCCATTTTGATTCACCTTTTGGAATTGCATCGAGATGACACCTGGAACTTCCCACGAGTCTGTTTATACTTGGACGATTCTGACCTCGAGTTTGAATCATATGTGAAGTCCTAACACTTTGAGCCCCTTTCTTCAATTTTCTCCTGTTGAGCCTCCAGTTTCTTTTAACATCGTTCAGCCTCATTTTCCAACCTTGCTCCTCCATTTTCGATTCCCGCCTACCCCTTGATTTGGGATCGATCGTGAGCTTGCAGGACTGAGCCGACCCTTCCAATTTTCTTATGCAAGGTCATGTTTGATCAGTTTTTCTTGGGGGCAAAATTAGATAACAGATTACTTATGGCTCCCATGAAAAATTGACACATTTTGAATTTTTTAGATTCCATTGCATGATACTTTATATTTTCACTTATGTAATCATGTAAACATTGAAAATTAGAGAGAATTTGTTCTATATTTATAGAAAATAGCTTGAACTATGCCAAGCATGCCATTTACTAGCCTGGATTATGCCAAGCATGCCATTCACTAGCCTGAATTCCACTTAAAATTGTTTTATGTATATATTGTTGTCCCTTAAAAAAATCACTTAGGCATTGTAGTTGGCTATTATCAAGTTCAATTAGGGTATTTTTTCAACTCTAATCTCTCGTAGACACTCATTTTAGTAATTCATCATTTCTTGTATTAACATAAATTTAACAACACTCTTTCACTAGCCCACACTTGCTTAATTTGATCAAGTATGTTATCCCTCACTATATATCACTTGTTTTTGCTTGTACACAAAACCTATTTATGCACACAATAGTCATATTGATCCATTAAATAAATCTATGGATTACATACATTTTTATGTAGGTTGTGGAGATGTTTCATCTAGAGGTTTGTTGGGGCATGCAAGAGAGAGCCCACATAAAACAATCAGTTATATGTCGATTGTGTACTTGAATTAAAAGTGAATCATGTGAAAGTTCCCAAAATAACATCAATGAATGATATAACAATTTTAGTGGGGAAATGGATAACATGCATTATATTGTACATGTGAAAAATGAAGGTATGAGATATGTGAATGAGGAAAATCCACAATGCTACGTAAGAGGTTTAGCATAGGTTAACAATTGTGACTCTTTTAGAGATAGTATGTGTGAAGGTCAGTCAGACGAAAATATCCAAAATTGAAACCTACTTTCAACAAAATTGAAACCTACTTTCAACAAGTGATGTAACTTACACATAGTTATATTCCTTACAGTATGGTCTGTGGTTAAATAAAATGATTGATTCCCATCATACTTTTTGGAAAATAATTGATGTACTAGCTATTTTTCAGATGTGTTGTATATGAAAATAATCATACCCTGGAATAGTCGTAACCCTATGTATCAAAGGGAATATTTTTAAGAGATAAAAGGTTGAATGAGGAGGTCATCGGTTTTTAATGTGGAACAATATGAATCCAGGGGAAGAGCCAAATTTTTTACATATACTAACAAAGGTAGAGGAAATATTGATTGCACATGTGAATCCCATATTGTAGGTGACTCATGAACTTGGTGGCCAATATAAATATAGTGGACAAATAATTTTCTTCCCATAAGACATATATTCTATTCCAATACTTCTTCCACATCGATTCAAGGATTTTAATATTTTTATAGTGAAAAGGAAGAACACCGAACACAGGGAATATGGATGTTTTGTTAATCAATCATGTGTGTTTGACACTTATTTCAATAAAATTAAAAATTATAGGTATTACATGGATGTGGAGATAGAATACACAGTGTTAGACAATCTCCCATAAATAGATGGATATGTATCGCATATAATTCATCATATATAATATGACATATAGGATGGGATGGAAGATCACACAACAAGAGACGTAGTAAGGGATATAGAAATTGTTGATGAAGAAAATATACACAATCATCCACTTTCATTTTCTTTTAGATTTCCTAATCCACGGAGGGATATGAAGAAGGTTAGATTGTGTCTTGAAAATATAGATGTGATGTCAACTGACACTATTGACTCACCACGAATCAGATTTTCACCGATCAATGAATACAGTATGGAGGGAAAGTTATCCATGGAATTTCCAACACTTTTCTCTAAATTCATTATGCAACAAGTGTAGATGCATGATTAAATGAAGCATTTGATCAGTTATCACGACAACATGTTTCAAAAACACCCTAGATTTAGATATTGTGAATATAATACATTGGTTCACCACCACAGCCAAGTCACTACTATTCTTTTTGTTAAGAAACACCTGGAGGAAAATGTTCCCACAACTATTGAAGACTTGCACGAGCGCATTCGGTGAAAATATTTATGGCACTAGATCTCTTTTTGTATTTAATTGATAGATATGATAATTCAATTTGGTATCCCACTTCTATTATTCACATTACTGTGGTAGACACTAACTGGTTTGATCTACATCAGGTGATGTCTGAGTAACCTCTTTCAGATTATTCAAGGTAACATGGATTGAAGACTAAAAATATAATAGATTACACTCATATTAGTGCGGCATATATGCACATAATATTTGAAATATTTCATGAAGATCCTATACAAAAACAAATTAGCACAACATAATATTGGTATAGGTTTGTAGCTTTTACGTCATTTAATAAAATGTATAATATTGTCAAAGAAATTCATTTATCCAACACATTACAGATATTGGAAATGAAGGTTATGTAAATTACTCATATTTTGTGGGGATGACATTGTATAGGTTAGAGTGGCAACATTGAGGATAGGCACATGTACATATATTCATATGGGTCCCCGGTTGCCCCTACATGGATACATTGGATTGGACAAACATGAGTCAGGTTATAACTACAAGATATTTTTTTGATAGATATATGATTTCATGGAATCCTCGTGGTAGCCATCCAATAAATGTGATAGTTGGTCGGTCTAGAAATGACAATCCATGCTCGATAAAACTATCCCAAGTGCTAGAGCTAATCCCGCTTCAGGAATTGAAGAATTTTTCAACCATGTTCATATGCACACAAAATGTACTAAGATGTATTTCTTGCAGAAGAAAGGATCATCTATGGGTTATCAATGTAACATTTTTTGGGATCTTCAGGATGGCTAAAATAAAGTTTAACCTTATCGCAACAATATGAGACTCAACCTTCACAACTCTGACATGTTATCTATTGGGTACGGGAATGTGGATTGTTAACCGGTCATTTCTATACATGCCATATTAAAATACATAGAAAAATATGCTTCTAAATATGAAAAAAGGTATGAGAGCTTGTATGATGTGTTGAAAAGAACATCAAATGATGCAAAAGTATAAGAGTCTGCATTGTGCATCTATCAAAGGTTTTTAATCAAAAAAATTGTAGAACATGATGTCAGGGGGAAAGAAACATGTCACATGCTATTAAAGTTACCATTACTTCACTATAGTTGAATATTTATGGCTTTGAACATTGACCACAAGGTATTTCGCAAGGTCAAAAATACATCTGAAGAGAAATATAGACAATCGTGTTTTGTCAATACATACAACAATTGTCCAAAACAACTGGAATCAATGAAATTGATAGATGGAGCCACATCATGGTATTTTATCTTGAAGAGGAAGAATTATAATTGGAATCCAAGGGAAACTCCTACTGTGATACGTGTACAACCACAATATTCACATGTTCCTGAGAGATCTTTAGAGGATTATGATATCTTCTGTTGGAGTGATTTAATGTTGTACATGCCATTTCACGATGTGTAGAGGGATATATGTAGTATAAAATACTAAATTTTGGGAAATTACGAGAGGATTAAGAATATGTATCATGTGTTACATGTGGACAGGATGGATGCAATATATTAAGAAGAGATATAAGATAGTGACGATGATGAGAGTGAGACTTTTTTAGGGTGTGGAGTAACATACGAGTGGAAATTGGTTTTGCATGGTGTTGAACCAATCAGGTGAATTTGAGTGATCTTTTATATGCTTGGAAAAATATATTTTGATTTTGAACTGTGTTTGGGATATAAAATATGATGAGGAACTGCAATATGCATTTGCATGCTTCATGGAAACAAACAAATCCTTGCAACATGTGATGGATGATTCAGATAATTCAATTTTAGATGTAAACAGTTTGTGGGTAAAACAATATGTTGCTCTAGGAAATATTATCATATATTTTACGAAGGGTCTAGATGAAACTCCACTCAACATGATCATAAAGGGTACTACTGGAATATGAAAATCCTACCTAATAAATTATATCAACAATGTGCTGGCAGAAAATTACATAATAGGGAAGAGTCCTTGGCCTCTTTGGGCACCGATGGATGTTGTTGCTTTTAACACATGCACTACGACCTTACATGCATCAATAAGAACTCCCTTGTGTGACATGATAACTCTAATGGAGAAATCACTTTCGATGTTCGAAGAATGGATGAAAAAATTATTCATATGTCCTTATCAAATGAAATCAAATTTATTGGTTGAAAAAAATTAATATTCACCTTGTGAGAGGTATTCAGTTCGCATGAAACACCATTTTTGGAGTTAGATCTATAACTCTTGTTTGAGATCTTGTGCAGCTCCCCCTATGAAGAAAATTCCAATGTATGGAGGAAGCATCGAAGGAAAAAATATATAGAAATCATTTGCGATGGCCGTCACTCTAGAAACCATTTTCCACCTATAAGGGGATAGTGTAGTGTAAGTCAAGTTTAGTAACTTGTTGTCTAATTTGAGAAATGTGAATCCCACAATGGTTGATTGAGAACTGATTCATTTTTTGGCGTAGAAGACAAGTTATTGTTTGATTCTTCCACACATTTTTCTGTGATGAATATCTATATCATAGCTCAAAAAAAACATGCCTAAAAAATAAAATTCACATGTTGCATGAGGCATTGCAACACATGTGAGAAACGTGACTTATGGAGACTATGATGATGACCAATTATAGAGTAAGGTATTACTAGATACATTGGGTCAACATGTAATGTTTGTGTGCCACTTATGGGTAGAGGTCAGATTGGTTAACGGATCCCTTTGACAAGTGAAGAACATAGTGTATTCCATAGGAACAAAATCTCCTAATTTACATTTATTTGTGGTAGTAGAGTTTTTAAAATAACATCGGCAGCCCATGGGATTCGAATCACTCGAAGTATATACATGCACCTCTAGTGTTAAGGGGATGTCACAGATAAGTATTTTTGAAGACGTCATTGGATTTAAAAATTCACAAGTTGTAAGGACTCACTCTCAACAGAGAAATAATTGACATAGGTGGTAGGGAGAAATAAGGGTTGACATTCACGACAATATCAAGAGTTAAATCTGTTAACATGTTACATATATCTCCTACATTATCTTTTGAGTGTTATTTTAAGATGAAGGATAGTGTGTATGTATGTCTAAGGAAGAGAAAGGAAGTATGTTTATTAAAATGTGAACAAAATAAGGTTTTACATTAATAATAACTTCTAATTGATTGTTTAAATATTTATTTATTTCATTATTTCGAAATTTTAATAATTATTATTGTTTGTTACATGGGGACACCGTAGATAAGGCTTCTGAAAATGATTAAACGGTGGCAAAATAACATTCTTCTTGTAATTTTTAATTTTTATTAATTTTTAATTTTCAATTTAAAAATTTAAGTGATTTTTAATTTTTTATTAGTTTTTAATTTGTACTAATTTTTACTTTCAATAAATTTTATTAATTTTAAATTTGCAGTAATTTAATATTTTTATTACTATTAATTTTTAATGATTAATTATTAATTTCTACTTAATTTTAAATTTTAATATTAATACAATTAATTTTTTATTTTTTTTATTTTAATTATAATTTTTTTAACTTATTAATGAAAAATATTTTTATCAATTATTATTTTTTATTTTGATATTTAATTAATTATTAATTTTAAATTTAATATTTATTAATAATTTATTTTAAATTTTTAGTAATGTTTTATTTAGATATTTTTAAATTTTTAATTATTTATTTATTTATTTTATATTAGGGTAAAAGGAGGGTTTTGGTAGCATCCATTCCCTATTGCAACATAGATCTACAATCCAAATATACCAATGAGGATTTCAATAAATGAAAAAGAAGAAGAACAGGAAAGACAAGTCTAGAAGTGGCTTTAAACCAGTAAAAAACCCAATAAGAACCCTGACCTAAGTCCACAAGAAACTAACACCAAAAGATCATTTAGAATTTTATATTGTATCCACCACTCCTAGTAGCAACAGGATGGTGAATGGTATGTGGTGTTTTCTTTTTATCTTTATATAATCCATTGTTTCCCTTAAAAGAAATGTCCACCTTCCCCAAGGATTTAGTAATCACCGAGATTATCTTGTCATTTTCATATATGGTAAGGGGACCCGATTCCTTTTTTTATGTAGTGCCCACTCCTCTTCAAAATTTATATGATTATGATGTTGGTTAGTATAGACTAGAGTTATCGACATTTCTATCACAGTTTAGATATTGACAGATGGACATTATTATTTTGATTAGTTAATTGATAGACAATATGGATGTTAGACTTATGACATGCTTTACAGGATGGATTATATGCATGTTTGGATACATCGAAGTGTTGATTTTGAGCTTATATTAGATTGACGCATTTATTTCGATAATTATATGATGTTAGATGATGTATTTGATGTCATGATCTTATTGATAGTTCATAAATTAATGAAATTGAAATAATTGAAATTGTGAACGATGGAAAATTATTTGTTTTGGTTTAGTTATGATAATTGATTATATGTATATGCATGTATTTTTACTATTTTGATGTCGTTAATATGGCCACAAGGCCAGAAAGGTATTGTCTTAACTGTTGTAGGTGTTTGCAACACAATAAACCAAAGGAGGATAAGAGACCAAAAACAAAAGAATATGGAGTATTGGCAATAGGTTGTCATGTGTAATCGTATGTTGTACGTTGTAGTTTGTTAGGAGGTCCCCATTAAGGGTTGACCTCAAATGTGACCTTGGGAATGTTTGTAATTTTGTCTTGTTAATTTTATTTAATTGTGAGTTATTGTATTTTTATTAGTATGTGGAGTCACTTTTATTAATTGTGTTTAGCACCCCTCTTAAGTTAATTTAAAAGTGTTAAACTAGTGCTATTAGGATGTGAAAAAGGGGGGGAATAAATGTCAGTCGGTAGCCTTAATGTGTGTTGGCTTGGAATGAATTTAATTTGTTTTGGGGTAGTGGGTACTCAATCTTCCTTGTGAAATTTGTATTTTGGCATTCTCGGCTATTTTGGAGACTTATGGGACAAGCTAAGCTTGTCCCATATATCTTAAAGTCACCCACCCACTTAGCCTATGATGTGAGCGGCTTATTTTAGGTCTTATTTTGTGTTTTAATGAAGGAAAAGAGCAATTAATTACACTTTTCTTACATGGGTATTTAATTTTTTCCTTAAGAGGTGTGGGTTGGGTTGAGTGTGTAAGAGGGTGGTCATTTCCACAACCACCAATTTATTATACTTTGGGGTTTGGGTTTGACCTTGGTCTATGTCGGATGGAGAAGAAATGATGTGGCATCCTACATGGAGCCACATCATCTCCCTCTCCCTCGTTTCTATATATTGGAATTTTTGTGAAGTTTTGGGGGTTACTTGCTTGGTTTTTAGCTCTCTCATTTTGGAATACTTGATTCTTGGAGTACTTGTTGGAGTTGAATATTTCTTGGAATTGCTTGAGCTTGGAAAATTTTGGAACTTTCTTATGGAGTGGATTCTTGCTATGGCAAGGCGGGGTCTTCACCCTTGGTTTCTTGTCTTTCTTGTGTGTTTATGTGTTGAATGAATGTGTTATTGCATGATGTTGTTGGGTAGTTAAATTTCCTTAGGATGTGTATGAGAAAGTGAAATGGGGATGAAATTTTTTGGGAAGCATAAGAGTTTCTCTTGGGTATTTAGGAGGGAGTGGATTGGGTGCCCCACCTTGTGTTAGGAAATATATCTTAGTGCTTCATTTGTATGTATAGGTGAATAATAATTACATGTGTAATTATTATTATGGTAAATTAGTGAAAGTACATTTACTATGTAAATGTAAATAGTAAATGTAAAATGTGGTTAGTATATGGTAAGTTAGTAAGTTAGAATAATAAAACAATTAGTGTTATTTTATTATTATATTGGTGAGAGGTTAAAACCATATGGGTGTATGGTTGTATATGCAGACAAACGCTGTTGTGAACATGGTTATTATAAATCTCCTATATAATGGAGTGTAATGAAATAGTAAAAAATATAATATAGATTTTCTGATTTCAATTATTGTCTATGTAGCTATTTCATGTATTCTATGTATTAGATAGAGTAATTTCTACATTTAATACCAGAGCAAGTTAAATATGTCTCGAAGAATACCTTGTAACTTTTGTTTCGAGATTTAGGTTTCTCCACAATTTCAAACGTGGAATGATATGCTATACAGAAATCTACAACAGAAATTTCAATTGAACCCAGTTTGTATTTTAAGAGAAACGTGCAATTTACTATACAACACATTGGTCACTACTATTTTTTTAAGAAATTAGAGAATCAAAGGTAATTCAAATTTGCATTCAATGTTTTTTTAGATATTTAGATTCAGTAAAATGGATACACCATTAGATAAATTTAATGGGTTGAACTTCATACAATGAGAGTAAAAATCCAGATGCAGTTAATGAATAAAAACCTATGAAGGATAGTAGATGGAAAAGAAAAAGCACCTACAAATGTAAGCAAAATTGTAGAATGGGAAACTAGAGATGAACAAATAACAAATGAAATTGACTATAATTATGAAGAATTTCTATACTAAGTGAATTTCTTTGAGGAAGGAGGCACACGAGGTTGGAGGTTATTCAACGACCTCTCATCAGTCACCAACGATGGGGTCGTATCAGCTATGGTGATTATTTTTTTATACAATTTTTTCCTGTTGTTTCTTTGTGTGTCTAGCAGAGTGTTTGGTTGCAGTGTTCCTATTATGGCTTGCATAATAAAGGAAATTTCACATTAAGGGGGGAACATGAGCTCAATGTTCCATTTCTAGTTTTCTATATTTCTGGTATTTTTTATATGTGAGTAGCTATATTTCCTTTTTTTTTCCATGCAGTGAAATGTAATAAGAGCTGATAATTGTATTTGACACATCATGATGTGGTTGTAGGTAAACCACTTGAAAACCTTCATTTTTTGTTTGTGGTACACCACTTGTAAAACCACCATTTTCGGTTGTTGGTAAACCCTATGCAAAACCATCACCCTTTTGGTTTTTGGTAAACCAGTTGCAAAACCATAATTTTTGGTTTATGCTCAACCCTATGAAAAATCATAGATATTAGGTTTATGATCATCCTGTAAAATCATTAGATCATGAAAGTAAGTGAAAGTACAAAGACAAGTTTTCCCCATGTTCGCACTAAGGGGGGAATGTTAGGAAATATATCTTAGTGCTCCATTTGTATGTATGGGTAAATAATAATTACATGTGTAATTATTATTATGGTAAATTAGTAAAAGTACATTTACTATGTAAATGTAAATAGTAAATGTAAAATGTGGTTAGTATGTGGTAAGTTAGTAAGTTAGAATAATAAAACAATTAGTGTTGTTTTATTATTATATTGGTGAGAGGTTGAAACCATATGGGTGTATGGTTGTATATGCAGACAAAGGTTGTTGTGAAGATTGTTATTATACATCTCCTATTAAATGGAGTGTAATGAAATAGTAAAAATATAATATAGAGTTGTTGATTTCAATTATTGTCTGTATAGCTATTTCATGTATTTTTTGTATTAGACAGAGTAATTTCTACACCTTGTTCTTATCTTGTTATTTTTCTCATTGTGGGAGACATAAGAGAGAGGGAGGCATAAGAGTGAGAGAGGAATAAGAAGTATTTTACTTGTAGGGAGACATAAGAGATTTTTGGGGTTGATTGATTTTCGGAGGTTTTGAGGTGTGTAGTGCCAACTCCTTTTCAACACTTTTTATATGTTGATTTTGATTATTGTTTAATTTAGACCTAGATATTATTGTATCATTTTGGTTCAGCATGATGTTAAACAATAGATATATTCTGATTTTGATGGATTCCGATTCATAGTATGATTGTGTGGATTCTTAGATAGATAGAGAAACATATTATATTTGATGATGATGATGTGCTATTGATATATGTATTACTGACATTTAGAATTCTCATCATATTGAGTACGATTTAGCTTTTGAACTAAATTTTTTGATCTTGTTGATATTGATAAAAGATAGAATTTAGATGTTGAAATTTTAGACAAATGATAGCATTGTTAATAGAGATGATGATTTAGCTATATGTGAATGGTTATTGGTTTATATGTGTATATTTTATTTTGGATGTTTTGATGTGGTCACGAGGCTTAATGAGGTATTGTTTAATTTTGTAGGTAATTATATCACAATAATCAAAATGGGGATTGAAGACCAACCACAACGGAATATTGGATGGATACAATGAAGGTCACCATGACAACTTGTGTAATGTTATTGTTTGTGTGTTTTAGTTTTGTTAGGGAACTCCCATGGAGGGGATGACCTCCAATTGTGACCATGGGAATGTGTGTAATTCTTTCCCTTTTATTTTATTTAAATGTAGAGTATGTGATTTAATTTATGATGTAATTTATTTAATGATTGTTGATTAACGTGTTTATTAAGTAATTTTAGTATGTTATTAAGTTATTTGAGGATGTGACAATGAGTCATTAATTAGAGTTTTTGGTTTTTGTACTTTGTGTTTTTAAGTTGAGTGTAACTAACTTGAGTGTTGTACACTCTACCTTACCTTGGAAATTCGGATTTGGCCTTAAGGGAAAATTTTGGAGGCTTGTAGAACAAGCTAAGCTTTTCCTAAACCTCTTAATTTCTTATACCAACCATACCTATAGATTGGGGGGTCAAAAATAGACCCCATTAAGTGTTTTGTAATACAAAAAGTGGCATTTATTTTACTTTTCTTACATGGGTTTTAAATTTTATCCTTAGGGGTTGTGGATTGGGATTGTGAAAGAGGTTTGGCATTCCTTTCAACCACATATTTATTGTTCATTGGGGTTGAGGTTTGAATTGTGATGTGAAGTTGAGGATGAGTGATGTGGAATCCTACATGGAGCCACCTCATCCTCCTCTCTCCCTTTTCAATTTATACAAGTTCATTTGTTTGTTTGGGGGCTACTTCATTTTGTTTTGTTCTCTTGTATTTTTGGAGTTGAAGGATTTTGGGGAGTGTTTTTTGATTTCTTGGAGGCTTGTTGAACTTGGTTGGAGATTGAAGGATCTTGGAGTGTGTTTTCTTGATTAATATCTTACTATGGAAAGGTAGGAGCTATACTCTTTACTTGATTATTTTTATTTGTGTGTTTTGTTTGTAGGTGAATGTTTTTGCATGCGTGTTGGTAATTTGGGTAGAATTCCTTAGTATGGTGTAGGATAAGGCTATGGGGATTATATATGTAGGGAGGCATAAGATTTATTTCATGTTTTTGGGAGGTAGTTTGGGTTGGGTGCCCCTCCTTAGATATGAAAATGTTTAAATTTCTTACTTGGTTCTTTGAAGGAGACATAAGAGATTGTAGGGAGGCATAAGAGGATCTTGAGGGAGGCATAAGATTTGTGTAAGGGTTTAATTTTTTTAGTGGAGGGTTTTAAGGTGGGCACCTAATCCTATTGGGAGGCATAATTTATATCCCTGTAGATCCTTGCTCCATTGGCTTACATTTCAAGCCTTGTTTATTTTGAAAATTTGTATAATTATGATTGTTTTCTTGTGTTAAGTGAATTATTATATGGTTTTGAAATTGTGTGTTGAATGTTTGTGAAAAAATTTAATTTCATGTGGAAGCATTGTATTATTTCCATGAGTTGGATCCATCCTTTATTGCCTTGTGGTTGGGGCTCGGGGTCCAATGAGGAGGATAGCTTCTTCTCCTCATTGGAATTTTGGTTTGGTGGAGAGTGTTACATATCCCCCATTTTTTTTATTGTGATTCAATTGAAAACATGGTGGAGCTTATGTCGGTGATTTGGAACTTGGAGTTTTTGTGAAGTCTAAAGAAACCCTTTCTTTTGAGAAAGACTTGCTTTTAAATTCCCACTTAGGTGGAAAATTAGTAGTATTTGTATTTGAAAGAGAAGTTGCATTATAGGGTTTTTGGCTTATTAAGTTGTAATGTGATGTAGAAAGAAAGTCATTTATATTGTAGGAAATGAGTCATGGTCAAGAGAAGAAGGAAAGTTCACGGTTGTAAATGTTTTAACCATTGTAAAAATGGAGAAAGAACATGACAGTGTAAAACATAAATGATGTAGTTTTGGTACATCTTGAATGTATTATAATTGATGTCTTATCCTTAAGTAAATGGTTTTAATGGAAAGGAAAATGTGCACTAAGTATAATAAGTTGCTTTGTTGATAGTTGAATTTTATTGTAAAAAGGAAAGAACAATGATAATGAGAATTAGATTAAGTTTCATTTCTTACTTTGTGTTGAAAACAATTGTGGGAAAGATAATCTTATAGAGGTGTTTCTTGTTACTATGGAAATAAAAAATCTTCTAATGTAATAATTTTAAGTATGAAATGAATAGATAGTTAAACCCTTCAACTAGAACTTAGGAATGTAAATTTAAGCCAAGGAAAATCTGTAAAACATTCTAGTAAAAATTGCATTTTTGAAAATTACATAAATGAAGGTTCCGTTTTTAAAGAACAGGACCACCACCCTATGCAGAGTGGTAGTATTTGAGCCATCAGTCATATTTGAGTGGCGGTCTGTGAACTACCACCCTGTTAGGAAGTGGTTTGTGAATCTTCATCCAGGTTGGGCGGCGGTTCCATCACTGATGGTGGAAAAATTCAATCCGCATCTGTGTAAAGTTTTAACTTAGTTTAATTAAAGATTTAAGTTTTTCAACTTGAAAGGAAACCTCCAGTAAATAATAAAGGCATAAATCCATTGTTCTAATCTTATAAATCTTCAAATGGGTATTTAGAATCATTCAATCTCTTGGATTAAATATAAGGTAGGGTTTTTCCCTTGTAGAAAACTAAAAATGAAAATAACTTTATAACAACTCCAAATTTGGATTGGAAATCTTTTCAATCTTCAAATGGAAGACAATACAACATTAAATACACAACCTAAACTAAACTAAGCTTGATTTTGTATATTCCTCCGTGGTTTTTCCTTTCCTTACTCCCATGGCTTCCATTTTTCCAATCTGTAAACTTTAACAAAAGAAAAGTGACCAAATGAGGAGGCTAGGGTAAATAAAAGATTTAATAATTTTTCATAAGGATAATTAGGGCTAGAATGGAACCCTAAGATCTAGTGGCCACATTTGATATTATCCAAGGGTTGAGAATCAAGCCTACAAATGTTAGGTAAGAATGAACATTAGGGATTTTTAAATAATTTCTAAGGGTATGTGTAAATGGGTGAATGGGGCCATATAATACCCTTATATGTTTAATTAATTATTTAATTCCTAGTATGTCTTAGAAATTATTTCAATGGAAATTAGAGAAACTACTTTAAGTGTCCTAAAGTAACTAAGTGTAAGGTTTTTAATTAGGGGTTAAATGTTAATTTAAGAGGGAGAAAAATATTTAACCTAGTGAATTATTTCAGGGCACCTTTTCTAGTTGATTGTAATTAATTGACCATAGGGATGCATTAAGCGTATTAAAGCATTTAACTTAGACTTAGTCCATCCCTTGTAATTATATTAATTATAAGTGGAGACAAATTTAACGTACATTAGGGTTTAAACACCCTTGCAACCTTACAAGTTAAAACAAATTAAAAAAATTGTCACAACTTCCCGGATAATTTTTTAAGGATTAATGTGGCTTTAGAATGACGAAATTTTGGGTATTACAATGTGGGCACCCAAACCCTTGGTAGGCACAAGGGTATCCCCATATTCCTTTCTCTACTTGGCTTGTTTCAAAGCCAATGTTTTGGGAAGTTTATGTGTATAGAAAAAAAGAATGTTTTGTACTTATTTTCTTGTTTGAATGTTATTTGAAAGTAAATGTTGAAGCCTTGTCTTTGTTTCCAATGGTTGTCAAATATTTCATATTGTGTCATTATTGGGGTTCAGGGGCCAATGAGGAAGTAGGTTTTACTTCCTCATTGGAGTATTGGTTGGGTGGAGAGTGTTGCCTACTCCCCCATTTTTGGTTGTGTGTTTGATCTTAGAAGAAGGTGGAGCTTAGATGATGAAGACCTTCTTATAGCATTTGGACAAAGAATAAAAAAATCTCTTATTATATTTTACCATGTTGCCTCCATTGTGTAAGGAGAGCTTGCAAACTTGTATTTGTTTAAAGTGAAGTTTTTAGTTGTTTTATTATCAAAAATGTAATCTTAGTTGATAGTGTAAATGAAAGGAAAAAATTTAAAATTATTTCATTACTTGTTGGAATAAGTGACTATTAGATTGTTAAATTGAACCAAGTTCCTTGAAAGGGTTGTGTATCATGGATGAAGGAAAGACTTGAAATATGATTGAAAAGAAAAAAACTTTATTATCATGTTATTTGATTTATTGCCTTCAATAGGTGTGTTGTTCTTATTTTAAGGCTATTCTAAAAAAAAATTATAAACTACTTGTGGGAATGGTTGAAACTTGTATCTTGTAAAAGAAATAAATATTTATTCCTATTGTATTACATGAAAGGCATATGGTCGTAAAATAAACTATAAGTTATTTTGTTTTGTATTGTTGAAAGAAAGTTCCAAAAGTTTTCCTTTTTTACCTTTATATGTGTAGATGGAAAATCTTTACAAAAATTATTCGTCATTTACCTTGTCAATAAATAGATTGATCCTTTAAAACTAGTAGAGTAAGGAAAATGCATGTTTACAAATTAGACCATAGCTTTATTGGATTATATAAATTTATCATTTAAGTTATTATAACTTTTTATATATAAAAATTTAATATTACATAATGTAAAAATAGGTGGAAATAAAATTAACTTTCAACATCTTATAATATTATTATCAAGTTGTAAGGAAAATTTTAAATGATGGGTTATGGTTTAGTTGACACTATTAATATTTTAATATTATTACTATGCCTAATAATAATAATAATAATAATAAAATAAAAATGTTAGTAATTATTTTAATATATTATATACATATTTATATTAATATATGGTATATATTTTTTAATACAAAACCACCAAATGTTATACCGCCACTACTAAATCATAGACACAGTCAGATTTTTTTTGGTTTGCACAACCCTCTATACGTGGCCAGGATAACTTGAAAATATATATATATATATACACACACACACACACACACACTTGTCCATTTTGATTTCGAGTATAAATAAAATGATGTTTTTAATAAAAATATATACATATACAAATGTATATATAAGTATATTTGTATATATCTTTTTACTCAAGTGTATATGTACATTGTTCTACCTGTTTCACTAAAATAGGGAAAAAACCCATATGTCCAATAGGGCAAGTACATAAAGAATAAGTTAAACAAATAATGAATATGTGCAAACCCTAGATAAGGGTATAAATGGAATCCACAATAAAAGAATATTTTTGTTCCTCCATGAGCTTGAACTTGCCTCTCATGGCTTCCACCTTCTTTTCCTCTTCAAACTTGCAAATAAGAAAAGAAACAATAAGACAAATCAATTGAAAAAGAGTTTTTCATAATCAAGTTTAGGGTTAGATGGATCCCTAAATCCAAGGGCTCCAAATGAATCCATCCAATTGATGAGATTCATCCCTAGGTCTCAAACAAACAAATGACCCGAAGAAGCGACAATTTTTTTTTTTTTTGGGTAGGGTGAGTCCGTACACAAGCTCGAACTACAACAGTCACGGTAATGCTTCGTGATCAGAGAAGTATGATTTTATCTCAATCGACGTTTCACAAAAGAAGAGAAGGGTCGTCCTTCGAGTTAATTAGTCCAGGGTCTGATAATATCGAGATAACATTATTTCTGAAGGTTAACCCTAGAGTATGATATAATTTATTTTGAAGTGAAAACACTAACCACTCAATTTTTATTTTTACTTTATTATTCAGTTATATTACGTCATTTCATAATTTAATACATTATAACATATATTTGTATATATATTTAAAAGAATTACATATTACGATATATATACTTTGGCACTAATCTATTTTATTGCATGGTATGAGTTTATATGTTTAGGTATACACATTACCTTATTTATACCTAGTATGATTATTATATATAAAAAGAAATTTATTACATATCATACCATTATTAACTTATATAATATTTAATACTTGGCTACCTAACTGGTTATACCCGTTTTCATTAATTTGCAAGGTAATGGTATTTCAAATTTATGTCTACACATTAAGGATGGGGCGGTGGGTGTCAACAATCACCTGTCCACCATTATGACTCCCTCCCCCCTCACCTTGCGTGCCCACTTCTTCCTACCGGCCGACTAAAACATTTACTTGTCTAGATTTTGCAAATCCATCTCTGAATGGCCGCCCTGTCGCTTCTCAGTTGTCCTGGCCGCGCAAGAGAAAATGGAGGAGGTAGGAGGAGCTACGGATCAGAGGAGCAGGTAAGAGACGCCGTTTCAAATGCCCAGGCCGCATGAAAAAGAGAAGGAGGGAGTGCTGGATGCGCTTCGGCACGCGGGACAGGCTGGAGGCGCGTTGAACTGCTCCAGGCCGCGCGTGAAGCTCACAGGGAGGTTGGGAACGAAGCTACAGGCGAGATATCAGGCGCCTTTCCTTATTCCTCTCGCCCCTGGCCGCACATGCTACAAGGAGGCAAAAACAGGGTCATAGGCGCGTGGAGCAGGCAGGTAGTGGGGGCGCACAGCAGGTAGGTCGTCCAACTATGTTGTTATCTGTTCAGTATTGAATGCATCCTCAAATGCGTGGTTCTCCTTCGTGAGATTTTTATCAAAAACCAATGAGGGACAGTGAATGTGCCGAAAGAAAGCTTGGTGGGAAGTTAATGCGCAGTTCTTCTACTAAGTCTCGTCGCAAGACAGAATGGCTCGTGGAAGGAGCCTCTTAGAGGTGGTTCTGTTTCATATCAGAATATTCATGAAGCCATATTTGCTTAGCAAAAGGTGTGACGTCTCAGCGAAGGGGGGAAGGGGTCTGTTTCACGATTGGATTGTTCACATAGTAGATGCTTTGCAAAGGCGCACCATTTGTGCGTGTAAAACTTGTACAGACTGCTTTGCACCTCTGCAGGTTTATCAAAATTTTACCAAAAGCTTGGGGCATGATTAATTGATTTCTTTGCATATAAATTTCTAGAGGAGTTTGAACTTGTTGCTAGAAGGAGGTGTAGAAATTGTGGATGAACTTTGCCTGAAGAAAGGGGGGTGGAAATCAGAAATCCCTGAGGGAGTGCATTGAAATTTGACAAAATGCTGCCATGTACTTTTAAATCTGATATTTTGATTTTGTTTGGAGTGTCTTAATATTTGATTTATGGCTTTGAGGTGACAAAATGGTTTGCTGATAATTATTGCTGCAAAAAGACGTGACTTATGGCTGCAAACACAAGTTTATGTATGTTGTTTTTATTGAACAAACATGATGAGGTAATGTTAATATGGCATATGGAAACAAGGCGTTGATTTTGCTAAAGTTTTAAGTCTACAAACTATTAGTGGGTTCATTTTAAATGAAAACATGGCATGCATTATTTAGCTTTAGCATTTTCAACTTATTGGGCGTGCTAGTTTCTTTGCTAGGTACAAGCATTTCCTTTTTCTATAATTTTTGGGACCTAAAAAAAATCATTTTAGGTTAAGTAAAATCTTGTTATAACTTGCACAATAGTTTACTTGTTAATATAAAGGAAGTATTTAATAGTGTATTGTTATAAATAGGATTTATAATAGGATATCCATTGTTTTAGTAACACCTAAATATGGATAATATTCAAACTATTAGTACCTTTATTAGACATAAAAGAGTGTTGGATATCGGACTATGAGTTTAAAGTATTGGCATTCAAATTTATTTCTAGCTAACTTTAATAGACAAAATTTTAATCTAGTTGATTTCGTTTCTTTTACAATTTGTCAAAAATTTTACAATGGATACTTAAAAGAAGGTAAACATAATAGATCTAGGACATGATTCACTTTATTGGCACAATGGAAATTCAATAAGACTTAACTATCATCCATACTACAAGAAGAATATAACACTAATATTCCACTTTTCAAAATCCTTTTTTTGCAACAAAATGAGGTCTAGTATGTATGTATCATTTTTGTAAATATCCTAACATTCAAATAATGTCCAACAATATTTCAAAGTTTTAAACAAGATCTCCAACATTTCAACCATGTGAACTTTTGGGGCAAATATAGATTACAATGTCCTTTTTTTTTGAAATGAAAACAAGATGATACAACTTTCTTTCACATACAAATTTTACAACAAATAATACATATAAAGGAAAAGGAAAGAAGTCTTCACAAGCTCCAAGGTGTTCTTCATCCATGCTCCAAGTTCCAAGTAGTTCAAATCACAACCAAGATAGGGGGAGAGGCAACACTCTCCTCCCAACCAAAACTCAATGGAGAAGAGAAGCAATCTCCTCCATTGACCCCCGAGCCCCAAACACAACACAATGAAGGGTGGTCTCCAACTCAAGGCAACAACACTTGCTTCCACAATACAATTTTCTTCACAACATTCAAGTTAAAAAGAAGAAACAAAAAGGAAACACAAATAACACAATACTTTTCACAACAAGGCTTTCATCCAAGCCAACAAGAGAAGGAACTATGGGAAAGTTTTCCTTATGCCTCCCAATTGAGATGAGATGCCCATCCAAACCCTCCACAATAAAACTCAAGCCCCTATGACTCTTATGCCTCCCTCAAGTACCCCTTTTTCCTCCCATACTCTTATGCCTCCCTCCTCTTATGGCTCCCTCAAGGACAAGGTAAGAATGTGAACATCCTTACCCAAGATGGGCATCCCTCTCAAACTCCCTCCACAATATCCTATTCTACTCTTATGCCTCCCCCATGAGTTTTCCCATAGACCTCTCCTACACTACACATTAAGCATTCTATCCATTTTTCACAATACACAAAAGTAACATACATTATTCACAAATTTAGCATAGAAGCAACAACAATATGAAAGCAAAAAGGGAGAAGGTTTCCTACCTCTCCATTGGAGAAGCCTAAACCAAGAAGCTATGTCCAAGCTCCCTCCAAAACAATCCAAGCATGCAAGTCCAAGCTCCTTCTTTTCTCTTTCTCCCAATTCTTTCCTCTCCCAAAAGAAAATAAAAGAAAAGAACTCCTCAACAAAAACCTCCAACCCCCTCAACAAGAGAGGAAGTTTCTATAAATAGACAAAAGGAAAGAGTGAGGGTGATGTGGCTCCTTGTAGGATGCCACATCACACATCCTCAAGACCACCTCCCTTTAGTCAACTCAAATCCCAAAACACCATAAATGGGTGGTTGGGTTGAATGACATCTCTTTTCCACATCCATCCCTTCCCATGTGTCTTAAGGCACAATTAAATGCAAAAAGGAAGACAAGTGCACTCCAAAGTCACATTTCCCTTCCCAAAACAATAAATAATCCCCTTTTTGGCTTCCCAACCCATAGATATGGTTGGTAAGGGGTTTTGGGAAGTGTGGGACAAGTTCAACTTGTCCCACAAGTCCCCCAAAATTGCCCTAAATCTCAAATTCGAGATTCAAAGGATTTGGAGTGGTCAACACTCAAAACAAGCATTCAATACAAGAGGAAAACACAAGGCTCAAGGAGCCAACCATCAAAATTAATTACACCCACTAGACTTCCCTCCAAAACTTAAAAAAATAAAACAAGATGTTACATTAATCTAAACATACTTAGCAAAAGTAATTTAAAAAAAAAACATCACAAATGAAATCACCTACTAAAGTAAGTTAAAACAAGTAATTAAAATTCTTACCCCCTTGGTCACATTAGAAAATTTCCCCCTCATGGAAATTTTTCTTAACACATAAAGAACAAGGGTAACACAATACAATTCACTAGTTGCCTTGATGACCAAATGTTGTAACCACCCGACATCCTGTTGTGTTTGGTTCCCAATCCCCCTCATGGTTGTGATCATGTTGTGTTTCCTGCAAAATGCAAAATACCTCCTTCGGCCTTGCGGCCATGTCAAAATGTCCAAAATAACCATATGCATGAAATTTATTAACATCTATACGTAATTCAATTATCCATTATTTCAAGGTTTAAATCACAACTTAATTATGCATTCCATCATTATCCAAAGTTATAGTAATGTAAATTCAACAACTACATTCTACTTATCATGGCGAAGAAATCCAATGTTAGAACACATGCAATATATCCATATAAAAATAATATCAGTATCCAATAGTCTGTCCATGAGTCAGTGTAGATCATACTGAAAACAAAATCCAATCATAACCCAAATGCATCTACTCACAAAACATCATGCTAATCAACGTAAGTATAAGTCATGTCCATATCCAAAAGTCTGCATAACTCAAAATGATAATCAACTAAGTGTCATAGGGAAGTGGGCATTACATCCCCCTCCCCTTAGACTAGACTTCCTCCTGGAAGTCACTGAAATAAGTGTGGAAACTGAGCTCGCAATGATGTAGCATCCTCCCAAGTAGCAGCAGTCTCATCGTACCTGTCCCATTGGACCCGAACCTGATCAATCTCTCTGCTGCGAAGGCCCAGGGTCCTGCGATCTAAAATGCGTACGGGCTCCACCATCACCTGCCCCTGATCCTGCACCTGCAATGCAGTCCAATCTAGCACATGAGAAGGATCAGAAATATATCTCCTAAGCACAGAAACGTGAAAAACATCATGGACGCGCGATAAGCTAGGTGGCAGTGCTAGACGATAGGCTAAGGGGCCGAGGCGCTCCAAGATCTCAAAGGGACCCACAAACCTAGGAGCAAGCTTAGAACCTTTTCCATAACGGATAGGGCTCTTATGCGGTCTGACACGAAGAAACACCTTCGTGCCTACCTCAAAACTGCGATCTGTCCTATGCTGGTCTGCATACTTCTTCTGTCTATCCTGCGCCTCCTGCAATCTCTGTCTGATCAATGTAACCTGCTGCTCCATGTCCTGTAATAATGCTGGCCCAAGAGAAACCCTGTCCTCAATCCTGTCCCAACTAAGAGGTGTCCTGCACTCTCTACCATATAATGCCTGAAAAGGAGCCATGCCTATAGAACTCTGAAAACTATTATTGTAGGAAAACTCCACCAAATACAGATACTCCTCCCATCTCGACTGATGATCCATCACGTACATCCTGAGCATATCCTCCAAAATCTGATTCACCCTCTCTGTCTGTCCATCGGTCTCAGGGTGATAAGCTGTGCTGAAATTAATCCTCATCCCGAGGGCATACTGCATGGTGGTCCAGAAATGGGAGGTGTACAAAGGGTCACGGTCGCAAATGATCTTCCGTGGAATCCCATGTAATCTGACAATCTCATCAAGGTATACTCGTGCCACAGCACTTGCCGTGTATAGGTGGTCTTCACTGGGGAAAAATGAGCTACCTTCGTCAATTTATCCACCGTGACCATGATGGCGTCATGGTGGTATCTCGACGTCGGCAACCCAACAATGAAATCCATAGAAATGGTGTCCCACTTCCACTCCGGTATGGCGTGAGGATAGAGAAGGCCAGCTGGATGTTGATGCTCGGCCTTCACCCTCTGGCACTCTAAACAGCGGGATACAAATGAGGCTATGTCTCTCCGAAGTCCTCTCCAAAAATACAACTGTCTCAAGGTGGCGTGCATCTTCTTCACCCCGGGATGGGCTGAATAAGGTGCACGATGAGCCTCTGTCAAAATGTCATGTCTCAAGCCTCCATCTCTAGGAACATATATCCGACCTCTGTGTCTGAGAAGACCATCTACCTCTAATGAAAATCCATCAAATCTCCCCTCAAGGGGTCTCTGAGACTCAATCTCTGCTCTGGCTGCAAGGTAGAAACTATCCTGAGGAAGCTGCTGCAAGATCCTACTCCGCAAATCTGTGCCCACTAAGGTGGCCATAGCCACATGTCTCCGCCTACTCAAGGCATCTACAACCACATTCTCCTTTCCTTTCACATGCTCTATCTCCATGTCATACTCACAGAGTAACTCCATCCAACGCCGCTGACGAGCGTTGAGATTGGGCTGCGTGAAGAGGTGGCGAAGACTCAAGTGATCAGTCCTGAGTGTAAATCTCCGGCCAAGAAGAAAATGTCTCCACTGCACTAAGGCATGTACAACTGCTGCAAGCTCAAGGTCATGGGTCGGATAATTGAGCTCATAATCTTTGAGTTTGCGAGACTCAAAGGCAACTACTCTACCCTCCTACATTAACACACCTCCAAGTCCTGCCAAGGAAGCATCTGTGCAAACATAGAACTCACCCTGAGGATCTGGCACTACAAGAATAGGTGCTCTCATGAGGCATTCCTTCAGTGTACTGAAGGCCTGCTCACATCTATCTGACCATAAAAACTTCTTCCCTTTCCGCTGAAGAGAAGTGATAGGGTGCGCAATCTGAGAAAAGTCCTGAACAAACCTCCTGTAGTACCCTGCTAGACCCATGAAACTACGCACCTCGGTCACACTAATGGGTGCTGGCCAATCCATGATGGCTCAAATCTTGGAAGGATTGACTGCGATACCTTCCCCAAAAATGATGTGGCCCAAATACTACACCTCAGGCTGAAAGAACGCACACTTCTCCAAGTTCCCGTAAAGGCGCTGCTCGCGAAGACACTGAAGAACCTGGCGAAGGTGCTCCTCGTGCTCCTCACGTGTGCGTGAGTAAATCAGAATGTCATCAAGGAAGATGAGCACAAAGTGGTCAAGGAAGGTCCTGAATACCCCATTCATCAAACTCATAAACACTGCAGGGGCATTCGTCAAACCGAAAGGTACCACTGTGAACTCGTAGTGGCCATATCTCATACGGAAAGCTGTCTTGTGAATATCTGTCTCCGCAATCCTGAGCTGATGGTACCCTGACTTAAGATCTATCTTAGAGAAAACTGTAGCCCCCTTCATCTGATCAAATAAATCATCAATGCGTGGAAGGGGGGTAACGATTCTTGATCGTTACTTTATTCAGCTGACGGTAGTCAATACACAACCGAAGAGATCCATCCTTCTTCTTCACGAAGATAACTGGTGCACCCCAAGGGGATACACTAGGATGGATTAGGCCTTTCTCCAGAAGGTCCTCAAGCTGCAACTTGAGCTCACATAACTCAGGAGTAGTCATCTGATAGGGTGCTCGTGAGATAGGCTCTGCGCCTGGAACTAGATCTATATGGAAATCGATCTCACGTGGGGGAGGTAATCCTGGTAACTCCCCTGGGAACACATCAGCAAACTCTGATAAGATGGGATGATCATCGAGGGAAGGTCCTCTCGACTCATCCTCTGATCTGTCACTGACCGTAATAGCAAATATCTGACAACCCTGTCGCGCACACCGCTTAAGCTGCATAGCGGAGATGGTGCGAATGGAAACGGCCCTCCTAACTCCTGATATCACTGACTCTACTCCAAGATCATCTATGCAAGCAATAGTCTTATGGTAACAATCCACTCTAGCTCTGTGAGCGGACAACCAATCCATGCCTAAAATGATGCCATAAGATCCTAATGGAAGGATCCGAAGATCAGAAGTAGTGGTGAAGGGTCCCAAATCCACTACACACTCCTTGACTAAGGAGTCTACAGAAATCTTGGCTCCAGAAGCCATCTCAACGTCCCAACTATGGCCCTGCCTAACTGCCACCAGCCTACAATGCTCTACTAAGGATGGTGCAATAAAAGAATCAGAAGAACCAGAATCAAATAATATAGAGGTGGAAATACCACCAATACTACCTGTCGTCTCAATCACAGTACTCTGATGCTCAGCCTGGCAGTTCTCGACCGTTGCGTAGATCCGATGACTCTGTGCCATATCTCCAACAGTAGGCTCTGAGCTCTGTGTCTTACCCTTGGTAGGGTTATGTGGGCAATCTCTCCAAAGATGTCCAACAACACCGCAACCATAACAGCTGCCTGGTCCTCTCCAGTGGGAAGCAGCTCCAGCTGGTACTCTAGATGACTGAGATACAGATCCTGACGATCCGGCTATGGACTGCTGAGGTCTCTGCTGACGAGCTCCTGCTGACTGAGCTCTCGGTGCACCCTGTGTCCTGATGGGACCCCTAGGAGGAGGCCCCATACTACGTCCTCTCTGTGCATCAAATCTCTGAGGAGGTCGGTAAGGTGGGTGGGTCTGCTGCTGCTGCTGCTGCTGTGGTGGCCTGAATGAAGCTTGCCCTGAACTCTGTCCACCCCGTGGAGGAGGAACTGACCCCTTCGACCTACTATCCTGCATCTGCTGGATTCGGCTCCGAACTCTGTCTCTAGCCTGCTGTGTCTTCCCCCATGTCTCCTCTGTAATATAGGCCTTCTCCACGGCCTCTGCTAATGTCTGTGGGCAGTGAATGCGCACTGCGCCACCTAAATCCAAGTTCAGGCCCCGGATGAACCTGTGAATCCGTACCTGCTCATCCTGCATATAGTCGACGTACTGGAGTAGGTCCAGAAATCGACTCTCATACTCAGCTACTGTCATCGATGCCTGACGGAGGTCATGAAACTCGTCTATCCGCTGCTGAATAAATCTCCTGGGTAAATACCTGCTCCTGAAACGCTCCTCAAACAGCTCCCAGGTAATCGTCTCTGAGTCAACATGGAGCTTCTGCTCCTCGGTCCTCCACCAGACTCCTGCTCCATCCTTCAGAAGATGGATTGCAACATGAGCTTTCGTGTTGCTAGTACAAGGACAGAGCTTGAAGCATCCGCTCAAGCTCACCAACCAGGCCTCTGCCTGAAAACCGCCTGTATCACCCGAATAGTGAGATGGTCGTAGCTTCAGGATCTCCCTGATATGGTCTGCAGCTGACGTATGATGAATCCTAGGTCTATCTGAATGCTCCTCCCTCTGTCTAGGGCTCCGAGACCTATCCCTATGTCCTGAGATCCTGTCCCCATGTCCTCTCTGTGGTGACTCTGCCCTAGCCGACTCCGCACGGAAGTTCTCTTCCCTGTGCTCCTCGCTGTGTCGAGGGGATGCCTGAGGCATCTACTGATGGCTCCAAACTATGTCTAGCAAGTCGTCCTCCCAAGGGCTCTCCGCGTATAGCGGCATTGACATCCTGGAGTGTCTGCAAAATCTGAGGCAGAAGGGCTGCTACGGCCTGCTCTGGCGGTGGTATGTCTAGGTCTATATGAAGAGACCCCTCGCCCAATCCGCGCCTCCTGCACAGATCAAGGTGAGAGTTAGTTCATTGTTCTAGGTCTTGAGCCAGTTTTCTAAATTTGTTGTTTACTATAATTATCAACATTATGGCTTTATATTTTAAAAGTATTAGCTCTGTACTAAGTTGAAGTGTTCCTGTTTCACGTTTTCCTGCGTGTGCCCAAGGGTCCCAGCTTCGAACCCCTGGCTCTGATACCAAAATGTAACTTCGCTAAAAAGACGACGCCACGCTGGCTATGAGACAGTTAGACGATGAAGCGATGCACGAAGTCAACCATTCGACCTAAAGGCAGCCCGACAAATTTTTATTTTTTGAAGTTACGCGAATCCGTATACAGGCTTCGAGAACTGGACGAATTCATGAGAATGCTTCGAAAGGTGAGAGACAGTTTGCTAAACGTCTTTTGAGGTCTCATTCGACCATTTCTATCAAATTACATATTGTGGCATTCTTCCTACGTGTCCTAAATTAGTCTAGGGTCATGATAATACGAGATAACATTAATTTCTGGGAGGTTAACCCTAGAGTATGATATAATTTAGCATTTGAAGTGAAAGTACTAACCACTCAATTTTTATTGCTGTTTTTTACTTTATTATTCAGTTATATACGTCATTTTGACCTGTGCAAGCTCTAATACATTATAACATATCAGTTTTATATAAATTTACAAGAATTACATGGATTAACTGATATATATACTTTGGCACTAATTTATTTTATTGCATGTTATGATGCTCATATGTTTAGGTATACACATTACCTTATTTATACCTAGTATGATTCCCGGCATATATAAAAAGAAATTTATTACATTTCATACCATTATTAACTTATACAATATTTAATCCCTAGCTGCCTGTATCTGGTTATACCCGTTTTAATTAATTTGCAAGGTAATGGTATTTCAAAAATTTATGTCTACACATTATGGATGGAGGAAAACGGTGGGTGTTCAGCAACTATCACCTTCCACCATTATGACTCCCTCCCCCCCTCACATTGCGTCATACATTATCCCTTATCAAGTTGCAGCATAATTCTCAGTTATCGAATTATCATGAGCCTTTTAAATAACTATCCATAACCAAACAGTCTCATCCAACCTCTTATAGTTGTGGCATTCCACATGGAGCACCAAGAAGCTCGAGGGCATTTATAAGTATCGTCCAAAAAATAACTACTTCCATGTTCTCTTCACGCTTTTCAACAATTTGAAATCTTTCTCATAGTAAGAATTGGGGTGTTAAAATTTTCAATTTCTTAAAGAGCTATGAGTTGGACTGGGTGGTTTTAGCTACAGTCGAAATCCAAAATTTCTTTGCTGTGAAGCTACTGTGCTGCGCATTACAGGCCCTCAAAACAATGCTAGGTAGATTTGTAAATCTAGGCGTGATTCAACAATGATCCCTTATCTTTGTACGTAGATTGAACTCACAAAAGAATTGGTATCCTTAGGCGCAATGGAAGTTACCAGGTGAGTGGAGGCATCACAACAGGCAGGTCGTTTTCAACTATGTTGTTATCTGTTCAGGGTTTAGAATGCAGGCGTCTCAATTCTATTCTCATTCTGGTAATATTGTTCTATTTTTTTCAATTAAATCGATTCTTCCAGTAAGATTTACATTCATCAGCCTGAGCTATGCTACGTGTTCTTTCATATTGTACTGTGATTAATGCATTTGTGCAGTTGGATAAAATTATGGTGGCCTGCATCACCTCTTGGCAAGTCATTTCCATCTGGCCCCTATGGCATTACAACAAGCAGGCATGCAACTACTCTCACATTATCTTTGTTGTATCGCTTACACCACTTTAGAATATACGTAGGTCTGCCTTCAACTCATTCCTTTGAATAGTTGCTAAGGCGACCAGAGGAGCTCTCCTTGGAATCCCTAGTTAGATGGGAATAGTTAGCATTACCGGCATTAGCTCGGTGAAATGTGACTCACAGTATGTTGATTTAGATCAGGAGGGCTCGCCAGAATAAGCTACTTATTTGGACAATCTCAAGTAGGTCAAGTCCTTCACAACTCTTAGTGGGTCTCTTTCATGCCAGACTGTGGTCATGAAGCACAATTGTTATTGCAACAAGGGTTAAATTTACAGACCATGGGTAGATTCTGTTTATAGATTTCAGTGATACTCTTGTGATTGACTATGAGATTTATAACTAATATTCTTGATTAAGATGTGTAATAATGCGTATTTGGCTTTAGTGTAATCCTAAAAATAGAAGTTAGTCTATCAATTATCTAACATGGTAATGATTAAAATATCACGTTTCCTTTTTAAATGAGAACATGTCACCTATTCTATATGGGAAGAGACGATTTGGAGAGGGAAGAATTGACTTCACGTATTTAAGGTAGAGACTTTAGTTCAGTCGTTAGTGTGCTTGTTGCAGTTTTTAAGTATTATGTATGTTCTACCAAAACATTTGGAATAACATTATGGTATTTATATTTACAAGCTAAAGATGGTGCTTTCCACTTATTGCCAAATGATCAAATATATCCTTGCTCTGTAAAAAGTTTTAAATGGATTAATATGTATATTTGTAAGCCCATTTCCCAACAATTGTTTATGCCCAAGGGTTCCAGCTTTACTAACCATTCCAAGTTTTAAACATCAAGAACTTTCAAGCATCGCAAACAAGATTAACATCGTACGATTCCGTTTTGTAATTTCTTTCCAAGTATTCCACCCGAAAGATTGTCAACAACATTTCAATTTTGATTTCTAGAGGTAAGAAATTATTATCATTTCAAAAAAAAACAACTTTCCTTCAAATCTTTTTACAACATATTCCTACTTCATGTGGAACAAATTTGCAATAATGGAAATCTAAAGAAAAACAAGGGGCAACAATATTACAATTCCTTTCCTCCACTCAAGGTGGGTAAATTACATGATGTTTTAGCGGACATTGTCAACAACAAGGTTCTTGTGCTCTAAGGTGTTCTTCATCCATGCTCCAAGTTCCAAGTAGCTCAAATCACAACCAAGATAGGGGGAGAGGCAACACTCTCCTCCCAACCAAAACTCAATGGAGAAGAGAAGCAATCTCCTCCATTGACCCCCGAGCCCCAAACACAACACAATGAAGGGTGGTCTCCAACTCAAGGCAACAATACTTGCTTCCACAATACAATTTTCTTCACAACATTCAAAGCTAAAAAGAAGAAACAAAGAGACACACAAATAACACCAATACTTTTCACAACAAGGCTTTCATCCAAGCCAACAAGAGAAGGAACTATGGGAAAGTTTTCCTTATGCCTCCCAATTGAGATGAGATGCCCATCCAAACCCTCCACAATAAAACTCAAGCCCCTATGACTCTTATGCCTCCCTCAAGTACCCATTTTTCCTCCCATACTCTTATGCCTCCCTCCTCTTATGGCTCCCTCAAGAACAAGGTAAGAATGTAAACATTCTCACTCAAGATGGGCATCCCTCTCAAACTCCCTCCACAATATCATAATCTACTCTTATGCCTCCCTCATGAGTATTCCCATAGACCTCTCCTATACTACACAATAAGCATTCTATCCATTTTTCACAATATACCTGTTATCCAAAATTCACCCCCCAGGGTAATTTTGATAACATGCATCAAAATAGTCAAGTCCCAGGCACTTTGATTGATTCAGAGCAAACATCATGTTTCTAGAAGTTCTCTCATATATTTTTCTAACTCCTCTGGCCGAAAAAGAAGAGGAGCAAGTTTTGAGAAAATGTAAAAAAAGTTGAATAAAGGCAACTAGCTCGGGCTAGAAAAAATCGTGAAAAATTGGCTAAGTCCTAGCTCAAGGTAGCCTTCCGTGGGACAATTTGAATGACGCAAAAGGTGCGAACCGGCCGAAAAGCCTTCAGGCGGCCCAAAACGGTTTGGGACGTGTGGGACAAAAAGACCCGAACCGGCCGGTTCGGTCGAAATGTGGAACAAGCGGCCCGCTAAGCATTTGGGACAAATGGGACAAAAGTAGACGCGCGGGACGCGGAAATCCGAACCGGCTGAAAGAGTTGAAGAAAAATGACTAACTGTTGAAACGGGACAGTCTCGGGACATCTGGGACGCGAAGGACCCAAACCGGCCGGATCGGCCGAAATGGGTCACAGACAGTCCAAAAGCAAATGGGCCGATCTGGGCCGCGAGGTACCCAAACCGGCCGGATCGGCCAAAATGATCACAAAGAGTCCAAAAGTCAAATGGGACGCGCTAGGAAAAAAGTACGTGAACCGGCCGGATCAGGTGAATCTGGGAAAATGAGTCCCAGATGGTCTGAAGGAAAATGGGACATTTGGGCCACGAGTACGTGAACTGGCCGAATCGGCCAAAATGAGCACAAGGAGTCCAAAAGCAATATGGGACATCCGGGACATAAAGGATGCGAAGGACCCGAGAGAGCCGAAGCAGACCCGTCGACCAATCAAATGCACACCACGTGTCACCAGGGAGAAAAGTCAAAAAGTGGAATCCCATTTCGGGCGAGTTTTCGGAAGCACTGATCCGAGCCAATGAGAAGCTGCTGGGACGTGTCCTGGGACCAAGAAATGTGCCGGAAGTGAAAGGGAAACCCGACAAAGCTGAAGAGGCATGTCGGCAGAGGTTTAGAAAACCTCAACATTTGACCCGTGGAGACATGTCGGAAATGGTTGGAAACTTTTGACTCCGAGCTCTTATTTTCACAGGCAAATCGGACTTTCTGGAGGCGGAGCACGAAGCATAGTCCGCAGAAGTCATGTCGGAGGATGCGGATAAACCCGACAAATGACAGAGAACGCCTGCCAGACCCAAAATAGTTGGAAAACCCGCACACAGAAGGGAATAGAGGGTTTGCGAATTCGGGTAAACGAAGTCGGACAAAGCAATTGGTACCGTTGCGAAAACGTGGTTGCGCCATCCCGATGCACAGAAATCTGAATGCATATGCAAGATCATACCTCCGAACCTGATTGACATTTTTAAGAAAACTTGGCCGGGTACTGGCGGACAATGGGTTATTGGGAAAACACGGAGTGCAATCAAGAGGCATATGTCGAGCCATTCTTTCTCTGTTGCAAACCCAATGGGACAGTATGCAGAGGAGAATCCTGCAACCCGTACAGGCTGAAGACCATGCTCACTCCAATCAACACATGACACGTGTCGTCCAGGTGGTTGAAGCGCGGGAAAAGCTTTTGGGATTTCCATTTTCACCTGTCTCTTCTTCAGATCGACATATCTTTTCTGATCCAGAACTGGAGATGTTGCATGCTCCTTATATCAACGAAGAAAGCTTTTTGGTAGAGATGCTCTACATGATCTCGAGATCAATCTTCCATTTTAGTGTAGTCTGGAGAGATAAAATCAAGCAACGGCTCTTGTACGCGGGACTAATTGCATAGAAGTGACGCTTCAACAGGCCAGCTTATAATGCAACAGACAGCCCAATGTTTTTACCAGGGATCTGCGGCTAAAATACCAGTTTGATGAGATGAATTTAATACAACCTGATGGTGGTTGGGGTCTTGCATTCTGGCTTTCCCCTCCTCTCTTTCCTACAAGAATCATTCTGTCCTATATATTGTAAAGTTCTTGCAAAGAGATAAAAAGTGTGGTTCATTCTTTGTGGCTCTGCCCTCCCTTGCTTTGAATCTTCTCTAGGGTTGAAAATGGAGTTTGGACCTCCTCCCCTTTCTCTGTAATGGCATTTTTGCCTTTTACTATTGAAATGATGTTCTGTGTAAACTTCTGGAGCAACAAAACGTTTTCTAGTGTATCACCGCTTTAGTGTAGGCTTTCATTCTATGTATTCTCTCTCCCTGGTCCCTTAGAAATTTAGATTAGAACAGTTAGCTTATCGTGCATTAGAGTAGATTGTGGCAGGTAGTTTAGGAGCAGGAACCATCTTTCTCTGGAGGTCTATCTCAAATAGCAAGTCCCACAACTTGGAGATAGTACCCATGTTATCCAATCACACTGTGATTTCAGGTATATGCCCAGGGGTGCTGTGATTCGGTGATAACAATACTCTTATGCCTCCCTCCTCTTATGGCTCCCTCAAGGACAAGGTAAGAATGTGAACCTTCTTACTCAAGATGGGCATCCCTCTCAAACTCCCTCCACAATTTCCTAATTCTACTCTTATGCCTCCCTCATGAGATTTCCCATAGACCTCTCCTACACTACACAATAAGCATTCAATCCATTTTTCCACAATACACAAAAGTAAACATACATTTTCCATAAATTTAAGCATAGAAACAACAACAATAAGAAAGCAAAAAGGGAGAAGGTTTCCTACCTCTCCATTGGAGAAGCCTAAACCAAGAACTTTGTCCAAGCTCCCTCCAAAACAATCCCAAGCATGCAAGTCCAAGCTCCTTCTTTTTCTTTCTTCCCCAATCTTTTCTCTCCCCAAAAGAAAATAACAAAAAGAACTCTCCAACAAAAAACCTCCAACCCCCTCAACAAGAGAGGAAACTTTCATAAATAGACAAAAGGGAAGAGTGAGGGTGATGTGGCTCCTTGTAGGATGCCACATCACACATCCTCAAGATCACCTCCCTTTAGTCAACTCAAATCCCAAAGCACCATAAATGGGTGGTTGGGTTGAATGACATCTCTTTTCCACATTCATCCCTTCCCATGTGTCCTAAGGCACAATTAAATGCAAAAAGGAGACAAGTGCACTCCAAAGTCACATTTCCCTTCCCAAAACAATAAATAATCCCCCTTTTGGCTTCCCAACTCATAGATATGGTTGGTAAGGGGTTTTGGCAAGTGTGGGACAAGTTCAACTTGTCCCACAAGTCCCCCAAAATTTCCCTAAATCTCAAATTCGAGATTCAAAGGATTTGGAGTGGTCAACACTCAAAACCAAGCATTCAATACAAGAGGAAAACACAAGGCTCAAGGAGCCAACCATCAAAATTAATTACACCCACTAGACTTCCATCCAAAACTTAAAAAAAAAATAAACAAGATGTTACATTAATCTAAACATACTTAGCAAAAGTAATTTAAAAAAAAAAACATCACAAATGAAATCACCTACTAAAGTAAGTGAAAACAAGTAATTACAATTCTTACCCCCTTGGTCACATTAGAAAATTTCCCCCTCATGGAAATTTTTCTTAACACATAAAAGAATAAAGGTAACACAATACAATTTACTAGTTGCCTTGACGACCAAATGTTGTAACCACCCGACATCCTGTTGTGTTTGGTTCCCAATCCCCCTCATGGTTGTGATCATGTTGTGTTTCCTGCAAAATGCAAAATACCTCCTTCGGCCTTGTGGCCATGTCAAAATGTCCAAAATAACCATATGCATGAAATTTATTAACATCTCTACGTAATTCAATTATCCATTATTTCAAAGTTTAAATCACAACTTAATTATGCATTCCATCATTATCCAAAGTTATAGTAATGTAAATTCAACAACTACATTCTATTTATCATGGCGAAGAAATCCAATGTTAGAACACATGCAATATATCCATATAAAAATAATATCAGTATCCAATAGTTTGTCCATGAGTCAGTGTAGATCATACTGAAAACAAAATCCAATCATAACCTAAATGCATCTAGTCACAAAACATCAAGCTAATCTACGTAAGTATAAATCATGTCCATATCCAAAAGTCTGCATAACTCAAAATGATAATCAACTAAGTGTCATAGGGAAGTGGACATTACAAATTAACTTATTAAATGATATTGAGAAATTTTATTATTTTATTTAAAAGGGAGCTAACGGGATTGTGGACCCTCATTTAGAAATTTATAATATTAATTTCATTTAATTTTAAAACAAGAAAGTGTTGACCGTAAATTTTAATCTGAGGTTGCGAGTGGGTTTTACATAAAAGAAATTATTCCATAATTTTTCTAGTATGACATATGTTTGTCTTGGGTTTCGTGTGAGTAATATTTTGGGCATTACAGTTTTTTTAACCAAATCAACTTGAGGTTGTTCGATAATCTCTTCTCCTACAATGATTTTGGACCTTTTCGAAAATCCACAAATTGAATTTCTAGCTATCTTTCCACCATCTTTGCTAACTGTGTTGATAAGTTGCGGAGCTGATAATGGTTTTTAAAGTGTGGGGGGCACATATTTTATTTCATTTACCAAATTGAATTGGGCAACCTGTCCCATAGGATGAGTTCTGCCACATGATTTTTCATAGCCGCAGTCCTTGCAAGGCACACCCATTAAATCTGTCAAAGGATCCAATTTCAAAGAAGTGATGGGCTTGCTAACCACCTTATTTAGTGTTCCCTTACAATGGTTCACCTTTTCTCCCACTATCTCTGGTTCAATTTTGTTGTCACGTCCACATTCACGTTGACAAGGGTCTCGGAGGCCGACTCAAACAAATTTTATATTTTTATTTCTTATTAATTTTTAAGTTTTACTAATTTTTTAATTTTTAATTTTCATTCATTTTAATTTAATTTTTAATTTTTAATTACTTTTTAAATTAATATTAATTTTAATTTTTATTATATTTTATTAATTTTTAATTTCTACTTATTTTAAAATTTGGTAATTTTTATTTTTATTTCTTATTAAATTTTGAATTGAGATATCAACAAATTCTTAAGTGTATTAGAATATTTTTTATTTTTTATTTTTTATTTTTTAATTAATTTTAAAGTTAAATATTAATTCAATTAATTTTTAATTTTATTTTTATCAATTTTTAATTTTTATTATTGTTTTAAAAAAAACAAAAATTTATGTAGGTGAAGTTTTATAAATAATTATTAAATTCTATTAATTTTTATTTTGTATTAATTGTTACTTTTTATTGGTTTTTTAGTTTGTCTTTTATAAATTTTTAATTTTTGTTAACGTTAGTTTCCATTTTTTATTAATTTTTAATTTCTAAACGTTTAAATTTTTTTTTTTTTTGGATTCTATTTGTTTTAATTAATTTTTTAATATTTTTAAATTTTTAATTTTTAAATTTTTTAATCTATTCTAATTTATAATATTATAATATACGTACTATAATTTATAACTTATTACATTATAAATTATATATTATAAACTTATTATAATTTTTAAACACACCTATCAGCTATTCATTGCACCAAATGTGCTATTGCTCATTGTATTACATATTCATGCCTTCTCATTATTTTCATTTCTATAACATATGGGATTATTTGTGGCACCTCAGCCTAGTAGGAATACACTTCATATCCATTTCCTCATTAGTTGTATGATATATTGTTGCTTACACTAAGGGATCTTCTTCTTCAATGGTAGTTTTTTTATTCAATGGTATCTTGTTTTCCATCCGCATACCTTCTTTTATGCCATCCTCTTTCTCCATGGATTACTGACCTTTATTCATCAAATCATAATATTCCCCTGCGGACTAGTGTTCATAACCTGATGTAACATTACCTTTTTCAACAATTTATTTTTCGCATTGTATTCTTCTTTCTTTCTTTTTTTTTTGTATCCCATCATTTACTCACAATTATCTCTAGTTTTCTGTATAGCCATGAATTTATCTTGTCATTAGTATCATATCACATTAAGACTCCTAGCTTTCTGATATAATTTTCCCATGGTTATTTGGCTGAAATCCCAATTCAAATTGAGTAGCAACATGTTATTATTTTCTCCTTGAAAACCCTCCATAATTCACTTGATAACTCCTTTAAATTCATTGAATTCTTAGATTGGCAATCCTAGATGTGGATATTTTATGATAGGGACGAGTGCATCTAGTATGTGGGCTGACTAAATATTGTTGGTACTCATTACTTCAATTTATTATTGGTATAAGACGAGTCATCTACTATTGCTATGTGGAATCTCTAGTTTATATTCCTTTGATTAATCCATTGTATATACTCTGATTCTTTTTTAAAAAAAATTATTGAATGAGACCCATATATTATAAATGCATCAAATAATGTGTATCTGGTGTTATCTTCACTAATGGCACATGTTCTAGTTTTGTTGGTCCCAAAATCTTCAAATCTGACACCATAGCCTCTTTTTTAGAGTTGGTTATTACGTAGGCAGTTCCATACCGATTGGATGCATCCTTATGATTTTATAATTTTGTATAAGAACCACATCTTAGTTTGACCTTCCTTGTAGCGCCAGCTAAAACACTCGCATGAGATCCAAGAACAACCTAGGTTTAGTGAGAGAAATTATGAAATAATTTTTTTTTGAAGGGTTCTAAGGTCTTAGCCCCCCCCCTTTTTTTCAATTAGATTCCGATTATGAGAATTTTAAACAATTACAAGGCATCAGAAAGATTGATCGTTCCATCAAGACCGCCTCAATTTACAAAACTAATATTACATTTTCGATCCTTTCACCAACAAGGTTCTAAGGTTTTATTTAGGAAAACTTCATTAGCTGTTCAAAACATGACTCCACTAATCCCAATTAAATTACATTATTTAAATACACTTAATTAAATTTTAAAATTTAATTAGACAAGACCCAAAGTCTTATAGCTCAAAGTCATACATATAAAATAATTAGTTACTTTCATAAAGGGTCAAGTGTGCACAACTTTTGCTAGCCCCCCCCCTTTACTTTTATTTTTCATTCCCACCTAAAACCCCATCACTTAAGTGATGTAGGGTACATCCTCCACCATTAGATATAATATCTCCTAGCCCTTAGATTTAGGTTTGACAAAGAAACCCTAGAAATCGTTATAGATTGTCATATATTATTTTTTCTAAACCAAATATCTCATTTCTTTTGTTTTTCACTTGCAGGTTAAGGAAGAAGGGAGGAGGAGGTTAAGCCATGGAGGCCTTTATAGTCATGGAAGCTTTAATTGTTTAAATTTGAGCTTAAGACTTTATTGGAAGAATTTTTTTCTTGCAGGTTCAATGTGTGTACGTATGGATCTGCACATATTTTAATTCATTATAGAATACCCGAATCCCATGCACCAAGCTATATATATATATATATATATATATATATATATATATATATATATATATATATATATATATATATATATATATGCGTGAATGGCCGTGGAAGAGAAACAAAAAAGTGCCAAGCCGTATAAAGGTCGAACCAGATATCAATGGCTGCGTTTGATAATCTCAGGTTTTGTTTTTTTTTTTGTTGAAAATGGTTCTAAAAAAATATAAATGTACAGTGGGGAGTTTATGTTAATGGGGGGAGGGGCACCGACCCCACCCCCACCCCCACCCCATATAAGTATATGGGTTGGGTGTGGGGTCGGCGCCCCTCCCCCCCAACCATTAAAATATACTATTACCTAAGTGGCCGCGACCAGCGCTCAAGCAACCAGGTTGCTCTTACATAATAAATTTGTATTTTATGTTTTTACTTTTTTCATTTATTAATATTAATTTTTTCCTTAGTCGATTTAGGGGTGGTTATTAATTTTGATTAATAATATTTATATTCTAGTAATTCAAAAGAACTATGAACCTATTAATTTCCAATAATATAATAGGTATGATTATAAAATGCGAAAATAATGGAAGTATATTGTGAATACATATATCCACTATAACATAATATAAGTAAGTAAAAAAAACATTTAATAATTTGGTTTCCCAATTAAAATTAGGGAATGGTGGATATAGTTGAAGATTTAAACATTGCAATAATAACAATTGTATGGGTAAGTATATTTGCATACATCTAGGAATTTGTAGCAGTGCCCAAATTGTCACATATATCAACTTTCAATAATTTACTACTTCAAGTTCATTTAGGTGATTATTTTAAGGTAAAATTAGTTGTGATTCATAACTTTGCTTATAATAAATCCAAAAGCAACAAGGAGGGGATTTATATTAATAAACCAATTTTATGTGATCGTTTTCTACAACTAGTTGGATAAGGGAAGGCAAACCATTTTTAATGAAATTTATTTGAATATTCAAGTAACAAGGATTTTCAATAATGTCACTAATAAATATTTATTTCCCGTCTAAGAGAAAAAATCTATAAACAATGAACTCCTAAACTCAAATTTAGATTTTAAAGAACTTAATTTCCATTTATAAGATCTTTGCAAGACTCATATTATGTGAAATAATGTAGATAAATATAATCCATTTCCAAGAATGAATACATTATTACAATTTCTTCCACTCTAAATGGGTAAAGTACAAGGAAGATTCACATGGTCATCAACAAGACTCCAATGCTCCAAACACCAATAGGGTAGCTCCTCCAAAAGTTTTCTTGATTCACAACAAAATAGGGGGAGAGGCAACGCTCTCCACCCAACCAATATACCCAATGGAGAAGAGAAGCCATCCTCTCCATTGGTCGCTGAGCCCTAACCACATCACAATGGGAAAATATCTCAACTCATGGCAACTACTAGCTTCCACACTACTTAACATGTAGTTTCACATTCATTCCATTTACATACAAAACACAACAACAACTCAACAAGAAGAAAAAACAACAAAGCAACAAGATCACAAGGCTTATCAAGAAAGCCAAAAGAGTAAGACCTATGGGGAGGCCACTTATGCCTCCCAATGGGGATGGGTGCCACCTAAAAATCCTCCAATGCAAAACACAATACCCCTAACAACTCTTATGGCTCCCTCAAAGTAAGAACAAGAAGAAAAATGTAAGCATTTCTCATACTAGGTGGGCACCCAACCCAAACTCCCTCCTCAAGAAATTGATCTCTTATGCCTCCCTCAAATAAACTCCCCATAGTCTCCTCCCACTCCCAACTTAGGCATTCTACCCATTCTCAACAAGCATTTCAAAGAAACAACAACATTCAACACAACATATACACACATACATATAACAACAACATAATATAACAAAGGTAAAGCTCCTACCTTTCCATGGTAGAGCTTGTTCCAAGTATGAAGTTTCAAACCCCTCTAAAGATCGAGCAAGCATCCACAAGCTCCAAAAAAATTCCACCAAGTATCAACAAGCTCCAAAATCCACAAACTCCTTCAAAATCCTCTACTCTCCAAAAATACAAGGGACTAAAAATGAACATCCAACCCCAAAACAAGCAAAAAGGATTCAATAAATAGAGAAAAGAGAGGGAGGGATGATGTGGCTCAAACTAGGATGCCACCTCATTTTCCCTCCACTCCTCATCACTTGGTCAACCTCATTTTCCAATGTACCCATTAATGAGTGGTTGGAGGAATGACAAACACCTTACACACTCCATCTAAGCCCACTCCCCCAAGGACGAAACTAAATTTTTGAAAGAAATTACAATTAATATTTTACCTTTTCATCCCCCCAAAACACCTAAAAGACCCTAAATTTGACTTCCCAACCCATAAGTAGGGTTGGCATGGGCTTTTAAGAGGTGTGGGACAAGTTTGACTTGTCCCACAAGCTTCCAAATTTGGCCTCTAAGGCAAAATTCGAGTTTCCCGTGTGGGGTAGAGTGTTCTACACTCAAAACTCAAACACACATCACTCAACACAAAAATCCAAGGTAAATCAAGCCTAATAAATGAACTCCCTTTTAGTCACATCTTTTAATTGGTTTAAACCAAATTCAAACTAACTTAATTAAGACACTACAACCCAAGACTAAAAAAGGGGTAAATACAATTCCAAGAATCTAAATAATAAAACAAGTAAAATTTCACTTACCAAGAGAAAACACATACTAATCATAATAGAAAGGGAATATTTAAAACAAAACAACACATGACCCCTAGGTCACAATTTTCCCCTAACCAAATAATTCTAACACACACACAATTACTTGTTGCCATGGTGACCCTAGTTGGATTCTTCTCGAATTCCGATGTGGTTGGTCTCCACTCCCCCGATGTTGTTGTGAATATAATATACCTACAGAATAGAGAATACCTCCTTCGGCCTCGTGGCCGCATTAAAACAGTCATGCCAAAATATCTGATATAAATCTAAAATCAACTATATATGAATTATTATCATCTATGCAAATACGATATCACTTACAATTTCTAGCAAATTTCTATTACACATTTCATTCATGTCAAAACTATCATCACATTAATCCAATTATCAAGATCTACTCAGTATGACTTAAACATATCACATGTCAGAGTTATAGATAAATAACCCTGTCAAAAGTGTATCAATATCAACAATAAAAGTCTCCAGTAGTCCATATGCATCATATAAGAATCAAATCAATAATAGTTTAATATCTCTGATATCTACTAACATGCTATATCAAAAACTATAATATATCCATAAGTGCATATGACAATATCAAAAAATAATAATAATAATAGTAATCAAAAGGTGTCGAAGGAAAGTGGGCACTACATCCCCCTCCCCTTAGACTTGACTTCCTCCTGGAAGTCACTGGAAAAGTGGAAACTATCCTCGTAGCAAAGTAGCATCCTCCCAAGTAGCTGAAGTCTCGTCATATCTATCCCATTAGACCTGAACCTGATCAATCTCTCTGCCGTGAAGGCCCATGATCCTACGCTCTATAATGCGTACAGGATCCACCATCACCTACCCCTGATCCTACACCTGTAATACGGTCCAATCTAGCACGTGAGAAGGATTAGAAATATATCTCCTAAGCACAGAAATGTGAAACACATCATGGATGTGAGACATGCTAGGTGGCAATACTAGACGATAGGCCAAGGGACCGAGGCGCTCCAAGATCTCAAAGGGACCCACAAACCTAGGAGCAAGCTTACAACCTTTTACGTAATGAATAGGGCCCTTCACCTTAAAACTACGATCTGTCCTATGCTGGTCTGCATACTTCTTCTGTCTATCCTACGCCTCCTGCAATCTCTTCCTGATTAGGGTAACCTGCTGCTCCATATCCTACAATAATGTTGGCCCAAGGGAAACCCTGTCCTCAGTCCTGTCCCAACTAAGAGGTGTCCTGCACTCTTTGCCATATAATTCCTGAAAAGGAGCCATGCCTATCGAACTCTGGAAACTATTATCGTAGGCAAACTCCACCAAATACAAATACTCCTCCCATCTCGACTGGTGATCCATAACATACATCCTAAGCATGTCCTCCAAGATCTGATTCACCTGCTCAGTCTGTCCATCTGTCTCTGGGTGATATGCTGTGCTGAAATTGATCCTCGTCCCAAGAGCATGCTGCATAGTGGTCCAGAAATGGGAATTATACAAAGGATCGCGGTCGCAAATGATTTTCCATGGAATCCCATGTAATCTGACAATCTCTTCAAGATATACTCGTGCCACATAACTAGCTGTATATGTGGTCTTTACTGGAGAAAAATGAGCTACTTTCGTCAATTTATCCACCGTGACCATGATAGCGTCGTGGTGGTATCTCGACTTCGGTAACCCAACAATGAAATTAATAGAAATGGTGTCCCACTTCCACTCTGGTATGGCGTGAGGATAGAGAAGGCCAGCTGGATAATGATGCTTTGCCTTCACCCTCTGGCACTCTAAACAGCGTGACACAAACAAAGCCATGTCTCTCCAAAGTCCTCTCCAAAAATACAACTGTCTCAGGGTGGTGTGCATCTTCTTCACCCCAAGATGGGCTGAATAAGGTGCATGATGGGCCTCTGTCAAAATGTCCTGTCTCAAGCCTCCATCTCTAGGAAAATATATCCGACCTCTATGTCTGAGAAGACCATTTACCTCTAGTGAAAATCCATCAAATATCCCCTCAAGGGGTCTCTGAGACTCAATCTCTGCTCTAGCTGCAAGGTAGAAAACTATCCTGAGGAATCTGCTGCAAGATCCTACTCCGTAAATTTGTGCCCACTGAGGTGGCCATAGCCACATGTCTCTGTCTACTCAAGGAATCTGCAAACACATTCTCCCTCCCCTTCACATGCTCTATCTCCATGTCATACTCACAAAGTAAATCCATCCAACGCCACTGACGAGCGTTGAGATTGGGCTACATGAAGAGGTGGTGAAGACTCAAGTGATCAGTCCTGAGTGTAAATCTCCGGCCACGAAGAAAATGTCTCCACCACACTAAGGCATGTACAACTACTGTAAGCTCAAGATCATGGGTCGGATAATTGAGCTCATAATCTTTGAGTTTGTGAGAATCAAAGGCAACTACTCTACCCTCCTGAATCAACACACCTCCAAGTCCTACCAAGGAAGCATCTGTGCAAACGTAGATTTCACCATGGGGATTTGGTACTGCAAGAATAGGTGCTGTGGTGAGACACTCCTTCAGTGTCCTGAAGGCCTGCTCACATCTATCTGACCAATCAAACTTCTTCCCTTTTCACTGAAGAGAAGTGATAGGGTGCGCAATCTGAGAGAAATCCTGAACAAACCTCCTATAGTAACCTACTAATCCCATACACCTCTGCCACAGTAGTGGGTGCTGGCCAATCCATAATGTCTCTTATCTTGGAAGGATCGACTGCAATACCTACCCTAGAAATGATGTGGCCCAAATACTGCACCTCAGTCTGAAATAACGCACACTTCTCCAAGTTCCCGTAAAGGTGCTGCTCGCGAAGAAACTGAAGAACCTGGCAAAGGTGCTCCTCATGCTCCTCACACGTGCGTGAGTAAAACAAGATGTCATCACAGAAGATGAGCACAAAGTGATCTAGAAAAGTCCTGAATACCCCATTCATCAAACTCATAAACACCGCGGGGGCATTCGTCAAACCGAAAGGTACCACTGTGAACTCGTAGTGGCCATATCTTGTACGGAATGCGGTCTTATGAATATCCATGATGGTACCCTGACTTAAGATCTATCTTGGAGAAAATTGTAGCCCCCTTCATCTGATCAAATAAATCATCAATGCGTGGAAGGGGGTAATGATTCTTAATCGTTACTTTATTCAGTTGACGGTAGTCAATACACAACCGAAAAGATCCATCCTTCTTCTTCACGAGGATCACTGGTGCACACCAAGGGGATACACTAGGATGGATTAGGCCCTTCTCTAGAAGGCCCTTAAGCTGAAATTTGAGCTCACATAGCTCAAGAGTAGTCATCTGATAGGGTGCTCATGAGATAGGTTCTGCGCCCGGAACTAGATCTATATGGAAATATATCTCACGTGGGGGAGGTAACCCCGGTAACTCCCCTGGAAACACATTAGAAAACTCTGTCAAGATGGGATGGTCATCGAGGGATGGTCCACTCGACTCATCCTCTGATCTATCACTAACCGTAACAGCAAACAATTGACAACCCCATCACGCACACCACTTAAGCTGCATAGCGGAGACGGTGCGAATGGAAATGGCCCTCCTAATTCCTGATATTACTGACTCCAATCCAAGATAATCTATGCAAGCAATAGTCTTATGGTAACAGTCCACTCTAGCTCTGTGAGTAGAAAACCAATCCATGCCTAAAATAACACCATAAGATCCTAATGGAAGGATTCGAAGATCAGAAGTAGTGGTGAACGGTCCCAAATCCACTACACAATCCTTAACTAGGGAGTCTACAGAAATTTTGGATCCCGAAGCCATCTCAATGTCTAAACTGTGGCCCTGCCTAACTGCCACCAACCTACAATGCTCTACTAAGGATGGTGCAATAAATGAATCAGAAGAACCGGAATCAAATAATATAGAGGCAGAAATACCACCAATACTACCTGCCATCTCAATCAAAGTACTCTGGTGCTCAGCCTATAAGTTCTCGACCACTACGTAGATCCGATGACTTCGTGCCATATCTCCAACAGTAGGCTTTGAGCTCTACATCTTAACCTTGTTAGGGTTCTGTGGGTAGTCTCTCCAATGATGTCCAATGACTCCACAACCATAACAGCTTCCTGGTCCTCTCCAGTGGGAAGTAGCTCCATCCGGTTGTCTAGATGTCTGAGCTATGGATCCTGACGATCCGGCTATGGACTGCTGAGGTCTCTACTTACAAGCTCCTGCTGATTGAGATCTCGGTGCACCCTGTGTCCTGGTGGGACCCCTAGGAAGAGGCCCCATACTCCATCCTCTCTGCGCATCAAATCTCTGAGGAGTTCGGTAAGGTGGGTGGGTCTGCTGCTGCTGTTGTTGCTGTGGAGGCCTGAATGAAGCCTACCTTGAACTCTATCCACCCCGTGGTGGAGGAACTAACTCCTATGACCTATCATCTTGCATCTACTAGATACGGCTCCAAACTCTGTCTCTAGCCTGTTGCGTCTTCCCCCATGTCTCCTCTATAATATAGGCCTTCTCCACGGCCTCTGCTAATGTCTGTGGGCAGTGAATGCGTACCGCACCACCCAAATCCAAGTTCAGGCCCCGGATGAACTTGTGGATCTGTACCTTCTCACCCTACATATAGTTGACATACTAGAGTAGGTCCTGAAATCGACTCTCATACTCAACTACTGTCATTGATGCCTGGCGGAAGTCATGAAACTCATCTATCTAATGCTATATAAACCTCCTAGGTAAATATCTGCTCCTAAAACACTCCTCAAATAGCTCCCAGGTAACCGCCTCCGAGTCAACATGGAGCTTCTGCTCCTCGGTTATCCACCAGACTTCTACTCCATCCCTCAGAAGATGGATCGCAACACGATTTTTCATGTTGCTAGTATAAGGACAGAGCTTGAAGCATCTGCTCAAGCTCACCAACTAGGCCTCTGCCTGAAAACCTCCTGTATCACCCGAATAGTGAGATGATCGTAGCTTCAAGATCTCCCTGATATGGTCTGTAGCTGATGTCTGACGACCCCTAGGTCTATCTGTATGCTCCTCCCTCTGTCTAGGGCTCTGAGACCTATCCCTATGTCCTAAGATCCTGTCCCCAAGTCCTCTCTGTGGTGACACTGACCTAGCCAACTTTGCGCGGAACTTCTTTGCCCTATGCTCCTTGTTGTATCGAGGGAATACCTGGGCATCTACTGACACTTCCAAACCATGCCTAGCAAATCGTCCTCCCAAGGGCTCTCCACGTATAGCGGCATTGACATCCTGAAGCATCTGTAAGATCTTAGGTAGAATGGCCGCTACAGCCTGCTCTGGTGATGGTATATCTAGGTCTATATGAAAATACCCCTCGCCTAATCCACGCCTCCTGCATAGATCAAGGTGAAAGTTAGTTCATTGTTGTAGGTCTTGTCTCAGTTTTCTAAGTTTTCTATTTAATACAATTTTAAAACATTGTGGTTTTCTATATTTAAAAGAATCAATTTTTGCACTAGGTTAAATGTTCATGTTTCATTTTTTCTAAGTGTGCCCAAGGGTCAAATATTTGAACCCATGGCTGTGATACCAAGTGTAGCGCCAGCTAAAATGCTCGCATGAGATCCAAGAACAACCTAGGTTTAGTGTGAGAAATTATGAAATAATTTTTTTTACGGGTTCTAAGGTCTTACCCCCCCCCCTTTTTTTCAATTAGATTCTGATTATAAAGATTTTAAACAATTAGAAGGCATCGGAAACATTTATCATTCCATTAAGACCGCCTTAATTTACAAAATTAATATTACATTTTCGATCCTTTCACCAACAAGGATCTAAAGTTTTATTTAAGAAAACTTCATTAGCTGTTCAAAACATGAGTCCATTAATCCCAATTAAATAAAATTATTTAAAGACCCTTAATTAAATTTTAAAATTTAATTAGGCAAGACCCAAAATCTTATGGCTCAAAGTCATACATGTAAAATAATTAGTTACTTTCATAAAGGGTCAAATGTGCACAACTTTTGCTAGCCCCCCCCCCTTTTTTTAATTTTTCATTCCCACCTAAAAACCCCATCACTTAAGTGATGTAGGGTACATCCTCCACCATTAGATCTAATATCTCCTAGCCCTTAGATTTAGGTTTGAAAAAGAAACCCTAGAAATCCTTATAGATTGTCATATATTATTTTTCTAAACCAAATCTCTCATTTCTTTTGTTTTTTACTTGCAAGTTAAGGAAGAAGGGAGAAGGAGGTCAAACCATGGAGGCCATTATATTCATGGAAGATTTACTTGATTAAATTTTGGGCTTAAGCCTTTATTGGAAGAATTTTTCTTGCAGGTTCAATGTGTGTATGTATGGATCTGCATAGATTTTAATTCATTTTAGATTACCCAAACCCCATGCAAATATATATATATATGGGTGAATGGCCATGGAAGAGAAAAACAAAAGGGCCAGGCTGTATACAAGTCGAATCATATATCAGTGGCTGCATTTGGAGGTCTTTTTGGTTTTGTTTTTTTTTAAAACGGTTCTAAAAAAATATGTGCAGTGGGGAGTTTATATTAATGGGGGGGAGGGGCGCCGACCTGACCCCCACCCCATATACTTATGTGGGTTGGGGGTGGGGTCGGCGCCCCTCCCCCCCCCGCCATTAAAAATACTGTTACCTATGTAGGCCGCGGCCAACACTCAGGCAACCAGGTTGCTATTACATAAATAAATTTTTATTTTATGTTTTTACTTTTTCATTTATTAATATTACTTTTTCCTTAGTCGATTTAGGGGTGGTTATTGATTTTGATTAATAATATTTATTATTCTAGTATTTCAAAAGAAACTATGAAACTATTAATTTCTAATAATATAATAGGTATGATTATAAAATGTGAAAATAACGAAAGTATATTGTGAATACATATATCCATTATAACATAATATAAAAATGTGAAAAAAAAACCTTTATTAATTTGGTTTCCCATTAAGATTAGGGAATGGTGGATAGAGTAGAAGATTTAAGCATTCCAATAGTAACAATTGTATGGGTAAGTATTTTTGCATACATCTAGGAATTTGTAGCAATGCCCAAATTTTCACATATATCAACTTTCAATAATTTACTACTTCAAGTTCATTTAGGTGATTATTTTAAGGTATAATTAGTTTTTATTCCTAACTTTGCTTACAATAAATCCAAAAGCAACAAGGAGGGGATTTATATTAATGAACCAATTTTATGTAATCATTTTATACAACTAGTTGGATAAGGGAGGAGAAACCATTTTTAATAAAATTTATTTGAATATTCAAGTAACAAGGATTTTCAATAATGCCATCAATAAATATTTATTTCCCATCTAAGAGAAAAAATCTATAAACAATGAACTCCTAAACTCAAATTTAGATTTGAAAGAACTTAATTTCCATTTATAAGATCTTTGCAAGACTCATATTCACATGAAATAATGTAGATAAATATAAGCCATTTCCAAGAATGAATACATTATTAAAATTTCTTCCACTCTAAGTGGGTAAACTACAAGGAAGTTTCACATGGTCATCAACAAGACTCCAATGCTCCAAACACCAATAGGGTAGCTCCTCCAAAAATTTTCTTGATTCACAACAAAATAGGGGGAGAGGCAATGCTCTCCACCCAACCAATATACCCAATGGAGAAGAGAAGCCATCCTCAACATTGGCCCCCGAGCCCCAACCACATCACAATGGGAAAAGATCTCAACTCATGGCAACTACTATCTTCCACACTACTTAACATGTAGTTTCACATTCATTCCATTTACATACAAAACACAGCAACAACTAAACAAGAAGAAAAACAACAACGCAACAAGATCACAAGGCTTATCAAAAAAGCCAAAAGAGTAAGACCTATGGGGAGGCCACTTATGCCTCCCAATGGGGATGGCTGCCACCTAAAAATCATCCAATGCAAAACACAATACCCCTAACAACTCTTATGCCTCCCTCAAGTACCTCTTATCCCTCCATCCACTCTTATTCCTCCCTCAACTCTTATGGCTCCCTACAAGTAAGAACAAGAAGAAAAATGCAAGCATTTCTCATACTAGGTGGCCACCCAACCCAAACTCCCTCTTCAAGAAAATGATCTCTTATGCCTCCCTCAAATAAACTCCCCATAGTATCCTCCCACTCACAACTTAGGCATTCTACCCATTCCCAACAAGCATTTCAAAGAAACAACAACATTCAATACAACATATACACACATACATATAACAATATCATAATATAAACAAAGGTAAAGCTCCTAATTTTCCATGGTAGAGCTTGTTCCAAGTATGAAGTTCCAAACCCCTCCAAAGATCAAGCAAGCATCCACAAGCTCCAACAAAATTCCAACAAGTATCAACAAGCTCCAAAAATCCCCAACTCCTTTCAAAATCCTCTCCTCTCCAAAAATACAAGAGACTAAAAATGAACATGTAACCCCAAAACAAGCAACAAGAATTCAAATAAATAGAGGAAGGAGAGGGTGGGGTGATGTGGGTCCAAGAAGGATGCCACCTTATTTCCTCTCCACTCCACATCACTAGGTCAACTTCATATTCCAATGCACAATCAATGGGTGGTTGGAGGAATGACAAGCACCCTACACACTCCATCTAAGCCCACTCCCCCAAAGGACAAAATTAAATTTTTGAAAGAAAGTGCAATTAACATTTTACCTTCTTATCCCCCCCAAAACACCTAAAAGAGCCTAAATTTGACGTCCCAACCCATAGGTAGGGTTGGCATGGGCTTTTAAGAGGTGTGGGACAAGTTTGACTTGTCCCACAAGCTTCCAAATTTGGCCTCTAAGGCCAAATTCGAGTTTCCCATGTGGGGTAGAGTGTGCTACACTCAGAACTCAAACACACATCACTCAACACAAAAATCTAAAGTAAATCAAGTTAATAAATGAACTCCTTTTTTTGTCACATCTTTTAATTAGTTTAAAACAAATTCAAATTAACTTAATTAAGACACTACAACCCATGACTAATAAAGGGGTAAACACCAATCCAAAATATAAATAATAAAACAAGTAAAATTTCACTTACTAAGAGGAAACACATACTAACATAATAGAAAGGGAAATTTAAAACAAAACAACACATGACCCCTAAGTAACAATTTTCTCCTAACAAAATAATTCTAACACACACAATTACATGTTGCCATGGTGACCCTAGTTGGATTCTTCTCGAATTCTGATGTGATTGGTATCCACTCCCCCGATGTTGTTGTGAATATAATATACCTGCAGAACAGAGAATACCTCCTTTGGCCTCGTGGCCGCATTAAAACAGTGATGCCAAAATATGCGATATAAATCTAAAATCAACTATATATGAATTATTATCATCTATGCAAATACGATATCACTTACAATTTCTAGCACATTTCTATTACACATTTCATTCATGTCAAAACGATCATCACATTAATCCAATTATCAAGATCTACTCAGTATGACTTAAACATATCACATGTCATAATTACAGATAAATAACCCTGTCAAAAGTGTATCAATATCAGCAACAAAAGTCTCCAGTAGTCCATATGCATCATATAAGAATCAAATCAATAACAATTCAATATCTTTGATATCTACTAACATGCTATATCAAAAACTATAATATATCCATAAGTGCATATGACAATATCGAAAAAAATAATAATAATCAAAAGGTGTCGAAGGAAAGTGGGCACTACATTCCTCGTAAAAAAAATTTGCACCTAATTTGTTCCTTTTTATAATATTTGGAAGTGTTTTCATATTCGAATCCGACTCAATTTTTATTTCTTATAATAGGCTTTTTTTTCCAAGTAGTTTTTTTTTTCCTTTTTCTATTTGATGGTATATTTTCTCTACTTCATATTTTATCATTGCCTAGCCATCTTTCCTACATACTTTTTATTCTAACCATAAGACCATCTCTAGAACTACTATAAAATCCTTAACCTCTTTCCCATCTATAAATGATCCGAGATACATGGTAATACCATGACGTAAACCCTTTTATCCATTGTTTTTCATTTAATGGATCATTTAAATTCCACACCATATTGTTGAATATCTTATCAAACACCTTTTCCTCTTTCTAGAGTTAATCTCTCATGTTGCTGACACTTTTAGTAGGTCTATTAGAAAATCAATTCGCTTCTGAAATATTTTTTTCCGTCATCCCGTGTCTTGTTTATGTATCCATTATTAGTGGTATCAGTCAGGGGATGCTTTAGACTATTCATCACATAAATCTAGAGTAAAAAATTACTGAAACAACACTTCAAACAAAAAATTGAATAATAAACAATGAAATATTCTTCTATTAATGTGAGGAAAATATTACAAACTTAATCAAAATAGAATTACACTTGAATGACACTCTTATGACAAGTCATTCTGAGAATTCTATAAGAACCACCATCTTTTAACCTATCCTAAGGTTATAGAATCTACAAAGATTCTATGAAACCTCAATTAGCTCCCAAATTGGAAAATTCCCCAAGAATACAAACATCTTAGTCTTGATAGATACATTACATTCTCACAACTGCCTTTAATTTACAAAATATTTTACACACCTAAACCTAGATGTAGAAAAATTTAGCAATCAATCCTTGCCATTTATCTCATCCCATAATTCTTTGAACATTAAATCGCTAATTCAACATGCCTATCTTAATAAATATTATTGGTTGCTAGGTCACACTTATTATCTATTATTGATTAGTAAAAATCTCATTGTCATATAATATCTATAGCATATCTTCAAACATCTTGCAACTTTTTGCAAACTAATCATTTACATTTCTCACTATGCTCGAAAAAATTCATCTGTAATAGACCAAGTCACCTGGCTGAATTTTTCATCCGTCAATGACTTTATCCTCCATATATCTAATAGTAATACTATCAAATGCATACGTTAGTCTAATCGTTCATGCTCCATTTGAGCAAGAAACATTGTCACAAAAGCCACCTATAAAAGGACATTCACTTAACTAATTATAAAGGACTTGTACCTCACATATTTTGTTTACATAAGAGATCACAAGAAAGAACATAACTTCTACACCACCCTCTGAATAACATTAGCCAACACTAACTCTTCACCCACATTATAAGGATATACTAAAAAAATATTTAAAGCTACATATCATCTAAAAGATCATTTTTGACGGTCCTGTTACGATATTCATTATTATTAGATTGTGATATATGTCTATGATGGTTTGCTTCATCTAAATAGTATTTCTAGGTAGGGATTGTGGGTACCACTCACCCTAAAGTTATTATCCCTATTAACTCCCCAAGAAAATAAGAATAATCCCTAATTAGCAAGATAACTATGATTGTATAATTTCAGCCATAGAGTGAGAAGGTTTATAAATTGTGAAAAAATATTCTAAAATATTAATTTAGTCATGTTTAATAAAGGATAAACCCGTCCCTCTTGGAAAAATTCTCTCACGTGACTTATTTCTCCATAAGTAATTTCTTCGTATAGTTCAAATCACACTCCTAGATTTTCAATTAATCTTGATGACACCATACACATCCTTCTTGCACGCTATTAGATCTTATTTTTCTTACACACTCTTATATAACATACATCTTTTCTCATTCTAAAATTTCTGCAATCCTCTCTAACACTAGCTTGTACTTTCACTTAAGTACCTCACCTATACAAGTAAAATTGAAATATTGATCTAGAAGAACTTTACAATATGAATGTGAGCTATTATTTCGATTGAAATATGATCTTATATAATCATTACACATTTTTTATTGGTTTAATTATATTAACAACAATATTTGCATTATATTTTGGTGAACTCACACATTTTAATTACACGAAATCTAAGGCTTCATACCTCACCCTTAAAGTTTTAGGATTTTTTTTTAATTCAATGGGTTTCATATTTCTTTGAGGAATTCCAAACTTAATGTACCTTCTCCCTCAACTTTCTCAGTGAAGTATATCATGACCAAGGAATTATGAAAAATACAAAATATGCAATCCTACACAATCACCTCATTTGTTACATGTTATGAAAAAATATAAATATATCCTTTAAGAGGATAACATATGAGAAACTCGAGTGATCCCTTAACTGATACGAATCAACCGTCTACAAGAATTCCTTGAGATCTCCTCCCCTTTAAGGTGTTACTCCCCAAACATAAACTCAATCTTCACATATACCTAGTATACCCAATATAGAGGCATTGCTCATGGTTTTTATTCTACAATGCATGCTCCTTAAATGGATTCTATATAAGGATCTACTTCATCGTATATGGATAATGTTACTCTTTTTTTTTTTAACAACTGCAAGATTTACAAGTGCACATACCTATCTTATTCTAAAATTGGTCACAAGTCACCACAATCTTCATTCAGTTATTTCACAACCCATTAGCACCTAAGGTTCTAAAATATCACTTTCCTCCTCACAACACTCCACTAAATCTCTTCTTTAACAATAGTAAATTTGATCCTCAAAAAAACCTTCGCTCATGTTCATGGCCTCTTCTATGGAGTATATACATGATTACACCTTGCTTAACAAGTTCATGTTACATAGTCTCAAATATATATTTGATTGGTTCTATACATTCACTCTAGTATTGATACATATTATCGAAGATCTAGTTGATAGTTTCCTTGCACATTTCTTAGTCAATATTTTCCAAAGGTTATCCTTGGCATAAATCACCCATGTCAAGAAAAGTCACATGCAATATTGGTAGATTATGTACTAAGTTACAAAACTAAGCATATTGACAAAAATTGAATTAATTGATGTTTTAACTACTTATCTTATCCCAAAACTTTGAAAAAAATAAGTACATATAATTTGAAATATATATGTGTGTATATTATATATATGTGTGTGTATATATAATTTCATTTTTATTAAAACGTAATATGATTTAAACAATTTCATAATTTTGAATATAATGTAAAACCCGAAAATACCAAATCCTTTACCTTATGTCACTCATGCGAGTATTACTCCTATTATACAGATTTCCATTAAGTTGCATACATTAATGTACATATGATTCCAGCGAAACAATCAATTTCAATTTATCATACATACTTTTTAATCTAACACAATTTTATTACTAAAAATAAACAAAAACAAATTTCTTTTAGAAATTAATTTAGTTTAGCTCATAGAAAAAAAATCCAAAGACATGCGTGTAAGAATTACAATCTTAATATACATTTCAAATACCTTTGACATTACATAAATAAATAAAACATGAAACATTATAATTATTACATGAATCCGCCTCGATGACATCAATATAACCTTTATGTATCCGAGAACTCCAAAGTAAATAAGGCGCTCCCACATAAATATCATTAGCTTGAGATAATATGTCTCGCCAATTCTGCGCATTCCTACATGCAATAACTTTTTTTCCTATTTCGTATTAAAAGTAAACCTTTTGCCAGCATCCAAGGATCCATAGATAAATTAAAAAATTGTACTTAGCATAAATAACTTCGACACAAGTGACTTCATGTAATTATGTGCGTATTGAAAGAGGTATCGACAAACGCCATATAAACTACAAGAAAATGAAGGTATTGTAAGATGGCTTGAATGGCAGTGAAATATAACATTTATACATATCCTCAATCAATATGCATACAGTGTATTGGGACATTGACGAGGTATTATCACACCGCGAACATGATTATATAATTTTATTGCTTCTATTTTACGAGCAATCACACGTGAGGTGTGCGATGTTAATGCCAAAAGAGAAATAATGGTGAGCGGAAAAGGAAATTGAAACAAAGTATAACGATCAAAGTTTTTCACAACAAGTAAAGAAAAACCAAGTGAACAAAACGATCTATCGTAAGCAATGTAGACGATAGAGCTAGCAACACCATTAACAAGACATGTTTCAACCCACAAATTTGTACAAAACATGATTTTTTGGTTGACCCAGATAAAAAGGTTGTGTTCAAAAAGATCTATAATCAACCTATTAAGAATCAGTTTTCCCGGTGTTTCGAGAAAATGATCTAGCAACTTGAGATTAAAGGGGTTTCAACAATTGAAACTTGAGGTTGTCGAACTTGTCATCAATTGATATCATTACTTGTAGCTGCTAGGAAAATACATGATTTTATTTTGTTGGTATTTAGTCTTTACATCACTCCGACGCTTCTACTCATCCTTTTGTTTGCCCTCTTTTCGGTATCACATGCTACAATTTAGATCTTCATGGATATGTAATGCCCCTACCTGACAGCCACCTTGCAGGGAGGGGGAGGCATACGGGTTGGCAGAACAAGGAGAGCAACACATCCTAAATGCATTTTTCTGACCTGTCTTTATCCTTGCACGATAATTCATGCACTTTAATTGGGATCAAAGGCAATAACCATGTTGGAACACACATTAACATTTTAAATTTAACAGTAATTGGATGGTGGCAGCAAGTGCAACCTGCACTCATAATTACATAAACAAACTTACGGGAATCTGTGCTAGTGGAGCTCTTTTGTATCCATCCCAAATCAATATCATTTTAGTTTCATTCATCCTTGTACGTGGAGGAAAATATGTAACACAAAAATCTCCTAATTTTATCATATACAAAGTGATTTATCTAGATCAATTTTTGTATCTGAAGCAGGTTTAAATGTCTCTAAGATGCAAGGAAACTATTGCATGCTTGTCACTATTTTTTTTGTTGTGGGCAGAAAAAGATTGAGGACTAGGAGGCACTTCACTAGGTGTAAATTCCAACCCATTGCCTTTTGTTCTTATGCTTCAGATCTCCTGTACTATGTGCATTGTAGCCTTTGTTACCGTCAGTTCTCTTTCTTGCTTTTTATCTTTTATTACGAGTAGTTTTTATGCTGATTAAGGCAGTGAAACTGCCCATTTTCCTGCTATCCCACGTATTGTCTGTACAATATTTGTCTCTTTCAAACTCTTCCCCTGCATGTCTTTTTTCCAGCATACTCCCTGCTTGTGCAAAAATAAGAGCTTTGGAAATTGCAAGTGCCCTGGTTGACATGTATGTACAATGTGGGAGCATGCGCATGGCACATGAACTGTTTGACAGAATGCCCCAAAGAATTTGGTTTCATGGAGTGCATCGATTGCAGGTATGCACAAAAGGAACTCCTTGAAAAAGCATTAGGGCCACATCTGACTACCCAGCCTCCTCCTTGACTAAGCTAAATAGAGCTCTCATCAATAGCTATCCTAAAATCAATCCACCCATTTATATTTCCTCTAAGAAGCAGGAGATTCTACCTGCTGCTCTTATGTTTTTTGCTGAAAAAAAAGAAATATTTCGGTCGAGCTTGCAGAGAAAAAGAAAGGAGAGTAGAACGGAAATCTACTAGAAAGAAAAAGAAAGGAGAGTAACTCTTCTTAATAACTTTTTGTTTATATTAATTGCATAAATGAAATCTTGCTCTAAGTTTTATTGATGTTTTGTGGTTATAATTTTTGTTGTCTGCATCAAAACTATTATACTTTGTGTTTCCTACAATATTTAGATCTGGGCATGAAGTAATATTTGGAGGTGAATTTGATCTAAACCATTTGTATTGTTAAATGCATATAAGGGTTTTAATAAATTTATTTTACGATATGACGATCAGTGTATTGAGTTGTCTTATATAAAAGGGTATCGTGTTATCCCTCCCTTATGAAATATATGGAATTTTAAGTTTTTCCATTTAATAAATATGATGAATCAGGGTAATAGGTGATACCTCTAAAGATGTATAGGTTTTTGATATTTCAAGTATCGGTTGTATATTTGTTTCCTCTCTCTATTATCATGGGTTTTCCTCATTCACATAACCCAAGTTTATTATGGTTTTCCTTTTATGTTACTCGGCTATAACATAAACCTAAGTTTATTGATGTTTGCGTGGTTATAATTTTGTTTTTGGATCGAACCTATTATATACTTCCTGTTTCCGACATATTTAGATCTGGGCATGAATTAAATACGTGGAGTGAATTGATCTGAACCATTTGTATTGATTTGTTAACTGCATATAATGGTTTATATAATGTAATTTTACATATGACAATCATGTATTGAGTTGTCTTAATATAAAAGGGTTTCGTGTTATCCCACCCTTATGAATAATATGGAATTTTGAGTTTTTCCATTTAATAAATATGAATGACTACGGGTCATAAGTGATACCGCTAAAGATTTATAGGTTTTTAATATTTCTATATCAGTTGTATATTGTTTCCTCTCCTCTGTTATCATCGGGTTTTCCTCATCACATAACCCAAGGTTTTTATTATGGTTTTCCTTTTATGTTTACTACGCGGGCTATAACATAAACCTAAGTTTTATTGTGTTTTGTGGTTATAATTTTTGTTGTTTTGATCGAAACTATTATACTTCATGTTTCCTACAATATTTAGATCTGGGCATGAATAATACTTGGAGGTGAATTTGATCTGAACCATTTGTATTGTTAAATGCATATAAGGGTTTTAATATATGTATTTTACGATATGACAATCAGTGTATTGGAGTTGTATTATATAAAAGGGTATCGTGTTATCCCACCCTTATGAAATATATGGGAATTGAGTTTTTCCATTTAATAAATATGATGAATAAGGGTAATAAGTGATACCTCTAAAGATGTATAGGTTTTTTAATATTTCTAGTATAAGTTGTATATTTGTTTCCTCTTCTTCTCTCTCTCTTATCGATGGTTTTCCTCATTCACATAAACCCAAGTTTATTATGGTTTTCCTTTTATGTTAACTCGGCTATAACATAAACCTAAGTTTTATGATGTTTTGTGGTTATAATTTTTGTTGTTTGGATCGAAACTATTATACTTCATGTTTCCTACAATATTTAGATCTGGGCATGAAGTAATACTTGGAGGTGAATTTGATCTGAACCATTTGTATTGTTAAATGCATATAAGGGTTTTAATATATGTATTTTACGATATGACAATCAGTGTATTGATTTTGTCTTATATAAAAGGGTATCGTGTTATCCCACCCTTATGAATAATATGGAATTTTGAGTTTTTCCATTTAATAAATATGATGAATAAGGGTAATAAGTGATACCTCTAAAGATGTATAGGTTTTTTAATATTTCTAGTATAAGTTGTATATTTGTTTCCTCTCTCTGTTATCATGGGTTTTCCTCATTCACATAAACCCAAGTTTATTATGGTTTTCCTTTTATGTTTACTACGCGGGCTATAACATAAACCTAAGTTTTATTGTGTTTTGTGGTTATAATTTTTGTTGTTTGGATCGAAACTATTATACTTCATGTTTCCTACAATATTTAGATCTGGGCATGAATTAAATACGTGGAGTGAATTGATCTGAACCATTTGTATTGTTAAATGCATATAAGGGTTTTAATATATGTATTTTACGATATGACAATCAGTGTATTGAGTTGTCTTATATAAAAGGGTATCGTGTTATCCCACCCTTATGAAATATATGGAATTTTGAGTTTTTCCATTTAATAAATATGATGAATAAGGGTAATAAGTGATACCTCTAAAGATGTATAGGTTTTTAATATTTCTAGTATAAGTTGTATATTTGTTTCCTCTCTCTGTTATCATGGGTTTTCCTCATTCACATAAACCCAAGTTTATTATGGTTTTCCTTTTATGTTACTCGGCTATAACATTGTAATACCAATTAATGAAACCCCTGGTCTTTAACGTGGGCAATATCATGACATGAAGTTTTGATCATTCTAGATCGATGTAACAGATGGTTCGTTAAGACCGAGGGGTTAGGTTTTTCTTACTTAGATACAATGAAAACATATTGACTTCTTACACTCGAACTCTTGTCTCTAGCAACCTCCGTGAGTTCTGTATCCATTTGATGGCTCTGAATGATACTTAATAGACAACATCTTACCTCTTCGAGTCACTTAAATCTCATATAGTTATATTCTATGATCTGCAACAGTTGATTGGTATCAGCCAATATTGTAGAGTATTAACATATAAATGTGCCATAATGATTTAGTTTTAACCTAACAGTGACCTTTTCACTTAGACATTTCTTGATTATTAAGGTAAAAATTTATACCTATGTTTTAATGTGAACTGTTATTCACTACTTAGGTGTTGTGAAGTATATGATAATGTTCCTTTAGGGGCTTTGAAGATTACTAGTTATGAAAACTATGTTTGTTGTGATTCTTAAATGATCCTGGATTTACTAGTTAAAGATATATACTTATGTTTCATTAGTATGGGAGGTTTGGCTCTCCCTAACCTAGGAGATAATGTTGCATTGAAAATGATGTTTTCTACTAACTCTTATAGTGATATTCATTTAATGGGAAAAAAGGTTTACTCCTTAGAATCCTAGAATGATAGTTAAAGTGGGTAGGATAGTTGTATAAGATTTAATACATGAGTATTATTCAATATTCATAGCTCTCTGAAGAGAAAGAACCATTTTACTTGTGTTTATATATTGATTGAAATATTATATAATACTCATAATTAGTTGATAGTAATAAGTACTATTGAATCATACTCATGATATGTGGAAGTATATAGCACAATAAGAACCTTATGAAATAATAATATTACAAGTATACTTATTCATGTAGATGATGATGGGTGAATGTCCTTGTTGAATTATATAGATCCTACTTGAAAGTTATATTTAAGTTATCATATCAAAGGAAGTAAATACTTGGTATGTGAAAATGCTTTCTTGAAATGTTTGAAACTTATATTTGTTACTATTTGGTCCATAATGTGATTTTAACTTCTTGTAGTATTTCTTTTATTAAAATATTAGATAGTGCATGTTGTTAACGAAGATTAAGATTCTATCATTCCATTTCATATGAACTGACAATCGCTAACAATCTGGCAGATGGACTACTTGAAAGATGAAAGGAGGATGAAGTTTTAAATGTTGCATTTTTTCTATTGACTGAAGAAATTTGAATTGTATTACTTTTTTTATTCATCAATAAATGAAGTACCATTGTATTGTTTTGATTATTGAGGAAAAATTAGCCTAGTTATATGTATTAGTTCCAAAAGGAAAAATTATAAGACTTACATTGTATTTAAAAGCACAATACCAATTTATACAATGAATACACATGAATAACACTACTTACCATTCTTCAACATTACAATATACAAATATATAGGAGGGTTTTATCCTACATTCAAGGATAACTAACTCCACAAATATCTCCAACAAACTATCCTATGGGTGTTTTCACAACCAAACAATATACGTCCAAAACTATTTACGTGTGTGGTTATAACAACCATCATAAATATATAAACTATTACAATGGAGCACTATTAAATAATTATTTCCTAACATTCCCCCCCTTAGTGTGAACATGGGGAAAACCTGACTTTGTACTTGCACCTGCTCATGATCTGGTGATTTTCACATGATGATCACAAACCTCAAGGATGGTTTTGCAAATGGTTGACCAAAAACGGAAAATGGTGGTTTTGCGATTGGTTTACCATGAACCACAAAGTGATGGTTTTGCAAATGGATTACCAAAAACCAAGAATGTTGGTTTTGCTATTGGTTTACCAAAAACCAAAAATGAAGGTTTTCAAGTGGTTTACCTATAACCACATCATGATATGTAAAGTACTATTCTCAGCCCTCATCACATCTCACTGCAGGAAATAACATAGAAATTTCTGTTGAAATTTGCTACTCATACATACATAGAAAAAACCAAAATAATAGAAATGGAATATTGGATCATGTCCCCCTCCCTCAATGTGAAATTTCCACTTATTGAACACTAGAAACAGGCACACAACAGAAAACGCATACTCACACTACATGGATGTCACCACATCTGAAGTGGCCTCATCATTGGTGACTAACGTGAGGTTGTTGAATGACCTCCATCCTTTGTTTTCCTCCATCCTCTAGTATCATGCCCAGTATAAGAACTCTTCAAATCCATTGTCTTCATTTACTTGTTCTTCCTCATTCTCTTATCCTTCTTCAGTAATGAAATTGGCCTCGATTCCTTTGAGATTTCCACTAAGCATATCTCGAGCTCGAACTCTACAAAATGAATTTGTATGTCCCTTTTTCTTACAGTAGAAACATTCTCTTTCCTCTTTATATTTAGAAAAAAAAATGTACTTCCTATTTACATACATTTTTGTTTCTTCTTCTACATCTTCTTTGATTTGTTTTTCCTCGGCTAGAATAGCTGATATCATATCTTCCAATGAGTTGGAAGGCATTTGACCAAGTGTGAAGACAACATTACTATATTTGGGAGGCAAAATCTTCAACATAATAGCTTTTGCATCTTCATATTTTATTTGATATTTTACTTCTGCCGGTTGTCAGAGGAGAGACCGTAAATCATTAATATGATTGGACATTGTATTTCCTTCACCCATTTTTAACTTGATCAATTGTAATTTAAGAGAAAATTTTGTGTTTAATTCTTTAGCACCAAAGGTTCTGTTAAAGTTTTCTCACATTTCATGAGATGATTTCTCGAGATCAACATAGTGTATCTCAGTATCGGAGAGAGCAAGACCAATAATGGATTTAGTTTTATCATCTCTCGTTTCCCATTCTACCAATTTGGTCAGATCTATTGGTGTTGGTTCTTTTCCAACTACTATTCTCCAGAGATTTTTATTCATCAACTGCATCTGGATCTTCACTTTCCAAGTATGAAAATTGAGCCCATTGAATTTTTCTAGAGATACTTCCATTGTGAGATGGAGAAAAAAATTGGAAGGCATCTGAACAAGGGTTAGAGGCTCCTATTGCCTTCATGAACTTACTGTTAAAGAATCATGAGCTCAAATACCCCTCCACAAAAAATAACGCCTATGCAATGGTCAAGGCATTCAACAATTTCAAATTATATATCCTACACTCCCACACCATTTTAATGGTTCCTAGATCATCTATGAAGTCTATCTTGACTCAACAAGATCTCGGAGAAAAAAGAGGAAACTGTGTGTCAAAAATTCAAGAATATGACCTGGAGATGAGGCCATCTAATTTGGTTAGAGGTAATGGGTTATGTAGATTGACAGTTGAATATGATTCCCTCATAAATAAGTATAAAGAAAAATAATTTCATTGCTACAGATGCGTAAGTAAGGATCTGCCACAAATAATCTTTGTAAATACAACCAATGAGTGTTACAGTGATATTTCCTACTTCCTCATGAATGGTGATTATCTGAAGCATATGGAATACAAGAAAAGGACCTTGAATCTCAAATCTGCAAGGTATGTGATTTAGAATCATGTATTGTATAAGAGATCCCTTAATGAATGTTTCTTAAGGTGTGTTGAAAAACATTAACAGGCAAAGCTGCGAAAACCATATCAAGACCGAGATTGTGGTGGACATTTCTTTGCCATTGTCACTACACACAAGATCATTCAGGGGAGGTACTACTATCCTACTCTCTTTCAGGATGCTTATAATTTGGTATCTAATTGTGAGCCTTGCCAACAATTTCTGGGAAGACCACAACTTGTTTCACTTCCACTCAGACCAGTGGTGATTGAAGAGCCTTTACAAAAATGGGGTCTGGAATTCATCGGTTATGTCAATCCTCATTCTAGTGCAAGTCATATCTTCGTGATCACAAAAACATATTACTTCACGAAGTGGGTGGATGTCATCCCAGTCAAGTAAGCCAATTCGGAAATAGTATGCCACTTCATCAAAGAAAATATTTTTGTTCATTTTGGCATTCCACAGAAGATAGTTATTGATAATGTCACCTATTTCTCTTCTCTTGAATTAACTAAGTTCTGTTGTGGATATGGAATATCCTTAGCTGATGCATCTAACTATTATCCTCAAGGGAATGGTCAAAAAGACTCTAGTAATAAGAATATTTTGACAATTATGAGGAAGCTTATAGATCAAAATCAAATAAATTGGAAAAAGAAGCTATATGATGCACTATGGGCTCATCGGATTACTCCAAAAAGAGCTATTGACATGTCTCTATTCCAACTCCTATATGGGATAAATGTAGAGGCTCCAATAACTGTAGAGTTGTCAAAATTGCAATTGATCAAAGCAGTAGAAGATGGCAAGTACAAAGACTCATTGGATACAATAATTTTGTACTTGGAGAAGCTATGTGAAGATAGGGTGTTGGTCATTAATAGGATAAAGGAACATCAATTGAAAGTAAAGAAAATTTTTGATAAGAAGGCAAAGACAAGAGATTTTCATATTGGTGATCTTATCCTATTATGGGATAAAAGGAGAGAACCAAAAGGAATTAATGGAAATTTTGATTCATTATGGCTTGGACCATTTTAGATACAAGACACATGTGGAGAGAATACTTTCCTAGTATATTGTCTGGATGGAACTCACTTAGAATTTCCTGGTAGGTGGCAATACCTAAAATTATACAAAAAGTGAAAGTGGGTTATCTCGTGCATGTACCATAGGTGAATATAAGTGTTTGTGTGTTTTCCTTTGTGTTGTGTGTTTCCATTTCTTTCATGTGTTCATTTTTGTCTTCTGTTGTGTTCAATAAAGAAAATTTTGTTGTTTCCACCCATATTTTTCAATGACTCATATAACCCAATGGATAAGGCACTAGTCCTCTTAGTGTCTTAAGATTTTGGGATTCCTACCTGCCCCATCTTCACTTTGTTCAATCTAAGACAAGTCCCCAAGCTAGAGCCAATTGTTGTCAAGCTAAATTTCTGGCATATAAAATTTGAAATTTTGGCCATGAAAATCAATCCCACACTAAAAAATCCGTTAACCAGGTAATGTGAACCTGCCCTGTAGGAAATATATAACTATGTAATCCCCATCATGGCCAAGAGGGATGTGCTAAAAGGATTTTTAAAGTGTGTTTCATGTGAAAGTAAGTCCCTGGAAAACAATTCATGAGCGTATTATGATTCATTTGGAAGGAGTTGCTCTTGGAGGCATAAAAAGGCATATTTTCATTTTTTTGGCACCTACAGAGCACTTCCTGGGATGTACTAAGAATATATAATACCTCCAAGTAGTGTATCATAGAGTTATGTGATCATTCGAGGCATTTTAGGAAAGTTCTGGAAGAAAATAAAGGTTTAGGAACAAGTTATACAAAATCAAGGTTTTTTTTGAGCAAGGTATTGGGAAATGCATGTTTTAAAAAGCCAGTCACCTTATTTGAAGAGTTTCAGAATCCCTATAAAGAGTTAGAATCTCATACCCAAGGAATTGGAGAGATAAAATAGCCTAATTTGTGTTGGAATCATCAAGGAAATATTTTGGGAATTTTGAGAGGTGCAAAATCATCCAACAATGCAACACAAAGGCCCTTGTATAAGGTGTAACCCATTCAAAAGGTTTGAGGAGACTCATTAATATTTGAGAGCCCATCAAAATTTCAAATGAAATTTTATTTAGTGATCTTCACATCCCATATGATGTGTTATTTTACGGTGAACATAAACTCTTTCTATCACTCAGTTTAGTGGTGCACACACCATGAGGAAAAAGATAAATATGGTTAAAACATAATGAAAAACTAATTTTCAGGACTTATAAATATTTTCATTAGATTCATTGGCCCTTTTACATAACTTTTCATATACTATACGACTAAATTTCATTAAGTTTTGACCTGGAAAATGAAAAAATAAAATTTTGTCATATGACACCAATGTGTTACCGGCCGACAACGAGAAAAAAGTGTTACCGGACGGTAAAAAAAAATGGTTATAGTACCGACCAAAAAAAATAATTTGATGCCGACCATGATTAGGAAGATTTTGATGACGGATGGGAACAGAAAGATTTGCATGACATTCGGGAGCAAGTTTTTTATGACAACTGGGAACAAGAAGAATGTGTTAACGGTTGGGAACAAGAAAAATGTGTTACTGGATGACAAAAATATTTTGATACTGGCTGGAACAGGAAGATTCTGATGACTTCTGGGAGCAAGTTTTTCATGATGGTCAGGAACAAGAGGAACGTGTTGATGGTCGGTAACAAGAAAAATGTGTTACCGACCGACAACAAGAAAAAATGATGACGTCTGGGAACAAAAAGATGTTGACGTATGACAACTGGAACACCAAAGGTTAGGAATTTGAAATGTCATGGTGGTGAAGGAACACCAATGGTGTAGAAGCTGAAAAGCCAACAGTCACGAAGGAAGGTGAAAGGTCATGTGGGAGAGATGAGAAGTTAGTCTTAGCACTGTAAATATTAATGGCGCCCTCGTTTCAAGGAGATGGTTAATACTTGTTTACTAGCTCTCACTATCTTTCTAGAAGCAAGTTCCTTCATTTTCTCTGTTCCTCATCTACTATTTTTCTAACTCCATCTCAACTTATACTCCAGGAGCATTGTAATTTGTGGAACATGATGCAATAAGACTTTGTTTTTTGGTTGTTCCTCTTTCTTTGTAAATGGTTTCTTCTAATTGATTGCAAAGTGAAATGTTCTAGTTTTAATGTAACATACTATGCTATGCTATTTTTTTGATTAAAATTCATTTCTCATTTTTCTCTCCTATCTCCCTCACTAAACACTTTTCTTCTCTTGTATTGAATACAAGTAATTGCCACAGGTTTAGGGAAGTCTTCTTGTGTAATCCCCAGTCTTCGAGCCACCCCCATAAATTATTTTAGATTGCTTTCATTTCTTTGTTTTCAATAAATGTAGTTTCCCCATTCAAGCATAAGGACTCAGTCCCGCACACTATTGGTGAGATTCTACTAATTTGTTCACCGCCAAATTATTTTTTCAAAATACAACTAATTTTAAAACACTATTCAAATCAAATTTAGTGAAATTATTTTAAGATGAATGTAAATGATTCTAGTGGATCCTATGTTTTAGTTACTAAATTTCCTATGCATCAATTACTAGCTTTCCAAGGAATCCAAGCTTGGTTAAGTGTGAAATCATACCCTTTAGGATCCCCCGTGACTCAATAAAGGACAAATAGTATATGCACCTTAGCTATTTTAACAAAAAGTCACTATGAAGTCAATATAAGGATGTTAATGATTACAGGAACATGAGAGGATAATTTGGAACTGTTATTAAATGTCGCATACACTTGAATCATGTCAAATTTTAAAGATGACTAAGATGATTTTTATAACAAATAAAAAGTAAGATAATGTCTCTTGATTGATATTTTAACCTAGTAAATGGAAAAATTGTGATACGTAACAGACGAATATAATCATAACACCCCTCAATGTGGTTCAAACAATAACATTAAATGATTACAATCAATAAAAAAGAAAGAAATTTGAGGATTGACCCTTTTTAATCAAGGCAAATCCTCTATTGTATATCATGATCATTGCAAACTAATTATCTAAGGGAAGTAGTTAGAATGTACGGTTAGTGTAATAAATTAAAGCAAAATAGTGTAACTCTACTGCTTAAATGCTTTTATAGAAGGAACACGTAATCTATTTACTATTGAACTAATAAACTTCTTTTGTTCCATGGGAACCTTCTTTGTTGTAACTAAAATAAATTGTAAATCGAAACGAACATACAACTTAGAATACAAATCCTTAAAACAAACACTAGTAGCCTCACGTATGCACATAAGTTCCTATCAACAATCAGGCCACATCATTTTATTCTGATAATCTAGATAAAGTCAGACGGAACCATTATAAGTAAAATTAAAGTAATATTAAAATATTGTAACCTAGTTAAAAAAGAATGAAGGACTGCATGACAAGTTATTATCAAGTAAGTAAAGTCAATAGAGAAATATTACAATAAATGTGCAAATGACGAAAGTGTTTTGTTATGGATGGTGCCTATACGGGAGTTTACGGGTATTGGGGGTAGGTTAGAGAAGTGGGCCAAAGGAAGGGGAAGTGAAAACTAAAACAATTTGAACCTTAGTTTTTAAAAGTAAATACCCTGAATATTGCCTTGTCATTTAGGGAAAAGCCACATAAAAGTGGCCTTTATGTGCATCACGTATTTTCATGTTATCTATGGGGTATAAATAAAAAGGGGTAAATAAAATTGTAATTGAAAAATGGGTAAGTATACGTGGAAAAAAATAGGGGGTATTTTCATTTTAATATAATAGGAGGATGATGTTTATATCATTTTCATGTGTTATGCATTTTCCTAAGAAATCCCTCGTGTTGTCATGTATCAAGCCAATGTAAGTCAAAAAAATTATTACAGTATTTTTTTACTCTTGTATTTGTGTGTCAAAATTGTGGGCATTACAGAATGGAAAACTAGTTTTTTGTGGTCACCATGGATCCCAAAAATATGAGTACATTCGGAAAAGCATGTCCAGCAACTACCCAAAAGGACTTTATTATATATCCATCTTCGACTTTTTTAATGGTGACGACATCCCGAGAACAGATGGGCCAGAGGGGGAGAGAGCCATAAAGAGCAGGAGCTTCATTTTGAACTCTCTCCTTTAAAACTCACATCATTCTCCCCCACCACTGCTCCATTAACGACACACTACTTTTGCAACTTATGGATACCTCTCAACCACCTCAAACATCTTCTTCTTTTTTACTCTTTCCATAATGGCGCATGCTTAGGTTTGAGTCAACTTTGGGATGTTAAGAAATCAGATGCCTGGAGCTCACCATTAAACATGCCTTAAATGTGACAGTGCTCAGGTACTTTTCTTTATTGCTCACTCTTGATTCTCTTTCCTTAAATTAATATTTTTTTGAAGGTTCATCACCCCTTTTTTCGTCTGGAAAAGCATGAGATTTTTGGGCATGGGGTTAGAGGGGAAGCTCGAGTTCATTCACAAAATGCAATGGCCATGACCTGTTCAAATGAATATACCCACTTTGAGGACTGTGTTTCTAGACTTTATGCCACCGTAACAGTTACCATTGTTGTCGCCATAGCTAGTTAAGGAGCAATAAGATATAGAGCCCATGGTTTCCTCTATTTTTGCTTCAAAACCTATAACCAATGAATTTAGGAAAAATATTCTCTAGCAAGTACATGAGAAAAAAATATTTATTTCTTATTTAAGAAAATATTTAACTATCAAACCATTGTCATGCTCTAAAATTCTATAGTAGGTACATGCGAAAAAATGATTTATTTCTTATTTCGGAAAATATTTAACCATCAAACCATTGGCAGCCAAGTGAAGGGAATATGTGATTTTATTCTTTGTCAACCGATCCATCTCTCATGTCCATGTCTTGTCAATTGTTAGAAGGGGTGGAGCAGTCCACATCTACAAACACCTTTCGGCATGATGACAATTTACAATTTCCAAGTTATATAGATATTTTAGATTTATCCTCATGTTGTATGCCATTATCAATATTTTCTTAACAATGTAATTTTAATGTAGGAAAATTATGGGTTTACAAAGTTAGTACACATTTTATATTTGTTTTTAGGGCATTCAATATAGATATTCCTTAGATTGATAACATTGTGGTTGAAAAGATATGATATGAATCGTATGGCTTCAAAAGTATTGTATCTGATGTTTGTTTCTCCATGTATTTAACAAAAAAATAAAATTTGAAATGGGAAAAATAGACTCATGTCAAAAAAACCCACCACAACAGTTAGGAACTCTTCAAAACCCAAAGCAAAACATGGAGAGCGACACATCCTAAACAACCTTTTCAGACTTGTCATTTTCCTTGCATAATAATACAAGAACTTTATTTCAAATCCAAAGGCGTTAAATGCCATACATATAAACAAAGTTGTTCACCACATTGAAATCCGCATTACTAAGGTGGAATAGAAGTTAACAGTACATGAGGGGAACTACGGTAAACAGAAGCCGTTACAAAAAAACCACCTGTCCATTCCTTCCATTTCGTTTCACCAAGAGTAAGGCTTGTATGACCGCATACGTCATCAACCAAATCATCTCAACCTAGGGTGTCTTATCCATTTCTGATGGGAGAAGGCATTCTCCCAGTGAATATGCCTTTCAGCGTAATTAAAAATATTAAAACATGCATAGTTAATATCTCTATCAGTATTGCACATTAAAAATATAAAGTATCTAATTTTTTCTCAACTTTACTTTAAACTAAAAATTGGCAATTACGAATATGATGTTTTGAACAAATTTGAAATCATAATGATAATTTAACTATAATTAATCCTAAAAAAATTGCAAGTCGTCTTTTGAATAAAAAGTTGTAAATTTGAAATGATTTTTCCCCCAAATTTTCTGTTGTGTTTTTGTGTGCAATTCGACATCCAAGGAAAACTTGTTCAAGCTGTCTAGTGGCATGCACTCGGTTGCACCACTATGCCACTTCATGAAGCCCTCCAAGGTGGATCTGAACAACATTCTACAACAAAGAATTTGCTACGACATGTGGCTCAATTGGACGGTGTCTGTTTCATGAAGGCTACAATGTGTAAATCTTTGAAAAGAATTGAGGTCCCGCACGTTTTGAAGTCCCCTTTACAAACCTTCTAACATGGGCCAACTCTGCCCGAGAAATCTTCCCTCATCCTCAACACCTGTACTGTTCCCAAATACACCTATGGGAGGCCCACCATTCTTTTGTTCAATGATATTGATACAACTAATGTCTCCTAGGTTGTTGGAACCACTTACACCAAATGGGATATGCACTAGGTGAAAATCAATTGTAGCTGGGAGTGATGAGGGACCACTGAAACATTTACAGAACATCAGGATGGTTTCTAAAAAAACAATATGATTGGATGAGGATAATTATTAATCCCAATTTTTTTAATTAAAATTGTGGACGACACTTTGTCATTCAGGAAGAGAAAAAAATTAGTTTTTTTTGTTTTGTTTTGACAGGATCCTAGAATGGAAATGTTGCAAAGTGGTTTCTTCTTAGAAACACAAAATGGAGATTAAAATAAGAAATTGTGGAAATCAAGAAAGTCATGTTTATGCCAACATAGTTGTAAACACCATATAATTTTATGTAATTTTATACATTGTTTGGAATTTACGTGTTTCTTTGCACTTATTCCACGTAGGGAAAAAATAGATGCAACATATGTTTTATATCAGAAATTGTGACGAAAACAAGATTTTATCAAGGTGGTAATTTCCTGCCACATGTACAAAAGTGTTTGTACTACGTTGACTCAACTGAATCAAAGAAAAATGAAAAAATGTCGCTTGTTAGAGAGTTGAGGCTGGGCTTCCCTAACTGAGGATGCCTTTCAGCGTGGGAATAAGGGGAAAGGAAAAATCCAATCAGTTATCTACACGTCACAATTGAACCACGTTCGACTACTACATCGTCTCACTCTCCCCAAACATCCGCACGATACCTCCCGTGAGAAGAAGGCATACAAGTCATCTAATCAAGCTGCCATGTCATCCAAATTTTAGGGACTCAAGTACCTCTTCTAGAAGGATTATGAACTAATCCACAGCAAGTTTATGGGCTTTTAATTGCCTGTCACTATTACAGATCTTGAGAGTCTGTCTCTGTGTTTTAGAGAAAAAATCATTCATATCCCCTTTCCAAATAATAATGAATTCCCACCTCCTTTCATTATCTTCACTCTCTTTTTAAAACACTTTAGCTTCCAGCTATTTGAGAAAATACCCGTTCTTAAACATGACGGTAGTGGCTACAGCGCAGTCGAACGTGACAATTGCAGCACATATATTTGCAAAGTAATAGTCAGTCAATTAACCAGAATGGCTATATATTTATCATATCACGTCGGCATTTCACGTAAGTGATGCTGACACCATTAGACAGATTGCGTACCTCTTTAAATTCAACGACGTGGAAATAGCTTAGCCATTACCGCAAGTGAAATGTGTGCCACATGTACCTGGGAGTAGTGTCCGTACTTCATCGACCAAATGATCACGTTCGTCCGATGTTTGTTGCTTGTCATAGGGAGAGGCGGGATTTCCGTATAAATATCATGTTATCCCTCTCCTCATTACTATTACCTATCTTTACCTACTTAGTTGGCCATCTACTAATTATTGTAAAAAAAATTTAAAAAATTGCAATCACTAATTTTTAAAAAAAATTGCAATCACTATTTATGGATAGTGACTTTGCCATTGCGCCCAGAGGTGCTAAAAAATGTAAAAATGTGTAGTTTGTTATGTAAAGAGTTAAGTGGAGTGGACTGTGTCTTTTTTGAAAGGCTTATTTCAAGAACTAGGAGTGGAATTTTCAGAAAAATCCCAAAAGAGACTAGACTTAAAATTTCAAGGAGATTATAATGGAAATTGGAGAAGATTTGAAGATGTCTTATTAAAACATTGTAAATGTATTAATGATTTTAATAGATCAGTCACATTTACATGGACCTGAAGACCTAGGCTCAAACACCAAACTCCCTTATCAATTACGGTGACTCTAATTCTCTATTTAGTCTAGTTTATTCTCTTATTTACATAGCACTTGCATTTTTTTATTTTAATTTAAAATACCACAAAGTTGTAATGTCAAAATTATTCTACAAAATAATTTTTTAAAGAAAATTTGGTGAATCCTTTTTGCAATTCGCTTATGATTTTGGATCATCCTCACATAGGAGGCCATTCCAGTTTTGTCTTCACTAAGATCATGCATCAATCATGAAAGACTGCTGCATGGCCTTGATGGAGATGGGAAAGCCATCATACATCAAAAATCAGCATGGTAGCTATAGCAACGAGGATACAGATTGTAGATTGGAATTCTTTATTATGGAGGCAAGTTGTTGTTGTTTCAGGTTTTCATTCATTCATTCTTGGTTCAATTATCCGAAAAGGTAAGAATAGTTTATTTTAATTCCTTATGATCATATGCAATTGTATTATTCAATTGAGTTTTCAGATGTTCATTTAGTTGTGTAAACTGAAAAGAAATGTAAAGGAAGCACCATATTACTCATTGCATAGAACAACTATATATATTCATAAGGTAATTATACACGTTTCCCTACACAAGCCATGGGATATAACTGAAAGCAAAGAATGCAGATAAATTTTAAAATGAGAATTGAAAGAGGAAAAGGGACGCGTCATTTCCATGATGAAAAGATCCCCTCTCATGCAACTGCTTCTCCAAGCTTCTTACTGCTACTACTATACTTGAAAGAGGGAGAAGAGATTCTGATTAGAGCTTGGGGTTCCTTGAATTCATTATATTCTCAGCGTTGAATATGTATGTATTCTATGAGCAAGTATTTAAGAACGAAAGAACATCTCATTCCAGGAATTGAAAATGAAAAAGTTGATATCGCAGATTTGGAATAACAACAAAGATACAGATGTATAAAAACAAGAAATAAATATGTAGTATTAATATGAAAGTATGTCTTTTTCCCAACAGCAGGATTAAAAAAATTACAAAGCTTCAGAATTTCAGAATTGGCAGCCATCTTAAATGTATGCAAAGACGAAGAGAATAGAGTTGTAAAATAAGATCCATCATAGCCTTTCATTTTTGACAATAAAACACATTTTCAGATTGCAAAAAAAATCAGAAATTTCAGGAATAATCATGCATTTTACAATTAAAATATTTCTTAGGAGAATAGAGTTCATCAAGGAAAGATTATTCAGACTTGGAACCACCACACAATATTCAGAAATACAAATTTTCAAAGCTAAATTTGTGAAAATACAGATTTTGAGATCTAAAAATGGTTGAGTTATTTTGCAAAAGAAAAGAATACAGACCATATTAAAAGAAAGCATCAATTTTCAATAAAAATACACTTAAGGTATCCAAAATTATAATGTCAAAGCAATGAAAATCATCCAGCTAAAATTGAAAACAGGGTTTCAGATTGTGACAGAGTGGCTACCATACATTTTGCAACAAGTAACAGTAAATGTTAAAATCTCGGCAGTGTTTTTTGTAAAATTCCCAATTGTTTCTCAAACATCAACAAGCTGGAACAAATCATCAAATTTCAATACCATCTTACAGGAATGCAAATTTCAATTTCAAAACAAGTTCTGACAGAATAAGAATGAAGATAAAATTATAGATACAACCTCAACAAGATCATGAAGTATCAACTATAGATCTTGAAACAGGTTTCCACAGATGTTGAGTTCAGATCTAAAAATGGTTCTTGTTTTGCATTGGATCATACAAGGTTGCATATTCTAATGATAAATGTGGGTTTGTTTTCTAAAAAACCCCATTTTTTCAAAACCCACTGGAATGAAGCATTGCTCATTTTTTACAACTCTGGCCGAGCTATGAAAACCAAATACGGGTTGAAGCTCATACGGTGAGTTGGTCGAGCTATACAAGAATAAGTTGAGCTAATGAAAAAAAAAACACTTATTTGAAGGCAACACGACCAGTTCAAATGACAGCTGGGCAAAATGTTTAAGGATTACGGTGAGCTATTAGAGTAATGGGAAGCACGATGAGTGGGTTAACTACAAGCATGGTGAGCTCGAGTCAAGATAAGTGAGCCAATAAAAATCAAATAAACGCAAGGAAAAACAGAGAGGGAACCCATCCTGAAATAAATAATAAACCAGCTCATAACAGGTTGAACGTTATTGATTTAAAACATGACCGAGCAAAAATGAAAATAGGGGTTTACATTTACGAGTTGGGTTAAAGTTGGAAAACATAATAGAAGAAGCAGAGAGCTCTGCATTTAAAACACACCCAGCGAGTCAAGTGTCTAGCAAGGTCAAGCCATTAACTAACCGTGAGTTATCATAGATCATTACGAACAGTAAGCTACAGAGGATCTCGAACATGAACCAGCAGGGGGCGAGCAATGCAAGCGGCCGAGCCACTGTAAATTTAAAATGGAGAGCCAAGTCAAACCATGAGCTCTAAGTGAGCTAAGTAACAAATAATGGTGAGCCTAACTCGTTCATCGAAAGAAAAATCAAAGCTATGTAGTAGCACGATGAGTTGAATATGAAGGAATCACAGCTCAAGCTCGTCCAGTTCTACTTTCCGAGGCATCATGGTAAACCCAAATGGAATTAACCATAACCGTTAACAAGCTCACAAGAAAACACACCAAGATGGAAAAAAAAAGGCCGAACCGAACATAATAGAACACAACTTGAGCTGATACACAACGTCCTCACACAGAGAAATAGTAGCCATTGGCTGGGGCCAAGGAGAAAATCAAGAAAAATATAGATAATAGATGAAAATAGATCCAAACCAGACCAGCTCGAGCTCAAAATTCCATGGCGGCCATGTCAAATTTTTTTACAACAGTTTCCCTGCAGATTGAAGCTTCCAGATCATACAAAGTGAAATTAGGTCTTTTGGGTTTCAAGCCTAACTCAAAAGCACTCGGTCAAGTTTTATTAGCCATGATTAATATTTTTTATTGGATTAGATGAAAAAGCAGATTTTGAAGGGATCGGGAACCCTGTAAAATGAAAGATAGACATTAAGGCTCACAAGAGAAACAACAAAGAACAAGGCCATACTGGCCCAAGGCGAAGCTAAACAAAAGGCCTAAGAATCAAAAGTGGAAAAACACCAAAGAGAAAGAGCCCAAACGAGCCAGTCGTTCAAAGATACTTGACAAATTGCCCAAAGAGCACCTAACTAACATGGTCTTTCCCCCTATGAGATCTAAGGCTCATCTTGAATGGGGAACCATCTTTTCCTTTCTTTTTACTGATAAATTTTGTCCATCCTTCCCCATTAACTAAATCTTCTTTCCCTTCTTCAAACCGTGTATCAATCCTACCAAGCTCAATGTACACCTCCATGTCATGATCATTATTGATTAATGAGGATTTATTTTTCCTAAACTATCCACCACTTCCCTCGGCCTGCGCACAGCACACTAGGGAATTTTAAATTTTTTCCCTCCCATTGACTTGAAGTGACTGGTCCTCCATGCTGTCTGAGCTGGTCACAACTTCCCTTCCTCCTTCATTCCCATTGGAGTCATTACGAACTGCGAATAGGGGATCTATGGCCTCGACATTGTCCTCTTCGTTTGGATAGCTTCCATTTCCTCCAAACCATCCTCCATAGCCGTTTGTTGTAAACATGATACCACATCCCTGCAAAAAGTTCTTGGCTCATTTCTAACTCTTCTACACTTGCCACAGAAGATCCTTGAACTCATCTATCCTCTGTTTCAACCTCCTAGTCGAAGAGTTCCAAAATACTCTCTTGGGTAATTTAGTTCCCCCCAAAATAGATATACACAACTGAGCATAAACTAATCTTTATTTTTCTTGGGTAGCAGGGTCAACAACGATCAATGCTCCCATAGATTTGGTTATCCCCATAAAAATTTCAGATTCCCAAAATTCCAATGGGAGAGCAGGGAGATGAATCCATATTGGAAGGGCCTTAAAAACAAGGTTATGTTGTACACCCAGTTCCCAGTGACAAAAACTCATAGCCGCTTTGCCAAAGAACCATGGTGCACTGTGGATAACATTTTGCAAATCCTACTCATTCTAAAGGTAGAAGATAAAACCATCTCCATCTTGGGCTCTTGCATCTACCTTACACCCCCATTTCCTTCCACACCAGACCTGAACTAGATCAATTTTGGGTCTTATACCAGAAAACTTGCCTATGATCACAAATTTAAATCTAGTCTTTGCATTGTCGATAACAGATCTAGGGATCTCAAGTTGTGGATCATCCTCTCTTTAATAAGGTGAAAGCCTAACAGTCTCATTGTTAGCCTCACTGAAAAAGTATGGCAGCCCAAGAGATCTCCCATGCTCCTTCCACTGTTAATATAATCATGGTTAAAACTACTACTTTTGTACCCTAATCTTTTTTTCCTTGATCCCCAAAAATTTGATATACTTTGTAAGGTTCTAATTATTATACCTTTTTGCATGTGGGGGGACAAAGAATCATGCTTGTTAGCTTAAATCAAAACAAGCGAATTATTACCTCATACATGCATGTGTAAAGGCCACAAACACAAGATTTACCCTAATATTTGCAAGTTCCCATACATTTACCTTATCTCTTGCTAAATTTGGTTTCTTTTAGCTAAGCGGTGTCGATCATGTTCAATTTAAATGCCTTGCATGGAGGATTTTTGAAGTTCACCTCAAGAAAGAAACGTTGATAGAATACTAATTTTCCATGACTGAATGTGTCGAATGAATACGTGTTCATGGGTACTTCCCAAACCCGCTTTCTCCAACCCCACAAAATGGAAAACCAACAAGAGAAAACTACAATATTTGCATTTACAAACTCTCATAAGTATTACATGTTCACTCCCACAAAATTATTTCTAAAATCAAATTATTTTCTTCCCTGAACAAAAGTATCATTGACAATCAAGATCCCTGAAGATGTCTCATTCTCAACTCTTTTGATTATCATTTTGTTGTTGCTAAAAAGATAAATGACCAGTGCCTTTGGCCTTGAATTGATGAATTCTATGGATTCTTCAATCCTTATCAACTTTCAAATCATTTAAGTGTTATCTCCTTAAATTTTTTTGATTGTCTTCTTCAATGAATTAATCTGGTATTAATGACAAAACAAAATATGTAGTGATATGATTAATCAGAAATTTCATGCGAAGGAAAAGGTTGAGCAAGAGAGGTTTTAATCCCCACCATAGAAGAAGCATAATCATGTTCAATAAGAAAGTAGTCAGAGGAAATTCATGCTTACCCATTACATAATCCCTATTTCCCAAAGGCTATTCACCTTAATGTCACCTACATCACTTCACATTCGCTTTACCCACAAATTACATGAAATATAATTTACTACCATATTCTGAACTATATTTTGAAAATAACTACTAGGAAATATCTATTGTTGTTCAAGGAATCCATGATTGTGGGGAATTTTCCACATAATTCCAGAGTGACTGGCGTAAAAAATTTTGCGGCAGTGGTCATGAAAATCTGCCCAATGCGTGTACTTCCTACTCACAATTCTAGAATACATGAGACAAGGAATGCAAGAGAGAGAGAGAGAGAGAGTTTCCCAAGTAGGAACTCACGAGTAAAAATTACTTTTTTCTCACTTATGGTAGACCAATGTAGCACTCTCTTGGGGTCCTCGTTGGATGACTCTAACCATAGTGTTAACCAAGTATATGTTAGAATTAATTGTTGCTTGTAATCTCGAACCCCTCCCACATTTCAAACCTCTTTTTCCGCCTCTGCCAACCACCTTCTGACAAAGCTTTAATTAATTTTTTGGTCATTAATTATTTTGGCCATTGGTGATTTTAACTTCCCCTGCCCTTTCTCGACCACACAAAAATCCATGGACATTTCTCCTCCCTGCAAGTGAAGTTTTGTTTTTATTCCAAGTCCGGCATGACATGAATCTCAAGTTATATTTCAGGTCTGAGTCTCTATGGAAAAGCGCTCCAACTTCCCATGGACGTGAAACTATAGGGATTCTTTACAGGTCCAATTTCGTTTTGGGTCATGACTTATTGTTTGGAGGCCCAATACATATTTTATTATATGTTAAATTTTATATATTTTTTGGGTCCTTTTTTAGGACATATTTTTAACCAAAAAAGAGTATATTTTTATATACGAAAATGATATGAAACAAGATTTTCTAGGAGAATTTTAATTAATTTCATGCAGCAACACAAAATAAATAGAAAGGGGAGAAAAATACAAAAAAGGAAAAGAAGCAACTTAAGGAATAAAGAAGAAAAATATAGAAAAGGAAAATACGTCGAAGAGGGAAAATTCAAAGAAAAATATATAGAGTGCAGTTGCACTGAATGTTTTTTGTAATAGAAGGAAAATAGAGCAACATCTCTAAGATTGTAAAATATTTATAAAACAATTATAATATATAACTTTTGGTGTGTTTTGTGTTTTTCTTGGGATTTCCCTTTGTCTTGATTGCATTTAGTACTAAATTTTTCGAACAAACTGGTATCAGAGCAAATAAAGGGTCATTATTTTGTGGGTTTGAGTTTTATTTTCTGGGTTGAGTTGTAATGGCTTCAAATAGCATCAACTCTTGGCATCAACCCCCAATAAATGATGGAAAAAATTATGACATTTGGTGTATTAAAATGAATACATGGCTCTATTTTCTAGAGCTATGGGAATTGGTTGATGGAGGATATGTAGAGGTAGCAGATCAGGTGCATTTAATGCATTTACGAAGGCACAGAAAAATATATTGACGGATAATAAATGAAAGTATGCAAAGGCTTTCATCTATATACAAAATGCAGTCACATATTCAGTATTTCTAAGAATAGTAGCAGTTACAAATTCAAAGCAAGCATAGGATAGTTTTCAAAATGCATATCAAGGAAGTGATAAAGTAAAATTTGTAAGATTTCAGATGTTAAGGAGAGAGTTTGAAACTCTTCTCATGAGATACTCAAAGTCTTTAAATGACTTATATACAAGGACCATGACCATTGTCAATCAAATGAGGACTAATGGTGATAATGTTGAAGATCATAGGATTATAGAGAAAGTATTGAGAAGTCCACAAGTCAGATTTGACCCAGTTGTGCTAACCATATAATAATTTAAGGACTTAAAACAAATGAGTGTTGATGAGCTGATGGGTTCTTTGAAAACCCATGAATAGAGGATGAGTAGATCAACAAAGTCTCCCAATGAACAGGCCTTCAAAATAAATACAAATTCCAGAGGCAGGGGGAGAGGAGCATACAACAGAGGAAGAGGTAGATTTAACGACCAAAAATAAGGTGGAATCCACAACCATTATTAAGAGCCACATACAAGAGGAATATGTAGAGGAAGGAGCAACAACACTTCTAGAGGTGGTTCTTCACAAAGGTATGACAAATCAAATGTGCAATTCTATTACTGTAAAAAGTTTGGGCATTATGCCAGTGAGTGTAGGAAGAAATTATATGCTTTGAGAAATCATAATCATAATGCAAGCTTATCTAATGTAAAAGAAGATGAACTTGAGAAGAATGAAAAGAATGGAAGTTTCTTTTTAACTTGCAACGTAGCTTAGCAAGGAAACATGCAAGTATAGTATTTGGATGGTGCTTACAGCAACCACATGTCTGGAAAAAAGGAAATTTTTAATAATATAGATTAAGCAATCATATCTGAAGTGAATATGGGAACAAACAATAATGATCTTGTGATGGGTAAAGGCATAGTATCCATTCTCACAAAGAAAGGACAAAAGAAGCATATTAATAATGTTTTCTATGTGCTAGAATTGAAGTATAATCTTCTTAGCATTTGACAACTTGTCCAAAATGAATATAAAGTGAGGTTTGAAAATGGAGAATGTAGTATATATGAAAAAATGGGGAGCAAAAATCTGATTGCAACAGTGCAGATGACACAAAAAAAAATGTTCCCATTGAGGATGCATAGTGTAGTAGGCGCAACAACGTTCAAGACAATAGCCATTGATCAATCCATACACTAGCATCTCAAGTATGGGAACTTGAGTTTTGGTGGATTAAATGATCTTTATAAAAAACAAATGGTTAAGGGATTTCCTCCTATTGAACAACTGGAAAAAGTTTGTGAGGCATGCATATTGGGGAAGCAACATAGAAATGCATTTCCATTCGGTAAGTCATGGAGACCAAGCTCACCTCTTGAGCTGATACATTTATATTTGTGTGGTCCCATCAAGACTCCGTCCATGTCTAAAATTTTATATTTTACTACTTTCATAGATGACTTCAGGAGAATGACATGGATTTATTTTATAAATAATAAATCAGAAACATTTGAGGTATTCAAGCAATTCAAATCCATGGTTGAGAAGCATAGTGGTCATTATATAAAAACATTGAGAATAGATAGAGGGGGAGAGTATTTATAAAATATGTTTTTAAAATTCTGTAAATAGCACGAGATCAAGAAAAAATTCACAGCAAGGTATACATTTGAGCAAAATGGTGTAGCAGAGAGAAAGAATAGAACAATTTAAGAAATGGAAATAAGCATGCTTAAAGCAAGATGATTTTCCGATAAACTCTAGGAAAAAGAAGTTGGGATAGCAGTATATCTGCTGAATAGATGTCCTATGAAGAGTGCAAGGAAAAAAATACCTCAAGAAGCATGGAGTGTAAGAAAACCAAGTGTTGAACACTTGAGATTTATTGGATTTGTGGCATATGCGCTTGTGCTGAAGAAATGAAGATCAAAGTGGGATAATAGAGGATAGAAGTGCATTTTTATTGGATATAGTGAGAAATCAAAAGATTACAGATTGTATAATCTAGTTAAAAATGAACTGATTATCAGCAGATATGTTCAATTCATTAAGGAAGCATCTTAGGAAGATGCACAAGTAGTGGAACAACCACAAACAAATGTTAATGCACTTATCATTGTGCCTCAACCAGCAGAAGGAAGAGCAAACAATGTACCAAGTTGGACACCCATTTCACAAAGGGGTGAATCTTCAAATGGAAGAAGCCAATAAAGCATGCAAGGACCTACAAATGAAGCATATTCATCATCACAGACTTATTGCAGCAGAAAGGAAGAAAGAGAAATGTACAAGATATTTATGACCGGTTAAGGTATGAATAAAATGAATATGAAATTATTAATTTTTTTTATTTTCATAAGTTGATCCTATTTGTTATGAATAATTAATTGAAGATAATAAATGGTGTGAAGCAATGAATGATGAAATGCATGCAATATAAAATAATCAAACACGGGAGTTAGTAGATCTTCTAGAAGGAAAGGAAGTTATTGGAGTCAAGTGGATTTATAAAATCAAAACTACTCCCAAAGGCAAGATTGAAAGACATAAGACAAGATTAGTTGTGAAAGGCTATAAACAAAAGCCTAGATCTTATTATAATGAAACATTTTCTCGAGTGGCAAGGTTAGGAACTGTGAGAAAAATTATTTCCATTAAACTGCTTCATCACAAAAGGAAGGTCCATCGAATGGATGTAAAATCAGCTTTTCTCAATGGAGTATTAGAATAATAAGTGTATGTGGGACAGCCACCTACTTATGAAATCTCGGGGCATGAAAGAAAAGTGTAAATGCTGAAGAAAGCCTTATATGGACTAAAACAAGCACCAAGGGCTTGGTATAGTAGGATTGATTCCTATCTAACAAGTAATGGATTTACAAAGAATAGAAATGATCCCACACTCTACATGAAAGAAAAAAATGGTGAGATTTTAATTGTTGTTTAATATGTAACCGATCTAGTTTTTACTGTAAATGCAAGAACAGAAATAGACAAATTTGAATCAACCATAAAGAAGGAGTTTGAGATGACTGATTTGAGATTGTTGAAGTAATTTCTAGGCATTGAGGTCAATAAAAGAGAGAATGGAATTTTTTATATGTCACGAAAAGTATGAAAAATGAATTTTTGAAAAGATTTTGGATGTTGGATTGCAAACCAACATCAACACGACAAAAAATAAGTCTGAAATTAAATAAAGAAGATTTCAACAGTAATGTGGATCCTGCAAGGTACAAAATTATGCTAGGAATCTTGATGTACTTAACTGCTACAAGACTAGACATTATGTATGCAGTTAACTTAATTTCTAGATTTATGGAGACACCAAAAGAGTCTCATTGGAAAACATGAAAATGAATACTAAGGTATGTATATGGAAAAAATAATTTTGGAATTTTATATGCTGCTAATAATGATTTTCAATTAGTTTTCTATATAGATAACGATTGGGTTGGAAGTATAGATGATAGAAAGAGAACATTTGGATACGTGTTCAATGATGGATAAAGAGCCATTTCATGGGCTTTGAAAAAAAATTCAGTAGTTTCCTTGTCCACTGCAAAAGCATAGTATATTTTAGCAAACTCAACCACTTGTCAGATGATTTGGCTAAAAAGAATCCTCTTAGATTTGCAAGAAAAGGAACAAGGATATTCTGTAATATTTTGTGATAATATCTCAATTGCATTGTTTAAAAATCTAGTTCTTCATGGAAGAAGCAAGAATATTGCAATAAGGTATCACTTTATTAATGAATTTGTTGACAAAGGATAAATTGAGTTAAAATTTTATAGGTCAGAGCAGCAGTTAGCTAACATTTTTACCAAACCACCATCAAAGGAAATGTTTGAGCATTCAAGAGAAAATATGGGCATCATAAATGGACCACATAGCTCCAGAGATTATTTTTTGTTTAGCTCAAGATTAAGGAGGAATGTCAAAATTAATATTTGATTGTAATCTTGAACCCCTCCAACATTTCAAACATGTTTTTCCACTTTCATAAACCACCTTCTAAAAATCTGTAATTACTATTGTAGCCATTAATTAATTTGGTCATTGGTAATTTTAACTTCCCGCGCCCTTTCTTGGCCACACAAAACTCCATGGATATTTCTCCTCCCTGCAAGTGAAGTGTTGTTTGTTATTCCGGGTCCGGCATGACGTGAATGTCTAAGTTTATATTTCAGGTCTGGGTCTCTGTGGAAAAGTGCTCCAACTTCCTATGGATGTGAAACTCTAGGGATTCTTCATGGGTCTGATTTATTTTTGGGCCATGACTTATTGTTCGGAGGCCTAATATATTTTTTATTATCTGTGGAATTTTATATATTTTTCGGGTCCTTTTTGTAGCATATTTTTAACCATAAAAAAGTATATTTTTATATATGGAAATGATATAAAAGGGGATTTTGAGGAGAATTTTAATTAAATTTGTGCAGTAGCATATAAAAAATAGATAGGGGAGAAAATACAAAAAGGAAAGAGCAAAAATTCAAGGAAGAAAGAATAATAATATAGAAAATTAAAATACAATGAAGAAGGAATATTCAGAGAAGAATATATAGAGTGTAACAACACAAAAAAAAATTGTAAAAGGAAAATAGATAAGAAGTTCTAAGATTGTAAAATGATTATAATATATCATTTTTGGTGTGTTCTGTTTGTGATTTCCCTTTGTGTTAATTGCATTTGGTACTAAATTTTTCCAACAGTAAATGGGAATGAGGAGTGCAAGCAAATCTTACGTCACAACGGCCATAGCTAGGGGCTTCAAAACCACAAATTTCCCAATTATGATGGCCCAAATAAATTCTTCTATAGCCAAATATATACTCACCCACATAGACAAAATGCAAATTTAATACACACATGATGCGGGAGGATAGCTTCTAGAGACCATAACTACTGATCCAATTGTCGGGTCATCTTGAAAATTTCCATAGTGTAAGTATTAGATTAGTAATGTGCCATGCCAAATTTTCCAGAAAGTTTTGCTTACTTTTAGGCATATTTTTTGGGGCCCAATTCATTCATTTAGTGGTCTAAAATTGGCTTCGAATATTTTTGGTTGTTTTTTCTAGTACTTGTCTAGCACTTAAAGCTTTAATATCTTTTTCTCTGGTTTATGTAATAAGCCAATATTTTACGTACACTTTAATTTATGAAGGCACACTCTGTACACAAAAATTGAGGTCCTTCTTAGGTGTTTTACTTTTTATATGTTTTTGAGTTTTAGGGTTTTCTTAGAGATAGTGGGAAATAAAAGGAAAATTGTAAGGTTGCAAAATATAAGTGTATATTCCAAAATGAGAAGAAATCTATTTTTAAGCTTCTGGGTTTTTGTAAATTATTTATGTGTGTTTTGGAGGTATTTCAACCTCTTATAGTTGGATCCACATCAATTGGTATCAAATAAGAATTTGGATCTTGTGGGAACAATGAAGGTAGCGTATATTGCATTTTTATATGTAGTTTATTACCTCTATTTTATATAAGCATGACTATATGTGGGAGGGGAGGTTATGCCCAAATGAATACGCATATACAAGAGCTATAGAGACAAGTTACTGAGCTCACATGAGAAGTTACCTGTCTTATAAGGAAACATGAAAATGGGGATGCAGACCCAGAGAGTGATACCAAAGAATTTCCTCCATTAATGAATGAAGGAGGAAATGAAGAAGGAAATGAGAGATATGAAGAAACCTTAAATGAGATACCATTTGAGGATAAATTTATTCAATATGTATAAGGATCGAATGACGACATCAAGATTAATGTTCCTGATTATGGTGGATGGTTACGACCAGAGGAGTTGATTGAATAGTTGAATCGCATGATAAAAAATTGAGTGGAAAACCCTTTCAGAGGAAAATAATGTTAATTTTGCATGCACTAAGTTGTTCGAACATGTATTGATCTAGTTGGATCACCTACAAAATTAAATACAAAGGAAAGGAAAGGGAAAGATATGAAATTAGAATAAAATGGTGAAGAAGCTGAAAGAAAAATTTCTTCTTATAGATTATGCCCAGACACTATTTAGACGGTTTCAAAACCTTATACATAAGGATCTCAACATTGAAGAGTATACCACTGAATTTTACAAGCTATTATTTTGGGTGGAACAATGAGAGACTAAAGAATAGAACGATACAATATATGTAAATGAGTTGAGTCATACCTTACAAGATGAATTGATTATGCTTTGGATCAATATCTTAGATGATTCGTATCATCTCGCATTAAAATAAGAAGAAAAAAACAATAGGAATAATTTCAAAAAAGGTGTAAAGAGAGGGCCATCATCATCTCCAATGAGAGGAAAAGGTATATTTGATTCTATAAAAGGTGAATCCTCTAGTGCAGAAGGGCATGAAGAATCTAGTCAAATTCATGGTAACTACCAAAGAGGTAGGGGTTTAAGAGGGGAATAAGTTATAATGGAAGATGGGGTTGGAATATCCCCCAAAGGTAGTATACATGTTACTGATGTGGCAAAGAAGGTTGTGGAGCTTTTGAGTGTCCGCACTATCATACAAAGGATATATGGAAAGCCAAATAACCACAAGTAAACCTGGTTGAAGCGAAAGAGGAAGAAGAAATGGAGGTTTTTGTAGACTTGGTGGAAACCCTCATGATAAGTAGGATGATGATCTTCCTGAAGAAGGAGAAATATTAATATGGTGTTGGTGTTGATTCTTGGCTACAGAAAAATATATTTCAAACAATATATACCTCTAGAGGAAAGGTATGTAAAATTATTACTAATGGTGGTATTTGTGAAAATATGGTCTTGACTTTGATGGTTGATAAATTCATAATGAAATGTGAGAAGCACCCGTATCTCTATAATATATCATGGTTCAAGAATGGTGACAAGGTAGCCATAGATAAAAGATGCCTTATAAAGTTTTCTATTAGGAATGCCTAGAATTATGAGGTGTTATGTGATGTTATCCTAATGGATGCATGCCATATATTACTTAGGAGGCCTTGGAAATATGATAGAAAGGTTACACATGATGGAGGGAAAAATACTTATACTTTTTATAAGGATGGTGTAAATTTGGTCTTGTTACCCTTCAAAGTAAGAAGAGAAGGGTGAGGGCTTATTGGCTACAAAAGAGTTTGTTGCAAAAATGGAAGAAGTTACTTTGTTTTATGCATTGATGTTAAATAAGGTGGAAATAGAGGCCTTTGATATACCCTCTACATCAACCAAGGTACTAAAATAATACAAATATTTCATACCATATGAACTACCAAATGCGTTACCTCTAAAGTAGGATATACAACACCGTATTTATTTTATCCCAGGATCGGCCCTTTCAAATAAGGTGGCCTACAAGATGAGTCTAAAAATGAGTGAGGAGTTGAACAAGCAAGTGAAAAATTAAATACATAAGGGGTTAGTGAGAGAAATCATGAGCCCATGAGAAACTTCTACACTATTGAATCCTAAAAAGGACGGAGACAAAAGAATGTGTGTGGACAATAGAGCCATAAATAAAAGCACAATTAAGTATCAGTTATGAATTCCAAGGTTGGATGATATGATGGACGTGCTAATAGGAGCGCAATATTTTAGTAAGATTGACTTGTGGAGTGGGTACTATAAGATATTAATCCATGAAGGGGATAAATGGAAAATGACTTTTAAAACAAAAGACGGATTGTATGAGTAGATGGGGATGCCATTTTTTGTATCTAATGCACCCATAACATTCATGAGGTTGATGAACAGAGTAATGTGAGAATATAATTATAAGTTTATGGCTGTCTATTTTGATCATATTTTGATATTCAGTAAGAAAATGAAATAACACTTATTACATATGAAATTGGTGTTAGAATTGTTACAAAAAGAGATTTTGTATGAAAACTTGAAGAAGTATAGATTTCTTCAAAAAATTATTGGTTTTTTCATCTTAAAGGATGAAGCGAGGATGGATGAGGAAAAAGTGAAGGCAATTTTGGGATTACCTATTCCAAGGAATGTTACACAGGTTCGTAGATTTCATGGATAAGAAACTTTTTATAGGAATTTCATCTGGAATTCTAGTAACATTGTCTCATCCATAACAGATTGTATGAAGGGAAAGGAGTTTGTGTGGACCAAGGTAGAAACATAAAGTTTTTAATTGTAGAATAAGAAAGTGTCAGAGGCACATGTTTTGGTATTACAAGATTTTAACATGGTTTTTATGGTTGATTGTGATGCCTCGCATGTCAGGGTTGGAGTTGTACTGAGTCAAGAAGAACGGTTTGTGGCATTCTCTAATGAAAATATAAATGAAGTTAGGAGGAAACTTTCTACTTATGATGTGGAATTTTATGCGCTTATTCAAGCATTGAGGCATTGGATACATTATTTGGTAGCTAAGAAATTTGTACTCTTTATTGACCATAAAGCATTAAGGTATATAAACACATAGGAGAAATTAAATAGTAGGCATGGAAAGTGGGTTTTATTTTTGCAAGAATATAGTTTTGTTTTAAATTTTAAGTCGGGTAAGAAAAATCAACTTATTGTTTCCCTGAGTAGGCATGTAGCACTTTTGATAACAATGGAAAAATTAGTAGTAGAGTTTGAGGTAGTTAAGGAATTGTATGAAGGTGATCTAGATTTTGGTGATGTTGTGAGACAATGTAATCACCCTACAATGGGTAGTGGTTCTTCTTATTATTTGATAAAAATGGTTATTTATTTAAGGGAAAACAATTATGCATCCTTGTTTGTTCAATGAGAGAAAATATTATAAAATAATTGAATAGTGGGTGGTTTGTTGGACACTTTGGTATAGGTAAAAAAATTTCCCTTGTGATAGAAAATTATTATTGTCCAAAGATAAATGTGGACATAGGTATTATCATATCAAGATGTAGAGTGTACCAAATTACTAAGGGCCATGCACAGAATTCTGGGTTGTATATACCATTTCATGTCCCTACAAGGCCATGGGATTATTTGATTATGGATTTCAAGTTAGGAATTCCTAACACACAATGAGGGAATGATTTAATATTTTTTGTAGTTGATAGATTCTCTAAGATGTCACATTTTATTGCTTTTAAGACAATTAATGATGCTTCCAAAATTGTAGATTTGTTGTTTCAGAAGTGGTTAGGTTACATGGTGTCCCAAGAACGATCACTACAGATTAGGACAACAAGTTTTTTAGTCACTTTTGGTAGACTCTGTGGAGGAAAATGGGGACACAACTATAGTTCAGTAGTGCATATCACCCCTAGACTAATGTGTAGACAAATGTAGTGAACAAAAGTTTGGGAAATATTATATTTTTCATAGTTGGGATTTATCTTTACCACAAGATGATTTTTCTGATAATATCTTTGTAAATAGGTCAATCGGGAGGTATTCTTTCTAGGTTGTCTATGGTAGGAAACCTAAGGTATTCCTAGATCTGATTGTGGTACCTAGTGAAGATAAAACTAGTGATGATGCAAAAGTATTTTCATAACACATGCTACAATTGCAAGAAGAAGTGAGGGAAAAGATGAAATTTAGCAATGCAAAATATAAAAAAGCTGCGGATACCAGTAGGAGATTAAATGTATTTGAAGAAGGAGATATGGTGATGGTTCATCTTAGAAAGGAGAGGTTTCCAAAGGGGGCATCTAATAAACTAAAGTATATGAAAATTGGCCCATGTAGGATTATGAATAAAATGATAGATAACATTTACCTACAATGTGGAGCTACCTGAAAAATTTGCTATTCCACGAGTTTTTAATGTTTTTGAATTATATAAGTTTCTAGGTCATGAGGAAAATTTCATGTAGGAGGAATAAATAAACTGAGAGCAGCAGATGCCAAAGAAGAAAAATGAGAGGATAATGTGTGTCTTGGACTAAAAGACTAGGAGCTACAACAGATATTTACTACAATGGAAGAATATTACTAGTAGAAAATTAGATGAATTTCATCAACTAAATTCACAGGAGTAGAATTCTTTTCAACCAAGGTAGAATGATGTGGGAGCATAATTTTTTATTTGACCATCGGATCATCTTGAAATTTTCTAGGGTGTTATATTTTGATTAGAAATATGTCATGCCAACCTTTCATGAAACGCTGGGTGATTTTTTAGCATTTTTTCAGGGCCCAATTAATTCATTTAGTGGTCTAAAATTGGCTCCAAACCTTTTTGGTGGCTTTTATCTAGAACATAGAGCTTTAATATATTTTTCTCTATTTTATGGAATAATCTAATATCTGATGTAAGAATTAATTTACAAAGGTATATTTTGTACGTAAAAATTGGGGTCCATCAGAGGTTTTTTACTTTTTAGAGTTTTTTGAGCTTTAGGGTTTTCTCGCATTTTACGATTTTTTAGAGATAGTGGGAAATAAAAGGAAGATTATAAGGTTGTAAAAGATTAGTATGGATTCTAGAATGAGAAGAATGCTATTTATAATCTTATGATGTTTTGAAAATTATTTGTGTGTTTTTTAGAGGTATTTCAACCTCTTGCAACTGGATCCTATTGACACACAAATGTGCAACAGGGAAATTGGAAATTTCCAAGCATGACAACTATACCCCTATGCCGAAATTTTCATGTTTTATCCTTCCTATGCAACCCCAGCTCTTTCCAGTCAGTCCAAATTACCTCCCAACCAATTTTATATAATCCTCCTAGGTGATTTAAGAAATTCCATTCAATCCCCTAGGTGATTTTAGGACTTCATTAAAAATGCAAATTTTGGGGAGTCACAAGAAGGGCTGTAGTTGGCCTTCCCAGGAGTGGAACGACCCCCTGAAGTGGAAAAAAAGGGAAAAATTCAACGTGGAGGTGATTAGAGGACCTTATAACATCATGGAAATGATTTTGGAAGGTTTAGAGAAGTTTTTCAAGACCTGGAGCAGTCTGAGTGAAAAACAGGGTTCACAAGCCTAAACAGTACACAAGCCTAAAATAGCTGTTAGGCTTCAGAAGAAGATTCTGAGAGCTACAAATGGAGTTGGAAGTAAAAAAAAAATCTTAGGAAAGAGTATTCCAAGACCTACATGATGGTGAAATAATATTTTTCACAACACCTTGGCGCATATGATTGGAAGGCAGATTTTCTCAGGCACAAGTGGACTCCCACATAAAAACTCTGATTTTTCAGGAATCATATGGTTGAATGAAGACATGAAACCCACATCATTGGACTAAAAATTCCATTTCCAGTTACGATAATATAAACTTTCGCCAAGAAATTCCACCGGGAGCTCAAGTTATTTGCATTCCAAGTTACCCTCTCAAAGGCAGTTCAGGACTTAGTCATTTTTTCGAGAGGACACATATCAGCACTAGGAGCCTGGCAGGATTTCATGTCCCTGAAGTCCCTAAGGTCAGGTAAATCAACCATTTTAAAATGTTCCTAGCCCTCATGTCACCCTTGGGACCCTCATATGACCTCCATACTTGACAGATCAGTCCCCAGGTGCTTATCTGGAGCATGCCTTCCCTGTCGTTGGATCGGGCACCACGTGTCAACTTCAGGACCACCATGGAAACTGATGTCCCTTATGTACCTAATTTGGGGTACATTAGACATGGAAAAATGCACCCAATCCCTATGAGGAGTTATTTGGACACCCACGTGACCGAGTTTCAGCTCCCAGTGCTTTAAATCAGTTTTTTCCTCCTTCATTCCCTATCATTAGATCTAGTGCCATGTGTCACCATCTTGCTCATTGTGGAAATTGATGTCCCTCATGTCCTTGAGGTCAGGGACATCAAGCATGGAAAAATGTTCCCAAGCCCTACCTGTGCATATCTTTTTGAAATTTTTCCAAGTGCCACTTTTTCCCGCTTCTAACTTCTAATAGTTATATGTGCACTTCATTCCTCCATACTTCCTCTGCAACATTCTTCCATCACTCAACCATTGAAAATGCTCAGACCTTCTCAACCCAAGAACTGAAACACATTCCCCAATGTGATGTGTAGGTCTCATAAGTAATCCTCATCAAACACAGAAGGAGAAGCACAGAGCACAGAAGGAGAAAACAGAGAAAACTCCATAGCCATGAAATGAGAAGTTGAAGAAATCTCCAAAATAGATGCATGAAACAACAAGATATGTTTTTTATGCATGAATCCATAATTATAAAGATAAGAAAAGAAGGGCTAACAAAATTTTCAAAAGAGGCATTGCCTAGCAGCCTAGTTACTTGGTATATCCAAGTATGAAACAAAGACAAGTCTCGTAACTACCCAAATCCTTCATACAAGTTAGTATTCTAAACTTCCATCCAAGTTTCACAGCACTTTAGATTCGTCATTCTCCTTAATTAATCTATAGTTTCGGTTTATCAAAAAAAAATATCATCACTTCCTCCTCACAAGACCTTATAAAGTAACCATCGTTACCCTATTCAAATCCACTCTTATATATGCATTTACATGCATCACCAAATGCCATTATCTTAACAACAATTTCCTTCATATATCAACAAAGTAAAAAACAATCTCAATACCCCAAATGTCATTAGCAAACTTAACAAATCTTATCATAAGTCAACAAGATAGATACATATACCATCCAATTGTCATTAACAATATTAACAATTTCCATCCGCTGTCCCTTATTAGAATAAGGAAATGTAGGTCCAATAATAACTTAATACTATACATAAATGTACGTAGGTATCTTTAAATCTTGGTGATTATAAGAAGTTATAGTTCAAGTTCTATAAGTAACAGTCGATGTGACCCTTAAGGAAAACCTTAAAGTTCTAGAACCAATACCGATTATCATTAGGTAATGTTATATATATATATATATATATATATATATATATATATATATATCTTCCTTCATATTTAATTGTATAGTAATATTCAAGATGCATAAACTAAGTAACCGGGCACTAATAGCCTCAAAACGTCCGCCATACTTAAACCTAACCATTGTAGTCAACCACTCAAATTGTTTTGTAGACACGCAGGATGATTTAACTATCAAGGGACAATTATGTAGTCCTTACGAAGACCAAAAAAAAGAGATACAACATAACTAGATGAACTCACCACTCAAGGTTTGGAAAAACCAAGGAAACAACAGTCATAACATCGTTTGATGACATAACTCAAAAGGGTGATTAAGTGCCCAAATAAGACAAAATTCTCTCCCAACCCGGATCGGAGTTTGAACCAGTGGCTACTCACTAGAGCAAGGTTACCAAAAAAACCCAGGTAACTTGCTCAACATACCCATACACGAAAAGTAGAGACCGTACGGGTTTTAAGGCAACCACCTACCCTACACCAACTAAGAGACGACTTGTGCAAGTCAAACTATCAAAATCAATCATCATGGTGCTCATGGGGAAAAGTAACAATTTTAGCCTTGCATTAATCAAGAGATTTGTATAGGATTACAACAAATTGTATGGTTATTATATAGCTACGTCTCCACAGAATGTGACCAGATGGTTTAAGAACTGAATGATCATAATGAAAACTAGGATACACGATTTTTGCCATCAAAGAATAAAAAAACAAAGTGATAAGGTAATATTCGATTAAAAAATATCATAGTCAACTGTCCACAACCATTGTATTTTTTTGAACCCACAACAAGCCATCAAATTAACAGCTCATAAAATCCCCTTGCGTAACCATAATTTGGTTATTAATTCAATTATTACAAGGAGCCCATTTTAGCCCAAGGAACAGAGACCCGTATCCTTACACACATGATTTTCAAGAGTAATACATCTGCAGAACTAAATAATAATAATAATAATAAGCCCTGCACATTCTTCCCTTTATTCTTTCCAAAAAGAACAAAAAAAAAACAAAAAAAACTCCCAATACAATTAATACTTGACATTGGAGGATTTCCAGGTATGGGAGAGGAGAAAACTTATTTGCATGCAGCTAAGTAAAAATACAGTCACAGAAAGAGGGAATAAAGGCCCATGAACAAATATCATTCCAAAAAAGTGAGAGCAATCCGTTTCATGAAATTGATAATACTAGGAAATGTTTAAGTGGGTAATGCTAAACATGCCTGTAAAACACTTCCCCAGATCGAAAATGCGTCCTCTAGGCTCATGGAATAGCAACCCATGGTGAAAATCTCCCTGATTTTGGCTTGCTAGAAGACCTTGTTTTGTTAGTGGCCACAATTTTGGAAATAAAATTAACTTTCAACATCTTATAATATTATTATCAAGTTGTAAGGAAAATTTTAAATGATGGGTTATGGTTTAGTTGACACTATTAATATTTTAATATTATTACTATGGCTAATAATAATACTAATAATAATAAAATAAAAATGTTAGTAATTATTTTAATATATTATATACATATTTATATTAATATATTGTATATATTTTTTAATACAAAACCACCAAATGTTATACCGCCACTGCTAAATCATAGACACAGTCAAATTTTTTTTTGTTTGCGCAACCCTCTATACGTGGCCAAGATAACTTAAAACTATATATATACACTTGTCCATTTTGATTTCGGGTATAAATAAAAAGAATTTTTAAATAAAAATATATACATATACAAATGTATATATAAGTATATATGTATATATATTTTACTCAAGTGTATATATACACTATTCTACCTATTTCACTAAAATAGGGAAAATACACATATGCCCAATAGGGCAAGTGCATAAAGAATAAGTTAAAAAAATAATAAATATGTGCAAACCCTAGATAAGGGTATAAATGGAATCCACAATAAAATAATATTTTTGTTCCTCCATGAACTTGAGCTTGCCTCTCATGGCTTCCACCTCCTTTTCCTTTTCAAACTTGCAAAATAAGAAAAGAAACAATAAGACAAATGAATTGAAAAAGAGTTTTTCATAACCAAGTTTAGGGTTAGATGGATCCCTAAATCCAAGGGCTCTAAATGAATCCATCCAATGGATGAGATTCATCCCTACAAAAGTAGGTGGGAAGTGGGTGAGTTAATCTTTTTAAATTTTAAAATGCATGGGTAGGATTTAATTGGGGCCACTTAAGTGGTGTAGGGGGTAATTACTTTTCTTTTCTAACCCAAATGTTTTATTGGAGACTTTTAATTAATGCAAGCCTTGACCTCTTTGTGGGAGTAGTAAAACTTTAGTATTTAAATAACTAGACCACAATACATTTGGAATTAATTTCAGCAAATTTAATTAAGGTTGAATTTAATTGTTCTAAAACAAAAGGTATGGAAGTCTAAGCCTTGCTTTAGACTAATTAACTTATTAAATGGTATTGAGAAATTTTCTTATTTTATTTAAAAGGGAGCTAACGGGATTGTGGACCCTCATTCGGAAATTTATAATATTAATTTCATTTAATTTTAAAACGAGAAAGTGTTGACTGTAAATTTTAATCTGAGGTTACGAGTGGGTTTTACATAAAAAAATTTATTCCATAATTTTTCTAGTATGACATATGTTTGTCTTGGGTTTCGTGCGAGTAATTTTTTGGGCATTACAGTTTTTCCAACCAAATCAACTTGAGGTTGTTCGATAATCTCTTCTCCTACAATGATTTTGGACCTTTCCGAAAATCCACAAATTGAATTTCCAGCTATCTTTCCACCATCTTGGTTAACCATGTTGATAAGTTGCGGAGCTGATAATGGTTTTTAAAGTGTGGGGGGCACATATTTTATTTCATTTACCAAATTGAATTACGTGACCTATCCCATAGGATGAGTTTTGCCACATGATTTTGCATAGCCGTAGTCCTTGCAAGCCACACCCTTTAAATCTATCAAAGGATCCAATTTCAAAAAAGTGATGGGCTTGCTAACAACATTATTTAGTGTTCCCTTACAACAGTTCACCTTTTCTCCCACCTATCTTTGGTTCAATTTTGTTGTCACATCCACATTCACATTCATAGGGGTCTTAGGGGCCGGCTCGAACAAATTTTATATTTTTATTTCTTATTAAGTTTTAAGTTTTACTAATTTTTAATTTTTAATTTTATTTTTAATTTTTAATTACTTTTTTAATTAATTTTTATTTTTAGTTTTATTAGATTTTATTAATTCTTAATTTCTACTTATTTTAAAATTTTGTAATTTTTATTTTTGTTTCTTATCAAATTTTGAATTGAGATATCAATAATTTCTTAAGTGTATTAGAATAAAAAAAAATGTTTGTTTTTAATCAATTTTAAAGTTAAATATTTTTTTTATTATTGGTAAATAGTTTTTTGAAATGGACTATACCCTTGTACAATATGACTCAAAATCCAGATATATCCAAAGAAGCATAAAAGGGATCAGAATCCAGATAGGAAAAAAAAGCCCATCAGCAGAGAACAATTTGCCAAGAGAAAATCCTGCAACCAGCAATCCAATAGCTGAAAAACAACTAATAAACAACAACTAAGTATCAAAACAGCTACTCAGCAACTGCATTATAGACCAACATCCCGGATATAATGATAAGAACTAGCAAAAAGACAAGAATCATGCCTTGTCCAAGATGGTAGGGGATTTAGGTTTCCCGTATCCCTTCTTTTTCCTATCCACTACCTTCCATTCTTCATTTCTTTCTTCCATTGAAAATGGAATAACCACTTCAATTAGTTTGAGCGGGGTGAGATTTTCAGTAAGTGGAGTCGAAGCAGAATTGATTACTGTATTAGTGTTCTGAAAAGTAGAGTCCAGGGATAACTTCTCAGCATGAGTTATCTTGCATGTGGACACTAACTTTCATAACTGGAGTTTCCTGGGGATCAATTGTTAGATGATTTGGCAGAGAATCTTTCCACCATGCGGGCTTGATTTTCTATTGGGAATGTTCAAAATCTTTTTTAATATGACCAGTGTTAAAACAACATCGACATCTAAAGGCTAGTCCTTCATAGTCTAATCTCTATATCCAGAGTCTTTCACCAATCTGCAACTTAATTTATGTTGGTAAGGCTTTGGATAGATCAAGATCCACAAGGATCCATGCATAAGTAGTGTGGGTTTGAATGGATTTTTTCTCATCAACAGCTGCACATGAGCCTAGAGTATCCCCTATTGCAACCAAACAAGATCTGTTCCAAAGCTGGAGTGGGAGTCCAGGTAAACGAACCCAAACCGGGTAGGTGTCAAAAGAGTCTTTTGAGGGATCAAAAGATGAAAACTAGGGCTTAGCCATGAGTCCATGATCACCCCAAACCCAGTGTTGCATAAGAATTAAATCCCTATCTTCAGGGGTTTCAAAAACAACAATGAAATATGCTTTTACACAAGGATAAAGTTCAATCTTACCATGAATATTTTCTCTCCATCTCTGCGCAATCCAGTCATGTAGTTGAGAAATTTTTGGCCAAAATTTATGAAATCTATAGATGAGACCCAGTTGGGAGAGATTTTCTTCCTCCTTATGCACCTTTAGAAGCAAATCCACCTCAAGCTTCAGTGTTGGGGTCTCCTCTGAGGGTTTCAATGGCATATCATAGTTCCTTGTAGAGATCTTTGCTTGCTTGCAGACCACATCAATAAAGGAGTTTACAATCTTCTTACCGCCGCATGCAGAGGGTATAGATTTGTTTTTTAGGTCCTTTTCCACATCTCCACTTCCCTCGCCGCCATAGGAATTCCTAGGAGATCTATCATCCCCAAAATCATGACCATTCTCCTCTATCAAAGGAGATCGCAGAGGTGATTCACTAGCCTGGCCACCGCTATCGTCAAGTTTTTCACAGTGCGGAGGAGGAACAGAGACATCCCTCCTTTCTGTTTCTACTCCATTGCCAAGTTGTCTCATACCTTTATCCACTAGCTGGAGCAGAGACTTCTCAAGAGACGACTGTGAATCAGTGCAGTCGATAGCAAAAGATTTAGGCTTCGAATCCGCACCGCCAAATGTAGAAGTTTTAGGGTTCTAGCGAGTAAAATGAGTTTTCACCATCGCGAGTAAAACGAACCCTAAATCTTTAAATATTTTAAAATTAAATATTAATTCAATTAATTTTTTGTTTTATTTTTATCAATTTTTAATTTTTATTATTGTTTTAAAAAAACAAAAATTTATGTAGGTGAAGTTTTATAAATAATTATTAAATTCTATTAATTTTTATTTTGTATTAATTGTTACTTTTTGTTGGTTTTTAGTTTGTCTTTTATGAATTTTTATTTTTGTTAACGTTAGTTTCCATTTTTTATTAATTTTTAATTTCTAAACGTTTAAATTTTTTATATTTTAATATTTTTTTATGGATTTTATTTGTTTTAATTAATTTTTTAATATTTTTAAATTTTTAATTTTTACTAATTTTTTATTTTTTTAATTTATTATAATTTATACTATTATAATATACTTACTATTATTTATAACTTATTACATTATAAATTATATATTATAAACTTATTATAATTTTTAAACACACCTATCAGCTATTCATTGCATCAAATGTGTTATTGTTCATTGTATTACATATTCATGCCTTCTCATTATTTTCATTTCTATAACGTATGGGATTATTTGTGGCACCTCAGCCTAGTAGGAATACACTTCATATCCATTTCCTCATTAGTTGTATGATATATTGTTGCTTACACTAAGGGATCTTCTTCTTCAATGGTAGTTTTTTTATTCAATGGTATCTTGTTTTCCATCCGCATACCTTCTTTTATGCCATCCTCTTTCTCCATGGATTACTGACCTTTATTCATCAAATCATAATATTCCCCTGCGGAGTAGTGTTCATAACCTGATGTAACATTACCTTTTTCAACAATTTATTTTCCGCATTGTATTCTTCTTTCTTTCTTTCTTTTTGTATCCCATCATTTACTCACAATTATCTCTAGTTTTCTGTATAGCCATGACTTTATCTCGTCTTTAGTATCATATCACATTAAGCCTCCTAGATTTTTGATATAATTTTCCCATGGTTATTTGGCTGAAATCCCAATTGAAATTGAGTAGCAACATGTTATTATTTTCTCCTTGAAAACTTCCTCCGTAATTCACTTGATAACTCCTTTAAATTCATTGAATTCTTAGATGGGCGGTCCTAGATGTGGATATTTTATGATAGGGACGAGTGCATCTAGTATGTGGGCTGACTAAATATTGTTGGTACTCATTACTTAAATTTATTATTGGTATAAGACGAGTCATCTACTATTGCTATGTGGAATCTCTAGTTTATATTCCTTTGATTAATCCATTGTATATACTCTGATTCATTTTTTTAGAACAATGATTGAATGAGACCCATATATTATAAATGCATCAAATAATGTGTATCCGGTGCTCTCTTCACTAATGGCACATATTCTAGTTTTGTTGGTCCCAAAATCTTCAAATCTGACACCATAGCCTCTTTTTTAGAGTTGGTTTTTACATAGGCAGTTTCATACCGATTGGATGCATCCTTATGATTTTATAATTTTGTATAGGAACCCCATCTTAGTTTGACCTTCCTTGTAAAAATTTATGCACCTAATTTGTTCCTTTTTATAATATTTGGAAGTGTTTTCATACTCAAATCCGACTCTATTTTTATTTCTTATAATAAGTTTTTTTTTTCCAAGTAATTTTTTTTTACTTTTTCTATTTCATGGTATATTTTCTCTACTTCATATTTTATCATTGATACTTTTTATTCTAATCATAAGACCATCTCTAGAACTACTATAAAAACCTTAAACTCTTTCCCATCTATAAATGATCCGAGATACATGGTAATACCATGAAGTAAACCATTTTATCCATTGTTTTTCATTTAATGGATCATTTAAATTCCACACCATATTGTCGAATATCTTATCAAACGCCTTTTCCTCTTTCTAGAGTTAATCTCTCATATTGCTGACACTTTTAGTGGGTCTATTAGAAAATCAATTCGCTTTTGAAATCTTTTTTCCTTCGTCCCATGTCTTGTTTATGTATCCATTATTAGTGTTATCAGTTAGGGGATGCTTTAGACTATTCATCACATAAATCTAGAGTAAAAAATTAATGAAACAACACTTCAAAAAAAAAATTGAATAATAAACAATGAAATATTCTTCTATTAATGTGAGGAAAATATTACAAACTTAATCACAAGAGAATTACACTTGCATGACACTCTTATGACAAGACATTCTAAGAATTCTATAAGAACCACAATATTTTAACCTATCCTAAGGTTATATAATCTACAAAGATTCTATGAAACCTCAATTAGCTCCCAAATTGGAAAATTCCCCAAGAATACAAACATCTTAGTCTTGATAGATACATTAAATTCTCACAACTGCCTTTAATTTACAAAATATTTTACACACCTAAACCTAGATTTAGAAAAAATTAGCAATCAATCCTTGCCATTTATCTCATCCCATAATTCTTTCAACATTAAATCGCTAATTCAACATGCCAATCTTAATAAACATTATTGGTCGCTAGGTCACACTTATTATCTATTATTGATTAGTCAAAATCTCATTGTCATATAATATCTATAGCATATCTTCAAACATCTTGCAACTTTTTGCAAACTAATCATTTACATTTTTCACTATGCTCGAAAAAATTCATCTGTAATAGACCGAGTCACCTGGCTGAATTTTTCATCCGTCAATGACTTTATCCTCCATATATCTAATAGTAATACTATCAAATGCATACATTAGTATAATCGTTCATGCTCCATTTGAGCAAGAAACATTGTCACAAAAGCCACCTATAAAAGGACATTCACTTAACTAATTATAAAGGACTTGTACCTCACATATTTTGTTTACATAAGAGATCACAATAAAGAACATAATTTCTACACCACCCTCTAAATAACATTAGCCAACACTAACTCTTCACCCACATTATAAAGATATACTAAAAAATGTTTAAAGCTACATATCATCTAAAATATCATTTTCGATGGTCCGGTTATGATATTATTATTATTAGATTGTGATATATGTCTATGATGGTTTGCTTCATCTAAATAGTATTTCTAGGTAGGGATAGTGGGTTCCACTCACCGTAAATTTATTACCCCTATTAACTCCCCAAGAAAATAAGAATAATCCCTAATTAGCAAGATAACTATGATTGTATAATTTCAACCATAGAGTGAGATGGTTTATAAATTGTGAAAAAATATTCTAAAATATTAATTTAGTCACATTTAATAAAGGATAAACCCATCCCTCTTGGAAAAAGTCTCTCACGTGACTTATTTCTCCATAAGTAATTTCTTCGTATAGTTCAAATCACACTCCTAGATTTTCAATTAATCTTGATGACACCATACACATCCTTCTTGCACACTATTAGATCAGATTTTTCTTACACACTCTTATATAACATACTTCTTTTCTCGTTCTAAAATTGGTGCTATCCTCTCTAACACTAGCTTGTATTTTCACTTAAGCACCTCACCTATAGAAGTAAAATTGAAATATTGATCTAGAAGAACTTTACAATATGAATGTGAGCTATTATTTCGATTGAAATATGATCTTATATAATCATTACACATTTTTTATTGGTTTAATTATATTAACAATAATATTTGCATTATATTTTGGTGAACTCACACATTTTAATTACACGAAATCTAAGGCTTCATACCTCACCCTTAAAGTTTTAGGATTTTTTTTTAATTCAATGGGTTTCATATTTCTTTGAGGAATTCCAAACTTAATGTACCTTCTCCCTCAACTTTCTCAATGAAGTATATCATGACCAAGGAATTATGAAAAATACAAAATATGCAATCCTACTCAATCACCTCATTTGTTACATGTTATGAAAAAATATAAATATATCCTTTAAGAGGATAACATATGAGAAACTCGAGGTGATCCCTTAACTGATACAAATCAACCGTCTACAAGAATTCCTTGAGATCTCCTCCCCTTTAAGGTGTTACTGCCCAAACATAAACTCAATCTTCACATATACCTAGTATACCCAATATAGAGGCATTGCACATGGTTTTTATTCTACAATGCATGCTCCTTAAATGGATTCTATATAAGGATCTACCTCATCATATATGGCTAATGTTCCTCTTATTTGTCTTTAACAACTGCAAGATTTACAAGTGCACATACCTATCTTATTCTAAAATTGGTCACAAGTCACCACAATCTTCATTCAGTTATTTGACAACCCATTAGCACCTGAGGTTCTAAAATATCACTTTCCTCCTCACAACACTCCACTAAATCTCTTCTTTAACAATAGTAAATTTGATCCTCAACAAAACCTTCGCTCATGTTCATGGCCTCTTCTATGGAGTATATACATGATTACACCTTGCTTAACAAGTTCATGTTACATAGTCTCAAATATATATTTGATTGGTTCTATACATTCACTCTAGTATTGATACAGTTATCCAAGATCCAGTTGATAGTTTCCTTGCACATTTCTTAGTCAATATTTTCCAAAGGTTATCCTTGGCATAAATCACCCATGTCAAGAAAAATCACATGCAATATTGGTAGATTATGTACTAAGTTACAAAACTAAGCATATTGACAAAAATTGAATTAATTGATGTTTTAACTACTTATCTTATCCCAAAACTTTGAAAAAAATAAGTACATATAATTTGAAATATCTCTGTGTGTGTGTGTGTGTGTGTGTGTAATTTCATTTTTATTAAAACGTAATATGATTTAAACAATTTCATAATTTTAAATATAATGTAAAACCCGAAAATACCAAATCCTTTACCTTATGTCACTCATGTGAGTATTACTCCTATTATACAGATTTCCATTAAATTACATACATTAATGTATGTATGGTTTCAGCGAAACAATCAATTTCAATTTATCATAAATACTTTTTAATCTAACACAATTTTATTACTAAAAATAAACAAATACAAATTTCTTTTACAAATTAATTTAGTTTAGCTCATAGAAAAAAAATTCCAAAGACTTGCGTGTAAGAATTGCAATTTTAATATACATTTCAAATACCTTTGGCATTACATAAATAAATAAAAAATGAAACATTATAATTATTACATGAATCCGCCTCGATGACATCAAACCAACCTTTATGTATTCGAGAACTCCAAAGTAAACAAGGCCATGAATGGCATACCCTGCCGAAGAAGTGCAGAAGTGAAGTTATTTTGTTTTTGGAATGAATTTTATAGCCAAGCAAGTGCTGGTCAAGGATCCCACTTGCAAATACATGTCAAAAGTCCTACATTTGTTGGGGAGAGATTTTAGATGCAAAAGCAAGGAAAAATTTTGTCTTGGTTGAAAGCAAAGATCAGACAGGAACGAGCATGCCCAAAAGTCTGTTTAGTTAATGTCATAGTTCTAAGGTATCAAAGAAAGTTATATAATTTTATAAGTGTTTGATAAAAACAAAAGTCTAACATAAGGAACCACACCCAAATATTTCCTTTTACTTTAGGTGTTATTTCTTCTTTTATCGCTTTAGTGTTTAGTTGCTGGTTTGAAGCCAAATTTGATCCATGGCAATGTTGAAAAACCACCCGAGCATTGAAATAAGATTTTATATTTATGATTAAACCATTTTAAGTTGGATTGTGTGATCCCTTGAATATTTTAAGAAGTTTAATATATAGGGAATAAAATTTTATTTATTATTATTCATTATGTTCTCTTTTTTCTTTTTGTTTCTCAACCAGATAGTTGAGACAATTATTCTCGAGGAGGAGCGAGTTGATAATATTATGACCAATCAATATGCACATAATCAAAATGATTTTTGGAATTTATATTACACAGAATGAAGGATTGCCTATATGTTACAAATTTTTTTTGCCGTATTTTTGTAACAAATAAATCAAATCTTTATATTAAAATGTCAAAGTACGCGCAAAACATGTTCTATATATATAAACAATACGCATAATGTTAAAATAAAGTAGAGGCCATTAAAATTTACATGGGCCTATGTACAAAGATATTGCATAATCTGCACATTTATTTTATATTCTATTCTAACCTGGGAGTTTAATGAAACCTACTCCTCAAAATATTGAAGATTTGGGGCTCTCCTTATCTTCTTTTTTTCTCTCCTTCCATTTTCGTTTCTTCTTTCGTCTCTTCTTTCTGTCTCTTTCTCTCAGTTTCTGTTTCTTCTTCCTCCTCTTGTTGTTTTTAAGGATTCAAGGGAGGAAGAATGAAGGCCTCTATCTGCGCACTCAGTATGTCACACACTCTTTTCTTGCTAATATTAAATGCCATCGCCAAATTTCAGCTTGCCATTATATTGAATATAGAATTATTTCCTGTGAAAAATACCAAGTCTCAAGGAAATGAAAAATCCTGACTAAAGAAAATAAAATTAATTATGAAAATGTAGATTACCTGTAAGGGGCTGAGGACGATTCCCTCTAGCAGAGGTAGTGAAGCCAAAAAATTCCAAGGGACCGCTCCTGGCAGCAATATGACAGACTGGATAATACTGCGGCACCCAAAACACATCTCCCACTTTCACATCCATATCCATTTCGCTTGTTCCATTTGGAAATGCAATCTGAATCCTCCTCTCTCCCCTTGTGATTATTCCATAATCTGCACCCCTTGGATTATAATGATGAGCCATCATGGCTCCCTGAAACAATAATATTGCATTTCAGTAACACCATTGTTACTAAATATGAATACCCATCTCCACCCAAGAAAAAAAGAAGAAGAACAAAATAGGTGTTTTTTTTTCTTACAGCAGAAAGGTTGACATAAAATAATCCAATGTGTGGTTCATTGAGAGAAGAGTACTCATCCTTGCTGACTGCTATGCTCCATCCATAGTCATTTTTAAAGTTGGAATTCTTATCTAAAATGTTAAAGCTATCAAAATTCTTGGCTGTCCTCTTCCGTGTATTGAGGAAGGACTGTAAGAAAAAGTTCCATTTCCATGAATGTCCATGGACATAGTCGAAACATGGCATTTGACTCTGTCATTGCCTCTCTGTTATGTACTAGATGGGACCCTGACTTTGTCCGCTCAACACTCTCCACTTCACTACGAGATACCCAAACAAATTCATATCAGTATTTCAGTTGGGTGATCTTGAACATCATGGGGATGATTAATTGTCTGAAAAAACATGATCTTGAACATCATGGGGATGATTAAATGCCTGAAAAAAATGATCTTGAACATCATGGGGATGATTAAATGTCTGAAAAAATGCAATGCAAGTATATATGACTGATTTACGTAGTTTCCAAAAAAAAATGTGCTTATTTGTGGAGTTTTTTTGTTGATGGCGCATTTGAAAGAGCCAAAAATAAATTTACATTGAAAGCTCTGATGAGCACACGATCATCGAACTCGGAGACAATAGACATAAGATCCAAACCACCAGCCACAAAAAATGACTGCCACATAAACAAAGTGGTTGCATCAGTCATTACCCAACAAATTTACAATCCATTCCATGCAGTTTTTCAAGGAACCCACATGCTTAAATATTTAGTGTAAATTCCAGACAATTTTCCAATGAAGCTAAATTGAAATAAAGGGTTGAGAAAGAACCAAAAAATTTCCAAGAATGAGGCTCTATGATTTATCCACAGAGAAGATTATATGTTGATGCTGGCCTTTGTCAGTATTAATCAAATAGAAAATAGAACCACCGGGAATGCGATATACATCTCCAATTTTCAGGTTTTGTTCAATTAAGTCTCTTTTATGAACCCATTCCAGCCTTGCAGACCTTGATTATATACCCACATACCCAACAATGATAACAAATTGATGGATAGCCTTGTGTTGAAGTGGGTGGCATTGGCCACCATCGCCCCTGCGGAGCATCCTTTGGTAGGCCAACCCCCTTTCGCTGATGGCTATATGTACCTTCCCGTACGCGAGCGCGGCGGTTAGCTATGCGTCAAACATGTTGGAGTAGCCGTCTGTGGCCTGTGTGAACAGCACATATTCCAGAGATATGTTGGCAGGGTCGAAATTTCGGGGGAAAAAGTGGTAGGCATCCAGGGAGAAATATAAGTCAGTGGTGTTGAGGAAGCGCAGTATGGGCTCCATTACTGACGAAGCGATGTTCACTCTAAAGAGCTGTTTGAGGGCGGGTAAGACGTTGCAAATGCCTTCATGGCTACTGAGGTGGTTACTTTTATCGACAACTCTAGTTTCTTCTTTGCCAATGAGGAGTGGATGTTTTCCATGACGGGGACGAGTTACGGCCACACTTCGTTTCTTTGTGTGCTGGATAGAATCTCGTTGCCCACCATGATGATGCAGATCTTTGTGAGTGGATAGTATGGGACAACATTTGTTTCAACCCATTTGTCTGAAGTTGCGATGCTCAAAGATATGGCTGCCACTTGTTCATTTTTCACTGTTATCACCACGGGAAGGTTGTTGTTGGATAGCGCTCTCAGCACTTGAGAATCCGCATCGTATATCTTCACATACCCTATATTTATGCTTTTCATGAGCTCCACTGCTTTTGATGGCACCGGAAATCCAAGTTAATGTTGTAAATTTAGTAGTAATTGGATAGTTGCAGCCAGGCCTGGAATTTGACGGTCACCCTTGCCTGTCAAAAGGAAATTCCATGACAGTTTCGTGATATAGTTACCTTTTAATTTACATTTTTAGTAAAAATTTAAATTGTCAAAAAATCTTAATTGAAATCTTAATTTTAAATTTACATTATGCAAAATAATAATCATGTACCTGTATTGATGTCTGTATCTCAAGCTTCTTCTTGGATGTTTGTAACAAGATTCCTTAAATTTTCCTACAACAATAAAAATTTGAATTGAAATTTGCATAAAAGTTAACTTGAAACTTGTAGATTGCAATTGGTAATGAGAAAATGAAAATAAATATAGTCACAATATCATTGAAATTAGAAACTTATATGTTTTTAGAAAAAAGCAAAGACAACGTGTGAACTCTGAGTTTAATAAATTCATTATTCACAAAAACTTATTTTAGTTTCCAAATTTAAATTGGGAATTATTAAAAATCATTATCAATATGATTTATAGAATATTTGTAAAATGAATAAAATCCAATACGATTTCATATATATATAGTAATATACCTTATATATTATATTTGACTATTATGAAATTTTACGGTTTTTAAATAATATAAACTTGCTGAAATACAGTTTTATTAAAAAATCCCCTGGCTAAATTGACGGGTTTGTTTTTTATTAAATTGTAATTTACGGTTAAAATACCAAAAAACGGTCTACAGACCATCAAATTCCAGGCCTGGTTGCAGCGACTACAGAAGTCTTAATAACTACAAATTAATTGATCTGCATCTGTATTGAAGCCGTATTATGCAACATTTACTGTTCATTTAATATTGAATTGGTAATATTTATTGGAATTTTATAATTATAATGTTTAAACTACAAAAATTTGAAAAATTCTATTTTTATTAATTAGAAAATTCTTGAGATGCCTATAATTTATTTTCAGCCAATCAGAAAAATCAAATCAATTTTTTGAAAAACTCAAATAAATATATAATTTTGGAAAACTATATACAAATGATGTAAAATGGTATATGCATCATTATGATTGGTCCACAAAAAAGTGAAATTGGTTTTGTTGAAGCCTATATACACCTGCCTACGGCAGGATAATAAAGCGCTCCCACATAAATATCATTAGCTTGAGATAATATGTTTTGCCAATTCTGCGCATTCCTACACGCAATAACTTTTTTTCCTATTTCGTATATCCTCAATCAATATGCATACAATGTATTGGGACATTGACGGGGTATTATCACACCACGAACATGATTATATAATTTTATTGCTTCTATTTTACGAGCAATCACACGTGAGGTGTGTGATGTTAATGCCAAAAGAGAAATAATGGTGAGCGGAAAAGGAAATTAAAGCAAAGTATAACGATCAAAGTTGTTCACAACAAGTAAATTAGAAAAACCAAGTGAATGGAACGATCTATTATAAGCAATGTAGATGATAGAGCTAGCAACACCATTAACAAGACATGTTTCAACCCACAAATTTGCACAAAACATGATTTTTTGGTTGACGCAGATAAAAAGTTTGTGTTCACAAAAGATCTATAATCAACCTATTATGAATCAGTTTGCCCGGTGTTTCGAGAAAATGATCTGGCAACTTGAGAGTAAAGGGGTTTCAACAATTGAAGCTTGAGGTTGTTGAACTCGTCATCAATTGATATCATTACTTGTAGCTACTAGGAAAATACATGATTTTTTTTTTGGTTTGTTTTTAGTCTTTACATCACTCCAACGCTTCTACTCCTCCTTTCGTTTGCCCTCTTTTCGGTATCACATGCTACAATTTAGATCTTCGTGGATATGTAATGCCCCTACCTGACATTCACCTTGCAAGGAGGGGGGAGGCATAGTGGTTGGCAGAACAAGGAGAGCAACACATCCTAAATGCCTTTTTCTGACATGTCTTTATCCTTGCACAATAATTCATGCACTTTAATTGGGATCGAAGGAAATAACCATGTTGGAACCCACATTAACATTTTAAATTTAACAGTAATTGGATGGTGGCAGCAAGTGCAGCCTGCACTCATAATTACATAAACAAACTTACGGGAATCTGTGCTAGTGGAGCTCTCTTGTATCCATCCCAAATCAATATCTGGATCAATTTTTGTATCTGAAGCAGGTTTAAATTTCTCTAAGATGCAAGGAAACTATTGCATGCTTGTCACTATTTTATTTGTTGTGGGCAGAAAAAGATTGAGGACTAGGAGGCACTTCACTAGGTGTAAATTCCAACCCATTGCCTTTTGTTCTTATGCTTCTGATCTCGTGTACTATGTGCATTGTAGAATTTCTTACCGTCAGTTCTCTTTCTTGCTCAATATCTTTTATTACGAGTAGTTTTTATGTTGATTAAGGCAGTGAAACTACCCATTTTCCTGCTATCCCACGTATTGTCTCTACAATATTTGTCTCTTTCAAACTCTTCCCCTACATGTCTTTTTTCCAGCATACTCCCTGCTTGTGCAAAAATAAGAAAAGGGGTTTTTTACTAGATGTTGAAATTGCAAGTGCCCTGGTTAACATGTATGTACAATGTGGGAGCATGCGCATGGCACATGAAAATTTTTGACAGAATGCCCCAAAGAATTTGGTTTCATGGAGTGCATCGATTGCAAGTATGCACAAAAGGGGATCCTTGAAAAAGCATTAGGGCCACATATGACTGCCCAGCCTCCTCCTTGACTAAGCTAAATGGAGCTCTCATCAATAGCTATCCTAAAATCAATCCACCCATTTCTATTTCCTCTAAGAAGCAGGAGATTCTGCCTGCTGCTCTTATGTTTGTTGCTGAAAAAGAAGAAATATTTTGGTCGAGCTTGCAGAGAAAAAGAAAGGAGAGAAGAACAGAGATCTACTATGCATGATAGGCTATAACTGTTCTTAATAAATTTTTGCTTATATTAATTGCATAAATGAAATCTTGCTCTAAGTTTTATTGATGTTTTGTGGCTATAATTTTTGTTGTTTGGATCGAAACTATTATACTTCATGTTTCCTACAATATTTAGATCTGGGCATGAAGTAATACTTGGAGGTGAATTTGATCTTAACCATTTGTATTGTTAAATTCATATAAGGGTTTTAATATATGCATTTTATGATATGACGATCAGTGTATCGAATTGTCTTATATAAAAGGGTATCGTGTTATCCCGCCCTTATGAAATATATGGAATTTTGAGTTTTTCCATTTAATAAATATGATGAATCAGGGTAATAGGAGATACCTCTAAAGATGTATAGGTTTTTGATATTTCTAGTATGGGTTGTATAGTTTTTTTCCTCTCTCTGTTAATCGTGGGTTTTCCTCATTCACAGTAAACCCAAGTTTATTATGGTTTTTCCTTTTATGTTACTCATATATAACATAAACCTAAGTTTTATTGATGTTTGTGGTTATAATTTTTGTTGTTTGGATCTAACCTATTATACTTCATGTTTCCGACAATATTTTAGATCTGGGCATGAAGTAATACTTGGAGGTGAATTTGATCTAACCATTTGTATTGTTAAAGTATCGTTTGGGTTTCCTCATTCACATAAACCCAAGTTTATTATGGTTTTCCTTTTATGTTACTAAGATATAACATAAACCTAAGTTTTATTGATGTTTGTGTTATAATTTTTGTTGTTTGGATCTAAACTATTATACTTCATGTTTCCTACAATATTTAGATCTGGGCATGAAGTAATACTTGGAGGTGAATTTGATCTAAACCATTTGTATTGTTAAATGCATATAAGGGTTTTAATATATGTATTTTACGATATGACAATCAGTGTATTGAGTTGTCTTATATAAAAGGGTATCGTGTTATCCCGCCCTTATGAAATATATGGAATTTTGAGTTTTTCCATTTAATAAATATGATGAATAAGGGTAATAGGTGATACCTCTAAAGATGTATAGGTTTTGGATATTTCTAGTATCGGTTGTATATTTGTTTCCTCTCTCTGTTATCATGGGTTTTCCTCATTCACATAAACCCAAGTTTATTATGGTTTTCCTTTTATGTTACTCAGCTATAACATTGTAATACCAATTAATGAAACCCCTGGTCTTTGACATGGGCAATATCATGACATGAAGTTCTGATCATTCTAGATCGATGTAACAGATGGTTCGTTAAGACCGAGAGGTTAGGTTTTTCTTACTTAGATACAATGAAAACATATTGACTTATTACACTCGAACTCTTGTCTCTAGTAACCTCTGTGAGTTCTGTATCCATTTGATGGCTACGAATGATACTTAATAGATGACATCTTACCTCTTTGAGTCACTTAAATCTCAGTTGGTTCTATTCTATGATCTGCAACAGTTGATTGGTATTAGCCAATATTGCAGAGTATTAACATATATATGTGCCATAATGATTTAGTTTTAACCTAACAATGACATTTTCACTTAGAAATTTCGTGATTATTAAGGTAAAAATTTATACCTGTGTTTTAATGTGAACTGGTATTCACTACTTGGGTGTTGTGAAGTATATGATAATGTTCCTTTAAGGGCTTTGAAGATTATTAGTTATGAAAACTATGTTTTTTGCGATTCTTAAATGATCGTGGATTTAGTAGTTAAATATATATACTTATGTTTCATTAGTATGGGAGGTTTGGCTCTCCCTAACCTAGGAGATAATGTTGCTTTGAAAATGATGTTTTCTACTAACTCTTATAGTGATATTCATTTAATGGGAAAAAAGGTTTACTCCTTAGAATCCTAGAATGATAGTTAAAGTGGGTAGGACAGTTTTATAAGATTTAATACATGAGTATTATTCAATACTCATAGCTCTTTGAAGAGCAAGAACCATTTTACTTGTGTTTATATATTGATTGAAATATTATATAATACTCGTAACTAGTTGATAGTAATAAGTATTACTGAATCATACTCATGATATGTGGAAGTATTTAGCACAACAAGAACCTTATGAAATAATAATATTACAAGTATACTTATTCGTGTAGATGATGATGGGTGAATGTCCTTGTTGAATTATATAGATCCTATTTGAAATTTATATTTAAGTTATCATATAAAAGGAAGTAAATACTTGGTATGTGAAAATGCTTTCTGGAAATGTTTGAAACTTATATGTGTTAATATTTGGTCCATTATGTGATTTTAACTTCTTAAACTATTTCTTGTATTAAAATATTAGATAGTGCATCTTGTCACAGAAGATTAAGATTCTATCATGCCAGTTCATATGAACCGACAGTCGCTAACAATCTTACAGATGGACTACTTGAAAGATGAAAGGAGGATGAAGTTTTAAATGTTGCATTTTTTCTATTGACCGAAAAAAATTTGAATTATATTACTTTTTTTATTCATCAATAAATGAAGTACCATTGTATTGTTTTGATTATTGAGGAAAAATTAGCCTAGTTATATGTATTAATTCCCAAAAGAAAAATTGTAAGACTTACACTATATTTAAAAGCACAATACCAATTTATACAATGAATACACATGAATAACACTACTTACCATTCTTCAACATTATAATATACAAATATAGAGGAGGATTTTATCCTACATTCAATGATAACTAACTCCACAAATATCTCCAACAAACTATCCTATGGGTGTTTTCACAACCAAACAATATACGTCCAAAACTAATTATGTGTGTGGTTATAACAACCATCACAAATATATAAACTATTACAACAGAGCACTATTAAATAATTATTTCCTAACATTCCTCCCCTTAGTGTGAACATGGGGAAAACCTGACTTTGTACTTGCACCTGCTCATGATCTGGTGATTTTCACATGATGATCACAAACCTCAAGGATGGTTTTGCAAATGGTTGACCAAAAACGGAAAATGGTGGTTTTGCAATTGGTTTACCACGAACCACAAAGAGATGGTTTTGCAAATGGATTACCAAAAACCAAGAATGGTGGTTTTTCTATTGGTTTACCAAAAACCAAAAATGAAGGTTTTCAAGTGGTTTACCTACAACCACATCATGATATGTAAAGTACTATTCTCAGCCCTCATCACATCTCACTGCAAGGATTAACATACAAATTTTTGTTGAAATTTTTTGCTCATACATACATAGAAAAAAATGAAATAATAGAAATGGAACATTGGATCATGTCCCCCCCCCCTCAATGTGAAATTTCCACTTATTGAACACTACAAACAGGCACACAATAGAAAACACATACTCACACTACATGGATGTCACCACAGCTGAAGTGGCCTCATCATTACTAACTGACGTGAGGTTGTTGACTGACCTCCATCCTTTGTTTTCCTCCATCCTCCAGTATCATGCTCAGTACAAGAAGCCTTTAGATCCATTGTCTTCATTTACTTGTTCTTCCTCATTCTCTTATCCTTCTTCAATAATGAAATTGGCCTCGATTCCTTTGAGATTTCCACTAAGCATATCTCGAGCTCGAACTCTACAAAATGAAGTTGTATGTCCCTTTTTCTTACAGTAGAACCATTCTCTTTCCTCTTTCTATTTAGAAAAAAAATGTACTTACATTTTCATACATTGTTGTTTCTTCTTCTACATCTTCTTTTATTCATTTTTCCTCTACTAGAAGAGCTAATATCATATCTTCCAATGAGTTGGAAGGCATCTGACCAAGTGTGAAGACAACATTACTATATTTGGGAGGCAAACTATTCAACATAATAGCTTTTGCATCTTCATATTCTATTTGATATTTTACTTCTTCCGGTTATCAAAGGAGAGACCGTAAATCATTAATATGATTGGACATTGTTTCAATCACACATTTTTAACTTGATCAATTTTAATTCAAGAGAAAATTTTGTGTTTACTTCTTTAGCACCAAAGGTTCTGTTCAAGTTTTCTCACATTTCATGAGATTATTTCTTGAGATCAACATAGTGTATCTCACTATCAGAGAGAGCAACACCAATAATGGATTTAGTTTTATCATCTCTCGTTTCCCATTCTACCAATTTGGTCGGATCTGTAGGTGTTGGTTATTTTCCATCTACTATTCTCCATATATTTTTATTCATCAACTACATCTAGATCTTCAATTTCCAAGTATGAAAATTGAGCCCATTGAATTTTTCCAGAGGTACTTCCATTGTGAGATGGAGAAAAAAATCGTAAGGCATCTAAACTAGGGTCAGAGGCTCCTATTGCCTTCATGAACTTACCGTTAAAGAATCATGAGCTCAAATACTCCTCCACAGAAAATAACACCTATGTCGTGGTCAAGGCATTCAACAATTTCAAATTATATATCCTACACTCCCACACCATTTTAATGGTTCCTAGATCATCTATGAAGTCTATCTTGACTCAACAAGATCTTGGAGAAAAAAGAGGAAACTGTGTGTCAAAACATCAAGAATATGACCTGGAGATAAGGCCATCTAATCTGGTTAGAGGTGATGGGTTATGCAGAATGACAGTTGAATATGAGTCCCTCATGAATAAGTATGAAGACAAATAATTTCATTACTACGGATGCGTAAGTAAGGATCTGCCACAAATAATCTTTGTAAATACAACCAATGAGTGTTACAGTGATATTTCCTACTTCCTCATGAATGGTGATTATCTGAAGCATATGGATTACAAGAAAAGGACCCTGAATCTCAAATCTGTAAGGTATGTGATTTAGAATCATGTATTGTATAAGAGATCCCTTAATGAATTTTTCTTAAGGTGTGTTGACAAAGAGTAACAAGAAAAGCTGTGAAAATCATATCAAGACCAAGATTGTGGTGGATATTTCTCTGCCATTGTCACTACACACAAGATCATTCGGGGGAGGTACTACTATCCTACTCTCTTTCAGGGTGCTTATAATTTGGTATCTAATTGTGAGCCTTGCCAACAATTTCTGGGAAGACCACAACTCGTTGCACTTCCACTCAGACCAGTGGTGATTGAAGAGCCTTTACAAAAATGGGGTCTGGAATTCATCGGTTCTGTCAATCCTCATTCTAGTGCAAGTCATATCTTCTTGATCACAACAACATGTTACTTCACGAAGTGGGTGGATGTCATTCCAGTTAAACAAACCAATTCGGAAACAGTATGTCATTTCATCAAAGAAAATATTTTTGTTCATTTTGGCATTCCACAGAAGATAGTTTTTGATAATGTCACCTATTTCTCTTCTCTTGAATTAACTAAGATCTGTTATGGATATGGAATATCCTTAGCCAATGCATCTAACTATTATCCTCAAGGGATTGGTCAAAAAGAATCTAGTAATAAGAATCTTTTGACAATTGTGAGGAAGCTTATAAATCAAACTCAAATAAATTGGCACAAGAAGCTATATGATGCACTATGGGCTGATCAGATTACTCCAAAAAGAGCTATTGGCATGTCTCTATTCCAACTCCTATATGGGATAAATGTAGAGGCTCTAATAACTGTAGAGTTGTTAGAATTTCAATTGATCAAAGCAATAGACGATGGCAAGTACTAAGACTCATTGGATACAATAATTTTGTACTTGGAGAAGCTATGTGAAGATAGGGTGTTGGTCATTGATAGGATAAAGGAACATCAATTGAAAGTAAAGAAATTTTTTGATAAGAAGGCAAAGACAAGAGATTTTCATATTGGTGATCTTATCCTATTATGGGATAAAAGGAGAGAACCAAAAGGAATTAATGGAAATTTTGATTCATTATGGCTTGGACCATTTTAGATACAAGACACATGTGGAGAGAATACTTTCCTAATATATTGTCTGGATGGAACTCACTTGGAATTTCCTGGTAGGTGGCAATACCTGAAATTATACAAACAGTGAAAGTGGGTTGTCCCGCGCATGTACCATAGGTGAATATAAGTGTGTGTGTGTGTGTGTGTGTGTGTGTGTGTGTGTGTTTGTTTTCCTTTGTGTTGTGTGTTTCCATTTCTTTCATTTGTTCATTTTTTTCTTCTATTGTGTTCAATAAAGAAAATTTTGTTGTTTCCACCCATATTTTTCAATGACTCCTATAACCCAATGGATAAGGCACTAGTCCTCTTAGTGTCTTAAGATTTTGGGATTCCTACTTGCCCCATCTTCACTTTGTTCAATCTGAGACAAGTCCCCAAGCTAGAGCCAACTGTTGTCAAGCTAAATTTATGGCATATAAAATTTGAAATTTTGTCCATGAAAATCAATCCCACACTCAAAAATCCGTTAACCAAGTAATGTGAACCTACCCTCTAGGAAATATCTGACTATGTAATCCCCATCATGGCCTAGAGGGATGTGATAAAAGGATTTTTAAAGTGTGTTTCATGTGCAAGTAAGTCCCTGGAAAATAATTCATGATCGTATTATGATTCACCTTGAAGCAGTTGCTCTTTGAGGCCTAAAAAGGCATATTTTCATATTTTTGGCACTTGTAGAGCACCTCCTGGGATGTACCAAGAAGATATAATACCTCCAAGAAGTGTATCATAGAGTTATGTGATCATTTGAGTCATTTTAGGAAATTTCTGGAAGAAAATAAAGGTTTAGGAACAAGTTATACAAAATCAAGGTTTTTCTTAGCAAGGTATTGGGAAATGCATGTTCTAAAAAAGCTAGTCACCTTACTTGAAGAGTTTCAGGATCCCTGTAAAGAGTTAGAATCTCATACCCAAGGAATTGGAGAGATAAAATAGCCTAATTTTTGTTAGAATCATCAAGGAAATATTTTGGGAATTTTGAGAGGTGCAAAATCATCCGACAATGCAGCACAAAGGCCCTTGTATAAGGTGTAACCCATTCAAAAGGTTTTAGGAGACTCATTAATATTTGAGAGCCCATCAAATTTTCAAATGAAATTTTATTTAGTGATCTTCACATCCCATATGATGTGTTATTTTGCGGTGAACATAAACTCTTTCTATCACTCAGTTTAGTGGCGCACACCTTGAGGAAAAAGATAAATATGGTTAAAACATGATGAAAAACTGATTTTCAGGACTTATAAATATTTTCATTAGATTCATTGGCCCTTTTACATAACTTCTCATATACTATACGACTAAATTTCATCAAGTTTTGACCCGGAAAATGAAAAAATAAAATTTTGTCATATGACACCAATGTGTTACCGACCGACAACAAGAAAAAAGTGTTACCGGATGGTTAAAAAAATTTTATAGTACCGGCCAAAAACAATATTTCGATGCCAAATGTGAATAGGGAGATTTTGATGACTTTCGGGAGCAATATTTTGATGACGGATGGGAATAGAAAGATTTGCATGACATCCGGGAGCAAGTTTTTTATGACAACCGGGAACAAGAAGAATGTGTTGACGGTTTGGAACAAGAAAAATGTGTTACCGGATGAAAAAAATATTTTGATACTGGCTAGAACAAGAAGATTCTGATGACTTCTGGGAGCAAATTTTTCATGATGGTTGAGAACAAGAGGAACGTGTTGATGGTTGGTAACAAGAAAAATGTGTTACCGACCGACAACAAGAAAATATGATGATGTCCGGGAGCAAAAAGATGTTGACGTGTGACAACTGGAACACCAAAGGTTAGGAATTTGGAAGGTCATGGTGGCGAAGGAACACCAATGGTGTAGAAGCTGAAAAGCCAACAGTTATGAAAGAAGGTGAAAGGTCATGTGAGAGAGATGAGAAGTTAGTCTTAGCACTGTAAATATTAATGGTGCCCTCATTTCAAGGAGATGGTTAATACTTGTTTACTAGCTCTCACTATCTTTCTAGAATCAAGTTCCTTCATTTTATATGTTCCTCATCTACTATTTTTCTATCTCTATTAATTTTGGTAGAGCTTTGCAGATTGAAAAAACACCGAATAGAATGCTAATATAATTGAATTACAAGCATCCCGAGATATTTTATTAGACAAGAGGAGATTACAATATCATAGAAGGATTGATCTCCCTTAATATAAGGAGTCAACTTCAATCTCAATCACTACTCCCTAGAATATCTCGTGATCCACTAATCACTCAACAAACCTAGAATCTCTCTAAGAGATCTCTACGAGTTGTCACCAACTCATTATTTGCACAATAATAATAATGTTCACAATATTAAAATATTGCTAACATTCACTCCCCTATTGTTAACATTATTATTTCCACACATACACTCCCCTAATGTGAACAATGTAGAGAAAAACATTCACACGTCTTCTACAGCTTGCCTGCCTCTGCATGCTCATGATCTTGGTACACTGAACCTCTGTTCAGCAAATACGAACCCCTGTTCGACCAATAACGGACCTCTGTCCTAGGTACGAGCCCCTGCTCATGAACCTCTGTTCATCCTCTTCAAGAAAAACATGATGCTGCTTTTTCTTGTGCTTTTATCTTTTTACTATCACATATTTACATCAGGAGTTTATAAAAGGAAATACAACTCTGAACAGGAATGTGACATATGTTCTTATTATAAAACACACAATAATGGAATCAAACACACAACTGAAATACTTGGCCACCAAATCAATACCGCGGCCTCGTCGATGGTGCCTGACGAGAGGTCGTTGATCAACCTCCTTCCTCCGTTGCCTCCGGCCTCCATTTGAATGTCCCTGCTAACTCAGCAGAAAGTATGTCGAGGACGATACGCGTTCCCTGTCGCAATACAGGGCGGGGTTGAGGGGCGGAGCCCCCGAAGCCAGGAACGGTTTTCATTTGCATTTTTTCTTAAAAATGAGTGTCCGGATTACACCGAAAAACGCACTCATTGTCCTTTTTTTTTTTTTAACAACTTTTTGACTCAATTTTGATGACAATAGAATGACAACAAACATATACCCTAAAAATCACCTATTTTGACATTTTTAATGACTCTCAAAGACACTAAAAATAACTCAAGACTTCAAAAATATCAAACCTATTGTATATCGACTAAACTCGCATCGACCTTATAAAGACTATAGACTCAATTTTTTCAGAATTTTTAACACTTACAAATATAACGACACTTTTTACACTAGATGCAATGCAATTTGATAATAACAATGTATTGTACAACTCAGAACAATTCTTCTTTTTTCATATAAAGTAACATATAATCCTAGTTTCATAGTGACATAATTCCTTCAACATAAATGATGAGACTGACCGATGACATACACCCAAGATACTATATTAACGTAAGATCACAAACATGACCACTAATAATTTATGATGAACTATCACTCACATGGACTATATTTAAACAATTTGCCTACCATGTGGATAACAAAGAATAAAGGAAATTAAAAGGACCGGTCAAATAAACATGCAAATCCCAACCTTATACTTGTCAGATATGAGATCCAAGTCTATCGCCCACGAAAGTATAGGAAACTCAAATTCGATTCTGCGCAACTGTTCCACCTGGGACGCATCAAACTTCGAGATCTATTTGATGTGGGTATGATACGGCTTTGCATGCACTGAGCCTTTGGAAATCAGAGTCTATTCCTCAATCTTTGAAATTATTTTGGTAACGAAGAAATAATTGCTTGTAAATCACAGTTGGAAAATAAAATGACCTCATTCGAAGAGATAATGCAGCGCCGATTGTATATGGAGAGCCGTATTCGTAACAAAACAATATGTGAATCACTACGAAATCTGCAAACGTTTCAAAGATGTGAATCACTACGAAATCATGTCTTCCCAATCATCCAAAAAATCAAACTGAACCAATTCTTCAATCTAGATGCAGAAACTTAGAATGATAATCTTTTTTGGTCGAGCTACAAAAATATCTCCATCGTGGCATATGCGTATGGATGGACGTGGAATAACGAGTTGGACTCACAGAACTCTTCTGCTGTAAAATTCGTGAATCACGGTGATGGTGATTGGAGATCACTATTCCTGAAATTTGAAAGCACGCAGAATAGACATATATTATAGATCTGACGTGAGCACAGCAGATCCAAGAATGATATAAGCGCGAATGACTTTACATCTACAGACTTGGACGTAAGCATATGTAAGAAATGGATCCGTTGAAGTCAATGATAATGCGCAGTAATATTGACATCCTCTGATACACAAAGAATCAAACCATAAATTTGTAATAACAAATAAAATCCTATCTCAGTCGCAATGAATATACTCATGCAGGAATAATCCAATCCATTTTCACCATTGAAGAACTAGCACACGACTTCACATCATGGCTAATGGTTGACCTGCTCTGATACCAGATATTAATTTTGGTAGAGCTTTGCAGATTGAAAAAACACCGAATAGAATGATAATATAATTGAATTACAAACATCCGGGATATTTTATTAGACAAGGAAGATTACAATATATAGAAGATTGATCTCCTTAATATAAGGAGTCAACTTCAATCTCAAACTACTCCCTAGAATATCTCGTGATCCACTAATCACTCAACAAACCTAGAATCTCTCTAAGAGATCTCTACGAGTTGTCACCAACTCATTATTTGCACAATAATAATAATGTTCACAATATTAAAATATTGCTAACAATCTCCATCTCAACTTATACTCCAAGAGCATTGTTATAATACTTTGTTTTTGTTTTTGGTTGTTCCTCTTTCTTTGTAAATGGTTTCTTCTAATTGATTGCAAAGTGAAATGTTCTAGTTTTAATGTAACATACTATGCTATGCTATTTTTTTGATTAAAATTCATTTCTCATTTTTCTCTCCTATCTCCCTCACTAAACACTTTTCTTCTCTTGTATTGAATACAAGTAATTGCCATAGGTTTAGGGAAGTCTTCTTGTGTAATCCCCAGTCTTCAGGCCAACCCATAAATTAGTTTAGATTGCTTTCATTTCTTTGTTTTCAATAAATGGAGCTTCCCCATTCAAGCATAGGGACTCAGTCCCGCACACTATTGGTGAGATTCTACTAATTTGCTCACCCGACAAATTATTTTTCCAAAAAACAACTAATTTTAAAACACTATTCAAATCAAATTTAGTGAAATTATTTTAAGTTGACTGTAAATGATTATAGTGGATCCTATGTTTTAGTTACTAAATTTCCTATGCATCAATTATTAACTTTCCAAGGAATCCAAGCTTGGTTAAGTGTGAAATCATACCCTTTAGGATCCCCCGTGATTCAATAAAGGACAAATAGTATATGCACCTTAGCTATTTTAACAAGAAGTCACTATGAAGTCAATGTAAGGATGTTAAGGATTACAGGAACATGAGAGGATGATTTGGAACTATTATTAAATGTTGTGTACACTTGAATCATGTCAAATTTTTAAGATGACTAAGATGATTTTTATAACAAATAAAAAGTAAGATAATGTCTCTTGATTGATATCTTAACCTAGTAAATGGAAAAATTTTGATACATAACAGACGAATATAATCATAACACCCCTCAATGTGGTTCAAACAATAACATTAAATTATTACAATCAATAAAAAAGAAAGAAATTTGAGGATTGACCCTTTTTAATCGAGGAAAATCCTCTACTGTATATGATGATCATTGCAAACTAATTATCTAAGGGAAGTAGTTAGAATGTACGGTTAGTGTAATAAATTAAAGCAAAATAGTGTAACTCTACTGCTTAAATGCTTTTATAGAAGGAACTAGTAATCTATTTACTATTGAACTAATAAATTTCCTTTGTTCCATGGGAACCTTCCTTGTTGTAACTAAAATAAATTGTAAATCCAAACGAACATACAACTTAGAATACAAATCCTTAAAACAAACACTAGTAGCCTCATGTATGCACATAAGTTCCTATCAACAATCAGGCCACATCATTTTATTGTGATAATCTAGATAAATTCAGACGAAACCATTATAAGTAAAATTAAAGTAATATTAAAATATTGTAACCTAGTTAAAGAAGAATGAAGGACTGCATGACAAGTTATTATCAAGTAAGTAAAGTCAATAGAGAAATATGACTACAATAAATGTGCAAATGATGAAAGTGTTTTGTTATGGATGGTGCCTATATGGGAGTTTACATTGTAATTGAATAATTATGTTGTGCCTTGTCATTTGGGGAAAAGCCACGGGGGGTTCATTAGCTAGGCAATACCCTAGCACGTGGGTTCATATTGAGGTAATTAAAATTAATAAAATTAAAGTCACTATACCGGTATACATGAGGGGGTGAAAGGGTTTAATTTATTAATATTTTGAATCAGGTATTGGGGGATGGTTAGAGAGGTGGGCCAAAGGAAATGGAGGTTTAATTTTAATATAAACCTAAAAAAAATTGAATCCTAGTTTTTAAAAGTAAATACCTTAAAATTGCAAAAGGAATGTGTTCATAAAGTTAAATTATAATCTCTTTTTTAATAAAGAAACATCAATTAAGAGATTATTAACCAAGAAATAATAAGATGGTAGAAAACTAGGATTGAGTATGCTTTTCAACACCAGTGATATTTTTTATCATCTTAATTATTTGAAGAACTATTGATAAATGATTAAATCTTAACATTTATAAGGTGATTTGTAATATGTCTTCAATGGCTTCAAATTATATTTCAAGAGGAAATGCATATTAAAAAAAAAAATGAGTGAGAAATATGATACATTTTTTGTTTAATATATTAGGGTAGAAATAAAAAGGGGTAAATAAAAGTGTAATTGAAAAATGGGTAAGTAAGGTACATAGAAAAAATAGGGGGTATTTTCATTCTAATAACATAACATGAGGGGTTATTATCAATTGAATAATTAGAGGTAAAAACTATAATTAAGGGTATTCTTTAATACCCTTTGAACGCATGTGCTATACCATACTTTTACCAAGTGAACCCCCCGTGGGAAAAGTGGCCTTTATGTCCATCACGTATTTGCATGTTATCTATGTGGGATGATGTTTATATCAGTTTCTCATGTGTTATGCATTTTCCTAAGAAATCCCTCCTGTTGTCATGTATCAAGCAATGTAAGTCAAAAAAATTATTCTGGTATTTTTTTACTCTTGTATTTGTGTGTCAAAATTGTGGGCGTTACAGAATGGAAAAGCATGTCCAGCAAAAATATGAGTACATTCGGAAAAGCATGTCCAGCAACTACCCAAAAGGACTTTATTATATATCCATATTAGACTTTTTTTATGGCGACGACATCCTAAGAACAGACGGGCCAGAGGGGGAGAGAGCCATAAAGAGCAAGAGCTTCATTTTGAACTCTCTCCCCTTCAAAACTCACATCATTCTCCCCCACCACTACTCCATTAGCGACACACTACTTCTGCAACTTATGGATACCTCTCAATCTGCTTCTCCACTCCACCTCAAACATCTTCTTCTTTTTTAGTCTTTCCACAATGGCGCGTGCTTGGGTTTGAGTCAACTCTGGGATGTTAAGAAATTAGATGCCTGGATCTCGCCATTAAACATGCCTTGAATGTGACAGCGCTCAGGTACTTTTCTTTGTTGCTCACTCTTGATTCTCTTTCCTTAAATTAATATTTTTTTGAAGGTTCATCACCCCTTTTGTCGTCTGGAAAAGCATGAGATTTTTGGGCATGGGGTTAGAGGGGAAGCTCGAGTTCATTCACAAAATGCAATGGCTATGACCTGTTCAAATGAATATACCCACTTTGAGGACTGTGTTTCTAGACTTCATGCCACCGTAACAGTTACTATTGTTGTCGCCATAGCTAATTAAGGAGTAGTAAGATATAGAGCCCATGGTTTCCTCCACTTTTGCTTCAAAACCTATAACTAATGAATTTAGGAAAAATATTCTCTAGCAAGTACATGAGAAAAAAATATTTATTTCTTATTTAAGAAAATATTTAACTATCAAACCATTCTCATGCTCTAAAATTCTATAGCAGGTACATGCAAAAAAATGATTTATTTCTTATTTCGAAAAATATTTAACCATCAAACCATTGGCAGCCAAGTGAAGGGAATATGCGAGTCTATGCTTTGTCGACCAATTCATCTCTCATGTCCATGTCTTGTCAATTGTTAGAAGGGGTGGAGTAGTCCACATCTACAAACACCTTTCGGCATAATGACAATTTACAATTTCCAAGTTATATAGATATTTTAGATTTATCCTCATGTTGTACGCCATTATCAATATTTTCTTAATAATGTAATTTTAATGTAGGAAAATTATGGGTTTAAAAATTTAGTACACATTTTATATTTGTTTTTTAGGGTATTCGATATAGATATTCCTTAGATTGATAACATTGTGGTTGAAAAGATATGATATGAATCGTATGGCTTCAAAAGTATTGTATCTGGTGTTTGTTTCTCCGTGTATTTAACAAAAAAATAAAATCTGAATGGGAAAAATATAATCATGTCAAAAAAACCACCACAACGGTTAGGAACTCTTCAAAACCCAAAGCAAAACATGGAGAGTGACGCATCCTAGGTGACCTTTTCAGACCTATCATTTTCCTTGCATAATAATACAAGAACTTTATTTCAAATCCAAAGGTGTTAAATGCCATACATATAAACAATGTTGTTCACCACGCTGAAATCCGCATTGACTAAGGTGGAAGAGAAGTTAACAGTACACAAGGGGAAGTGCGGTAAACGAATCTATTACAAAAAAAACCACCTGTCATTCCTTCCATTTCGTTTATGAGTGTAAGGCTCATGTATGACCGCATGTCGTCAACCAAATCATCTCAACCTTGGGTGTCTCTATCCATTTCAAATGGGAGGAGGCATTCTCCCATTCAATATGCCTTTCAGCGTAGTTAAATATATTAAAACATGCATGATTAATATCTCTATCAGTATCCCACATTAAAAATATAAAGTATCTATTTTTTTCTCAACTTTACTTTAAACTGAAAATTGACAATTACAAATATGATCTTTTGAAAAAAATTGAAATCATACTGATAATTTAACTGGGATGCTTCTTTTTATGGTTTTCCTCTTGATCTTCAATGCTCTTTCTTGGCATTTGGCTTTTTGGTACATGGGTAGGGTCCCACTGAAAAAACCTTTATCCTTAATTAAAAAATATATCTATATTTTTGGAGGTAATATGAATTGTAAAATTATTTCAATCTATGTACTTTTTACGTAGTGATCGAATTTAATTTAAGGAAAATATTTGTTTAGAAATTCGTAAGCTACGATTGGAAATACTCTTTTTATGTTTTTTGTAGTTCTTCCAACTCTAAATAGTGTCCTTTAATTGTGTTATGTTACTCAAATTGAAACCATTCATAAAACCTAATCCTAGCAGTTGTCAATGTATAACAATGGGTTTATGAATTATATCTTTAACCATGGGTGTGTATGTTGGATTTTAGAATGGGTAAAAAGGTCTTGGGCTATTGGTGAGTTACAAGTAGTTTGTAATCATCAACCCAAGTTCCATTCCCATTGAGTTCATTGGATGCTTTCAATAAGTGGCCCTGGAGACACCTTGAGGTAGGGGTTTGAACTTCTCCATATGGACGAAGAGTAACATAGCAGGGAGCTCCAAATGCGGATCACTCGGCAGACATTAAGGACCCTAGCCCACCCTCATGTCCCACTTAGATAAAGTGCTCCTCCACCACTCCAGTTCATATCTCTAGTATAATTAAAGCATTTACCATCCAAAAGTTTCAAATTAGCTACGATGGGAGGAGCTGCAGGAGTTGTGACTTGGGATGCTAGGTTATTTGGTGATGGGCATATGAAACCAGTAAATCTCTTTCCATCTGGGAAAAATGATGATCCATAGTTGGCTATTCTAGGATCAATCATTGACAAATCTGAAGTAAGATTCAGATTTGTGTTAGAAGATTTGCTAACCTGAAACCGAATATTTGTTTTGTGAGAGATTGGTGTAGAAGGAAATGGACTTGCAAGCTTAAGGTCAAGGCACTTGTGTGAGAGGTTTTTATGTTTTGCTTCCAAGATGAGTTGGAGAGGCACTTGTGTGAGAGGGTTTTTTTATTCATGAACGCATTTTTTTTATGTAATTGGCCTCCTCCTTGAGGCCTAGCTAGTTCAGTTGGTTTTCCTATCTTGAACTTGTAAATAAAGTTTGTATTTTTTTATAAGGTTACATTTTGGTTAGGATAAATACGCTCTAGTAGAATCTGGTAATTTTTCTTCTCTGAAGATGAACAGATTCAAACTTTCCTCTGCATCTTCGGGTGTGGGTCTAGTTTGATGGGTTGTCTGTTGTAACCCTACACCCAATTGTTTTATTCTGAATTGAACTCTTCACGATATTTTGTCTTAGACGTGAGAGAGAGGATTTTTAAGTGAGCACACTAAATTTTTTGGGCCCTAGTTCCACCCATGTCATCAATCACAGACATTAAGTCTCTCGATTTGGCTCAATTCATGACCTTAGAAACTTTGTTTGTTTCTTACAATCTAACGTGAAAATAGTATTCAGAAAAATTTCTAACTTATTGTACTTCGATATCGAAACAATTTCTCCAATTTATATATTCCCCCCCTAACTCTCTCTTTGGGTAAAATATTTTTCCTACATTAATTAATAAGAGGCCAAACTATGAGACTGAGGAAATTGAGGTTATTTTCTATCATGAATAATCATGATAAAATGATACTTTGAAACTAGATCCTGTTGTTGGGTAAATATATTATTAAGTCATAAATATGTTTGGAATGTTGGTTGATAAATAAAATAAGAAGATAAGAAGGATCTTTGATTGATAACTATGAAAATATGTCATTTCAGCCCACCTCATCCTACGATGCTTGAGTTAATTAATGTCAATACAAGTAGAGAAAATAAGAATTTTTTCCCATATCTCTTTAGTGATTTTCAAGTAAAAATATTTATTAGATAAAAACATAGATTATGTTCAAATGTTCGTAGAAATTTTGGTTTGGGATATTGATTTCAATCATATAATCTATACGATTATATGAGTGAAATATCAATACACCCGACACTCTGATCTAACTTATTGACATCTTGGTTAGTTTTTTTTGTTACCATTAGTAACTGTAATATAATTTGTGAGATAATGAAATTTTAATTGATGGTTTGAGTATTAGATTTAAATCATATAATCTACATGATTACATGATTGAAATCCTAATGCACTCGACACCCTGTGTTTGACTTATTATATCAATGGCTCCCACTTGTTTGTTTGTTTAACCTTTGTCATTTAGAGACAGGGTTTATAACTGATACTTATGACTTCCTTCTTGTTGGCATTATGAAAATTTTAGCATGAATAAGAAATTGTTAATGTTTTAGAGCTTGAACCATTTCATTAATTATATTTTTTCCTTTCATGATATTGTTAAATGTTAGCATATTGTTTCAATGTGTATTCTTATCATGCTCAGTTCTCATGAACTGACTCAAGTTAATACTTGTGTAGATGGATTTATCGAGTAAAAAAATGGGGGGGGGGGGATGAATTGTAGAGAGTTGCATCAATTTTTCTTATGAAGTTCGTTCGTTTGTGTGTGCTTAAATATGTTGAAAGACTCTAAAATATTGTTTGTTTGGAAAGTTAGAAAGGCACAATTTGTACTTATGGAGTACATGATTTGTCGTAAGTGACTTAAAACAAAAATTGTAAATAATATTGTGAATTATATAACCAGATCCCAGCATTGTTATGAGTATTTTATTGTATTATAGCAATTTTGAAATATAGTTTAGCTTGGATATGACCAATATTGTTTACCATTTTGTTTCCAAGTCAAAACTTTATTAGCATCTTTTGTCACCCTTGGGATTGTGTGTTGTACTGGATAGAAATGGTGCAACCACGTATATTTTTCACAAAAAGGGTAATGGTAAACATTTCTTTGAGTTATAATTTTGTGTAGTAACTCCCTCTAGGTCATGACATTAATGCAATCCTAGGCATAATAAAGTGGGTTGGTAATCCTTATAAAATTTATTCAAAAAATAATAATAATGAAGTTGTGATCTTCTTATTAAAATCCTGAGTCCTTAAGTTGGAGAAGAGGGACTATCCACTTGTGCAAAAAGGATTTACTTTCTACCCCTAATCTAAACCTATAAACTTTACCATTATTGTTGTGAAATGATAAATGATATTAAAGTGTAATCAATGTTTAACTTTTGCAAGAATTCCAGGTTTTATTAAGTAGGGGGATTGGTCAAGAAACCACTAAATTTATCTCATCGATTTTGAAACCTAAATTGTATCCTTTTTTCAAACTTAATCAAGAAAATCCTTAATGAATTTGTTAACCATTCTTGATAAATTATTAAGCCTCAATAAAAGACTAGTTACTAACCAATGAGATCATGAAGATCAATTCAATTTGACCTTTTTCCTCTAACCTTTGCCATGGTACATTGTATTTTTTCTTAAGTAATGTTAAACTTTTTTATCCTTGCACAAAGTAGATTATAGTTCTGAACCTAAATAGTACTTTCCCTCAATTGGAGCTTACGCCCGTCACCTTGTGCAATGGAGGTATGAAACAAGATTCAGTAGCTTGAGTATAGATAAATAACCCTGTGAGAAATGGAAAACCTTTTTTATTAATAAAATGAATTAAGAAAGTTATTGACATATTAGAGATGATCCTCTTTCAGGAAATTTTATCTCAAGCTAAATACTCAGTAATATAAAAGAAAATAAATCTAACTCTATAAGAAGGATTGTTCGAATCACAACATGAATCTTATAGAACATAAGTTATGATTGTCCAAAGATAATTTTAGTAAGTAACCTTAAAATATTCTACACCGTGGGATGACCCTAATTGTAAGTGTTTTTTGTGGTTAGAATGGTATGTGTTGTCTTGTCAAAGTGGGAAGTGAACAATTTCTTGATGGGTGTTGTAGATTCCCTCGTGCTTAGGTAGTCAATGTTTTTCCAAACCTATCGTGAGTTAGTTGTGACCCATTGTGATCACTTGTGGTGTCCATTTTAAATGGGAACTGATCAGTTTCTTGTTGGGTGTGGTAGATCCCCTTGTACCTTGGAGTTCAATGTTTTTCCAATCCTTTCAAGAGTTGGTGTCAGCCATTGTGATCGCTTGTGGTGTTGTTTAAACTTCAAAAAAATTTACCTGACATTTTCCATTTCATTGTTATGTGTGTTTTTGTGAGTGTTACAGCCATGGATAGGGGAAGTGGGTCAAGACCGAGCGGACTATTATCAGTGAGGAGAGAGGCTCCGCCATCTCTAGGAGTGTCGTATATAAAATCCTTGATCCTGAGGAGAGGTGTGAGAGCAGCACAGATAAGGTGGTGTACAAAAACAATCAGGAGCATCAGGAGGAACCCAGCTACCCACACAGGGAGAAGTGATCCAATGGTTGAGCAGGCGTAGGAGGTGCTCGACCTCCAACTAAACTTTCTTAGCCTGACTCTCCATGAGAGTTTACTATTATTCTTCTTATTTTTATATAACCCTTCAAACAAGTCTACATATTTATTAATTTAGGAGGAGAGAAAATGAAAAAATCAGTTACAAGTTTAGATAAATAAAAAGAAGCCCTCACTTTTATCTAACTGAGTCTCCCAACTCTGAAAGAAAAAATTGACGCAGCTACCTACCTCATTTGCAGAAAAATATTCAAGTTGATCAATAAATAGAATGAGTTTTATTATTCAAGGACTTTGTTTCTAAAATCAAAATGAATGATAAAGACTTGTATTCAGATTTAACTAGAATCTACGAAATTTCATTTCACCCATTTATACCAAAACCTGCAAACATGATCAATAAGAAAGTTATTCCAAATATTTATCCACAATGTTTATTGTAAAATAACTCATGATTTCTGAACTCAGTTGTTCATGCATTTAGTAGGCAATCCATAAACAATTAAGTATAAGGTTGTAAACTTAAGTTGACTAGTTACATATAGTTTATAACTAAAGAGAATTATACAACCATGCATACGAACTAAACCCATAGATAGTGTAAGAGAAAAAATAGAGGCTTAGTGGCTAAACATTATATCTAAACTGTTGCTTATATATTCAAAAGCTCGGTAACATTCCTATTTATTCACTATTAAACATGCAAGGAATTTATTTATGAAATTATTATGAATGATAAAGAGTATTTATTAGGTTTAACAAAAACATATGAAATTCCATTCCATCCATGCACACCAAAATTTGTAAACATGATCGAGAAGAAAATCATTCCAGAAAATTAGAGACAATGTTTACAATAAAATAACTGATAATTTGTGAATCCCGATAGCCATGAATGTAGAATCCAATCCTAAAACAGCTGAGAAGAAGGTCCAGAACTTTATATTCCTCTTCAGATTGAGGTGAAAATTGATGGCAGTTATATAATCATGCAAGATAATGAACTCCAAAGAGCATGTATGAGAAAAAACAAAAGCTCCATAAACCATCTGTACTTCTTCGTCAACATATTTTTCATGTTAATCCCTAATTATTTGTTAACATCTTGTAAACTTCAATTGAGATGTAAATAGTAGCAATCGCACATGATTATTACAATGTGAATGTCGAAAGGGATGTGGTTGAGGAATGATTTGTAGAAAGGGGAAGGTAAGAGAGAAATTAAGTTATGTTGGTTACGGTATTTGATTTGTCATTAATAGAAGAATTATGTGTATCGTTCTTGATAGAAGAAAGAGTGGTAAGATAATCATTTCTAACCTTCCTTATAATTTTAAAAGGAATATAAGAGAACAAATTTTATTGTGTCATTTTCTATGTTAAGAGGAGCAGAAAATAAATGATATTGAATTATATCAATCCCTATACCATGATAAGAAGGAAAGAGATAAAATATTGCATTATTAGTATTTAATTCAAGAGAGGAAAAGGAGATAAAATCATTTCATTTTTCTTTAACATTCGATATGATTGAAACATTAAGAGATGGGATAACGAGAGATTCAAAATTTCCACTATTACTAAGATTGTTAGTATAATTATCTTCATATTGTAACTCCCAGAAAAACAGACATACAAGAAAAATGGCAAAGTACAGGACAATTTTTTTTTACTTACTTCGAGTTTACACAACACAACAAGGGATCACAATGGCAACCACCAACTCACGATAGGCTTGACACAACATTGTCCACCAAGGTATAATGAAATATCTGATGTCAACATGAAACTGTTCACTTCCCATTTCGATAGAACATCACATACAGGTCCAACCACAGAACAAACTTACGTTTAGGGGCATCCCAAGAGGACAGTCTTGTTAAAGTTTCTTGTTTACTAAGACGTATCTTAATTCTTTACTTACGTTCTTACAAAAATTCATGTAATGATTCACACAATTCCTTTCACAAGGGAGAACTTCTTTCTTTTCTACGATTGACTAAATAGCTTAAGGCAAAGCTTTCTAAAATAGGATCATCAATTATATGTCAATAAATTGTTTAACACATTTGATTTAAGAACATTTTCCTTCTCTCACAAGGTTAATTAAACTTACTCAAGCCACTGACACTTGTTCCACACCTCTATTGCACATGTGATAAGCATAAGCTCTCGATTGAGGAAAAGTACCGATTAGGGTTTAAAACAATAATCTTCCTTGTTTAAGGATAAAAATTTGATGTTACTTAAGAAAGATCACCATGAATCAAGGCAAGGGTTAGCAGAACAGGTCAAAAAGAATTCAGCTTCAGGGTTTCATTGCTTGATTAAGTTTGACAAAGGAAAGCAATTTTACATTTTCAAACGATTGAGAGAGATTGAATGGTTTCTTAATAAATTCCCTCCTACTTATACAACCTTATTATCTTTCAAAAAAAATAGTCAATGATTACACTATAAGATCACTTAAGACTTCACCATAAAAAGGATAATGTTGATTAGTTGAGCTTACGGAAAAACAAGGTAATTATATTTCATTACAAAAGTTAGTTTCCTCTTTGATCGTGCAAGGGCTCAAATGTTATCAAGTAGATCACATCTACATTGAATTTATTCATATATAAATTTTAAATAGTTTAACTTTTATAAGGATTATCCAACCCGTTTTATAATTCTTATAAATACATTGTTACTATGTCTTAGAAAAATTTACAACTCAACATTTTATCTCAAGAGAAAATTTTATCATTACTCGTTTGTGAAAACTAAACAAGGATACATCAAATCTTTTTCCAACATGATGCACAACCCAAAGGGACAAACCAACTCTATGGAACCATGACTAGGGAACAAGAGAGTAATAACATTGGTCACACCAACTATACTATTCTTAAAATTTATAATAATACATTAGAATCACTCATGACCAAGCGGAAAATCAACTTTTATATTTTTCCCATGATAACAAAAACAAGCCAAAGTTTCAATAGTCACGACAACATTACTCCACAACATATGATACTAAGGCACTGGTTTTCTTCTAAAATTTCCCCACATAACCCAAACCAGAATCTTACAACATGAAAAGTATTCATACAAATGAATAACTTCACAACCAAGTTTGATGCAATATTCTACAAGTCACTCTCTCATCTACTCGCATAAGCCATCTGCAACAATTATTAACCTGAGTCAGTTCACGAGAATTGAGCATGTTAAGGACTAATACAATAAAACATTATGCTACTATTAACAATATCATGAAAGGAAATCTTCTATTTCAAGGAATGGATCTAAACTCTAACCACAATTCAACTTCTTAAGACAAAAATAAAATTTCCTCTATGCAACTAAGAAGGAAGTCATATGCTTCAGTTATGAACAATGTTTCTAAAACAACAAGAGTTTAACAACCAATCAGGTAAGACGATAGACCTTATAAGTTAGAAAAAATGTTGAGTGTATTGGGATTTCAATCATGTAATCCCGTAGATTACATGATTGAAATATAATACTCAACCCATCCATCTACAATTTCTTAAAGGAGTCATATGCACCGGTTATGATCGTTGTTCTCTAAAAGAAATAAAATAGTTTAACAATCATTCAAGAAGGGCCATTGGCTTGGTAATTCAAACATAGGTTGTCGAGTGCATTAGGATTTCAATCATGTAGTCATATAGATTATCTGATTGAAATCTAATGCTCTCGACCACCCACCAGAATTTCCTTATCTAACAAGTGACTCCACAATGATAAAGATAAGAAAGGAAGGGCTAACAAAATGTCCAAAATAGGCATTGCCTAGCAGCCTAGTTACTTGGTATATCCAAGTATGAAACAGAGACAAGTCTCGTAACTACCCAAATCCTTCATACAAGTTAGTATTCTAAACATCCATCCAAGTTTCACAGCACTTTAGATTCGTCATCCTCCTTAATTAATCTATAGTTTCGGTTTATCAAAAAAAAATCACCACTTCCTCATCAAAAGTCCTTCTAAAGTAACCATCATTACCCTATTCAAATCCACTCTTATATATGCATTTACATGCATCACCAAATGCCATTATCTTAACAACAATTTCCTTCATATATCAACAAAGTATAAAATAATCTTAATACCCCAAATGTCATTAACAAACTTAACAAATCTTATCATAAGTCAACAAGATACACACACACACACACAGATATATATATATATATATATTATATATACCACCCAATTTTCATTAACAATATTAACAATTTCCATCAGACATCCCTTATTATAATAAGGCAAAGTAGGTCTAATAATAACTGAATACTATACATAAATGTACGTAGGTATCTTTAAATCTTGGTGGTTATAATAAGTTACAGTTCAAGTTCTATAAGTAACGGTCGATGTGACCCTTAAGGAAAACCTTAAACGTCTGAACCAATACCGATGATCATTAGGTATATATATATATATTATATATATATATTATATATATTATATATATATATATATATATATATTCCTTCATATTCAATTGTATAGTAATATTCAAGATGCATAAACTAAGTAACCGGGCACTAATAGCCTCAAAACTTCTGCCATACTTAAATCTAACCATTGTAGTCAACCACTCAAATTGTTTTGTAGACACGCAGGATGATTTAACTATCAAAAAGACAATTACATAGTCCATACAAAGATAAAAACAAAAAGAGATCCAACAAAACTAGATGAACTCACCACTCAAGGTTTGGCAACACCAAAGAAACAACCGTCATCACACCGTTTGCTGACATAACCCAAAAGGGTGATTAAGTGCCCAAATAAAACAAAAGTCTCTCCCAACCTGGATCGGAGTTTGAACCAGTGGTTACTCACTAGAGCAAGGTTAACAAAAAAAAAAAAAGACAGGTAACTTGCTCAACATACCCATACACGAAAAGTAGAGCCCGTACAGGTTTTAAGGCAACCACCTACCCTACACCAGCTAAGAGATGACTTGTGCAAGTCAAACTATCAAAATCAATCATCATGGTGCTCATGGGGAAAAGTGACAGTTCTAGCCTTGCATTAATCAAGAGATTTGTATAGGAGTACAACAAATTGTATGGTTACTATAAAGCTACGTCTCCACAGAACGCGACCAGATGGTTTAAGAACTGAATGATCATATCGAAAACTAGGATACACAATTTTTACCATCAAAGAAAGAAAAAAAATGAAGTGATCAGGTAATATTCGATTAAAACATATCATAGGCAACTGTCCACAACCATAGTATTTTTTTTTGAAACCCACAACAAGCCATCAAATTAACAACTCAAAAAATCCCCTTGCATATCCATAATTTGGTTATTAATTCAATTATTACAAGGAGCCCATTTTAGCCCAAGGAACAGAGACCCATATCCTTACACCCATGATTTTCCACAGTAATACTATCTGCAGAACTAAAAAATAATAATAATAACGAAGCCCTGTACAGTCCTCCCTTTATTCTTTCCAAAAAGAACAAAAAAAAAATAAATAAAACTCCCAATACCATTAATACTTGACATTGGAGGATTCCCAGGTAAGGGAGAGGAGAAAACTTATTTACATGCAGCTAAACCAAAATACAGTCACAAAATGAGGGAACAGAGGCCCATTAACAAATACCATTCCAGAAAAGAGAGAGCAATTCGTTTCATGAGATTGATAATACTAGGAAATGTTTAAGTGGGTAATGCTAAACATGCTTGTAAAACGCTTCCCCGAGCTCGTAAATGCGTCCTCCAAGCTCATGTAATAGCAACGCATCGCAAAAATCTCCCTGATTTTGGCTTGCTAGAAATCTCCCTGATTTTGGCTTGTTAGATGACCATATTCTGTTAGCGGCCACACTTTTTGCATAGGCAAGAGGGTATACGGACAAGAGCTAAGAGTTCGAATCCTACGAAATGCCTTTGTTTGGAATTTTCAAATCTTTTTCCAAAAAAACCTCCATCTAGATTCCTCCACCAAATTCATGCGTGGTCAGCCAATTTTCCATATGCAGACCAAACAAAATTCTTTACCTAGTAGATTTAAAATCCAAACAATAGTTTTAAGAAACAGTCAGACAAACGTTTAAAATGGTGTGTAGCCAAATAACACATATACCAAGAACATTTTCAATTAGTGGCCGACAGGTCATAAATAAAACAATAAATGCAGTGCATGCGGCTAACAAAGAGGGTTAAATTGAGAGGTGCCTTCAAAAGCGGGCAAGGTGGGTGGATGCATTCTATTTAATTCACCATTGCATTTGTTAAATAAAAAAAATCATGTGTGGAGGTCATTCTGTTGCCCAGGTGGATGCTGGTGGTTGAAGTCTTTATTCGAAACATTGTTCATGTAATCTACTTCCTAGAAAAGGCGCCACAAAAAAAAATATTATCCCCTTCTTACACGTGATTCAAATTCAGGCCTAAGGAGGAAGATCAACACCGAAAGGGGGGATTACATTCTCCTCCCCTTATGAAAGCATCATCCTTGATGCGACATAACATTGAAGGAAGGAGAGGCGATAAACGACTAAGAACAAACAAAGACGAAGTTACTCATAAAATCCTAGCTATGGGGTAGGCTTAGAAACATTTTTGCATAATTTTGACTTTCAAATTTATGTGAGGATTGGCAATTCCCTCTTTTTCATTATTTCATTAGTCTTTCCCATTAACATTATTTCTAATTCAAGTTCATTAAAATTTCATTTTTGTAGAATTTTAGTTTATTCATTCTTGTGGGTGCCCAACATGAACTGTAATCACAACACCCTACCAGGGTTATACACAACACTAATGATTCACAAGCATAACTTTACATACTATTATGACTTTACCACACCACAAGAGCTTAACCAAATATGGAAGAGAATAGACACGGTCCACATAACATAGCACTCATCACACATCTATGACTGACAAATAATACTCGAACAAAAGTGTACTACAACAACCAGGAATTTCCATAGTTCCACAAATGAAGATTTCACATAACTCAAAACAATATCTATAGGTACATAATGTCAACAAGGGCATCAATGCCATATCCACAACATCACAAAACATATCCAACTTCATGAGTAACACATACATCATAACACCACAACCAAAACATCATAACAACTCTACATACCTCCCAAAGCATCAATCACACACACACACCCAAATCTCTTATGTCTCCCTCAAGCCTCTTATGCCTCCCTCAATCTCTTATGCCTCCCTCAAGGAGGACGGTTTCCCTATTGCCCTAGGCACATAGAGTCCTGACACCCCTAACCAAAGTGACGTAATAACTCTTGGTTCAACAACCGGAAGTTATCTGTGACTCCTTGGGGCATACCCCCATACAAAAAAGTGGGTCCATAGGTCCAACCATTCCATGGTGCATCCCATGACCCTGGTCCACACATCACGACAATAGAACCAGCATAGAAATCTGATTCAAATGCCAAGTGGCAAAGTATAAGCCTTGGGCAAGGCGGTAAAATTTTTAAAATATAAAAGAAGGTCCAAAACCCAGAAAAAAAAATGGCCGAATAGCCAAAGTTAGAGCCTAAATCCACATGTTAGTACCACAACTAAGGAAATTCCCAAAATATAAAACATGGCAATCAAGAAAATTTCTGGTCCTTGCAGAAATAAAATAAAAAGTTCAATTTATGAATAAAATACATATATAAGAATGGCACATTACGATGACTATATGGCCTTAACTGGCCACCAAGGGGGTACACAATGAGTTGTTAGCACTCAGAACATCTAGCCTCTGCTCATAAAATAACATATCAATAATACAAATGTCAAATCATCCTGCCACCACTTCGATAAGGCTAAACATAGTCATAGTTGCACTAAGGTTGAATCAATAAAACAACCACATAAGGAGAGAGGGAGGAGCACAGGCCACCATCTACTGATTCTAAGGTTGGCTCTAGTGATTGGTCAACAGTACACCTTTCCTCACTCTAGACATACACTTTTACCGATTTCCTTTAGGGTCGGTTAGTGCAAGGTTCACAACATAATATGTAACTACATCACTAACACAATGGTGGTACACACATAATTACCATAACGTCTTATGTATGGTACATATACAGTGTAGATCACAAACATACATTAACTTGGTGCAATACATCACTTTACCACATTATGCACCCAAAGTGAAATCACTATACAATAGGGTTCATACACTCACCGTATGCCCCTAAATCAAGACATGAATCATTACATTTTACACAAATCATACCTACGATGAACATAGTAAGTAACATCACAACACAACATTAATTGCTACATAACAAGGTGATACACACATTTCTTCAAAACATGGTAAAAACATCATGATACAACTCAATTCACTTTACATCAATCTTGTCATACAATACATTGAAACACCAACATATCACAATATGCCACAATGCTCCAACACTCTGTCATCCACAATATCATTATTTTCACACACCATAAGAATTACTGTTAGTGCAAAATCACAGCACCCCTGAATGGCTTGATTGCGAGGTGGGGCATTTGGTGTGATTACACAACATGGGACCATCTCTCAAACTATGGGACTTGTAAAACCTAAGATGGACCTCCAAAGAAAGTCAGTTCTTACTTCCTAATCTACCTGCCATGAGATACTCCAGTGTAGGCAGAACCTATTCTATCTTAATCTAACCATTCCAAGGGGAAAAAGAGAGAGAGAGGAGGTGAAAGAGCCTACACTAAGTGGTGATACACCAGAAAAGGAAGTGTGAGATATTCTGTTGAGGGAGAATGAATAGGGAAAAGAGGAACTGAGAGAGGTCAGACATAAGTGACACAGACTTAGATCCAGATCCACCTTAGAAACTCCATGAAGCACGATGTCCTACACCTAAAAACAAGAAATACATGCATAGGGAGAAAACACGAGATAGAGAGGCACAGAGAAACAGCAGAACAATGCTAAGGGTTGAAAGACGCCACGAAACAAGGTTTTATTGCTTTGTAAGGTGCACAGACTATTACATGTGGTGCTCAGAGGCACAAATGCATTCTCCAGGCATCAAAGAAGTCCTGTAACTCAAATAGAGTCGAGAAACTACTCCCAGAATGTCCCCCTCTTCAAATGAGAGGTATAACAATATATAGAGAGAATAAGAGAGCGAAGAGGGAAAAAATTGAATCCCCCTTCAACCACCTTTGCATCGCATTAAATCCTACTTTGAAAGCTCAACCACTACCCCTTAATTCTTGTTCTGGATCTACCCACAATCTGTCGAGCATAGTTGCCCAGCGGATCAAAACAAATTAGATCTAGTAGTTGGAGAAATCAGATTTTGTATTAATGGACTTGGAAGACGTTTTCCCATTTTTCACCTATCAAAGCCTACTAGAAATGATATTTTATGTTTCCATGGCATAGAAGGCGTTGAGACGTTTCCATAAAGTCTTCACCCGCCCAAATTTGATTCTCCTATCAAAAGATAAGGCCATTTGAATATGTGGGTCACGGCACGCAATATTTAAAGAGTCTGCTATACAGGGTCCCCATGGCGGCCTCACACTCATTTGAGGTTCACCTTCTTCCCTCGCTCTTGAAAAAGCACCAGACTGACATGTGGCATCGTTCGCGGGATTCCCTATTTCCTATGTACCCTACCCAAGTCCTTTTTCTTGGCGGGTCAAAAATTATGACCTTGGACACGTGGAGGTTGGGTGCTTGTTTGAGAACCTACTCAAAATTTTACATTTGAAAGAGTGTCGTGTTGACACGTGGTGCCCTCCACTGGCCTGTCTCTACTTTGACTATTCAGCCCTGACTTTGTCCCTTTCTCAGATTCTGGGATGCCTGGTGGGTCCGTGCTCATTTGATCCTCCGCTTTTGGATTCACCCTTGGAGATGCACCAAGCTGACGCGTGGCGGCTTCCACTAGCACTTCTATACTTAGCCAATTTTTGAGGCCCACCCTGTCTACCTTTTGACATTTAACTATTGACTCTTCCTCCTCTTTGGGTCTGGGACACGTGGGGTCATGGTGCTTGTTCAAGTATCCCCTTTTGGATTTACCTTTGGAGGTGCGTCGCTTGGACACTTGGCAACGTCCGTTGTCTCCTCCATACTTTGTCGATTTTTGGGCTCGTTCTAAATGGTTTCAGAGCCCGAAGACTTCAAACTTTCACTGATCCTTTTCTTTTGAGCCTCTAGCTTCTTTGACACAGTCTCTTCCTTCCCCGACCCTGTCATTCCATTTTTGATCCCGCGTGTAATCTATTTGCTAGATTTGAGGCACGGATTCACTCGACAGAGCTGTTTCTTGAATTTCTTCTTGCACAGGGTCGTTTGATCTTTTTCAGACCCCACCACTCCATTGTAGAGTCCCTCTTCAATTTTTTTGCAGGATTTGAATGTGATTTCTCTGGCTTCTTCTCATGCAGGTTTGTGGTTGATCCAATTTTTTCGAGGGGAAAAATATGGATAACAATTTGGTGACTCGCAGGGGTATCTTTCTGATAGATGAAAGGATGAGTTTCCTTGTTATATCCATTGGGCATGGAGTCAAGAATGACGGCCTGATACTGATCCTGCCTCCGATCCGTGAGCTCGACCATTTGCATTATCAATTTTTATAAGAAATCCTGAAACAAGGCTTCTGAGAGTAGAAGATTGTTTTGACCCGGGGCTTTCATTTTTCCCTGAATGGACTATTTCAAGGATGACTTTTTAGTTGCTCTACGTTTGTTTTATTTTGAAGATAGCAACTATTACAGGAAACTATGAGTCTTCTGCCATGAATAGTGAAGGGCTTGGCCTTATGCACCTTTGGAGCAATACAAAACTTATGTACAAATATCAAATCATACATGCCTCAAATGAGACATGCAGAGTGTGCACAAGCACTTCTTATGCTGAAATCAAATCTACTCACACTCCTAAACTGACCAGAGAGAAAGAATGCTAAACAAAGCATGTTACTGACAAGGAGAAGTAGCTTCCTTTCCTCAAGAGAGGCAGCCATACAAATGATTTGACATTGAATATAGCTACTTGTATGAGTGAAAAATTGATTATAAGTCAGTCCTCCACCCAAATCATCAAGGTTTCAACATTAATGGAAAATACCTCCTCAAGTTGACTTGCATTGGACTCCTAGAGGTATTGATGATGACCCTTGGTACTTTTATACTCATCCTCATGCCCTGAAGTAGGCATGACTGGTTTTGGCTTCTCCCTTGGCTCCAATGAAGTCAAGTACCTGATTGGGCATGGTCTAATCCTTTGGATGTGCCCATTTCTCTTAAATTTAACTCCAAAAATGGAGTCTTCTTGTTGACCTTCTTGGATGGATGGTGTGAGAGGGATGATATCCTTTTCTTGCCTTTTCTCTTCCTCTACAGCAGGTGTGACTTTTGGAAGATCAAAATCTTCCAACTTGGGTTCAGGAGGAATGTTGCAAACTACAGGTTTTGCTCGCATGTTCTCTTCCATGGCAGTAGGTTCTTGTGGTTGAAGACATTATTTTGAGTCTGATAGGAAATCAAACTCTTTACTATCCTCCTGTAGCAAATTCTCTCCCTTTTGCATGGTGATCTTAAAATCTTCATTATTTTCACCATATGAAGCCTCACCTTCAAATATGAAGCTAGTGAGTTCAGTCTCATCCAACAAATCAAATTTTTGGAGAGGTTGAATGGGAGAGGGGTTTGTATTTTCTTATGCAGCCGTCACAGATTTAGTGCTTCTAAATCTGTCTTGGTCACCTCCATGTGCTCCTTTTTAACTAGACTTGGAGCTGGTTGTTCCTCTTCCTCCTCTTGTGAAGAACATGGAAGACTCATAACTTCCAAACTTGGTTTCAAAGAGGTGTAGTGGAGTGGAGGATGTTGTTCTTGAATTTCCTCTTTCATGGCAGTAGGCTCGTTTGCTTGGAAGGTGGTTGATGGAGGGGAAAATGGTGTTATCACTTCAGGCTCTTCTCCATCAAAACAATCCTCCAAGTCAAACAGACAGTCTGTCTCCTTGTTGTCCTATTGTAGGTGCTCTACCTTCTCCATGGTTTCCTCTTGATTCGCAACTTGATCACCATGGCTCCCTTCATCCTCAAACATGAAGTTTGAAAGATAAAACTCTTCTTCAACATTAGAGCTTAAAGGGGATGAAGTGGAAGGAAGAACTGAAGGTTCTCCTATAGCCTTCTCCACACCTAGAGCCTCTGAAACTTTATGGTCCTCCTCCTCTGCTGCAAACTCAGCCTCATCACCATTGGTTCTTCAACTCTGACCTCCTCTATTGGCTTGACCATCAAGGGGATCTTTGTGAACCCAAATTGGGCAGCCCAACTCTTCAGAGTGTCTGTCATTTCTTCTCTGTTGGGCTCCTCCTCTTGTTGTTCTCCTTGACTGGTTTCTTGGGTCTCTTCCCAACATGGACTTGGGAAAGCAAGAGGAGTGGCAAGTTGGGGTTCAACCAACTTTACAATTGTTTGTTGTGGGGAGGGAACTGGAACTTCTTTTTCATTTGGAGGGAATGGCTGCTTGGGAAAGGAAAGGGGAGAGGAGTTCAAATGGGATGGAAGTCTAGGAGATGGAGAAATGAAATCAACACTTAGGGCAATAGATGGGAAGCTTGACTCTTTCCTCTGCTGAAATGATAAAGATTGAGGAAGATAAAATGAAGGATAGGGAGCTAGTGATTGACTTACCCATTGACAAGGTTGTCTCGTACTTTGCTCATGAGCATCAATGTCCATAATCCACTGTGTAAGCTGAGGCATCATTTCAACCATGAATTTAAGCTTCTCTTGAGGGTTGTAATGTCTTGGAAAAGGGCCTTCCCATGGACAAGGTGCCCTCTAACCAATCCTAAATGCCTTCATTTTTGTTATGGCCCTTGACTGAACCATGCCGGCCTCCATTTTTTGTATCTTCTCCAGCAAACCAGCATTCTCCATTTAAATGTTGGCATTGTATACATATCCTTATTCTTGATAAGCTCCATGGCCAAACTGACTTTGACCCTGCTCATATGGGTAAGCACAATTACTTTGGATCTAATCATAGTGTTGATCTGGAGGAGTTGGAAAATGCACTGGAGGTGGCTTGCATTGCTGTAGGTGTGAATTCCATGAAGGGAATGAAGTCATTATTGCATAACTTCATGAAATGGAAGAAAAAATGAAAGAGATGGAAGAAGAAAATGGATGGAAATGAGTGGAAATGGATGGAAAGGTCTGTAACTCAGAGGATTGGTTATCGACCAGATGGAGTCTCCATATGTGCTTGATAGTGCCTCAAAAGGCTAACCCTTAACAGGAACACATCGACCTACTAAGATGAAGTGGTAAGGTGTCTCAGACCTGTCCCACTGTGCCAAAATTGTTAGTGTGGTCACACGATGGCTTACGATTTGTTGTTTGTAGTGAGACACCTCGGAAAGATGAGGGATCTAACCTCAGTGTCCCACTGGGCATGCCAAAATTGTAAGTGCAGAAGCACAGCACCCTCGAATGGCCCAATTGTGAGGTGGGGCATTCGGTGTGATTGCACAACATGGGACCATCTCTCAAGCTATGGGACTTGCAAAACCTGAGATGGACCTCTGGAGAAAGCCGGTTCTTGCTTCCTAATCTACCTACCACGAGCTACTCCAGTGCAGGAAGAACCTTTTCTATCCTAATCTAACCATTCCAAGGGGACAGAGAGAGAGAGAGAGGGTGAAAGAGCCTACACTAAGAGGTGATACACCATAAAAGGAAGTGCAAGATATTCTGTGGAGGGAGAATGAATAGGGAAAAGAGGAACTGAGAGAGGTCAGATAGAAGTGACACAAACTCAGATCCAAATCCACCTTAGACACTCCATAAAGCATGATGTCCTACACCTACAAATGAGAAATACATGCACAGGGAGTAAACACGAGATAGAGAGGCACAGAGAAACAACAGAACAATGTTGAGGATTAAAAGACGCCACGAAACAAGGTTTTATTGCTCTATAAGGTACAAAAACGATTAAATGCGGTGCTCAAAGGCACAAATGTGTTCTCTAGGCATCGGAGAAGGCCTGGAACTCAAATAGAGCTGGGAAATGACTTTCACAGAGTTTCCCTACTCCCAAAATGTCCCCCCCTCTTAAAATGAGAGGTATTACAATATATATAGAGAATAAGAGAGAGAAGAGGGAAAAATTTGAATCCCCCTTCAACCACCTTCGCATCGCATTAAATCCTACTCTGAAAACTCAACCACCACCCGCTAATTCCCGTTCTACATCTACCCACAATTTTTCGAGTCTAATTCCCCAGCGGATCAAAACGAATCAGAACTGGTAGTTGGAGAAACCATATTCTGTATTAATGGCCTTGGAAGACTTTTTCCCATTTTTCACCTATCAGAGCCTACTAGAAATGATATTTTATGTTTCCATGGCATAGAAGTCATCAAGACGTTTCCATAAAGTCTTCACCCACCCAAATCTGATTCTCCAGTTGAAAGATATGGCCATTTGAATATTTGGGTCACGGGCACGCAATATTTAAAGAGTCTGCCATACAGGGTCCACATGGCAGCCTCACGCTCGTTTGAGATTTACTCCCTTCCCTCTCTCTTGGAAAAGCACTAGACTGACATGTGGCATCATCCACGGGCTTCCCTATTTCCTTTGTACCCTACTCAAGTCCTTTTGCTTGGCGGGTTTAAAAGTTTGACCCTGGACACTTGGAGGCTGGGCATTTGCTTGAGAACCTGCCCCAAATTTTACCTTTGAAAGAGCGTCATGTTCACACTTGGCACCCTTCTCCAGCCTATCTCTGCTTTGACTATTCAACCCTAACTTTGTCCCTTTCTCAGATTCTAGGACGCGTGGTGGGTTTACGCTCATTTGAGCCTCCATTTTTGGATTCACCCTTGGAGATGCGCTTAGCTAATGCGTGACGGCTTCCACTAGCACTTCTATACTTAGCCAATTTTTGAGGCCCGCCCTGTCTGCATTTTAACTTTTAACTGTTGACTCTGCCTCCTCTTTGGGTATGGGACACATGGGGGCTTGGCGCTTGTTTGAGTCTCCCCCTATGGAGTCACCTTTGGAGGTGCGCCACTTGGACACTTGGCAGCGTTCGTTGTCTCCTCCATACTTAGTTAATTTTTGGGCTCGTTCTGAAATGTTTCAAAGCTCGAAGACTTTGAACTTTCACCGCTCCTTTTCTTTTGAGCCTCTAGCTTCTTTGACATTGTCCCATCCTTCCCTGACTCTGCTATTCCATTTCTGAGCCCACCTATAATCTGTTTGTTAGATTTGAGGCACGGATTCACATGCTAGAGCCGTTTCTTGAATTTCTTCTTACACGGGGTCGTTTGATCTTTCGCAGGCCCTACCACTCCATTGTAGAGTCCCTCTACAACCTATTTGCAAGATTTGAATGTGATTTCTCTGGCTTCTTATCATACGGGGTCATCGCTGATCCAATTTTGCCAGGTGGAAAAATATGGATAACAAGTACTTCACATGTGAACTCTTCATAGAATCCACAAGAAGAGAATACTCCCATCCCCAACACATCCACATAATTTAACAAATACACACTAAGTGGCATACACATCATGTACGTTCACAATATCACAATTACGACATGGATCACATCATGCTTATACCACATTACTCTTCCAATATCAATCACCATCATGCAAGACCATCACCATCATGCAACACTATCACCACTCCAATCCTTCCTAGAGGTTCGAGATCATAAACCTCGTTCTGATACCAAGTGTAACGCCCACTAAAAACGACATACAAGAAAGCATAGCAAAGTATAGGACAATTTTTTTTTTGACTTACTTGAATTTTACATGACACAACAAGGAATCACAATGGCTACCACCCAACCTATGATAGGCTTGACACAACATTGACCACCAAGGTACAATGAAATATATGATGTCAACATGAAACTGTTCGCTTCCCATTTTGACAGAACATCACATACAGGTCTAACCACAGAACAAAATTACGTTTAGGGCAAACCACACTGAGATATTCTTGAAGGTTATTGATTTTAATAAAACATCTTTCAATCCTTAACTTACGTTTTCCAGGACTCTGGATATGATTTGTACAATTCTTCATACAGAGCTAAGTTTCTTACTTTTACATTGTAGAGTATTTAGCTTTAAGTCTTCTCTATTATGACATTTATTTGTTTAATTCATTTATTTAATCAACGAGGTAATTTAATTCCACAAGGCCATATATTCACAATTACGCTACTAAAACTCGCTCATACCCTTATAACAACATGGGTTCGCGTACAACACACTTAAGAGAAAATTACAAAGCACCTTGGAAAAAGTTAGAGGAAGAAGGTCAAGTTGAATTCATCTTTAAGACCTCATTAGTTATTACCAGGATTTAATTGAATCTTGAGAATTTATCTAGAATTATTAAATATTTTACTTAGGGCTTCACTGGATGAGTTTTACAAAATAAAACAATTTACCTTTCAAATGGCTGAGAGATAGATTGTGTGGTTACTAAACTGTTTCCTCCTACTTATTAAATCTTATTGTCTTCTAGAAACTAACCATTGATTTCCTTAAGAACGTTTAAGAATCCACCATAAAAGGATAATGTTCACTAGTCTAGCTAGGGATAGCAGGTTATCTAATATTACTTTACAAGGATAGTTTCATCTTTGATCACTTATGGAATTACTTGTTCTCAAGTAGGTCACCTCTACATTAATTTATTTGAATATAAATTTTAGTTTTAACTTCTATAAGGATTATCCAACCCGTTTTATAATTCTTATAAATACATTGTTACTATTCCTTAGAAAGATTTACAAACTCAACATTTTATCTCGAGAGCAAAGTTTATCATTACTCGTTTGTGAAAACTATACAAGGATACATCAAATCTTTCCAACACAAAGCACGACCCAAAGGGAAACAACCAAATCTATGTAACCAAGACTAGAGGTCAAGAGAGGGTAACATTGGTCACACCAACCATACTATTCTTCAAATTTAAACAATACATTAGAATCACTCATGACCAAGCGGAAAATCAACTTTTATATTTCCCATGATAACAAGCAAGCTAAAGTTTCAATAGTCACGACAACATTACTCCACAACATATGATACTAAGGCACATGGTTTTCTTCTAATTTCCCCCACATAACCCAAACCAGAATCTTACAACAGAAAAGTATTCGTACAAAATAACTTCTACAGACCAAGTTTGATGCAATATTCTACAAGTCATTCCCTCATCTACTCGCATAAGCCATCTGCAACAATTATTAACCTAAGTCAGTTCACGAGAACTGAGCATGTTAAGGACTACACAATAAAACATTATGCTACTATTAACAATAACATGAAAGGAAAACTTCTATTTCAAGGAATGGATCTAAACTCTAACCACAATTCAACTTCTTAAGACAATTTTTTTTTTTCCTCTATGCAACTAAGAAGGGGAGTCATATGCTTCAGTTATGAACAATGTTTCAAAAACAACAAGAGTTTAACAACCAATCAGGTAAGATGATAGACCTTATAAGTTAGAACAAAATGTTGAGTGTATTGGGATTTCAATCATGTAATCCCGTAGATTACATGATTGAAATATAATACTCAATCCATCCATCTACAAATCCTTAAAGGAGTCATAAGCATTGGTTACATACGTTCTCTAAAAAAAATATAGTTTAACAATCATTCAAGAAGGGCCATTGGCTTGGTAATTCAAACACAGTTTGTCAAGTGTATTGGGATTTCAATCATGTAATCATATAGATTATCTGATTGAAATCTAATGCTCCATCCACTAGAATTTCCTTATCTAACAAGTGACTCCACAATGATAAAGATAAGAAAGGAAGGGCTAACAAAATGTCCAAAATAGGCATTTCCTTGCAGCCTAGCTACTTGGTGTATCCAAGTAAGAAACAAAGACAAGTCTCGTAACTACCCAAATCCTTCATACAAGTTAGTATTCTAAACATCCATACAACACTTTTAGATTCGTCAACCTCCTTAATTAATCTATAGTTTCGGTTTATAAAAAAAAAAATCACCACTTCCTCATCACAAGTCCTTCTAAAGTAACCATCGTCACCCTAGTCAAATCCACTCTTATATATACATTTATATGCATCACCAAATTCCATTGCTGTAACAACAATTTCCTTCATATATCAACAAAGTATAAATCAATCTTAATACCCCAAATGTCATAACAAATTCTGTCATAAGTCAACAAGATATATATATATACCACCCAATTGTCATGAACAATATTAACAATTTCCATCAGACATCCCTTATTAGAATAAGGCAATGTAGGTCTAATAATAACTGAATACTATACGTAAATGTACGTAGGTATCTTTAAAACTTGGTCGTTATAATTAGTTACAGTTCAAGTTCTATAAGTAACGGTCGATGTGACCCTTAAGGAAAAACTTAAAAGTCTTGAACCAACACCGAAGATCATTAGGTAATTGTATAGAAAAATTCAAGATGCATAAACTAAGTAACTGGGCACTAACAGCCTCAATACTTCTGCCATACTTAAATCTAACCATTGTAGTCAATCACTCAAATAGTTTTGTAGACATGGAGGATGATTTAACTATCAAAGGGAGAATTACATAGTCCAAACGAAGATAAAAAAAAAGATCGAACAGAACTAGATGAACTTACCACTCAAGGTTTGGAACAACAAAGAAACAACTGTCATCACACCGTTTGCTGACATAACCCAAAAGGGTGATTAAGTGCCCAAATCAAAACAAAAATCTCTCCCAACCCAAATCGGAGTTGAACCAGTGGTTTCTCGCTAGAACAAGGTTAACAAAATATAAAAAAAAGACAGGTAACTTGCTCAACATACGCATACACGAAAATTAGAGCCCGTACAGGGTTTTAAGGCAACCACCTACCCTACACCAGCTAAGAGACGACTTGAGCAAGCTGAACTATCAAAAACAATCATCATGGTTCTTATGGGGAAAAGTGACAGTTATAACCTTGCATTAATCAGGAGATTTTTATAGGAGTACAACAATTGTATGATTATTGTGAAGCTACATCTCCATAGAACGAGACTAGATGGTTTAAGAACTGAATGATCATAGCGAAAAACTAGGATACACAATTTTTGCCATCAAGGAAAGAAAAAAAAATGAAGTGATCAGGTAATATTATATTAAAACATATCATAGGCAACTGTCCACAACCATTGTGTCTTTTTTTGAACCCACAATAAGCCATCAAGTTAACAACTAAAAAAAAAAAACCCCTTGCATATCCATATTTGGTTATTAATTCAATTATTAAAAGGAACCCATTTTAGCCCAAGGAATAGATACACATATCCTTACACCCACGGTTTTCCACAGTAATATTATCTGTAGAACAAAAATAATAATAATAATAATAGGCCCTGTACAGTCCTCCCTTATTCTTTCCAAAAAGAACAAAATAAATAAATAAATAAAACTCCTAACACCATTAATACTTGACATTGGAGGGTTCCCAGGTAGAGGAGAGGAGAAAACTTATTTACATGCAGCTAAAACAAAATACAGCCACAAAATGAGGGAATAGGGGCCCATGAAAAATACCATTCCAGAAAAGAGAGACCAAATCGTTTCATGAGATTGATAATACTAGGAAAATGTTTAAGTGGGTAATGCTAAAACATGCTTGTAAAACGCTTCCCGAGCTCGTAAATGCGTCCTCCAAGCTCATGTAATAGCAAACCCATGGCGAAATCTCCCTGATTTTTGGCTTGTTAGATGACCATATTCTGTTAGCGGCCACACTTTTTGCATAGGCAAGAGGGTATACAACAAGAGTAAGAGTTCGAATCCTACGAAATGCCTTTGTTTGGAATTTTCAAATCTTTTTCAGTTGGGTTGAAGCTGAGGAGGGTCTGACGCATGTCAGAAGCATCGACGGCAAGGATTAAGGTGCAGAGATGACGTTGAATACGAAATGTTTGCAGCCGTTGATTTCTGGGAAATCGTATTTGCAGCTACCTTGTCGCAGAGCCATAATGCAGGATTTTCAGAATTGATGATTTTTACGCCGAAGATGTTTCTTACAGTGAGCAATTCCTTGCGGTCTCTGACGCCTGTCAGAACATCGGCGGCCTGCATTGAAGCGTCGACGTCCGCATCCAGTGGTTCATCTGCCACTACGTCGCTCCCTCAATTTTTTTCTTTTTTCCCTCGGTCATTGTGGACCAGACGGTTATGTAACTCAGTTTTATGGATGCAGGGGTTCCTCTACGATCCCTTGTCGCGCTTATGGTTGAAGATCTCCCTTTCATTTCTGCTGCCCCGCTTCATTGTGGCCGCATCTTCCAGGGGACTTCTCTGTTGCGTCCCGGACGAGCCAGGGTGGAAAGCCATACTTTAATGCAACCCCTTGACACACAATTTCGCCTTCTTCCCCTCCACATTGAAGGAGTGTTTTGTTCCGTTTGTTGGCTTCGCCCTTTACACAAGCTCGTGTTCGCCGGAGACGATTTGATATCCCCCTTCGCCATCAAAAATCTGAGCACAGAAGTGTATGATTCGTGTTATGGATGGTGGACAATGTCGAAAGCGTTGCCTCGGCTGTGCAGCTTGGAATCAGGTAAGATGACTTATTCCGATGGTTTCTTGTATTGCATGAATTATAGTCCATTTAGTGTGTTGGCTTGTGATATTAGGCAAGGGGTGAGGAGTAAGATACATGCACCCATGCACAATTTTCTTAGGACCCCCAATCTGGTAGAGTGGCACAGAAGGCTCATTTTGGTGGCCGCCATTGAGAAGAGCAAGCTCAATGTACCCAAGAGCATACAGATGTGGGGTCTTAAGCATTCCAGGAATGCGTGGATGGAGCTAGAGCAGACGCCCCACCCCCTCTATCCTGATTTCATCAGGGTTTCTGAGAATGAAGAGGTCGAGGTCGACGGATTTGGTGATACAGAGGGAAATTAAAACGTGTATATGCGCGTCGACGAAGCACGCAGGGTCGTTTCTGTGTCACCTCCATCGAATGTCCGATGTAATTTCTTCTGAAAAGACGTCAACGTCTCTGCAAACCCCCGATGCACAGTCGAGTTTGTTGATTTCTTCCACTGGTGTTAGCTAAAATATCAATACCTACTTTTATTCTTGATTTTCTGCCTGTTCGGGGCATTCCTTTTGCATTCAAGGTTTGTGCATTGGAGTTTTTTGTTCTTCCTTGGAAGGATAATCTTTCTATAAGTGATAATTTTTCATATGCAGGATGAGGGTAGATGAATGTGTAAACCGCTTTAAATGCATGTGCTGTTTTTTTTTAATTTTTTTGGTGTCCACAACATTTCGCAAATACCTTAGAACGTGTCGAAGGTTCAGTCCTTCGCTGTTTCCTAGAAAATACGTCGAAATATGAATTATGGGTTGTCCATGTGTCTTTACATTGACTGCATAAGCTACACAATAGATCTTGGGAATTTTCCTATGTATGTGTCATCTGTTAGCTTCTAATTCATGTTAACTGTTGGCAGATGTTCCTTTCTCTGCAAATAGTTACCCTGTACATGAAACCTTATGAATAAGTGCACGATCTATATCTTTGTTACAAATTGAATGGAGTCTTTGAACTAGATTCGTGACTCACGTACAACAATTTAATTACGCCGAAGTTGTGCATAAGTTGCGCTGAGTCCTACGGGGGCACAAATTGGCAATTTGACTTATGTGTATGATCGACATATTCATATTTTAATTTTTCTACATTCCTCTATTTTTTTGTCGACATATTATTTTTAATATGAAATAGTGCGTTGATAGTTGTAGTGTCGCACTCCTACCCGCATGTGCAATACGGCCGGCATCGTCTACCGTGGGAATGGTGCAACAAAGGTTATAGTGCACGTAGGGCACATGTGTTCATAAACAGAAGAAGCAAAATAAATATAACTAGACATTACACCCAAATGAGACACATCCTTATCCTCAATCTTCTTCTTCTTTTGCATACAACAAACAAAACAACAACGGGTACAAATACAGATCCAATTGAACCCGCTTCAGATACAGATACAGATCCAAATTGATTAGTTTGTATATAGTAAAATGAGGAGATATTAAGGTTACAGATTTATCTCCCTGTGCAGGTCTTATTTAACTCATAATGGTGTTGATTTTAGGAAAACTATTAGCGAGATCTCCGGTTAGCACAATTCGCCGTATTGTTTTGTTTATTTATTTATTTTAATTCTCGCTACAACTATCCAGGATCTTCTAAATTTACAAAGTTAACTTGGATTTCAACGTGGCTAACACCTCCAAATCTCAAATAAAAGGAAAATGACAAGTCAGAAAGGCCATTTTGGATGTGTCACTCTCCATGTTCTACTTTGGGTTTTGAAGAGTGCTTAACCCGGTTGGTGGTTTTGTTTGACATGGGCCTATTTTTCCCATGTTATATACATGGAGAAACAAACATGTACGATACTTTTGAAGCTATACAATTCATATGATATCTTTTCAACCAGAATCTTATCGCTTTAAGTAATATCTAATTCAAATGCCTTTAGAAAAAAATATAAAATGCGTCCTAACTCTGCAAATCTTAAATTTCCTACATTAAACTTGTCTTATTAAGAAAATATTGATAATGGCGTATAGGATGAGGATAAATCTAAAATATCTATAACTTGCAAACCCTAAATTTTCATTGTTGTACTTGTCATATCAAGAAAAATATTGATATCAAAGCATACAACGTGGCACTTTTTTATGTTTTTTATTTTATCCCTCTATAATTTTTTTTTGTTATTAGTTTTTACCCTCTCGGTCGACCGAGGTTCCAAGCCGCCAATAAACACTCACCTCTACGTGTCTCACTTCAAATGCATGTCACGGCTTGCTGTAATGGGCCTCCCCTCTTTCCGAAACAAAACATAGGGAGGAATTTGCTATGTTGGACCCCAGTATCTCCATTTTAAACACCATGTTTACAGTCTCTTTCATCCAATCAAAGAAACCAAGTGAATGTTATCATATTTCTTCTTGTCTATTGAACACGCATCTTCACCACTTCCTTCAAATGTAAGATTTTATTAGTGCTTTTCCATGCCAAATTGAGGTCTTTCATATATGCCAATGTTGTTTTATTGAATGTGAATATGTATAGCAAGAATTAATGTTGTTTAATTCTCAAGTCAGTTGACGTAAATCCACCCTTGCCACAGTCATTTTGGATGACGGTCACATATGATCGCTATTTCAAATTCCCACCCGTTGTTTAAATATTTTTGTCATCTGGTACGAATGATGAAATTATAATTGTTTTTATCATAAATATTAAGGTTAAAAATATATATATTTACGCCCAAGGCATGTCAGAGGTGGGTTGGGGTTAGGGTAGTCTGACAGGTAACTTTGCGGCCCACAATTCAAAGTGCGTCGACACCCTCCATGGAACCACCTGAGACCGTCGACCTATATGTGTTGTATCTTTGGTTTCATGAAATTGGAAATGTTCGTTCAATCCTTTCATAAGCATAGAAGAGTAAATTTTTTTAATTTCATTTACTCTGCTTTAAATGTTGATGTCCTTTGTCAGCCCATGCTAAGGTCAATAAATTAAACTTTCCTGTGGCAAGAGTGATAATGTTGTTTATAGAATTTACTTCCGGTAATCTCGAATGTTGAAAGGTCATCAATTTTATAGTAGTGTCCAAATTTCCAAATCCCACTCCACTTCCACATTATGTGCATGTTTTTCCTTCGACTAAAAATTGGGGGTTATTTAAGTTCATAGACAAAATGAAGATAGAGTGTTTTTGGTGGTGGGACGAAACATAAGAGATTATGTAAAAAACAAAAATTGAGTAGATGTTGGCGTCTTGCCAATGACGTTTTCACTGAGGGAAAGACCTGGTCAACAGTTAATAGGTGTCAGACATCCAAGGGAAAAGATAGGTTCTATTTTTGTTGTTTGTACATGCACATTGAAATAATTAATCTCAGCCTTCCATTTCACTCCCCCCCTTCTCCGCTAACGTCACTTTCATGTAACACATTTCGTGCATTCGCTATGTATTAACCCCGAAAGTGTCCAAGTATCTCTCTTCCACATCATCAATATTTTTTGTCGACAATGTTCACATTTGAACTTTATTTCAGAAAGGATGAACAAGAACACGAGAAGTGAACGCCAGTGAAAGGTTTTCCGTCGACTAACATAGATTCCTACAACAATGCTTCACTTTAACTATTTGCATGGAATATTCCATAGAGGATATGCCTGCTTGCATTACAGGTGGTCGCCAGTTTAATTCCCCATAAGCGTAGGTGCTAGGTACTCTAGATTGGGGATTATTATTTTTGTTAAATAATAGAGATGGGAAAAAACATCATTTAAAAAAAATTAAAAGTAAGCACACAAGCTTCTCCTCGTCACTACTAAAATGGCCATCTTTTTCCATTGTATTTAGTGTGTCACTATAGTGCCAAACACCATCAGTTAAACCCATTGGGATGACATGGCCATTCAAAACCCTTATACGGAGAGAGATTCCACAAATATGTAATGGGAGCATGTTACCATCATCCTTGAGTTTAGTATATGCACCTGAAAAAGTCCACAGAGGTTTTAAAAACTGCATTCAAACAAAATTCGGATCAAGGACCTCATGGAATGTTACTTAAATTTCGTTAAAAGATAAAATATATTATATCCTGGTGATGGTTTGTTGCATTGTAGCAAAAACTCGTTTCTATTTTGATGTATCGTGTTACTCATTACTTCTTTCATCACATGTGTCCCGCACTTGTTCCACGACTCAATAAGAAATTTTATGTGTGGGAACCTTAATCACGTTCTCGAAATATGAAGAGAAACCATTATCATAGATGAACATGAATACAAAAACATCATGAACCCTCAATGCAAAATTGTATTTTCATTAAAAATTGTTGACTTCCACATTCATCCAAAAAATGCAAGTTTTCCTTTCAACTATTCTTTTACAACACCTTTCTTGTTAAGATATCTCCACACTATGTTTCCACGACACCTTATACGTCATAACCCACTTCTTTTTCAAACAATTAACAAAATCTACACATGATATATATCTTCCTCCTTAAAAAAATGTTAGCTTCCACTAATTGTTCCCGCCACGACCCCCGCCTCCCCAACATTATACTCTCACAATCCCTACTTCTCCCTCCAATCCCCTCTTCTACAACCCTATTCCTCATTTTATATTTGGGTCCCTCGAAATAATCCTCATTGTAAACTTCCCCTTCGGCGTCCACATCGCACATTTCACGTGCGATTGCTAGAACATACATATCATGTATAACCTCAATAAAAAACATAATTAGTAGGTCAGAAAATAAGTCCCAATAATAGAAGAGGTTCTTGTTACTTGAACTAATGAATGAGATGCAATGCTACTAGGTAGTCATGGTCATTCCAAGATTGCATCATATCTATAGATAGGTGGTAGCTCTTCTGCATATTGCAGAATAATTTTAACACTCATGTGTGTGATTACTATCAATACCACCACTAACCTCCTCACATATAGGGGATATCAACTAAAGACTCATATATTTATTCATTATTGTAAGCACAAGAGAATGACAGAATATGGATAGAGTAAGCCATGTAAGTAGAAAGTAATAAAACATGCAATAAATAATGGATAACTAGGGACAAGCGGAAACCCTACGGAAATTAGGGGTTTTAACAAAATGCATAATCGGGATAGAAAACCTAAGCCAAATAGGTAAAGGATTTGATAACTAAGTGGTTTCACGAAATAATATACCCAAATTAATATTTGGAAACCCTAAATTTGGGATAGAGATTTTAGAAACTAATATCCATTAAAATTAATCTTACATAAATGCTTGAACTTTCAAATCTGACAATAGATGTTAAATGATATTGATAAGTTGCATTCAATCAAGAAACATGATGAATATATTATAGCATAAGAGGCTAATTATGGATTAATATATAACAATTACTGTTGATCAAGAATTTCGCGCTTGTTACCTGTCCAAGTTAATGCACCAAACTAAACACAAAAACCCTGAAAAACTCCAATGAAATTGATACCTGATGGATAAGATCCGAAGATGTAGACGGATGAGGAAGCCGATGTAGATAAGACGGGGCGCACACGAGCAATTCTGCACAATAGATCCAAGTAACCTGCGAGACACCGATGCTTGACAAAAAAAGAGCACATTAAAAGATACTTAGGTGGACTGCCCGAGAAGCCGGGTCCGGGAAGCGATGAGCTCCCTCGGCGGATGTCAGTCCACGTTTTCAATTAAGTAAAGAAGCATACATGATAAAAGATGTACGTACAAGACTAGATTTTATGATCAAGGTAATAAACAGAATCTAAACAACAGGCAGAAAGAAACAGAAGATAGGGAACTGTTGAAAACAAAGCTAGATTTGTGTTACATGTGTCCTTTTACCTGTCTGCAGGATGATCGGCGTCGATTATGAGAATCGGCGTCGACTAGTTAAAATCAGCGTCGATTATTTAGATTGGCGTCGCTTTTTAAAATCGGCGTCGACTGGTTAAAATCGTCGTCGATTATTTAGATCGGCGTCGACTGGTCCAGATCCGAGACAGAATGCGAGAAGATTTGGAAATCGGAAAGGGAAAGGCAAGATCGTTAACGTCTGCTGGATCTGCAGAAGCCGGTGAGTCACCAGAAGATCAATGGATACGTGCGATGTTGATCTGATAAGAACAGAGTAATGGTGCTCCTCTCAGGGATTGATTTGGACAAGATCCATTCTCATTTGATAGATAATGTTGACACTAGATGCGCAAAGATCTCTCGTTCTCTCTCTTTCACGGTCTGTGTTTCTTTCGCGATCTGTCTCTGTCTGTCCTTCGTGTTCGTGCGTGTGCTTTTTTTTTTCGTCCATCTGTCCCAAAACTGAGTTCTAGGCTTCTATTTATAATCGGCGCCGCTCCTAAAAATCGGCGTCGGACCGTACCGGTCGGTGCCGATCGCGGAAAAGGACTCCCGAGATGGCCAAAATGAACGATTTCTAGAAAGATAAGAGTTATCCCTCCACCTCAAATATGGGAAATATCCCGCTGCTTGATTCGTGAGGAGGAGAAATAGGAGGGACACATGGATAGGATAGATATGGGGTAAATAAGTGGTTAGGATACATGTGAAAAGGTGGTAATTAAATAGTTAATATTTAATTACTCATGGATAAAACATAAATGGGTGAATTAAACTTAGGATAGGTGTTTAAAATGTAAATTGAATAATATCCCAAGGGGAAAGTGGTGATATAAACATGCCCCAGGTTACCAGAGAGAGCAAACGCGCACAAGGGACACCGGATTGGATAATCAATTTTAGGTGTCTACAATTACATTAAGAATAGGTACACAAGTAATTATTGAAGGGATTTTAATACTGACATTATCAAGTGCTAAATTACCAACTTTAGATTTATAAAATAATTATATGTATTTGTTTTGTCACCATTAATTATATTTTCATTTTGATTTATTGATGTCTCTTTGTTGATAACAACATCTTCCTATTCATTTTGTTACTCATAATTAGTTCACAGACTCCCCAACCTTGTCATCTAAGATGTTTAGGCGTTGGGCTTCAGGTTTGATTCAGAATTATTTTGTCATAAATGTTTACTCTCCCTTAGTGGAAAATCCTTTTAGGGATGCTTCCCCAATTTTCTTTTGAAAAGGAGGGACACTTACCATATAAAACTTAAATCCCAAAAAAATATGGTTATTGAGATAGTTTTTGATGACCTATGTTGTAAGCCTTGGTTGTGGATAATCTTGTCAATTTCACGATGAGGAATGCCTCTATATTTCTTGTCACTTAGATATAAATGGTTACCCCTTTTCTATGGGTCAATTGTTTTTTTGATAATCAAGTGTAGATGTTTTATTTTGGTAACAAATATTAGTTTTACACCTTTTTTAAGGTGAGTATTAGGTTGGTGTAATGCCCACATTTTACACACAAAAATATAACAATAAAATACCAGGATAAAAAAAATTGTATTTACATTTCTCACTACACAACATCGCAAGGGCTCCAAATATAGAACCTTGACAGCGCTTAGTACACTTACATAAGTCATCGACTCATATAGACACATGACAACCCCATATATAAGTCTATGCCACACTTTCTCTAATGAATGAATGCTAGCAATAACCCAACCACAAGAAAAGGACTCAAGGATTGGAAAACCCACCACATCATTTCTTTAAGTGCATCTTAGTTACTATTAACATTCCAAGAACATTATCGTGCAAGGATAATTTTGTACATTTTCCACATATAGATTCTTCAATTCATTTCAGATTCAACTTATTGTTCGACCAGTTAAGTTTTCTCTTGTCCCTTATAACAATCTCCATAACTTGCATAATTAAATTCCATATTTCCGATTACATACAAAGTTCCTAACTCTCTCGTTCTTATGCTAAAGGTTTTTTTCTCATAATATGTTTAGTTGGTGTTTATTTTATTTTATCCTCATAAAGCAAGGGGACCAACCAAAATTTGTTGAGGGATAAAAATAATACGATTCAAAGGAGGTGAAGGTTCAAGTTTCCTTTTTCTATAAACCTCCTTCCATTCGAAGCACATTTGTTCTCGTACTATGGTGGTTTTAGTTCCAAATTTCATTTGATTCAGTTAAGCATTTACAAGACATTATTTTATTTTATTTTATTAGTGGAATCTATATTGACTCAAATGCCTAGTCCCACCAAGAGTAATTTTTATCCATTCTTAACAAAAGTCAATGCTTAAATCAACCATAAGGACATCAAATGACAATTTGTTCCTAAACCATTATTACATTTTTTTTTCATTGACATTGTTTCTTAGGTCTCTTTTTTTTAAGCTTCACTTTATAACATACCTTGATTTACAAAAGTACTTGTCTAACCTCTTGGAAAAAGTAAAATATTAAAAGCATTATAACTACACACGAACCCCAAGTTAACCTCCTAATCAACTGAGGTTTGGTTTCATTCCAACAGCACCATAGGATCTACGCCTTAACTATATATGAGTTTAAGGTGAGAGGACATATTTATGCTAAATAATCCTTATAAAAGACGAAGGTGAAAAGTTGTTAGAAACCAAGGTAACACATTTAGCTGAGAGGGACTAAAGAGTTATTTATGAGAGTTTAAGTCATAGAACAACTATTTCACTCTCTCCATTTGTTTCACCTGGGGTCCCACAAGGAATTCATTCGATGAAGAAAATTAATTCTAAATCTATCTCCAGAAGACAAGGTAGTCCACTAGGATATGAAGGAAGAGTTAGCTCTACTTACTCCGGATAAAGTTTGACTGTGTCGCTCCTATCTATCAGGTTTACGATGATGTCACTATACATACCGCCGAAGACGATAAACCCATTCTCAGGCTCTTATGTACCTAAACTAGAAGGTTCCATCGATTGAAAAGTTTGAGTTCATTCTACGGTTTCAATCTATTCTATGGTAAAAAGGATCACACATGAAGACATGTTATGCACAAATCTTATACTAGGGTTGAGTGTTTTGATTAAATCTCTTTATTACATTTACAAGGTAAGAATACAACATAGTAATTAATTAATTGTTTATTGAACACTAAAAACACGCTACAAGGATATATATCAATCCTTTTTACCAAAAGTAACCTATGAATCACATTGCACCTGTGATTAAATGCACGTTTCCTGAGATATACTTAATGCTACCATCTCAAACATATTAGTAATTTCAAACACAGCCTTTCTGTAACATGGGACTACATTATACATATATACACTTTACAAGGAACTATATAAATCACAAAAAAATAAATAATAAATTACACAATGCCTTTTCGTCGTCTTTCTTGTATCTTGCAAAACCATGTGAGCATGAAATCAATGATAAATCGCTGGCATGACATCCACCCTAATCTAGCATAACTAACATTTTTAGTTTCCCATTTACATAATAACATTAATAATTTTGCATTTGAAGGAAAAATGTTAGAGGCACATTTATTTCTTTTCAATTTGCTTCATTTCCTAACCAAGGAGAGAGAATAAAAATAGGGAAGACAGAGAGAGAAACACTATTTTGCCAAAAGTTCAATTTCACACAATAAATTTTCAAGTAGTTATTTATAAGTGTCAACAACTTTCCACGATGGTTTGGGCAACCCGACATGGGTCATAAAACTTCATTCTTACATTTCCTTGTTAGCTGTAAAAATGTTCAATTATTGCTCGGAGGCTAAGAAGCCAACTTCAAACGTTGTCCTCTAATGAGCAAACACACTCTAGGTAAGTTTCTATGTGTTCACCTATACACTAAGAATTTATAGGAATTGACAGAATTCAGAACTGGCAAACGGTTTACAAACAACAACATGCCTTATGGAGCCTCTGGTCGTAGTTGGTGCAATTTGACCTAGTCAACTACAACCGGAAGCCTAAAAATGGCTTTTCCAAGCTATCAGGAAAGGTGTTTTTCCTCAGACTAAAAGTACCAGGAAATTTTATAGTAACATTACTAGAGGTTGGTGAAGATGGATAAGCATTTTGTTGTCCAGGATTCAAATGGTAGTTCAAAACGAAAGCCAACTTTATAATTTTAGTAGCTTCTTACAACTACAAAATGGTGTAACATTGCTCCTATTAGGGTGTCAAAAGGATCACAAATGTTCATCCAGAGTCAAAAAAAAGGTTAAGATGGCTCCCCACATAACAAGGTACATGAAAGAAGCTTAACATCCCATTTTCGGAGTTAGAAGGGTACTTAACGAGTCTCCGAAAATGCAAATTTATCTATTTTAATAGGGAGATGGTCGACATTTTTACTGGGAAGTCAATTTTGTCTTGATAATAAAACAATCTTGTAGAGATCTAGTTTGGGCAGGAAGTTTTCTAAATCACCTCAGAATGAGGGTTGAAGTTCATGGCTTAATACAAAAGGGTTATTTTTATTGCGTGGGCTGCAATACCAAATTTATTGATTTGTAACCAGATAATATAAATAATTAAATGTATGATAATTATAAGCTTTTAAAATTATCTTTCATCACAAATGAGAAACTAAAGTACGATAATTACAAAAGACAAGGAGAGACGAACCATGCCTGGAGGAAAAAAGTGGGTCAAACCCACGAGATTTGGTTCAACATCTCACTTAGGCATTTCATCAAACAATTCACGAGCATCGATCTATCCTCCACGATGACACACAAAACTTATCGATCCCTTGAAAATTTCAAACAGAATAAGTTTCCCATTATGTTTTGACGATTATCTAAGGCCTGCTCGAGGATCGATACTGAACATGAGCTGGAAGAATGTTGGAAAAGTTTTATGGAGCCAAAATTCTTTCAATGCCTCCAAACACTCCAATAAATTTGTTGAGGCTAAAACAAAATCTCTGATAAAAGGAAGATTGTAGGTGTACGTCATCCTATTTTACTAAGATGTTGCACCCTAATGATAAGATAAGAATGATGAACTCCCTTTCAAGCATTAAAACAAATAGCTGACAACCTTACAAATGCATGTTTATCTTGTCTACAGCATCCTAAAAAATGAAATAGCCAACAATCATTCCACATAGCCCCAATTTGGAACGTGATAAGAATATGCAGGGGAGCTAAGAGGTTGGCTCCACAACCACCAAAGCAATTAGTGCCAAAGTCTCTTGGGTATTTACAACAAACCAAAAGAGCCTAGAGAGAACATTGAAACCCATACACCACGTTTTTCCTGGGACAGGTTATATACCACTCAAGTTTTCACATTAGCATGCACATCTACCAAGCAATTGTAACTACAACATCTGACACTATTCCTCTATCTTCTATACTTTGATGGATGTCCATACTCTATTCCACAACTCACATCTGGCACAAGATGGGAGACACTAGCGGAGGTTATGGAATCTGGCTTTAAATATGCCAATTACATCTGCCCAAAAGTTCTATAGCATTTTCAACAAACCTATTTTGTGTATATCCTGCAATATAGGTTGTCTACACAACCATGCTTATGTTCAAGACATTCTATCAAATAGTTCGTGTGCCTGTCAATGTTTCCACAGTTTGCATACTTATCTACTAGATCAATTCCAACTACAACATATAACAAAACCTCTGATTTGGCGCACAGGCTGGGAGGAAGTTGACAATAAAATAGATTTTCATTATGATTTAAAGGAAGTCCATTCCCTATTCTAAAATCTCAGATTTTGGCACTGGATAGGAATACGTGGTAAGGGTGAACTGATCAGGTTTGAAATTTTTTTGTGTATGGATGAAACAGTGTGACTGGCTCATAAGGAACATTGTGTCTTCTGATGTGTAAACACACCACATGTGAGTAAAACATCTAAGCCATGTCAAGATATTTCCTAATAGCACAGGTTGAAATATTGGAGGTGGATACAGTCAAAAGTCCTACCCCTTTGGGGATTTAATACTGATTGAAGATCCCCAACATTCTATTATGAGATTATCTTGGTGGATGCTACCAGAAAGTTTTGAGCCAGCTGTTAGGGCCAGAAACCTAATCTTATTATTCAAGATTCCTTGATTAAAGGGCTCGTTCCCCAAGCATTTGACATATGTTATTTCCTTCAAGATTGCATAGAGGTGGTTTTTGTCTTTAACACCTGAATGAAGCTCCCCTTAATCTTCAATACACCTTTTTATTTAACTCATTTCATTCACTTTGAAAATATATTTCATCATTAAAATAATTTAATATGTTTCATTATTATTATATTTTATTTTGTTACAATATTGTCATATAACTCACAAGGTAAATTCTTACCAATGATTAGATAGGATTTACGACCAAACCCGTTGATGATTGGATAGTCAAATCAATACCTAAAACATTAAATAACACCATGTACTCTATTTATAGTCCTCCCGTAACTATAGCTTGGCCAATGTAACAAGGGTAGGTCACTACAATTGGGAATTGAATTTTGCAATAAATGCTACAATTTATTTTATTAAATAAAAACGAAGTACTAATTTTTTTTCCATTGATTTAGCTATGTTTATTTATATGTTTGTGTTATGATGTTTATTTGCATATCTATACATAGAAACAAAATCTTTAACTATCCACATAAAAAAAACAATGTCAAAAATAAGGGGAACAACATTTTAAACACGCCGCTTTTTCTTACCTCTTTTGATGTAGAAGCAACATTTACATAGGTTCCGTAATATTCATGAGATCTAATTGTATTCGGCGAATTAAGTTTTGTAAGAGTTTCTACAGATTAGAAATGAAAAAAAATGGCTCAATGTGGATCTCCCAATTTGTGAAATAATTTTTGTATGTGATCGTATGTTAAATTTTAAATTACCCATACAAAAATGGTAGACACGGCCAATATGATGTTTTGAGATTGAACAATAATTAAGCTTTAAAAACTTTAAAAGGACCGAAAAGCACTACAGCGTTGAGCATGATCATAAAATATATGTCTGTACATGTTTTTTAGGTCCACATTACTTGAAATCATTTTCTTACCTCTTTTACCTGATCTCAAATACTACCTTCCACCAAAAAGATAAGAGCTTTGCAGGATTGCTACCAGTGCATTGTAAATTCTTATCCATAAGTAAAATATGACGCGCTCTACACACAGTTTCATGTTTTAGTCACACACAATCTAGAAAGGTGAAATCAATGCCATCATAACCGCTAACAGGATTGAAGGTGAAAGGAGCAACAAAAAGGAATAATGCAACATTTATCTACCTTCAACAACTGTTGTTTTCGATATCTGGTTGACATTCATAGAGAGTTTGACCCAATATAGAAAATAATGTGAATAGGAAAGGCTTTGCATTTCTCCTCGGAGATAAGAGGACCCAAAAGAGATATTTTTTTTAATTAATAAATTCATCAAATTTTATCATGTAAGATACATTTATCTAGGTACCTTGCAGGCCGTATGAACAACCTCACGTCAAAATGACTGAGAATTGTTTTTATGTGTGAAGAAAGAACATTCCATATGTCTATTGCCTTTAACGTAAATTTTTACAAAGAATTATTATTTTTTTAAATGAGGTGGTATTAAATATATAATTTAAAATATCTACATATAATTTTTAATATATAGTGCAAGTTTTTTAAAATATATATATACTAGCAATCGCATGTGTACAATGCAATGTGAACGCCGAATGGTATATGTTATTAGATTTAGAAAGACAGTTATTACTTTTGTAGTTGATATTGATAAGGGGTGTAACTGAAAAATACTGATTTTCTATTAAAACCAGAACAAATGTTGCGAAATACATTAGAAGGGATGTTAGATAACAATTAGTTGTGTAATAATTGAATACAAATGCAAGTGAGACATGTAAGTTTGTTAATACTCACTCTCAAAAATGTAGTGAATGTGAAGTGTTATTGTCAAAGTAGACTGAAAGAATGACTAGGTGTTTTAACATATTATCTCTCCATGAAACTAAAATGAGACAGAATATGTAATTATATATAAACAAATCTGAAATGGTTATGGTACATTCCAAATTTCTTTATTACCTCAATGATCATAGCATTCCATGAGACCACATTTCTTTGAGGCATTTTGCAAGCTAAAAATGGTATATGTTATTATGTTATAGGGATAGTTTTTACTTTTGTAGTTGTGTTTGTTCAAACTATGGGTGATTGATTTTGTATATGTAGAAATATAGATGAGTCACTTCATTTAAAGAGTGCAAACATGAGGTCCAACCCTTAAAACTATTAAAAATGTAAAAAAGTGATATAATGTACAAAGCTTTGGATGGAAACAACTATAAACTGCATGGTTCTTTCTCAACATTTTAAAATTGTAGGTATTTGTGTACCCTCTCTATCACCAAGAAAATATGGTCACACTCTAAGCACTGATTTAATCTTCGTTTTCAATCATCACAGGAGCAAACCGTTTCATCCAAACCAAAAATATTTAAATTAGACGATTTTTCTTAATACTCTGGCTGGAACACCTCTTCCACGTAGGCAAAACCCAAGTTGGAGAAACACAAAATGGGTTATCAAAATTATCCAAACATATAATGTAGGGGAATTCATGCCTACAAACTTACAATTGCTACAAAGCTCATGTAATTTAAAGGCAATATACTACTCTGTACACTCCATAAACAAATTTGTGGAAAGGGAAAATAGAATGATTATGGAAATAACTCAATAAATGTTGAAATAAGGTATTTAAAATAAATTATAAGCAGAGAATGTTGGTACTGATGTAACAATATAAAGAAAATTTTGAAAAAGACAATGCTTGAAAAATGAAATGTGTATTGGAACAGATACATAGTGACCTCTGTGGTCTTATGAAAACCTAGTCATTACATGGTTCTGTTGGTGCTCAAAATAGTATCGCCCCATTTATGCCTTTGCAATTTTGTTGATTCACGACCTCTGTCATTATCTCCTTTCCTGTATTGTGCTTGGTCAGTCTTTGTTGCCATTTTAATCTGCTCCTGGGTCGAAGATCATATATGAGTCCATATTTATCTCCTCATTTCTTTGTTCCTCTAGAGAAGGTATGAAATTTGAGTCTCTTGTTCTTTGTCCCTTCAAAAACTCATGTTTTCCGTTCTCTCCATTTTCCACAGTCAGGATTTGTCTTCCTTGTCATTTTTTACCTAGATACTTAAAGAAAAATGGGTTGATGTGTCCCCGAGGAACATATTTGAGCCTTGAAACATTTCTAAACTCTCTATCCTTGGATAAAATTTCATTTTCATGCTCAAATGGTCATTTTTCTATATTCTACGGTTTGACGGGCGTTGAACCAGATCAAATTTGCATATTTGCATCAACAGGGAACGTGGCATCCTTTGGTTGGATACGGCTCAGCTGGATACTTCAAAAATTCTATAAAAATCCTCAACTTAAAAATGTGTCCACATGGAGGAACGACGCTCATTTGAGAATCTACTTGTTGGTCTAGCTTTGAAGTAGTGTCGGGAGGACACGTGGAGGCTTGGCAGGATGGAGACACATGGAGGCTTTCGCTGGGTTTCCCATACTTAGACAAATTTCAAAAGGTTTTGGGGAAGTCCAGGACACGTGGAGGAATGACACTCATTTGAAGATCTACTTTTGGGTTTGGCCTTGGAGCAGTGCTGGGAAGACACGTGGAGGACTCCACTCACTTTGCATTTTTGCATAGACTTTTCAATGGGTAAAGGAGACTACTACAGAGCTTAACAAGTGCGCCTTCCACTGGGCTTCAAGCCTTCAAAAAAAATTTTGCTAGAGTAGGACACGTGGTGAGCTCGCCCTCATTCGGGCTCTCAAATTTTGGGAACCATCTCAAGAAGCGCCATTGTGACACGTGGTAGTTTGAAAAGTCAAAAGCGGTGGGGAAGCGGACCATTGGAGGAAACTTAAAGTTTTTTCCTTTTGTTTCAAAAGGGTTAAAATATCAAAAATGGCTCGCGAGCCCAACAACGGAAGAAGTCAAAATAAGTTTCTGGTCAAGGGGGCAGGTAGGCGGATCATCGGGGGCAACTTGGAAATTTTGCCTCTCGTATTCAAATGACTCAAAGTATCAAAAATTCCCGAGGGCCTGATGTAAAAGGTAAAAGCTTGCTCCAGTCAATGGTGAAGGTGCGGGCTTTCAAGGAGGAAAAGTGAGAATTATTCCCTTTAAGGGAAAAAGTGTTAAATCCATAAAAAGACCCTGGGTTCCGCTGGGACCCACATTATAAATTTGAAGTGGAAGGGTGGAGCTGTACGGAAAACTTGGAAAATTTTCCTTTTTCCAAAAGATAGTCAAATGGCAAAACTTTTCCGCGGTTCCTCTGGGACCCACCTCAGGATGTGTGTCAAGCCCATTTTCAGAAGCGGAGGTGCGGAGCAAAATGTAAAATTTTAACACTTTTTCAAAAGGGTCAGGAAAAATTCAAAAGAATTCGTCGAGCCCGTTATTGAATATTCCACATGGACGGCCAAAATTCAAATCAAATATCAACGGTAGTTGTGTGTCTAAATATGATTTTCACCCCATTTTTTCTACAAAGCTCCTAGAAGTGCGAGTCTTCATCATTTCTTGCTATTTTCTACACAACAAATAGAGGGGTGAGTTAATTTTGATATTTAGAGTTTGGTGAGAGAGATCTGGAGATGTATTTCGCCATTAAAATGGTTTGACTATCGGGCTCAATCTAGTTTTTTGTTTTTCTTCTCCCGAGAACGCAAGGAGCGGAATTTGACAAATTAGGGGTGGAAGTGGTCGGCGAATGGATGGAAATGTGATTTTCTTGAAGAAGGAATTGAATGCGGGAGATATTCAAAGAGATTTTCCCTTGAGCACCTGGTAACTTCTTGCAGATCAGATTCTGGGAATCACAATCGTGATCATGGCCAAAATGCTAGCACTCAATGTCTGGATCTTTTGGGAGAAAGGGGGTCTATCGTAAATGCTATAAAGGGAATGAATTCATCGTGTAAATGGTTGGGTGTTTTTGGAGAGGTCGGGACTAATTTTTCTAAGTAGAGAAAGCTTGACAGAGCCTATCCTTTTTAAGAAGTTGTCTAAGAAGCTTGTATATTTTTTTTGTGTCAAATTTAATCATGTCAAGGTAGTTTCACATGTACAACTATTGACAAGCTTTGAGATTGTTCTGGAAACTTTCCCTTGCTGATAATTTGATCAAACTTGGGGTATTCTGTGTAAATCTTTGAGAAAAGTGTATTTATTGCATCTCTGAATGCATGCAAGTAGTTTTTCTTGTTTCCGTTGTAATCTTGTACCAAATTCTGATGGGGATTTAATTCATTCAGGATCTGCTCACTTTCTCACAACCAGCACATAGCTCTCCTCTTGCACTTATTGCTTCAAGGTTTTGTGTAAAGAACATTCATGTAAACATTATAATGCTGACACCTTAGATCCTAATTTGTTAAGTGTCTTGGATCTTCTAGCTTTTCACCCTGCACATTGTCTTCCTCTAAAACTGGGAAAAAAGACTACACTTTTTTCTTCATGATCTTGGAAAATTAAAAATATTAGATTTAATCACATCCTGCATATGAATCTCCTCTCTTTTAATCATCAGTTATTCATTAATGGTTTATCTCATTCTACACACATACCTTTTCACTCAATAGATATTGTAATGCCCCCCCCCCCCAACTTATTCACTAAAACTTTTGTGCTCAGACCGAGCTTGTCATGCACTTTATTCCATAAACGGGAGAAAATGTCATATTTCAATTTCCCATTGTTGTTGCAAACGTTGGATAATATATTTATGTGGTCAAGGTGGTGTGTAAGTAGTCATCCTTTCATTTCGCTCCTTCAGAACTATATGCGAGCATCTCGTATTATAAAGAGAGCATCTCTTATTATAATGAAAGACCACTTGGTGAGTTGTCATATGTCCAAAGATGGACAAAATCTGTAATGCCCCCCCCCTAACCTACCCGGACTCAGTCAGCGTCATCCCCTTGGCGTGGAAGGTGGAGCTCTTATTGTTTGACGTGTTGGAGTCGCGTTTTTCTTTTTCCTTGCCGTGATCTCTCCAGGATTCTCCTTTAATGCGTTTGGGTGAGTGTTGGGCGTAGTTGATTGATGTGATGGATTAGATGGAGCTTCAGGCCAGTGTTGCAGGCGTGTATGAGACGTCTCCTTCATTTCCTCCTGGGTGCGTCCTTTTCTGTCTTCCCCGGCCGCGTGAACAAGGAGGATTGTTTAGTTTTCCCACAGTTTTCTTTCAGTCTGGCCGCGTGGATTTGATATGGCGGTTTTAGATGTAGCTTCAGTCGCAGGCGCATTACCTCAACTTTCTCTGGGTGCCACGAGGTGTGTTCGAGTCGGGAAACCTCAACAAACGACCTGCACATTATGTAGCCAGGCGATAGGTGTGTTTCGATGTAGTGGAAGCCGTTTTTGGGTGCTTCCAGCAAGCGGGTTGTCCATCTACGTTATTATCTGTTCAATACCAAATGCATCCTCAGATTTGGGATTCTCCTTCAAGGCGGATCTGTTCTTTATCAGAATAATCACGAAGCACAAACCGCCTTGGCCGTTTCACATTTTCCACTCTGCCCGTAGATGAGAATCTACCTCCTTGTGTCCGATTCTGGTGACTTTGGTCACACTTTGGCTCGTTCCTACTGGCCTATCAAGCTTGGCTGTATTCAGGCCATTTTTGAGCGCTTCCAACAGGTAGACTGTCCAGATATGTTGTTTTCTGTTCAGTTATGAATGCATCCTCAATTCGGGATTTCTCCTTCAAGATAGTTTTTATCAAATCCGATTAAGTGACAGTGAGAGTGTTGCCAGGAGAACCGATGAAGTTTATTACAGAGATTCTCTGTTGAGACTTCACTTGTTTTTACGTTGTAACGCATGGGAGAGAATCCCATAGGCGTGGATCAGTTTCATATCAGAATATTCATGAAGCACTTTTTGCTTTGCAATTATATGAGCATCTTCTTAGAGTCACTATATTAGCAGGCAATAAAATGGTGCATGCTTTTTGGGTTGGTGACAGATCACACCCGCAGGCACAGAAGATCTATGCAGTGTTGAAGAAAATGTCTTGGGAGAGGAAGGTAGCAGGATATTTTCTCAGACCCAGAGCAAACGAACTTTGAAGTGCTTCCTGGGAGTTTGAATAAATTTGTTGGTAACCATAATGTAAGTTATCTCCATGACTGTAGCTGTAACAGTTGTTTTATGCAAAAAGGAAACTCGAAGTTCAGTGGAAAGGATGTTAAATACGTTTCTCAGTGGTTGAGCAAGCAGTATGAGTTGTTTTTTTTTTATGTGCAGATTTTAGGTTTTGAGGTTTTCAACAAATTGGTTAATCAAACCAGAATGGAACTGTTGAGTAAGGCCACTCTTCCATCATTATGCATAATCAAACATGAAGGGGGTCCTCGATGTGCTCAAAGCCTTTCAAAACACAAAAAAAGAACCAGTAACAGAAGTCTGTATCAGCTTTTCAAGAAAATAGGTAAAAGTTGAGTCTATAACAGCTTAAGGAAGACGTTAAAGCTCTGGAATCTTGCAGAATGGCAACATTATCTTCTTGAAGTTCGAATCACAGTCGAGTAGATGCTAAAGACAGGTATATCTCAATAATGGGAAGCAAACGTTGTTCACGCTTCTAAATTCAAACTTGGGTCATTGTTAGAGAAGCTGGTGAGTCTCTATCGAGCTCTAATCCCTCAAAATGCTCCTAACTCGATGAAGAAGTGCAAAAGATAGTTCTTGTCTTTTGACATTCCTGTCTCTTGAACTTGCTAGGAAAAGTGAACTGACCTTCTTGAGTTTTCAAGATTGAAAGGTCAACTTAGGAAGTCGAAGGGGTGGCTCGAGGTTCTTTTGAAGAGTGAGTTAGTGTTGTGTGGAATCATGATTAAATAGATAAGAAAGGGTGTTTGAGAATTGGACTGAGAATTATGGAAAATACAAGAGTTGAGAGTGAATGTTTTCACCGAGATTTTGATGCTGTCCCCAAATCTGATGAAGGAAAAGGTTGTGTTTCATCACGGTAGATGCCTACCCGAGCCAGGAGCATGGTGTAATCAGTATGTCTCGTGTCCGAGCTTCAAATCATGGGGTTGGTTTGTAGCTGTTTTTCACTGCGTGGTTGTGGCGCTAGCTCGAGCTCGCAAAGCACTTTGGGTTAAAGGCAAGCAACGGCATTGAAACAATCATATGCATGGAGATGGCGTTTTAAACCAGGCATGTTAAATCTACCCCTTGTAATAGTTTTCTACCTTCTTTCAGTATCTTGAAATGAATTTTCTTTCCTCTTGAATGGCGCCTAGACTAGATGTTTTCGTGGTTGTTTATATCACTGCCTGATTGTGTGGTTGTTCCTTTAAATCTTATTCCAATTTCGCTGATTTTGCTTGGAATGTTCCTTCCTCTCTTATAGCTTACTCTATTTCATATTTGTCTAAATGGGTTACTGCAATATTGAGTGATGTAGTCTAGTTCGTAGGGAAGGAAACAGTATTGAGTTTTGTTTGCTTATATGACTTTCTCTTAAAAAGAATTATGTGATGGTAATTATAATTGAAGGTTACTAAATAGAAGGTTAAGCCTACATACCTCTTTTGGTTGAATAAATACGCATTTCCTATTTAGGGCTCTCTTGTTTTGCTAGAAGGTACATTAATAGTGACGTTGTGTTCTGAAACTTGTTTAAGCCTGTGGGCATTCCTTCCTTTATGTTTGATTAAAAAATGGCATTTGGGGTTTGTTTTAGAACTGTATTTGGTTGACTGTTGTACCTAGTCTAGATGAGGGATAACCTGGCATCTATTTTGACCTCCACGTGTTGAGAGAATTACTATACCTATTTCTTGATGTAAACTCTTGTTTGATTAAAGCAAGGGGAAACATTGTAAGTTTAACTAAATGAAATCTCTACTTTTATTTTATTAAGGGTCGCAAGCAAGCTATCTCTAGCTGGACAGAAACAAAAGTTGTAGGTGAATCCATGGTACTGGACTCGTGAACTCGTTTCCTGTTTAATGACAGTTGATTTCCGTGATAATATCATAGGTGGCTGTTATATTTATCTGTTTGATATTTTCTAAGACTTTTCCTCGATAAGCCCACATGGATCGGGTAAAATTTTCCATCTTCTTTACCTTTGGCAAGGAGTTCATAGAACTTCTAGCCCTGACCGCACTGCGTAACCTTCCTGATAGCTATGTGCGTTGGTTCTTGGTTTGTGCTTGTACTCGTGGTAAGGTCTTTTGAGTCTGGGGCATCGTTGGTGTTTTTCCCTATGCGTATCGAATCCCTTTGTTTTCGAACTCAAATACCTTATACTTCAAACTTGGTTACTAAAAGGTCCCATTTTGTGGCCTTGTTAGGGAAATCAATTTTTATTTTAATGTTTATTGACATTGTCCGAATTATATAAAAAAAAAAAATTATTAACGACTTTTGGGTTTAGTCTTCCCTTATATTATGTAGAGAAGTTGACGATTAGGATAGGGTTTGTTGGTAGAATAATGGCCCTTTCTGTGTCTCTTTCGTACACTTTTGGAAAAGTGGATTTGTTTTGGTTGCTAGTACTACGTTTTAAGAAATCCGATAAGGAGGTAGTGGTAAACTCCTTGGTTAAAACCAAAACTATAGTTGTGTTCTTTTAAGGGCATCGAACCCATATTACTTTGAAGCCCCCTGGAAGAATTGGATAACGTCATTTTTGCTTCGCGCCTACGATCATAATTAGTACGCTTTGTCTTCTCTTGGACCCCTTTAGTTGGATGGAGTAAATTTTGGATTCCAGTCACGTAACCTATAGGATTACATGAAGGAGATATCAACACTCTTGACTTTCTTGTTCCCAACCCATAAGGTCTTGCCTTGATTTATGTAATTTTGTTCTTACTAGTATTTGGACTTTCTCCTTGTTGGATGATTTAGTTTTCTCTCTCATGAGATTAATATTGGAGTTGTGAGTTGTGTTTTAATCCATTTCTGAATTTAGAATATTCCTTTCTTGATATTGTTAATTGTTAGCTTACTATTGCATTGTGTAGCCTTAACATGCTCAGTTCTTGCGAACTGACTTTAGTTAATATTTGTGCAGATGGATTATGCGAGTAGACTAGAAGAAAAGAGTGTAAAAGTTTCATCTGTACCATTATGAAGTTCCTTGTAAAAATGTCCAATGTGTTGTAAATTGTGTAACATTGCTTGTAAAGAGAGTTGATACGACCTCTTGCCTTGTATTGTTTGGTAATGGTGAAATAAAGTGTCTTGTTCTGGTGTAGTTAAGCTTGAAATTATCCTTGTGAGAAATGGCATTCAATCTTTACATTGATATGAGTATTGTAAAACTTTGATCTTGAGAATAAATTATTAAGTTAAATCTTTCTAAGACTTAGCGACAATATTTTATAAGTAAAGTAAAATGAGTCGGTTAACCCTTAAAGAAGCTAAACAAAAATAATAATTTTATATTCAACAAATAAATGTAAAGGTGATCTATTTGAAATCAAATACTTCCATGAGTGATCAAAATGAAAACATCCTTTGTGAAGTAAACATTTATAAATTGATACCCCTAGCTAAACTAGCGAACACTATCCCTTTGGGGTGAACTCTTAAACAAGCTTAAAGGAAAACAATGGTTAGTTTCTGGAAGATATTAAGATTTAGTAAGTAGGAGAAGACTTTAAGTGAACTACTCTACAGTGTTTAAGAAATTAACTCAGTTGGTGAGATGAATTTGTGCGAACCATATATTGATTCCTTCTGAAAACTTAAGTCATGAGCTAAAGGGTGTCTTACCAAAATAAATAAACCCTAACCATTTCTTACTGTGGCTTGCCCTAGCCTTGAGTGTGTCATGTGGATTGGACTTTCATGTTGTCTTGTCAAAAGAAAAATAAATTGTCTTTGATAAGTGTGAACGTTTCCGTGCTGACCTTGTGGTCTTCCCCGTAACAAATGATTCCAAGTGTTGGTTGTAACCTTGTGACGACATGTTGTGTCGTGTTGAGTCAAAGCAAGTCAAAAAAAAAAAGTTATCCTGTATTTCACTGTGTTGTTCTTGTGTTGGTATTTTTGGTGCGTTACACAACCCCCACAGCATCAACTTCACTTCCCCCAGTATTGGAAAAATGTTTATCAGAGCCTACCCCAGTATTGGAAAAATGTTTATCAGAGCCTACACAAGAGTTACCATAGGGACAATGTAGACGAAGAGGCTAAACCAATCTCATCCGCTCCACGAAGAAGAGCCACAATAATTCCTTAATCAATCTCATTAATGCACACCCATGCGTCAACAAAGAGCGAAGATATGGCTCCATTTCCATTACGGTCATGGTTCTAGGAGATATCAAGAGAGTGATTTATAAATTTTTAATATTTATTTGAATTAATAAATGAAGAAAGAAAATATTAACCTTTATTTGAAAAATATCTCACATATTAAAATGGTATGAAATTTCATGTAAATAACACAATGACGAAAAAAAAAAATAGCATGTAATACTGCTCCTACGAAATAAATGAATTTGTTACTTTTACAAAATGAATAGTTGTGTACTTGTACTTTATAGAATGAATTAAATAATTTATGGTTGACATTTATCATAAGAATTTTTTTATGTTACAAAATGAATAGTTGTGTACTTGTACTTTATAGAATGAATTAAATAATTTATGGTTGACATTTATCATAAGAATTTTTTTATGCTTAGGTATTGTATTTTCATGCTTTATTTACACTTTAACAAAGCAATGGTATCGATTAGTGTATTTTCCATTACAATTTTTCTCATGTATTGCAAAAAGGTCAGTTCTAAGTCTATATAAATGTAATTACATCCTAAATCCCTCCCTATGACATTATCATCTTGATTCTATTATGGTCCATTAAGTGAACCACTACACATGACCATTGCGAAATTTCTTCTATTGTTCCTTTTTACATCTTTGACAACACTTTAGAAATGTGTGAATTATCTATCTTTTAATGCTTAAGATAATAAATCCTTTTAGTGGTATATGCCAAGTTTACTTGCACCATTTGACTTGAGGTTCAAGTTTAATGTATGGCATAGTACTCAATATGTACTTTTTTAATCCTCATATCAAGTTTAATGTATGGCATAGTACTCAATATGTACTTTTTTAATCCTCATATGAGATAGCTTGTTTATATCCTTAATGCATCTTGAAATGTTACAGATATTTAAGATTTACTTTGACTTTGTCATGCCCTAAAATTTTTTACCCAAAAGAGGTAAAAGTTTTTTTGTGTGATATTGGTTATGATGTTGAACATACCTATCGTGATGTTTGTGTTATTACGGTGGACCGCTACAGAGCTTAAAAAGTTTCTCACGAGTTACATTTGTCATTGTTGCATATGGGTTATGCTAATCTTCTTTGTAGCGTTCAAATTTCATCAGATGTCTCTAAAGAGACTTTACATTACGCTTCACTTGAATACAATATAGTGCAACGTTATTAATGTTATAATAATATTACATTATATACCATAATAGTATTATATATAATTATGTAATATTTTTATTAGATAAGGTAAAAAGATAGATTTTGAAGGGATCGAGAATCATGTACAATTGAAAGATAATCAACAAGGCTCAAAGGTGAAACAACAAGGAACAAAGCCACACTAGGCTAAAGATGAGACAAAACAACCAATCAAAAAAGTAAAGAAGAAAACACCAAATGAAGAAAGGGCCCCAAGAGACAGGGGAATCAAAAATCCTTGACCACCCACATGGAGCAAACCTAACTACCTTTGTCCTTTACTCTTTTGGATTTGAGATTCATCTTAAGGGGAGAACCTCCACCTTTACCTTTCTTTTTGTTGTTTACCACCTGCCATCCATCACCCCCATTAGGATCAACATTCTCATTTGGGTGAATAGGTAGTCGAATTTCAAGCACTTCCTTGTTTATGGGACTCTGAAACTTCTTGAGATAAGGTGACTAGGGAACAAAGGATCCACTCTTACAATAGGAAGAGGGAGAGAGTGTCCCCCCACCTTTCCCTCAAGATTTTCCTTAATACCAACCAAATAATTTTCAATATCACTATCCTCAAGTCCGTAGACAATAAGATTACTTGGATTAAAATCCTCCCACCCAGAAACCCTTCCTTTAATCTGTTTTTTAATCATGTGACAATCAATAGCTAGGTGACCTAAAGCAAAGCATGTTCTGCATCTAAAATGAAACCCTACATAATCTAAATTTTTCATCCATATTGAATCCTTGAGCTTGAACTCCATGGTAGCTGGAAAGTCAATAGTCATGTTCATATCCACCAATATGCGAGCATATGTGGTGTGATCAAAAGAGTCAATTTTTGGGATCAATGGCTAAGAATTTTCCTAACGTATTACCCATAGCTCTGAAGCAATCCTCACTCCAGAAGTGCAGGGTAGATATGGCATCCTAATCCAAACGGGCAAATATATAATGTAATATAACCCTATGATCATTTTAAATATTATCATTGATAAGAATTATAACAGAAAGCAATATAACATTATGGACCTTGTAATAATGATTCTATGTTATATATATATAATATCGCCATATCACGATAACATCATAACAATCATGCATTCCATCCTTCATTATGAAGTTAAATACAAATATAATTTTTAATACAATATCATAGACATTCTAACATCAAAAAACAAAACTTTATATTGTTAAGAGTAACATTATAACAATATAACATTGTATACTATATCATTTTTTATTTTTTATTTTTTTCATATATCATATTTACTAAAAACTATTTACAAATAATGATATAAATATACACATGTTAGATTATATACCTTATATTTTACTATATCTTTCATGATATGGTATATTATATAAGATATTATACATTTATTACGCAATGTAGTATTACAAATATTAAAATATAATAACGTAAAAAAAATCTTAAGAATTACAATAGTGTTTAATTATAATAACATTGTGAATCTCAATAGATGATTATGTTTATATAACAATAATATTGCTATAATATAATATATTTTTATATCATCAATGAGTTATTATATTATAGATAATATAACACTTCTATGTTACAATCATGGATGTTTATACAAACATAATATTGTACTTGTCCCCTGTACGTTATATCATAACTTAATTGTTTAAGTTATTTTTTATAACCTTACATTCTAACATACCTCAATATGCATATATGTAATATTAATTTAAAAATTTTGTAATATCTCCTTAATAATATCTTATATCACATTTACAACCTTATATAAAATTAATCTTATCTTTTTTGTTTGCCCTAAAATAATAATATCAAAGAAAGGACTTTTTTTTCCCTAGAATGGTCTCTACGTGCGCCCTTTCCCTCACTACATGCAATTCTGTGAAACCTATAGCTACTGATCCAACGCAAAAGGATCCGGTTGGTGCTCCTCGACCAGAAAATGGAGATGATGGGGGTACAAATATGGGGCCTGTTTCTCCCTGGTCGTGGATCGACCTTTCCTTTACCAATGCTGCGACTATACCTCTACCCATGGACGACTGTGCAAACCCTAGCCATTTTCAAGCACCATCTGGGGGCGTTCATGGGAAAGGCTTTATTCATGGTGGGATGGAACAGGGCTCTCTATCTATTATTCCAACATTGGATAGAGAGATTAGATGTGGATCTCTTGAAACCTCCTTCAAAGATGTCTTAAAATGCAAGGAACCCTCCATGAAACCTAGAGACATCACCCCATGTATTAAATTTGGGGAAGATGTCATTTCTTCTGAGATTTACTACTTAGAGCATGCTCCGATTTGTAGATTTGGGGGTTTGTGGCCCAGTCTTCCTGTTCTTCATGCATGGATCTCTAAGCATTGGAATCCATCTTTAACTGGTAAGATAAACTTATATCCATGTGCTAAAGGAATTTTTATTATGGTTTTCTCTTCAATAGCTGATAAAGACATTATTGCTTCCAAGCTTTGGACTTGAGAGTCCAAATATTTGGTCATGAAACCTTGGTTCCCATCCTTTAACCCGCACACAAAATCATTCTCATGAAAACTTGTTTGGATCAGGCTACCCCATTTACCTCTCCAATTTTGGAGTCATGACTATTTGGCATCCATTGGCAATACCTTGGGTACTACACTCTATATAGATTCTCAAACCACTAATTACACCCATACTACCTATTCCCAGATCCTGGTGGAACTTGACACTGATAAAAATATTCCTGCTACCATAGACCTTAGAGTGCAAAATAGAAGTTGGTCACAAACTCTTAATTATGAAGGTCTACCCTTTCCGGTGTAGAAGGTGTTTTGGATTAGGACACACCTCTACTGCTTGTGGGATGGAAAAACGTCAACATGAGAAGTGCAACTGGTGGAAAGGTGCACTCCCGGAACACCTGATTTTTGTGGCTAAAAAGGATCTTGAATCAAAAGAAGATCCCATAGCTGAATCTGATTCAACCCTGAAAACCCCTCTATCCGAAACTCATATTGTTAGCAACATGAAAAATGCACAAGTTGTTGAGGGCAACAAGGAAAATAATAAATATATCTCTTTGGATGTTAACGAGGCTGCCTCAACTGGCACAAACGCGACTAAGGAAAATGCTTCTCCTTGGTCTTCTCCTCCAATCGTGGATGCTCCTTCAGGATGGGTAACGATCAGCAAAAAGAAAAAAAATTACCCTGATGGAGAGCTTTTCGTCTGGATGATTTCTCCGATAGTGGTCGACCGAAGTACATTGTTATCATTTTTGTGGCCGGATCACTGCGTGTTTACTGTTTGTTCGCTGTCCAGCAGTTGTTTATTTGCTGTTGTGTTGTTGCTGGTTGTTTCTTTGCAGACTGCGTTCTGCAGTTGGTCCTTATTGTTATATCTGGATGTTGATCCTTTTTTTCGTGCTTATTTTTCCTATTCTGGCTTCTGAGCCTTATTGTACAAGGGTATAGTCCCTTTCAAAAAACTATTTGCCAATAATTAAAAAAAATATCTTTTTCTCTATTTTTATAATAATCCAATGTTTGATGTAAGAATTAGTTTACAAAGGTATATTTTGTACAGAAAAATTAGGATCCATCAGAGGTGTTTTACTTTTTAGGGTTTTATGAGCTTTAGGGTTTTCTCACATTTTACGATTTTCTTAAAGATAGTGGGAAATAAAAGGAAGATTATAAGGTTGTAAAATATTAGTGTGGATTTCGGAGTGAGAAGAAAGCTATTTATAAGCTTCTAATGTTTTGTAATTTGTTTCTGTAAAATAACTCAGAATTTTTGAACTCAGGTATTCATGACTTTAGTAGGCAATCCATAAACAACTAATTAGAAGGTTGTAAACTTAAGTTGCCTAGTTACATATAGTTTATAACTAATGAGAATTATAGAACCATTCATACGAACTAAACCCATAGATAGTGTAAGAGAAAAAACCAGAGGCTCGGTGGCTGAACATTATATCTAAACTGTTGCTTATATATTCAACATCTCGATAACATTCCTATTTATTCACTATTAAACATGCAAGGAATTTATTTCTCAAATCAGTATGAATGATAAAGAGTATTTATTAGGTTTAACAAAAACATATGAAATTGCATTCCATCCATGCACACCAAAATTTGTAAACATGATCGAGAAGAAAATCATTCCAGATAATTAGACACAATGTTTACAGTAAAATAATTGATAATTTGTGTATCCCGATAGCCATGAATGTAGAATCCAATCCTAAACCAGCTAAGAAGAAGGTCCAAAACTTTATATTCCTCTTCAAATGGAGGCCACAATTGATGGCAATTATATAATCATGCATGATAATGAACTCCACAGAGCATGTATGAGAAAAAAACAAAAGCTCCATGAACCATCTATAATTCTTCGTCAACATATTTTTCATTTTAATCCCTAATTCTTCATTAACATCTTTTAAACTTACATTAAGATGTAAATATTAGCAATCGCACACGTGTATTGCAATGTGAATGTTGAAAGGGATGTGGTTGAGGAATGATTTGTAGAAAGGGGAAGGTAAGAGAGAAATGGAGTTATGTTGGTTATGGTATTTGATTTTTCATCAGTAGAAGAATTATGTATATCGTTCTCAATAGAAGAAAGAGTGGTAGGGTAATCATTTATAACATTCCTTATAGTTTTAATAGGAATATGAGAGAACATATTTTATTGTGTCATTTTATATGTTAAGAGGAGCAGAAGATAAATTATATTGAATTATATCAATCCCTATACCATGATGAGAAAGAAAGGGATAAAATATTACATTATTAGTATTTAATTCAAGAGAGGCAAAGGAGATAAAATCATTTCATTTTTCTTTAGCATTCAATTTGATTAAAACACTAAGAGATGGGATAACGAGAGATTCAAAATTTCCACTATTACTAAGATTGTTAGTATAATTATCATCATAATCGTAAGTACTTGGATTATCATCAGAACATACATATCATGTATAACCTCAATAAAAAACATAATTTCTAGGTCAGAAAACAAGGCCCAATAATAGAAGAGGTCCTCGTTACTTGAACTAATGAATGAGATGCGATGCTACTAGGTAGTCATGGTCATTCCAAGATTGCATCATATCTATTGATAGGTGGCAGCTCTTCTACATGTTGCAAAATAATTTTAGCACTCATGTGCATAATAACTATCAATACCACCACTAACCTCCTCACATATAGGGATATCAACTAAAGACTCATATGTTTATTCATTATTGTAAGCACAAGAGAATGACATGATATGGATAGAGTAAGCCATGAAAGTAGAAAGGAATACAAACATGCAATAAATAATGGATAACTAGGACAAGTGGAAACCCTACGGAAATTAGGGTTTGTAACAAAATGCGTAATCAAGATAGGAAATCTAAGCCAAATAGGTAAAGGATTTGATAAATAAGCGGTTTCACAAAATAATATACCCAAATTAATATTTGGAAACCCTAATTGGGGATAGAGATTTTAGAAACTAATATTCATTCAAATTAATCTACATAAATGCTTGAACTTTCAAATCTGACAATACATGTTAAATGATATTGATAAGTTGCATTCAATCAAGAAACATGATAAATATATTATAGCATAAGAGGCTAATTATGGATTAATATATAACAATTACGTTAAGAATAGGTACACAAGTCATGATCCAAGGGATTAAGTCAATACTGACACTATCAAGTGCTAAATTACCAACTTTAGATTTGTAAAGGAGTTAGATGTCTTGGTTTTGTCGCCATTAATTATCTTTTCATTTTGAGTTATTGTTATCTCTTTGTTGATAACGACGTCTACCTATTCATTTTGTTACTCATAATTAGTTTAAAGACTCCCCAACCTTGTCATCTAAGATGCTTAGGCGTTGGGCTTCAAGTTTGATTGAGAATTATTTTTTCATAGATGTTTACTCTCCCTTAGTGGAAAATCATTTTGGGGATGCCTCCCTGATTTTGTTTTGAAAAGGAAGGACACTCACCATATAAAACTTAAATCCCAAAAAAATATGGTTATTGAGATAGTTGTAAGCCTTGGATATGGATAACCTTGTCAATTTCACGATGAGAAATGCCTCTATATTTCTTTTCATTTAGATATAAATGGTTACCCCTTTTCTATAGGTCAAGTGTTTTTTTGATAATCAAGTGTAGATGTTTTATTTTGATAATAATTATTTTTTTAAGGTGAGTATTAGGTTTACGCTTGAATTTTACAACGAATGCTACAATTTCATATGCTACAATTTCATTTTACTAAATAAAAACAAAGGTACTAATTTTTTTTCAATGATTTAGCTATGTTTATTTGCATATCAATACATAGAAACAAAATCTTTAACTATCCACATTAAAAATACAATGTCAAAAATAAGGGGAACAACATTTTAAACTCACCGCTTTTTCTTACCTCAATTAAAGTAGAGGCCACATTTACACATGTTCCGTGATATTCATCAGATCCAATTGTATTCGGCGAATTACGTTTTGTAAGAGTTTCTACGGATTATAAATGAAAATAAGTGCTTCAATGTGGATCTCCCAATTTGTGAAATAGTTTTTGTATGTGATCGTATGTTAAATTTTAAATTACCCATACAAAAATGGTAGACATGGCCAATATGATGTTTTGAGATTGAACAATAATTAAGCGAAAAAAGCCTTAAAAGGACCGAAAAGCACTACAGCATTGAGCATGATTATAAAAATATGTCTGTGCATTTTTTTAGGTCCACATTACTTGAAATCATTTTTTACCTGATGCCAAACTAACTTCCATCAAAAAGATAAGAGCTTTGCAGGATTGCTACCAGTGCATTGTAAATTCTTATCCATAAGTAAAATATGACGCGCTCTACACACGGTTTCATGTTTTAGTCGCACACAATCTAGAAAGGTGAAATCAATGCCATCATAACCGCTAACAGGATTGAAGGTGAAAGGAGCAGCAAAAAGGAATAATGCAACATTCAATCCCAATCAGTTTATAATGTTTTTAAACCATCATGATATTAGAGGAAATTTAAGCTATTCCAAAATGAAGTACTTGTGTTGGCCTATCCCAGGGCATATTAATCAAAAGAAAAATGAAAACAAGATAGAATTTGTATCTCAACATAACAGAAGCCAAACTTTGTCAGCAACGATATATTATTATTTTTCGTCACTTTCAACTGCTAAATTTATCAAGCTAGCTTCCGGGATACAATTTTTAATATGTAGTTTGAACGAGATCGAAATAATAAAATGGAGTATTGATGTATGTGTTGAGGTCACTCGTCCAAGGGAGATGTTGATATGAGATGTCATTTATTATTTTTTGGTAATGAAGGGAAGTTATATAGTCCAAGCCACCAACAACTTACAATCACGTATACATATATTCATCACCACAAGAACTTACGATCATATTGTTGCAGACAAAACCATACATATAATATATATATATATATGCAATGAAAAAATGCTAAATAGACAAGAACACTCCTTACTAATTCCACTACCACATATACTGCATCACCATCCAGGAGGCGAAAAATACATATCTCCACGTGAATGCATCTCGAAACCAGTATCTACAAATAATGTAAAACTAGAAACGTGCCAGAAACCACTGTTACAGCTGTAAACAACTCCCTGAAATCCAAACACCACGTGGATGGATCATATTAAATGGAGGTAATTCATATTATCCATGAGGTGGAGATTTGGGCGCATCGATACGAATGTCAGTGGCCAACTATATTTCTACCAGAGTATACACCTTTCAACGTAAAAATAGTTCAAATGTTAATATTGGATAGATGTAACAAGTCTAAAATAAATTAAAATACCAAATCCAGTTATCAATGGCGTTCCACTGTGAGAATGGAACGTCCTGACCGAACATCAAAGTGTCAGTTGAAATCATTTAATAAGTAGTTTTTCTTATTAAAATAAAGATGTTGTTTTGTTGTTTTTTCACTATTGGAACTGCCCATTATATTAAATAAAAATATATGAGAGTTACAAGAACATGGGAAACCAAAATATTCGCAGTCCCACAAAAAAGTCACATATGCACCACAAAACACTGAAAGGGAAAATAAAGAGTTCCAAAAGGGCAAATACGAGAATTACACAAAACCAGAGAGCACTAAGCACAAGCCGCCACTCTGGGAGGAGGAGGAGGATAAGAGTGATGAAATATCCACTCAACGGCTCGGCCAAAGGAGGATAACCCTGTCAGCCATCCTGATCTAGCATTTGCATCTGTAAAGGTGCCATACTTCCCCAACCCAGGGGTGGAGAGCCAGCGAATTTGTGAACTATAGGTGGAGGAGAGGCCCAAACTGGAAATATTTTCATATCCTTCCCCCTTAAAGAATGACTCTAGCTCAGCCTAGAAGAGGACATAGCTGAATGGAGACCTTAGAGAGAGGCAGAGTAGTGGCTCCGAGATCGACTTCTGCGACGTGTTCCTTGTGAAAAGTGACTAGTGAGGCGGAGATGGCCAAGGTGATGGCAACAAAGGGTGAAGAGGGACCTGACTCGTCATGTAAGGAGCACTCCCCTAGTGTGCGAGAAATTTCTACAAATGAGAAAATTGCAAAACAACTATTTTAGATTGAGCTTGAATTTTTATGTGCATAGTAGACAAAATATACACTTTATCAATAATGGAGAATAAAGAAACAGATTGATCATTTTGGAATATCATAGCATTTCGAGATTTCCAAAAAAAAAATATTAGGTAAGGTAATAAAGCATATTTTGAAGGGATTGGGAGCCCTGTACAAATATGAAAGAGAATACATGCTCTAAATAAGTTCAAAAGAGTATCGATATAATTAGGTTAAGGACTGAAATATCTAAACAAATCCAGAAGCTAATAAAAGAATTCAAAGTGGTACGGTTGAAATAACATATGAATCCAGGACCAAATGGCTTGCGCACAAGAACAAGACTAGAACAAATGCTTAAAAGATTCAGGTTGAGAGTAGAAAGGGCATTTAGGATTGGGAATTCAGATGTGACTAATATGCTCAACAAAAGAAAGTTGCTGATATATAAGGCACCAAATAAAATGGTTAACGTTAAGCTCAAACAAGGAGTTCCAAGAATGGGAAAGCCGACGAAGCCATGTAGACTGGGCATATTGCATGCACCAGCAGGCATTGAACTTGGAAATGACAAGTGAGATGGGACACAATAGCTCATATATGGTGTTGAAATTGTAGCAAAGAAAGGCAATATCATGATTCCATCGCCAATCACACCACCATGCATCTAGAGGCTTAAGCCCTAGTTTATGGAGAATGAAATATGACATCAACTCTTGAATTCTGTAAATAGTCAGAAGGTCTGAATTGGTAAGATTAAATTTTATCTTGAGCTCGTCCCAGGAAATCCAGTCTTTGTAGGAAACCAAATCTTGAATGGTGTGAATCCCTTTGCGAGATAAACGAAGATCTTTGATTCCCATAAGTTTTGCAAGCAAAATACTATCTTCTATGATAATGGGAGACCACCATATATTCTGGGAATTGAAAGAGAAGTCGATGCAAAATATATCACCAATCCAACGCAGTAAGGGTTTCACAGCTTCAAATACATTCCATATGCTTTTGACGATGAAAGTGCTAGTAATCTTGACTGGAGCCTTAACAATAATTAAGGTATGCAACCTTATATTATTCCAACATCTTTTACTGTAAGTAAAACCTTAAGGAATGTAATTTTGAAGTAGAATTTTCTAGGCTTAACTTCTCAAAAAAAATATCACCACCCGTTTAGAATATAAAGCCACACTTTACCTGTAAACATCAATAATATCAATACCACATTTATCACGGGATAAATAAAAAACTTCCCATGCCACCCAATGAAATCCATCTAAACTAGAACTTTTAGGAAAAAGGTAATCCCAGAGAAGCTTCACAAAGAAATCTTGGGATGGGCAACAACAAGTAGAATAGTAAACATGGGTGGCTGCAATAATCTTGGTACACACCTGGAATTTACTAGCCAATGAAATGGATTTGGAAGACCTTCGAGAGAATTTATGTTCAACTATGTCATTCACATACTGCCATAGAGTAATAGAATCACTATCAAAGGCAAAAGGAATTTCCAAAAAATTAAAATTTTCTCTATTCCAAATCCACTTCTAAGGGTAAGCTTTCAACAAATTTGGTGTGGGAGAATAACTTTGTCGATAGACCAATGCCTTAGCCATATGAATGTTGAATCCTGAAGCAAGAAAAACTATTTATAGGAAATCAAAAATCACAACAAAATTCTACTCAGATTTGGCAAGGCTAAGAAAGGAATCATCCACAAAGTGGCCATTAATTAGCTGAGTTTACTGATTTGGAGAAAAAAATCCATGAATTGTGCCCTAATCATCACGTTGAGAAATAAGATATCCAAGAGCATTTATGGCTAAGACAAAAAGGGCAGGGGCAAGAGGGAACCCCTTTCTCATATATTGAAAGGTGAAAATAGAGTAGGAATGATGTCCATTAATAGTGACGCAAGTAGAAGCATCAGAGAACAAAGTTCGGACATCCGAGGTAAAAAATTATCCAAATCCTAAGGCTGTGAGCATATCCAAAACAAAATGCCATTCAATATGATAATAAGCCTTTTCAAAGTAAATTTTGAGAAATGATGGTCATTCCATAGATAACCACACCCATTCAGTTCTTTCCCATGCCACTATAATATTATCAAGAATTTGTATCTGCCTTTGACAAATCTCATTTGTTCAAGGAAAAAAATCTTGGGAAAAATATTGGCAATGCGAAGAGCCAAAGCCTTTGCAAGAATTTTGTAAGAAACGTTCAACAATGTTATAGGCCTCCAACTAGTAATCAGCTCCGGATTGGAAGCTTTAGGAATGAACTTAATGTTTCCTTGATTGATGAAACTCTCTAAAGAATTGGATTGGAGATCTTCATTGTAAACCCAAAGTATGTCTAGACCAATAAAATACCAAGCGGATTTGTATAATTCACAAGAAAAACCATCTAGTCCCAAAGATTTATCATCAGCAAGGCACAACATAGAAGCATAAAGATCATCTAAAGAAAAAGGATCATTGCATCGACCACGATCATTAGGAAAAAGCTTGACCAGAACTACCTTGATACATTGCTACAAAGTGGCAGATCATTTATTGGTAGCCTCTTGAGCTTGGAAGACTAACTGATAATGTTCCCCAAAGGAATTTTTTTATCTTAGGAAAATCTGTGAACTATTTCTGAAAAATGTGAATAGATTTGATCTTTTGACGAGCATGCTTGGCCTAGAGGATTTGAAAAAATTCTCAATCGGATCCGTACACCATAGGCTGAATGAGATTCCAAGAGCTTGAGATTGTGTCGAATATCACCATCCTGTAACTGAAGAGGGGTGCCAAAAGGATTAGATTTGAGAATAAAATATATCCCTATGAATTTTTTGTGTGGAGATGATTCCACCCATTTATGCACTCGAGAAACCCACTTACCAAATTGGCGGAGGAATTGGGTGGTGCGTTGAATCGCCACTTCCCGCCACTCATTCCAACTAGCAATAAAAAGTAGATGTGGCATCATGTTCTAAACTTTATAAATTGGTGGGACCACCCCTAGGTGACTCAGCAAAGAAACATTAAGAAGGAATTGATTTTATAGGACTTTGAACGGGGCCCTACACCAAATAATCTTAAAAGAATTTGACGATCATCTAAAAAAAGTACATCTAACCACATTGCAATAGGGGAGAGGCCTTGCATGTTAAAATAAAAAATAGGCTTCTGAGAGAGAATTACATGATCAAGTACTTAAAAAACCCAATCGCATCCTTCTCAAAGATTGGTCAAAGTATACCAAATTTGAGCCTTAAAGTCTTGTTGTTGTCTGAGAAAAGGATCAAAAATCCCCAAATGGCTTTTAAAGAAATACCAAGCCGCATGTTCGCTGACACGCCAATGCATATATGGAGGGTGTCAAGTTTTCCATTAGGATGTTATATCATATTAAAGACACCACACAACAACCAATAAGATAAGGGAAAGTTATCACCTAACCATGTCCATAATGTCGTTCTTTCATAGCAATCATTAAAAACATAAACATTAAGAATACTAAAAGAAACATCATTAATCACCCACATGACCCAATTTGAAGGATCTTTTCCTGAGGAGGTGATTAAGGATGAGAATTTTGAGGCAATGGAAATATTAATTCCACCTTTACCATCAATGTTTTGAGTATGAAAACATGAAAATCAAGAGCAATACAAGTTAGCGTATTTTGAAGAAAAAAACCAGAAATTTGGATTTCTTGTAAACAAATATTATCAAGGAAGCTAAAAAATGGCAGATGAACTGAACATAATATTTGTGAAAGAGTTCTTTAAGACCCCTAACATTCCACAAGATAAAATTCATGAAAAATCAAACATATACAACTCCCCCTTTCCATCTGGCATGCCATCCTTCAAGCCAAAAATTACAAGATTATTTACAAGTGGGATCTGGTCTGAATTAGAAAGCTCCTTATGAATGGAAGGGTTTTTGACCCCATTATCTCCTCATGTACTGTGGGACACCTCCCGTTGTGGACTACGAGAGCGATGTAGAGGAATATATGTTGAAGCTAAATTCTAAGAGTCATCTAATTGTGAAGGAAAAACTCGATGCTGTGAGGGTTTGGAAGGAATGGAAACCAACAAGGGGGTGGATCTAATGTTGACTTATCCTTGGATTAAATATGGGAAGGAGAAGGGGCAGGGGACTCGACAAGAGTGGATTTCACACATAAACCCTTATTGTTCCCAACTATAGTCCAACCATCAAACGGTTTATCACCTTTAGGCTTAGACACTAATGGTTGCATCACCACTGGATTAAAACAAACTAGAAGAGGACATTAATGAATGTGATAGTTGTTATCCAAAATAAGCCCATGTTTGTTTTGGTTAACTTGCCTTCATTCTTCCTTCATTTTTATGCAGGTAGATTTTGCAACTTTAAAGCACTCAAAAGTTCCTGGAGATGGCTTCATCAGATAGGATTTTTCTTCCCCTTTCTAGAAAGGTAAAGAAGTCATCCTAACTCCTTGTATTTTTTGAGTTATGGCTCGGTGGAGTTTACAGTGAAAATTTTCCCTGGGCGGGTCTGCAGAGCTAAGGAATAAATTTTTCCAAAGGAGATTAAGGTTCGGTAGAAAGTGGAAGAATTTTGATACTTAGTCTTTTTGGCTAAGAGGGCACAAAGGTAATTTTCGGCCCGCGAGCCTGCAAAGGCGCAAAGGAAGATAATTTGCCTAAGGTCCGAGGAGGACACGTGGCCACATATTAAGCAAATCGAGAAGGTAGAGGATCGAAGGGAATTTGGAACTTAACCCTTTTTTTTGTTCCAAAGGGAAAAAGTCACAAGTTGACCTGCACTTCCGCCAGAGACCAAAAGTGAAAGTCAAAGTAGGAAGTGGGGTTGCGGGCTACGGGAGGTATTTTAAACTTTAATGTTATTTGTGCTTTTAGTGCAAAAGTGATCTTTGGACCCGCGAAGCCTTTTTAACACCACATGGCACTTTTCACCTATGGGGCCATGGGGGTTTTTAAGACTTTTTGTAAATTTTGCAAAAAAGGGAAAAAAGGAAAGGATGAGCCCGCGGACCCATTTTTCATCGTTTTTGCCCTAATTTGGCCGTAGAATTTCAAAAGGTCGTATCTTTCGATCCAGTGGTAAAAATTCATAAAATTTGGTACCATTGGAAAGTTATCAATGCCCTCTATGCCATGGAAGCTTAAATTTTTAGTTTTGGGAAAATTTGTAGGGAGAAAATTGAAGAAACATCTCCAGCACGGAAAAAAATGTAGAACTGACCCCCAACCACCAAAATTGATGAAGTATGGCATATGTTTCTTCTCCAGCATGGCCGAATACATTGAAAAATGGATTTTTGAGGGTTCCCTTTCTATTTTAATGAATCTTGTCAGTGGTTGGAGATGTCAAATCAATTTGCCCGCATTTTTTCACCTTCCTTCATTCTATTTAATCGATATATGCCAATTTTCAGCTCATTTGAAAGGTTTGGACATCTTTACTCTTGCAGGATCCCATTTTCTCCTTAGCAGGTAGATTTGAAGGAGTTTCAGACCTTCCATATGGGCTGCAACACGTATTTTTGCCTCTCTGTCATTGTAATGCATCGTATTAAACTTTGGAATGATAATGTATGTTCTGTGGTTGATTTTCCAATCCTCTCATGCGGTTATTATTGTCCTCTGATCTTTCGTTATATTTTGGAAATCTATGCATGCTTTGTGTTGCATTCTTATGATATGTGTCTACTTTGCAAAGTAATAAGTTCAGCAGTCCTTTGGTGTATCACTATTTTTTACTTAGTTTTGTTTCCTTTTACATCTTTTAACTTTGTCTCCTTGGAATATAGAGTAGGATTTAGCATTGAACCTCTGCAAAATTCATGCATACGCCTAAACAGAGGGGTAAGAACTAGCTTTCTCTAGAGATTTTTCTCACCTTGTAAGGTCCCACACCTTGGAGAAAACTCAATGTTTTACAATCACACTAAATGACCCAATTCTGGACTGCAGATCTGAAGGTCATTTAGGGGGTGTTGTAGATTTGCACTAACAGTTTTAGCATGCCTGATGGGACCTTAGAGGTCTTCATCTTCATTTCAACAAAGTTGATGTGCAATTGTTGTAATTTTCTTGCTTAAAAGAGCCTTGATTTGCACGTCTGGTGACTCCAAAAGGATATAATCAACTGGTTTCAGCATTCCAAGCTTGAAGATTCATGAGAAGGATCCAAACAAGGTCAAGGACCAGAGAAGAGGAATTGTTTAACTATCTATAATTATCCCTAGAAAGAGGAGAAAGAGGAATAATGATTCAAAGGTCTCCATCTCCACCAAACAAAACTCTATCAACTCCTCCACCTGGTAGACCTTTCATCTAATCAACAAGGGTTCTCAAGCCAATCAGAATGGCACAACCCAATCCTTATGTCAACTTTACTGGAAAAATCCCACTTGCTCTCAATGCACAAAACCCAATTCCAATTGCAGCATTAAAGAACATCCCATACTTTACTGGAGAAAATCATACCACTCCTGGTGATCATGTCAAGGACATTGATAATGTTTGTGCAATCCATGAGATTGTTGAGATGGATATTGTTGTAAAATTACTGGCATCTTCATTCAAAGGGAAAGCCTTGCAATGGTTCAAAATCCTAGCAGCATGCTCTATTCAAACTTGGGATCATCTATGTGCAGCCCTCCATAACCAATTTGGAGAGAAAGGGGACAACTTGTCTCTATTGGAGCAACTGATAACTATCAAGAGAGCTCCCAATGAGCAACTAACAGACTTCAATATCAAATTTCAAAGAACATGGGATAGAATCCTATTGGCAGTGAGGCCAATAGATCAAGGTGCTTTCGTATACTTTCTCAAGGGTTTAAATTCTAACATTTATATGTTGATCCAATCCATGGGAGGTGTGACTATACCTGTAGCTTACAACATCGCCATTAGGGCTGAGAATTGTTTGATCCAAGCTAGTAAACTTGCGCATAGGCCTCATATGCCCTTATATCCAGAGTTGGGAATCCCGAGTACTAGTCAAGCACCTACTTTAGCTCATATTCCCACTCCTAGAAATCAGAGTTCAAATGAAACTTCTACTTCATCCTCTAGTGCCTCAAATGAGCTTCAAGAAGTTATGAAACAATTGGAAAATTTGGGCAATGAGCTGGTTACACTCAAGAGGTAGCAAGATCAAAGTTTTAGGACTTCGTATCAGCTTCAAACTCAGCCTAATAGACAACCATATCAGCCTAATAGGCCACCCAACCCAGCTCGAAATCAAAATCAAGTAAGGCCTCCTGCCAATAGACCATTTCAGCCCTATAACCCTAATGTTGCATCTACCTCTAAAGCCTTAGTGCCAGTGCAAAATAATATAGCTCAAGAGTATGATTGGTGTTTCCCATGCAATGAACCTCACAACCAATCTATGTGCTTCAATGGTGTTTTGAACCAAGCTTTGATGGTGACAAAAACTAGTGTAGAGAGTGAAGCGAGTCGAGAAACAAACTAACAACAAGGGACATCTCAACAAGATATAACTCCAAATGAGACTACCCTTATGAATCGGCAGGATGAAGATTTTTGTGGTATAAATGAAACACCTTCTCAGAGTGTAGCAGTTAATACATGGTCAAAGAAGAGGAATATTGGTGAAGGGTAGTCATTAGATCCAAGTGATTCAAAACCTTCCATCACTCCACAAGGTGTTGGCAAGCAAAATGCAATTCCAAATGTACAAGGACATCCCAAGCCACCTTCTAGACCAGCTCAAATTCCAGCTGTTATAGCCCATGTACAAGAAAAGAATGTGGAGACTAAAGGGTAGCAAAGAGATGGTTCATCCTCATTTAACATCATTAAACAAATGAATAAAACCAATGTGAACATATCTATGTGGGATTCACTATCCATCCCCGGACAAAGGGGTCTATTACAAGCTACCATGAAGAATTTGCTAACCTCAAATCAGCTAGCTCATATGCAAGAGAAGGTACTCAAAAATGCTACTCAGCCTGAGGGGAATCATGGAGGACAGCAAGGTAAAAATTTAAAGCCCCCTCCATTCTATGTTTCATTGATCATTGGGGATAAACTAGTACATAATTGTATGATTGATTCTGGAGCAAGTAGTTTCGTGATGCCTAACCAAATAACTAATCAGCTGGGCCTTCAATATGAATTCATCTCCAAGGGGGTGGTGTAATTATATGGGAAAACAGTAGCAACAATTGGGGTAATTAAATATTTGAACCTTACTCTGCATGCATGCCCCAATCTCACTATTTTGTAAGATGTGTCGGTGATAGATTTTCCACCACACTTTGCCCTGTGTTTGTCAAGGGATTTCACAGCTAGAATTGGAGGCTACCTATCTTCTGATTGGTCACACATGATGTTTAGGAAAAGGTATGGAGCCAAGGCCACAATCAGGTCTGAACCTATTGCAAACTTTCACATTGAGCCTCATACTCCAAGCCAATCAATGCCAATTGTTCAGCGTTTGATCAAGAGGATTATCCAAGCACACATGAAGATGACACCAAATTTGGAAGCATTCCAGATTTGACTCTTGACGAATGGGAAAGCAAGGTACATGATTTTGATCCCTACAAGGAAATAGAGGAATCTGAACTAGGATTCTATTACATGCATGAAGAAAATTAGCCTCTTCCTAGCATCACCAAGCCAGACCATAAAGATGACAATGAGGTATGGTAGTTGTTCTTTGATGGATCAAGAAGTAGACAAGGTGTTGAAGGAGAAGATATGTTGTTTCACCACAAGGAATTAAGTATTATTCAGCTTTTAGATTTCAGTTTTCATGTTCTAAATAAAAATTTGAATATGAAGCTTTGATACATGGATTGCATTGGTCAAGAAAGAGAGGCATCAAAAACTTACAAGTCTTTGGTGATAGTGAGCTGATTGTTAATAAAGTTAAAGGACAACATGCTACCAAGAATAATGTGCTCAAGAGTTATAAGAATAGGGTATGGGATCTCATTGAGGATTTTGAAAGCTTTGGCATCAACTCCATCCCTAGGAAAGAGAACCAAACTGTTGATAGGCTTGCAGCAGTTGGAGCAACTTTTGATGTTGTGAAGAGTATCAAAAGAGATAAAATACAACCAAACATCCATGTGATTGTGAGGCCATCAGTGCCAGACAATAATGGAAGTTGGCAAGTGTTTGAGAGCGACCAATAAATCATCAATTTCTTGCAAGAGGAAGCTGAGTTCTCAGCCAAAAATCAGGAAAAGTTGGAACAACAGTACAGTGATCAAGTGGTACAGCTGAGAACCAACAAACTGCCAAAAGGACTTGTGACTTTAGAGTTTATCTTCAATCCTAATGATCAATTTAGGAAGGAGAAAAAAACATCCAAGTCAAGGGAGAGGATTCAGAGCCCATCTCAGTTGGAGAAGGCAAGTCACTTCAAATTGGTAAAGTGGCAACCGAGCAAGAAAGGTATGAATTCATGCAACTTTTCCAAGAGTTCCCAGATGTATTTTCTTGGAGCTATGAATACTTGAGAGGTTTCAATCCCAATCTATCTCAACACATAATTGAACTAGATCCAAGTGATAAGCCCATCAGGCAAAAAGAGAGACTGATCATTCCACACATTGAGCCTCTCATGAAGAAGAAATTGAATAAGTTAATATAGGCAAGTATCATATTCCCCATCAAGCATTCATGTTGGGTTGCAAACTTAGTTCCAGTTAGAAAGAAGAGTGGAGAAATCAAGTTGTGTGTAGAATTTAGAGATTTGAATAGAGCATCCCTCAAGGATCACTACCCACTTCCTTCTATGGAGCAGATTTTGTAAGTTGTTGCAGGGTCTGAGAGGTTTTCATTGCTAGATGGCTATTTAGGGTATAATCAGATCATGGTAAAGGAATATGATCAGTTCAAAATAGCCTTCACCACCAAATGCGGAACCTATGTATATAGAAAAATATAATTTGGGCTTTCTAACACTGGAGATACTTTCCAAAGGGAAATGGATATGGCATTCAAGGGATTGATCAAAAAAATAGTGTTGATATACCTAGATGATGTTATTGTATTTTCTAAAAGTGCAGCAGATCATCTCTTTCATTTGAGACAAGTTTTCCAAAGATGTAGAAGATTTGGAGTATCCTTGAATCCCAAAAAATGCATATTCCTATCTCATGAAGGCAAGCTCCTAGGACACATTGTTTCCAAAGAAGGGTTAGCAATTGATCTAGAGAGGGTTGAAGCAATAAGATAACTACCATTACCAAGTCATAAGAAGGCTCTTCAAAGTTTCTTGGGAAGAATCAATTTTGTTTGAAGGTTTGTTCCAAACTTTGCGGCCCTTGTCAAGCCAATAACTATGATGTTAAAGAAAAGTGTTGCATTCAAATGGACAGCTAAAGGTAAGGAAAGTTTTGAGGCAATTGAAGAAGCTATCTCATGGGATCTAACTCTCATTAACCCATATTTCTCCAAAGATTTCATACTTTATGCATTTGGCGGTGGTGATACAATTTCTGCAATTTTAGTACAACAGAATGAAGAAAATACAGAGCAGTCAATAGCCTTCTTTAGCCAAAGCTTAGAGGACTATGAAGTGAGGTATTCCTTCATTGAGAAGCATGTTCTTGCCGTGATTAGGATCTTGAAGAAATTTAAGCATCTAGTTTCAAACAACAAGGTTCAATTTTTGGTTTCTCATGTGGGAGTTAAAGACTTCCTCCTCAACAAAGATCTAAATGAAAAATGTGCAGGGTGGATTACTTGGGTCATGGAGTATGACATTGAGATCAAAGTCACCAAGCTGGTCTAAGGAAAGGGATTGTGTGAGAAATTTTCCTTGAGTCAACCAATTTAAGCAAGCAAAGAGAAGAATGTTGTTTTGGTGCTGCAAGATATCCAAGAACAAAGAGATGTTCAAGAATAAAATGGTTGTGTGCCCACTCCTTGCTGGACCCAAGACATAATGCACTTCTTACAAATAGGCCTATACCCTCCAGAGATGAACAAAGCCAAAAGCAGATACTTCATATTGCAGGCTATTCCGTATGCACTTGTTGATGGTGTCTTGTTCAAAAAAGATATCAATGGAGTGTTGCTGAGATGCATTGGGACAAATCAGATTGAGCAAATGTTAGAAGAGTTCCATGATGGATCAGCTGGGGGTCATTTTTCTCCAAGAGTGACAACTCTTAAGATTATGAAGGTTGGTTATTATTTTCCCAAAGTGTTTAGTGATTGTTATGCATGGATCAAGAGGTGCAAGAATTGTGTTTATTCTTCATAGGCAAAGAGAGGTTAGCAGCACTTCCATTGCACCCAATCTTAGTTGACCAGCCATTCATGCAATGGGGTTTGGACTTCATTGGAGTAATTAATCCAAACTCAAGCCAAGGGCACAAATGGATTGTAACAGCAACAGACTACTTCACCAAATGGACTGAGGCAGTGGCACTCAATGAGGCAAATGAATCTAGCATTCTAGACTTCTATGAGGGGATATCAACCAGATTTGGTATACCTACCACTATAATATCAGATAATGCATTGGCATTCATAGGATCAAAGGTAACTGAATGGGCAGTTAGAAATGGGATCTATTTGAGCACTTCATCAAATTATTACCCTCAAGGTAATGGCCAAGATGAGTCCACAAACAATAATCTATTAAGGATCATCAAGAGGACTCTTGATGAAAATCAGAGGACTTGGCACACTAAGATCAAATCAACTTTATGAGTTGATAGGATAACTCCTAAGAGATCCATAGGTAACTCTCCATTCAGACTTGTTTATGGGAAAGAGGCAGTCTTGCCTATATCACTTGAGTTGCCAACATTGGAACTCATGAAGTAATTGGAATTTTTAGAGTGTGAGCCCATGGAGCTTAGATATGCAGAATTTATGGAACTCCAAGAAATCAGAGAGCATGCTACCCAAACAATGGAAAAAGACCAAGCATTGATCAAGAGAAGCTTTGATAAGAAAGCTAAGGCTAGAACTTTCCAAGTTGGAGATTTAGTTTTGAAATGGGATGCAGACCGAACAAATCTAGGAAGGCATTCAAAATTTGATGCCATTTGGAGTGGCCCCTACATGGTCACAAAATGCAAAAACCGCAATGCCTTCCAATTGTCTACATTGGATGGTGAGGAATTGCAGATTACAGTGAAAATTTTCCCTGGGCAGGTCCGCGGAGCTAAGGAAGAAGTTTTTCCAAAGGAGATTATGGGTCAGAGGAAAGTGGAAGACTTTTGATACTTAGTCTTTTTAGCTAAGAGGACACAAAGGTAATTTTCGGCCCGTGAGCCTGCAAAGGCGCAAAGGAAGAAAAATTGCCTAAGGTCTGAGGAGGACACGTGGCCACATATTAAGCAGAGAAAGAAGGCGGAGGATCGGAGGGAATTTGGAACTTAACCCTTTTTCATTCCAAAGGGAAAAAGTCATAAGGTGACCCGCACTTCCGCCAGAGACCAAAATTCAAAGTCAAAGTAGGAAGTGGGGTTGCGGGCTACGGGAGGTATTTTAAACTTAACGTTATTTGTGCTTTTAGCGCAAAAGTGATCTTTGGACCCGAGAAGCCCTTTTAACACCACATGGAATTTTGCACCTGTAGGGGCGTGGGGGTTTTTGAGACTTTTTGTAAATTTTGCAAAAAAGGGAAAAAAGGAAAGGTTAAGCCCACAGACCCGTTTTTCACCATTTTTGCCCTAATTTGACCACAAAATTTCAAAAGGTCATATCTTTTGATCCAGTGGTTTAAATTCATCAAATTTGGTACCATTGGAAAGCTATCAACACCCTCTATGCCATGGAAACTTAAATTTTGAGTTTTGGGCAAATTTGGATGGAGAAAATTGAAGAAACGTCTCCAACACGGGAAAAAATGCAGAACCGACCCCCAACCACGAAAATTGATGAAGTATGGCATCCGTTTCTTCTCCAGCATGGCCAAATGCATCGAAAAATGGATTTGTGAGGGTTCCCTTGCTGTTTTAATGAGTCTTGTTGGTGGTTGGAGATGTCAAATCAATTTTCCCACATTTTTTCACCTTCCTTCATTCTATTTGATCGATATATGCCAATTTTCGGCTCATTTGAAAGGGTTGGATGTATTTTCTCTTGTAGGCTCCCATTTTCTCCTTAGCAAGAAGATTTTAAGGAGTTTTAGACGTCCCATATGGGCTGCAACACATATTTTTTCCTCTCTATCATTGTAATGCATCATATTAAACTTAGGAATGATAATGTATGTTGGGACCCAACTTGAATATCCAGGTGGTTCCGTAGATCTTTCGTAAGGTCAACTTCGACACAAATTCATTTTGTAGGAAGAACATAAAAAATTGATCTTTCTCATAGCATATCACCTTACCAATGTGTTTAACTATCTCTGAAAGGAAACACCAGAGATGAAAGAGGAATCTAGGAAGCTCAATCTAAACTCAAATTTTCAATGAAACATGGCTAGTGAGGCTAAATTCGGGAGTCTTATGAGAAAGCACTAAAAATGTATTCCTTAAATACCAACAATCCACCTTAAGAATGAGGGATTAGAGATAAAAAGGATAGCGTAATAGAAAGAGATAAATATAGACACTAAATCCCACACTTTGCGTAAATATTTAGTCTTGGTTTCATACTAATTAACCCGTGTCTTTGGCCATTTTTATTTTATTTTTGTCCTTATTTTTAATCTTACACCGCACTTTCCCAGTCCATATTTTCATACTTCATTTTCCCTATTTCTAAATGGGGTGCCCAACCAGGACTAGGGCACCCCAAGCACCCTGATCCACTCTAAGCACACTGATCCTCTTTGCACTTTACTTTCACTTTTTTGGCACTTTCTAGCCATTTGAGCTTTCTATATTTTTGGTGGTCATAATTTTTAGGGTTAATTGCAAAATTAGAACAAGAGAACCATATAAATATAAATTTATGAGACCATAATGAAGGACCAAGAACTAAGAACTAGTATTTCCACCTAATGTTGCATCCAGAAAAGGCTTATATTGCTCCATTTGTATCCATCTAGCTCCATCAAAAGGAGAAAATGTTGGTTCATCTGCATCACACTTCATAAGAGGGGATTTTATTCTATTTCACACACCATTTATTTGCACTCTACATCTAGTTAATTCTTGCTACTTACAAAGTGTGGCTAGCACAAGAGCACCTATGGCATAATTTCCACACACACACACACACACACATTTAGAATTAAATTGGGTCTGAGATGTAGTGCAATGCTTGGTGATAAGTCCATCCATTTAGAAGCTGAGGACATTTTGACCCCTTCATATACATCTTTCTTTTTATGGTTTTGATGCTTTATCTGGGGTTTTATAGGTGATTCCTTTAATGCGGGTCTACAACGACATTGGCAATCATATAGTGACATTCACATGACTGAAGGTGATAATAAGTGAACATTTAGCACACCTCGGAGAAGGTTCCTTGGTCATTTCCATAGACCAGGTTTCCAAGATCTCATATCATGGTGCCTTAGGTGCCCCTATCCTTCTCTAGGCACCCCAGTCTACTTAGATAGCTCAGATCTACATTTTCCCGAGTCCCTGTACAACATTTTCCTCCTCCTTTCCAGTTGGTCTCCACTGCGACACCATCCCATGAAATCTTTGAATCAGCTAAGGCCTTTCTAACCCTTTTTACACATTAGGGTTTCACATTTCATTACTTAGATTTCTTGGGTATATTAATTACATTTTATTGTCATTTATTTACTACTTCTATAGCATATAGATTAGACCACAATATTAAATTTTATTTTAATCATTTTGGTGAACCCGGTCTTCAAATAAAAATTTTCCTTAGGATTTTTCTTTGTATTCATGTCACTCGTAGTGGTCGTTTTGGGTCTTTTCAATATTGCAAGCTTCTTTCATTCACTCGTAGGGTTTCCAAACCAATGGTTGATATCCCTACTTCTGTAGCTACCACTGAAAATCCTCTAGATAATTTGAACAATGTTCCTCTTCATGAAATAGAGGCATGTGATAGTGAAAAATCATATGATGAGGATACCAATGTTGACCAAGACCAATTAAAGACAATTAGTGATTGTTGACAAGCTTTACGTGATAATCTCAATCATCTTCTATATTTCCTACATTCTTTGATTAATGCTAAGATTACTCGTGATGCTTTGGCCTCTATAGTTACTCATTCCTCGGCTCTCATGGTCTTCAGCGCACCCATTTATGTTTTAGATCCCTTTCCTACTACTACCGCTCTTGTCGTTCACCCTAGCACTACTAATATGCATCTTGACTCTTCTTCAAATACTCATGATTTAAACTCTTTATATTAGGATGTGCAAACATAAATTCACCATCTCTAGCTCACTACTTCTCGTGCATCACTATCTTTAGACTCTACTTCACTAACGCATACTCCATTTTTACCTATTATATCTTCTTATCCATTGCCACCTAATTTCATCTCTCTCAAATTACTCATCTTTAAGGGCCATGACAACCCACAAGAGCATCTTCGTGATTTTCATGTAGCATGCCTAGACTGTGCGGATGACTATACAATACTAGCTAATATTTTTCCTCGTATTTTACAAGATTATGTGATGCCTTGGTTTTATGACCTACTTGTCCACTCGGTAACAAATTTCACACATCTAGCTCATGTTTTTCTCACTCACTTCTCTATCAACATCAGCTCTAATATTTTTTATGCCCAACTTGCAAAACTCAAACAAGGGTCTAATGAACACTTAGCAGATTATGTCATGTGTTACAAAAACAATTTAGCTAAGATGACAAATGTGCTTACGGATGCTAAATGTTAGGACTTATTCATTCATATTCTCTTACAACCTCTCCAGGAGAGTTTTCTCTTTGAGACTTCCCCTTCATTTGATCAACTTTGTCATACTCTTAAGCTTTGTGAAACTAAGATCTTAGCTATAGGAAAGCTTAAATACTAATATAAAGCATCGCCCTCTACGTGCTTTTAAAATAATTCAACCTTAAAATAATCTATAGCTAAACTAACTGACACAAAATATACCAGTAATGCAGTATGTACTATTAAAGAGCTTTAATCGCAACCGCACAGGCATATCTTCACTAAGTTAGTGTCCCTCTACATATCTTATTACAAAAACTTGTCGATAGTAACCTCATTACACTACCTTATACACTAAAAATAGATACATCTCAACCAAAAGGGAACAATTTCAATTAAAATTCCCATTACAACTATCATCAGTGTGTTGGACACTCCACAAATCGTATCTTTTGACTTTGATTTCTCATTCAGGGTTTGATTGATATTGGTAAAATTTAGCTTCCAGAACCTACAATTTCTCCACCTATCAATGAAAATCATAAGCTCAAAATATTTATCAACCCTCTACCCAGCATAACACAAAAGTGGTTAAATCTTCAGCTAACTATGTATATCACGCAGTGCCTCCTCCCATATATGGGGCTAAATCTTCACCTAACTTTCTAGTTACACATATTGAACCTTCTCCACCAATCATCTCTTTCTCCAACTATGACTATGATGTAAATTTAACTTCTAATCATTTACATATCAATGCATCTATTGGCTCGATTTCTATCAATAATACTAAGTTTGGCTCGTTTAGACCCATTAGCGTATGCTTTATTCCACTTCTCATCGCCATTGGCTATCCACTATCACAAATTACATATCCCATGAACAATTCATATGGTTTCATCAATATTCATGTTACAGTAGGCCCTCTTACTATTCTTGTACCCTTCCTTTTTGGACAAGTAGTTAATGATTGTGACATGCTTTTAGGTCTCAATTCAATTCATAGGTCTAAATCCATCATCTCTGTGAATCATTTGCGACTCAAATTCATACATAACAATCAAGTTATTTCTATTCACGGTGTCCCTCCATCTACTCCATTGTCGTTATCTCCTCAAGCACTAGTTAATGCATCCCCTACTTCATCTAGTACATTGCAATCCATGTTACTTCAAGCATAATCTACACCTAGTTCACTAACTCGCATGCAATCTATGCAACCTTACCACTTTATTATTCCTAAACATCAACATAGGCCCATTCCTCGCATGGTTATTACATCTCAACGTAAGTCTCCGCCTCACTTTAATCCATGTATGTGTCCATCATCTATGTGCTCTGCTTTGTGTAGATATCCATCACTTATGCATTTGTTTACACCTACATGCTCATCATATACTCATCCATAGAATGCATGTAGACTTCACTCACCTACGTAGCATCTATCTACTATACCACCACTACTGGCACATGGTCATATGCTTTCGGCACCACCAACATCAGATGAGGGATCATCATCCTTCACTTTCATTAAATAGTTCATTCAATCTCAGGAACTTGGGGGGCATTACATTTATATCTTCCGCCCCTAATACTAGCAAATTTTCAATCCTCGTGTACGCATATTCATCTACACTTTAGAAGTGTCATTACCCAATGACACACTCTTTTGTTTCGCTTCACACTTGACAGTTGAGGGCATCCTATACACATGAACCCCACACACACTACACATTATACATTACACACTCTACATTACACACTTTACACATCACATGGTCGTCTCTCATCATCTCATATACAACCTATATATTCTTCTACACATTGTACTCATTACTCAATGACGCACTCTAGTCTCATGATCCATACTGGACTATTGAGGGTATACATAACAAATGGACCTCAACACATTATTTTGTTCATCATTTAATCATTCCTATTTTAGTGATATACAACATAGGCTACATTGTCACTTCCTCTTACATCACTTTGTGGTATACGCTTTAGGATACAACACCACTTCTTCTCCTCATCTTGTAGTGATATATGCCATAGGCTACATCATCACTTAATCTAGCATTATAATCACTTCTTATCATCATCATTAGTGATATACACTTTAGGATAAATCATAACTCCCTCTACTCATCTTGTAGTGCTATACACTTTAGGCTAAATCATCACGCATCTTCATCTATAGGTTGCATAACATCACCACACATACACATTCATCATAGCACGCTACACACAACAAATAGCTCAACCATTTCCCAATGACGCACTCTCATTTTTGGTTCATTCTTTCCTATAGAGGGGGCATAAAAAATAAACCTCATTGCATACAATTCCATTCACTCGGGGGCACACAGCTCCTACTATCCATTATGTATTCCATTCCATCCATCCACAACATGATGCATATCTTGATCATATTTACTTTTTCTTACATTTTCTTGTACATGTTCACCTTATTACACATGCTAGATAGATTTCTTGTATGGAATTTTCTTTACCATACACACATGTGCATTCATGTTCTTTTCTAGTTGTGATCGCAAATATAGTTATTTTACACACAACATGGATGTTTGGCACACTACCAGTCCCATAACGGCTACTTGGTGCATCCACCTTCCTATACTACATGTGTTATTGTTTCATTTTGTACTTAGCACTCTACTTATTGGCTATACTTTTTTTGACATACTTTTTATCTTTATAACATGCTAACAGGTGGTTCCTGTACAACATTCATTTTACAGGATTAATTAATTCCATGACTATCTATCTATTTGTTTGTTCTTGTTTTTCATTTTTTGATATTGTATGTGGGCCTTGCCCTTTGTTTGGTTTGCACACATTTTTGTTTGTCTACAACCACTTTGGCCTTGATTGTCTTACGCCATCATGAGTGATGTCCCATTTTTACAACCTGATTTCCACAATCTATGATTGACTTCTTACGTGTTTACTTACATTTTATCTTACACATTGTTTGTGTAGCTTACACTTTTTTTTGCATGTATGTTTTTTTGTACTAACACTTGTTTCCTAGCCAATTGTTTGAGTTTTCCTTTCTTTTTACTAAGCACATTCCCTTCCTCCTTGCAAGGAACAATTTTCACGGTCAGTGTTATTTTGGGGCCACATTCTCCTATCCACGACATTGCATGTGCCCTCAAAGAGGGGGGATCATTTGGGTTTATACACAATACACAACACAACACCAATACAGTTCAGTTTTTTAGTTTTTCTTCCATGGCACAATGGGCTATACAACAAGTTGGTTCAAACCAATCTATAAAATTCCATACAAATTGGCGTTTATAAGGTGGATTGTCCTTAACATTTTGGGGAGCAGTTATAGGTTGGACGAATATTGGACTTTCCTCCCTATAATTCTTCAGCCATTGGCGTCATATCACCCAAAAAACAAGAAGTACAGAGATCTCTTCACACTCTAAGGAAGCAATTATAGGTTAGAGAATAACAAATATTTCTCCCTACACTTCTTCGTTCAGTGATGCGGGATCACCCAAAAAACTCGCACTTCATCGACATTTACAGGATCCTTTCTACACCCTTTTTCTCATCACGGATTAGTTGCACATGTTTTTTTCTCATTTTCGTACTTTCATTATTCTTTTTATACATATACATGTTTTTTTACAAATATATAAACATATTTGACTACTAGATCATATTCTCCTTTACATGTCCATTCTTATGGGAAGTAAGTAGTCAAAAACATTGAACTCACTTAGCATCACACATAGCATACTAACATGCAGGTACATCACCCATATTGGCATCTACACGCACACTTTCTCCGTAAGTTCACTCTCATCACTTTTTACACTTTTTACATCTTTAGTATTTATGCTCCATTTTTTTTTACCACTCTACACTTTGCCTAATCCCTTGACATGCTTTCTACATCACTCTGCATGGATATCAGGTAGTCATCTCTATCTACTTTATGTTTTCGAGCTTTCCACTCACCAACATAAAGTGGGGGGAAATGTAGACACTAAATCATGCAGTTTGGGTAAACATTTAGTCTTGGTTTCATACTACTATTCATATGGTTCTTGAGTGAAAAAGATTACTAATTAACCCATTTCTTTGGCCATTTTTCTTTAAATTTTTTGTTATTTTCAATCTTACACTTGCACTTTCCCAGTCCATAATTTCATATTACATTTTCCCTATTTGTGACCAGAGCACCTGGCTAGGACTGGGTTGTCCCAGGCACCCTAATCCGCTCTAGACGCATTGATCCTATTTGGACTTTACTCTCACTTTTTGGGCACTTTCTATCCATTTGAGCTTTCTATCTTTTTGGTGGTCAGCCTTTTCAGGCTTAATTGCAAAATTAGAATAAGATAACCATTTAAATATAAATTTATGAGACCATAATGAAGGACCAAGCTCTAAACACTAACATCTCCACCTAAGGTTGTATCCATCAAAGGATTCTATTGCTCCATTTGCATCCATCTAGCTCCATCTCAAGGGACATTGGTTCATCTACATCAAAATTCATAGGAGGGGAGTTTATTATATTCCATGCACCATCTATTTACATTCTACATCTAGTTATTGCTCGCTACTCACAAAGTGTGCCTGACACAAGAGCACCTAAGGCACGATTTTCGTACACACACACACACACACACACCTAGAACTACATTATGTATGAGATGTAGTGTAGCTATGTGTGATAAGTACATCTATTTGGTAGCTAAGGACATTCTAACCCCTTCATATGTATCTTTCTGTTTTAGGGTTTTGATGCTTTATCTCGGGTTTTACAGGTGATTACTTTATTGGAGTTCCACAGTCACATTTGTGATCAGAAATCAAAATTCAGGTGACTGAAGGAAAACACTCAGTGACGCCTCAGATAAGGTTCCTTGGTCATTTCTGTAGACCAGGACGCCCAAATCGGAGACCCGGGCTCATTAGGCACCCTCATCCTTCTTTTGGCGCCCCAGTATACTTAGACATCTCGAATTTACATTTTTCTAAGTCCTTATGTGACGTTTTCCTCATCTTGTCCATCCGAGCTCCACTACGACACAGTCCCAAAAATTATTATGAATTAGATAAGGCCTTGCTAACCCTATTTGCATATTAGGGTTTCACATTTCATTGCTTAGATTACTTGGATATATTTACTACATTTTATTGTCATTTATTTACTATTTCTATAGCATATAGATTAGAGTACAATATTACATTTTAGTTTAATCAATAGAATCGATTGGTTAGGTTATGGATACCTGATACCAGGATACTGTTAGACTCTCAATGGTTCTTTATCTAGTTTTGCAGGTAAGCTTCTAAGGGGATGTGGGACACATAAATACACAAAAAGGTAATTTTTATGATACCATTTGACCATAGGGTCTAAACATTCATTAAAAATAATAGCATCTGGGGATGATTCATAATCCATACCTCGTCATACACCATCGGCAAAACATTTCGAGCAATTTTTGGGAGCCATTTCCCACCACTAGTTGAAATTTTCATAGCAATTGAAGGAGAGCTATCCATTTATAAGAAATTCATTGCCTTAGTGGTGGGAAAATAGTTGGCTAACACTATGATAGGACCAAAATGAAAACACTAGAAAGGATAAACATGCATAGTTTATACAATGGGATATTGTAATTGCACACATATAATTCTTAGTAGAGCTTAAAAGATTTCATCCAATATCAAGTTGTTGCTTTTTGGCATGCCATAAACTAGCAGTTTTGTATGTAGGTTACAGAGGAAATATTTTGATTAGACATCCATCATGGTATAGAACAAATAGATCCCATCTGACATAATCAAATACATGTGAACTATGTACAATAGTACCATGTAATGTTCATTACATTGTAGAGAATAACTTAAATGGTTATGATTAAAATTAACATAAGTAAAAAAAATAGCATTTAGTCTATATTACGTGTGAAAAATGAAGCTAGGAAACATCTGAATAGAGAAAATGTTGGATATCAAGAAAAATGTTGTTACAAGAAACAACAATGAATTTTTGTGCACACAATGGTATGTCAAAAGAAAACATTCAAAATCAAGATTTACTTTTAACTAACTTTGTAAATGATCAACACTCTGAAGAAAAATAGTAGATAAAAAGAAAATACATAAAATATAACTGTAAATAAACTCATAAAATAGACTCATAAATTGTTGCATAGTTGTTTTATTCGTATGTTCTTCTTTTCTTGAATAAAATTCAATTGTTTTGAATCTCCTTCTACATCAATTACAAATCACCTCACATATATAAGAGGTTCTTCACCTAAGGATAGATCATCCAAGCTCTAAATAGAGCATCTTAAATTATATTAGAAACATCCTCAAATCAATACATAATATGCATTTATTCAAAACTTTCTTTTTTTTATTTTCTTTTTTTTCTAAAATTAGAAATAAAGTTTGACTAATCAAATCTTTAACAAAAGATTTAAAAAATTGTGGATTGCATACAAAATATAAACTAATGTTATTCTAATTATAAGATGCATGCAGGAGAAATTATATTATTTCTACCACTCCCCTTAATTTTGACCTTCAAAATTTCATTATTTTGGAGCTGAGTGTGCATTTTTTGGAGCTTGCATATTCTTGATCACAAAATTCTAAACAACTTCTCAAATACTCAAAAAAAAAATCCCAAATCCTTCTTAAAACACAACACAGAACTTGGCCATAGCTGAGAATAACAAAAACTAGATCTCCAAGTGATTGGCCATATCAACAAACTGATCTTCAAATATGCAAAATTATAGACATATTTTCTATTTGTTGTTAACCAACTCCCTGATGAAATGATACTTTGTGTCTATATTATATTTTCTTCTTTTTTGAAATACATGATTTTTAGACAATGTTATTGCTAAGTTATAGTCATAAAAAACCTGTGTAACTTCTTCTTGATTCTATCTCAAATCTTTTTGTATTCTCCTCATCCAAACAACCTAACATGATACTCTTATGGCTTCTACATACTCTTCCTTTGTTGAGGAAAGTGTGACTATGTGTTGCTTCTTTGATGTCCATGAAACTAATTTTTTGCCAAAGTGAAAAATATAGTCGGATGTGTTTTTTCCTTTAATCTATACTCATGGCATTTTCACTTTCTATACAACCAATGAGTTTGAACTCATATGATGTTGAATACAAGATACCATGATTTTTTAGTTTCACATGCATGCCTCAAAATCTTTTTTACAACTTTCCAATGTGAATATTTAGAAGATTCCATGAACCATGAGATGTGGCTCACACCATACGTAATATCAGTACTTGTATTTTTTACCATAAAAAAAAGATACTTCTAGCTAATATTTTGAATAATGTTGGATCCATAAATGAGTCATTACCTTCATTCATAAACTTTATAACTACTAAAATTGGTGTTTGTGTTGGCTTACAATTTAACATGTTAATTTTTTTAAGATGTCATTAGCCATACTTTGCTTGTGAAATATAAAAATTCCAACTTCTTATTGTTGAACTTAAATTCCCAAATAATAGATTATTTAAGATATATATGCTAGTTATTTATTTAATTTATTTATTTGAATGTTTATTTATTATTTTTAATGTTTGTTATTGTTGAGAATTCAGGACTACGGAATAATGGTATGATTCAATAACAAACAAAATCATGCACATGGGATCTAAAAAATTCCAAAAATCTACAGTAGTGAGAGTGTAAACTAGATAATCCAAATCAAAACAAATTACACACACATAACACACCATGAACTGTGGTTCACCCAATGCGGGCTACGTCCACCAAAGATAGAAATATCATATATAATATAACAAGAGTACAAACCAACTCTTCAATACAAGAGTACAATGCATCTCTTCAAGAGTATCTCCTCTCCTCTAGATCTCTAAACAGATCTCCATGAGTGCACTACATCTGTGCCTCCAAACACCACTAGCATATCTCACATAACAAGGAACTACTACATCTCTAAACTGCTACCAAGTTCTCTATGGATATGTAATAAGACCTCTCACATGGGTCTACCAATGTGAAACCATGACTGTGCACCAAGAAGTAAGTCTGTCTCTCCATCACTACATCAACCTATACAAACATAAAGAAAACCTCCTCTACAATATCTATATCTACATGGATCATCAATACAACATGATCTCATGGATTTATGAATAAAAGATCTCACAACAACCTATGGATCTAACAATATAAGACTAGATCTACATGGATCATAAATACATCATGATCTCATGGATCTACAATACAAGATCTCACCAACATGTGGACCTACAAGAAGAAACTCTATGTGCTTTACATATTATGCAAGCCATTACAATTAGACAAGACAATACAAAGGAAATACATAAGAAGACAACCACCTTCTCACCATTCATATGTACCTGTTATTTCCTTATGTCCAACTTCTCTCCATTGAAGCTTTGTCTTCATGCAACCTTTTTTCTTCTTCTTCTTTTTATTCTTCTTCATCTTCAACCAAGGAGAATTAACATTCTTCCTCTATCATTATGTTTTAACCCTAGTTTTCTAGCTTATATAAACGTATAAAAACTTAGGGCACATTAGCTATGCATTTACAACCTTTAGATAAACTTTATAACAAAGTTAGATCTAATTCCTATGAGTTAAATATAAACTTCCACGCACAAGTAATCGATGACGGTTAACCTTACCGGCGATGATTACCCTAACCGGTGATAGTTACCCTAACTAGTGATGGTTATCCTGATGCTGACTAGTGTCGGTTACCCTCTGACTGATGTCGGTTACTGAGTAAACCAGCAAGGTGTAAATCATGCTAAATGTGAAGCAATTAAGCTCCACAATCCTAACAATCTTCCACTTAGAGATAAATTATTGAACTTGTACTTGTACCTGTACATCACCATCCTCTACATACCGTGAAGACCATCTATACTTTATATCAACAATTCTCTCAAATGAAATCAGGAAGATTAAACCATCTTCTAAAATTAAGAAGATAATAAAGCCGTTACTTACCATATGTATGCCTGCACAAATCTACTCATGATCTATGATACACAAGTTATCCATACATCAAGCTCCCATCGAATCATAACTCTAAGCCTCTCATGCAACTAAACCACCATGACTAACACACCAGCAAGATCTCCCACTCAAACTAAAATACTGAGCTTCAACTGCAGCCATAGCCATACCTATAAACTCAACTATGTTCTCCAACCATCTATTCATGTCTTCATGCAACCACCAATGCAACTGACCAAGACAAGTCAAACTAGAATATGTGAAAGCAAAACAAGATCCTAGGTAAAGACAACCCAAATGAGTTCTACCTACAACAGTGGCTGATCAATCCACAAACCTACATAAATCAAAGAATCCAAACACTGCAATCTACAAATCCAACCCTGCATAAACAACTAGCATGTCTAAGACAATTATCTATGGATAACATCTCCCATGGAGTAACATAGTAATAAAGAGAAAGTACAAACATCCCCTACTCATGTTCAAGGCATCTAAATTGTGTTCATAGGCATCCATGTTCAAATCAAACATCTGCATCATCATAGACTCACAAAATCAAATCTATCCGCATGTACAAACTCACCATGTACATCCATCCATATCACCAACTCTCCAGAAGCTCCAATTCTATCACCGAATAACTCTAAAGCCAAATATGAATCATGTTCTCATCAATGTCAATAAAAAACATCCATGTTAAACCATGTCACTAATATCAAGTGTAAATACTAGCAAACATGGCATCAACATACTCTGCACAATCAACCGAGATGAAATAAAAACAAGGGCACCATCTAAAAATGGTAAATAAGCATTGATGTCAAACCTGTGACCAAACCGACCATAGTTTCCTAACTGACCTTAGTCACTACCTGATCGACCGAGGTTACCAAATGATCGACCACGGTTAATCCTAACTGACACCAGTCTCTATAACTAACAGATTTTCTCCTTTTTCACCCTTCAAACTCTGAAAATTTCTCTGCCATCTAAAATCAGCGGAATCAACCATCAACTTCCTTCCCTAAGAAATATCTAGGCACCGTAAAATAAACCAGAAGTGACATCACAAAGTAATAAACTCAAGATACCTGCAAAGTCGTGACTGCCCTCCAAAACCAACTATGTACCTCCTACCACTTTGAATAGTAGCAATCTTCTTTCACTCTGCTTGTGCATATATTTCCAACCTACAATGCCAACAACCATGGCTTGCTCCCACTAAACATGAAATCCCCTGCATTGCCTCTAAAACCAAGCTCAAAATCTAATATGTCAGTGAGAAATAAAACTAGATGAAAGAAAATATAAATTGATTCCCTTTTTATCAAAGAATACTTCTACATCACAAAAGTTTGGACTTCTGTGAAGTATGTGAATCAACTTATTTTCATCATGTGTACTCAACATTTTTCGTTACTACAACTATGTCTAAGACTTTTCATTGAGAATCTCATTCTTAGACTAGATATCCTGTGTAACTTCTTCTTCCAAACATAATATCAGTTACTCCAAAAAAAAAAAAAAAAACATGAACCATATAGAGATACCTGACCCAAAGTCTCACTGGATTAACTGAGCCAAATCCATCCTCTTTCTAATTCAAACATTAAAGTGATCTACGTTGTTTCTTCTTGTACACACTGTGCAAGAAATGTGATCCTCCAAAATAGGACACTGAACCATCCATGCCCTCTTCTATTATAAGAAACCATGTGTAAACTCATTGTCACAAATACCGTCCACAGTTCGCTGACTGATGTCGATTACCCTCTATGACTGATGTCAGTTCCCTGACCGACATTGGTACTACTGCAACTAACACAACACCATAAATTGGCATAGGTCACCCAACCAGGTGCCTACTCTAACCAAATTTGATAGTTGTGTTGAGCCAGTCATTTAAAGAAGCACCCAACCTTGCACAAAAAACTTAACAGCAATAATACATGAAATAAAAATTACACCAAGATGAAATACATCACCTTATCATTACCAAGATACTCAACTTCATCTTCAACCGAAGTACTTACCTCTCTGAAAGAAGCCTTATCTTCATTATGTGTTATTATAAGCTACCTCTCTAAGAATCCCGTGCATCTAACTGCACTAAAGATGCATAACTGCTCCTCTATTTCATTCTTAGATCTAGGTCTGCAATCCCAAACATGCATGTGCAACCAAAATAATATAAGCACTGCAATACCAAGATAAAACCATACCTCAATAACCGGATCTGCAATCTAACCAACATGTTTGTGCCTCCAAGAACTAGGGACACCTCAACAAACAAGATACATTCCATGCATCTTATTAATTCTTTAGATCTTTGATTTTTTGTTTAAAACTAGGTTTCCTAGTAAACGACCATGGTCACACTATAACTAACCACTGTTACCCTGCAACTGACCACGGCCACCCTGCCGACGTTGGTTGCCACTTAACCAATGTCGGTCACTATAATTTCTAGCAACTTTATTCTTATAGCTCCCACTTGAGATTAAATCTCTTCCTGTGACCTTCACATCATGCAAAACAAACCCTGCTCGCATACATGTCAGTAAAACCACTAACAAAACCATGAAGAAAACCCTTGCTCTGAAATAACCAAGCTAACCAAGCTCTGATACCAGTTTTTGGTATCAGATAAGATAACAAACCTTGCTCTTATACCAGTTATTGGGAATTCGGGGTTGTATAATAGTGCTATGATTTAATAATAAACAAAATCATGCACACATGATCTAAACAATTCCCCAAAATCTACAGCAATGGAAGGATAAACTAGAATAATCCAAATCAAGACAAAGTACATACACATAACACATCATTTACCTTGGTTCACCCAATATGGGCTATGTCCACTAAAGATAGAGAACTCATATATATAATACAACAAGATTACAAACCAACTCTTCAATACAAGAGTAAAATACATCTCTCCAAGAGTATCTCCTCTCCTCCATATCTCTAAACAGATCTCCATGAGTGCACTACAACTGTGCCTCCAAACACCACCAGTAGATCTCACATAACCAAGAACTACTGCATCTCTGAACTGCTACCAAGTTCTTTGTGGATCTGCAAACAAGACCTCTCACATGGGTCTACCATATGTGCAGCTATGACTATGCACCAATAATTAAGTATGTCTCTCCATCACTGCATTCATAACCTGTGTAAACATGAAGAAAACCTCCTCTACAATATCTAGATCTACATGGATCAATAATACAATATGATCTCATGGATCTACAATACAAGACTAGATCTACATAGATCTATAATACAAGATCTCACCAACACGTGGATCTACAAGAAGAAACTCTATTTTCTTTGCATACTATGCAAGCCATTACAATGAGACAATAACTATACAAAAAAATATAGTAGACGATGTTACCCTCTTCTCACCATTTAGATGTACCTACTATTTCCTTTTTTCCAACTCCTTTCCACGGAAACTCTGTCTTCATGTAACTGTTCTTTTTTTCTCTTCTTCTTTATTTCTACAAGGCTTATTTGAATGAATATGTAGATAATGTAATTACAATCAATAGATATAATTTAATGCTAAAAATAGATATAATTCCTAAGAGTTAATTAAAACATCCTCGCACAGGTAACCGATGCCGGTTAGACCTAAACTGTTGTCGTTTCCTCCCTTACTTGATTGATATTGGCCATACCTGACCGATGTCAGTCCTTGGTGACTGATGCCGGTTCCCCCCTAACCAATGTCGGTTACTGTATTTTCTAGCAAGTTTCCATTACATGCTAAACTGAAGTAATTAAGCTTCATAGCTCAACACCCAGTGTTACACAACTTGTTCCTAAAACCTGATTTTTCTTGCAAAAATTTCTTGAACTACCTCGGGATGGCTATGTAGCTCTACTACATACACGCTTCCTAAATGCTTTATATTTTCCCTGTACGTTCCTGGCAGGTGCTCACTAGGTGCAAAAATCCTAAAAATAGGCTTTTTTGGGCCTCTAGAAGTACTTATCTTCTCTAGAATTCAAAGAACTTTATGAATCAACTTGAATAACATCCCCTACATATGAAAACACACGTGAAAATCACATTAGCACATTCCTCTTGGCCATGACGAGGGAACACAATGAATTTGTTGGCTGGAGGACGGGTTTACATTGACTGGGAGAAGGATTTTCGATTGTGGCTTAAGGTTGTCATGGCGAATTTTTTTAGTTTTTCATGCTACACATTTTGTATGACAACAAATTGATAACTTGTTTCTAATACTGTATAATAAACCTATAAATAGATGATAGAATGTGAGAAAATAGAAATTTCTAAATATTCCCCCTGTCCATGAGCATTATTATGGTTTAGACTGTACTGGTCTTGACTTATATGATACACATTTTGACTTGCTTCAAATTCTGTCCACTTTTTGAGTGTCTACTTCTAGGATATGGGCCTTGTAAACACTTAATACCATGAGTCTGGACTATATGATCACACTTTATGACTTCACTAAGAATTCTAAATTTTTCTGTATTTGTGTCTACTATCTAAGGATATGGGCCTTGATAATAAATGAATTAGTTCTTGTGTGAGTTTCTATAATTTTCCTTGTAGAGTCTCGTAGGATATCTCCAATAAATGCCCCATCTTTTAGGGCACGTGTGATAAAGTATTTAAGCACACAATTTTAAAAAATAGACGTGTTCCCATGTGTTGTATATCTGATAATCTATGTAGGATTGGATAGAAGGTTATAAAGGTGGCCATCGTTTTGAACTTGTACCTATAAAAGGGGGTGCACATGGTGGATGTCATGATGCGTAGAGAGAGTCCATCCCATGCAACATGTTAAATAAGTAATAATACATGTGTATAGAAGTAAGAACATTCAATAAAAAAGTGACTGTCAGATTGAAAGTTGTAACATTTCATATCAATCTCAAATATAGTTAATAATAGATAAATACACTTTTGTCCTTTTTTGCAGTCTAATCAATCCTTATGTCATCATTGGATAACATTTTGTGCATATGCCACATGTACTAAACATTATAACAATGAGTAAAACTCGTGTTTTCTATGAAACCAAGCCTATTGAGGAACAATGTTTCAGTAAAAATTTTTGTGTAGAAGATGGATTTAAAATGTAAAATTGATATTGTTACTACTTCTATCAAATACTCATTTAGTAGATGTTTTTTCCTAGTCATTATACTTGGTCATCTCCATTAAAACTCCTATGGTCTTATTCCTCTCTGCCACACCATTTTAATTAGTGATGTATACCTTTCCAGTAAATTTCTTGTGGATACAATGATATTTGCAAAAGATTCAAAAAATGCATTGGAAACATGACTCACCTCCTCTTTTCTTTCCTTCGATTGTATGATGTAGTATGTCCGCTTTGCTTTTCCACTAGAAGCCTTGAATTCTTGAAATATATAAATGGTCATGTTGATTTATGTCTTAAAAGTTGATACAACCATTTCTTCTCTGGGATCCTGATAGTTCATCTATGAAGTTTCCAGAAAATGTGAATGTCCTCCTAGTTGAAAGGGTATTTTCATTTTTCCATATAAATCCAAATGAATCAATGGGGAATTCATGCTATGTGCTCTTATTGATTTTCCAACTAGAAATGTCTCTCATGATGATTGCTTTCCCATAAAGTACATCCTTCACAAAACTCTCTGGTTTCTGAATTAAAGGAAACTACTTTTAGGCATGATTTGTTCCATGTAACACGATTGGATGGATGAAACCTATAAAATTTAAATGTAAAACCTAAGATATCCATAGATGATTCATATTTCATGTAGACTATGGATGGATGTCAAATCTTTTCTATAGGACTGAGCTCTAAACTTATTTCTAATATGTAGTATTATTTTTAGACTGGGCATGCAATTGAGCTCTGGAATTAGTTTTAGAATGTGCTCATATTGAGTCTGGATTATGAGTAAAATATGTTAAAGGTAGATCTGAAATGCTCAAAAAAACACTTGATATGTAGACTTTCTTTGTAAACATACCATAAATCTGTAGATGAAACATTATTTTGTTGTTCATTTTTACTTTTGTAATCAGATATGAGTAAAAGGATCTTTATCCATGATCACACATTAATTTTCTTCAATATATAATTCTTTCATCCCTTGGTATACCAATTAACTAATGCTCATAAGGTTATGATCTTCAAACATTGCAACATGATAAACATCATGACATAATCTTTTAGTCCCCCCTTTCAGTAAGGGGGATAGAATGCTGATTGATCCCTTGTCCTTGTATATACACTGTATTACTATTCCTAAGAGTCCAATAAGGATCAAAGAGACTCGTCCAAAGAGAAGAATAGATCGAAGTTACCTAACATGAGATTACAAGACCAGAATCCACAATACCATGGGAGAGTCACAGGTGACTTATGGTTGGGAAGCCTAAATTACATTGTAAATAGGAGTAAATTAGGTTGAGTAGACGATGAATGTAGGAAATGAACCTCCTTAGCATGAATAGTGGAGAAAATGAGAGGATATGGTTAATGAGAGGGTGCGCAAAGATCTATCAACCCTGATGTTATGATCATGGTGATTTTTTCTAGAAGAAGGATAGAAGCCCAGATTTCTTAAAGAGTAAGGATGAGGAGGTGAAGGATATATGGTTATACATAGTATATGGTTTTATGAGGTATTTTGAGCTTAACACCCATAAAATCCCTCTTATAGACCAGATTACATATATAGGGATGAAGCAACTTGAAATAAAGAGTTTATGATATGAACCATTGTGGGATCTAAAGAAGTGATCCATATGTCAGTAGAAGATGATAGTACCCCTCTTCTAGGATATATGTCCCTTGAGCCATATATGTAATTAATAACATGGGATTATTCCGTTGCCTTAATAATTGGGAACCTTCCTATGAATTTTACAAGTAATAAAAGCATGACAAGGGATATGAGATAAAATAATTAAGGGAAAATTGGAGTAGACCATACACTGTGCAACGACGTTGCCTACAATGTCATATAACTCATCAATTGAAGTATGACTCAGATCTTTTTTCTTCTATGGGAACAACCAGACTGATCAAATTTTAAGGTAAGCATTCATTAGCATGCTAGTCAATTAGTAATCAAAGATCAGTGGATATTTTAGTGATCCATGAGCTTTGTGAATCCTGAGTATAAAGTAAGCTTCCCTAAATCCATAGAATCTAGTAGTGGGGTCTTCAAATTTCTAAAGAGTTAGAGTGTGAATTTAGCAGTATAAGTAGTAAAAGTTTATGCAAACTTTAAATGGTTGATCCTGTGCAGCCATATATACAAGTTCCTAGATTAGTGTATCATGTTTTATTTTCAATAATTGATTGATTGTGCAGCCAAATCCAAGTTCCAATAGTGGCTCAAAACATACCTATTATGCAATCTAATCCAAGAGGGAATGCAATTATAAGTGGAAGCATGGCTCACATTAGTATTATATATGCAATTTTACATCCTTATGACTGGGTCAACTAATATGGATACACTGTTCATTAACTTGTGAAAGGAGATGGGGTAGGAAAAGAGTAATTGACAAGGACAAAAAGAAATGTGAACTCACAGGGGTGCTACATGATAGAGCATTAGAGTTTATTTTACTTTATGAATCTAAGTGGGTAAATGTTAAAAGAAGATGTCCAATGCCCTTACCTAAGAATTCAGGAGGAAGAAGTGTCTAGGGGAAAACCATTCAATAATTCAAAGAAATTAAAAAATATATATGTAATCTATGATAGAATATGATATGAGTTTTTATGATGCAATGAACACGAACATTTATAATTTTTATGGTGATATTAAGGTTGTGTAATTTCATGGAAGGACTGCGTAGTAAGATTCAATTTTATGTTTCCAACAAGCACAATTTTTTCCAAACAAATAAAAAGCAATTGAGGTCACAATAAGATTGGAAAATATCAAAGGCTACACGGAAGTACAAGAATCAATAAAAATTTGAATCTAAGTTAGATGCAATAATGATAAGGTTAGAAGAATTATAAGAATGACATCAGAAGAATGATTGTCCGATTGTCCAAGGGCACAAACAAGTTAACCATTATTATTTTTAGATGAGAGAGTAGAATATAATTGTGAAATCTATAGCATATGGGAGCATCCTACTAGTAAATGTCATTTGATATATCACTATGTGCATCAACCCTCAAAGCATAGTGGTGTAGTTTCTAAAAGGAACGATAACCAGATCGTACCAAGCCAAGAACACAGATGCTAATCAAACACCATGATCAATAAGATGAAAGTAATTCTGTAGAATAACTTTACATAAACCTTTGCAAACAAATAAGCAACAATATCATATATTATTATGGAACTCAAAGCAATACAATAAGAATGGGCCTTGCTTAAATAGGCAAGGAATAACAATCTAAGAACCAGTCAAGGTCGTAGATCAAGCCATAAATCAAGGAAATAACTAGTCATCAAAGAACTCGTCAAGACTATAGATTTAGAAGAGAACTAGACATCAAGGATCTAGTCAATACCATAGATCAAGGAAAGAACTAGTCAATACCATAGATCAAGGAAAGAACTATACCTAACAACTAGATAATATGTCCTGATATTTAAATAAGATAAAAGAAATATCTACACACATAAGTGGGTGAGGATAAATAGAATAAAGGTAAATAAAGTACTTAGGTGAACATGAGCTAAGGTAAATACCTACTCTAAAAATCACCCCCCCTCAAGTGAAGCTAGGGGCCAAAATAGATGTGGCATGTCCACATTATGAGTCCCGGCAACTAGGCCTAATGAGGTACTCATGTACAATAACTGGGAAAAAGGGACACCACAAGGTACCCAAAACCAGTAACAACAAAGTAAAGAGAGTAAAAACCCGCTCCAAGGCATCCCAAGAAGCTCAGCTCAAAAAAAATTGTACAATGCTGAAGAAGTTTGGTGTGCACTGTGGTCTGAATCCACTGCTCGATCACAAAACTCAAAAACAACTGACATCCTGGCCTCTCACTAGAATAGCTCCATACAAGAAGACTGTCAACGGAGTGATCTTGAAAGTGTAAAAAAAAAATACCAAACATAATTCGATCAACTGTTGTAAATAGGTGTGCCAAGATCCAAGAACAATAACCAAAACAACAAGGCAAGGACATAAACTCCAGAGTGTCATGATCCTAGAAAAGCCAAGGTAACAAGGCAAGGACACAAAACTTGAAAGAAGCAGGATCAACACCACACCCTCCCATACTGCTGAATGGGTGGAAGTGACACTACAAATATGTATGAGTTGTCAAAACAACTACTCAAACACTAACAAACTAACACTGGGCTCCACCAGAATAGCTCCCCCACAAGAGAGACTGTCAACATGCCAAAAGTGTCAAAAATATAGATAGGGCTTAAATCTCTCAACAAACAAGAGAGATACACTACACCTGCTAAAGAAAAATGCTCAAAACAAGAAGCATCACAATGCATAAGGTATAGAAAGTGGAGCAAGAGGTTGAATGGTGGAGGAGCCATGCATGTAGAGTCCTCTCAATGAATGTCTATGTCACCCGCCATGAGTGATCAGATATCCACCCCAAATCAACATGGATGGATGAAGAAGATGCCTGCATATGACTTGGTGCAAAATGCACAATGGGTGCCTGTAAAAGAACATCAGAATGTGTGTCAGGTTGATCATGTCTGGACAACTAAAATCTCAGGTTTCTCAAGCCTGAGTGAAGGTGCAGAACTCCTGTGTTGCTCATAGATTCCTCAGAAAGAGTCGAGCAAACAAAAAAAGGAGCTCTTTCAATGTGTGATCCCAATGAAGTATCTGCTTGAAAACCAATGTCATGATTAAAATTCCACTTAAACATGAGGAATAGAGGTAAACAATACCTTGTGAATGTCTGTCAGTGACTCCACTAGTGAGACCCATAGAACAGAGCATGCGAGGTCTGAATGCAGTGGTATGCTTCTCAAAAAAATAATCCATGCAGCTGAGAAGAAATAGGATACACCAACATGTGGGTACTTATAATAGGCACAGATGTGGAAGGAGCATGCAGTAACAAGCCTCACAGGTTTAGAAGCATCAAAAGTAGTTTCAGGCTCAAAAGTGGACTAGGAGCATGGATATGGTTGTCCACAATATGATGGTGATGTTGTAGGCTAGCAAGTTTGTTCTGCAGGGAGTGTATTATTGTATCCTTATCGCGAATGAGTGATTGTAGAAGAGAATTTTACTTCTTGAGTGATCTATTTTCTTCCAAAAATTTTACAATATCCTCTTGAAGTCCACACACTTCAGAGAAAAGCATATTCATTCTTCTCAGAATCCATGATAGATACAAAATGCAACTCCCAAAAGTTTAAGACATCGGGCTCAGCTGAAATTGCATCTACAATTGATTACAACACTCCTCCATATTTGGCACTTTATAATTATATTTCAAGTCTCAAAATAAAATATTTCCAATGAAAAGATCAAGAAAAATCAAACACTTTTGCAAAAAATGACACTCAAAACCGAGTTACCCTATGATCAAAAGTTACAAGCTTTTTAATATTTTGCTTTGTTATTTATTTTAGTTACCACTAAAAACAAAATAAATTGTTGTTGCCTTCACCACACAAATAAAATTTAAAGGGGGTTGAAGTTTAAGCACCTACTAGCAGGAATCGACAAGCTGTAAGCCCTCATATGACCTAGGGCTAAGGATTTTTAATGGGTGTTTTCACAACTTACTATTTTGGGGTGTGTCACATGTTTTCGAGAAAGTCACATCCAACTGGCTCTTATGGTAAATGATCTACCATACCAGAAACAAACCTACAGTAGATCTCGTGAAATCCAAAAAACCCAAAAAAAAAATTGCTACAGTTTCTTAATCATGTGGCGCGAATCCCGAGGCAAACCTGTGTATTTCACTGCAGCCACAAAAAATTAAGACTACCTCCAGAAATGGTCGATTTTACAGTCGATCTTAGGGTTTTCACGCCTTTCAAATCCAATGGAAGCCTCTATTTTACATAAAAATGCATGCAGCAACAAAATACGACCAAATCCCAAATATATGAATATACAATGAATTTATTTGCAAAATAAAACTTACAGACGGATGCCAACAACAATCTCCAGCTCTGATACCATGAAAGGAACGATAACCAGATTGTACCAAGCCAAGAACATAGATGATAATCAAACACCACGATCAATAAGATGAAATTAATTCGCCAGAAATAACTTTACATTAAACCTTTGCAAACAAATGAGCAACAATATCATATATTATTATGGAACTCAATGCAATACATTAAGAATGGGCCTTGCTTAAATAGGCAAGGAATAACAATCTAAGAACCAGTCAAGGTCGTAGATCACGCCATAAATCAAGGAAATAACTAGTCATCAATTAACTAGTCAAAACCATAAATTTAGGAGAGAACTAGACATCAAAGATCTAGTCAATACCATAGATCAAGGAAAGAACTAGTCAATACCATAGATCAAGAAAAGAACTATACCTAACAAATAGATAATATCTCCTAATATCTAAATAAGATAACAGAAATATCCACACACATAAGTGGGTGAGGATAAATACAATAAAGGTAAATAACGTACCTAGGTGAACATGAGCTAAGGTAAATACCTACTCTAACACTATTAAAAATTTTGGAAATGAAAAGACGCACTCAATTTATTCAAATATGTTCTTATTGCAAATTCATACTATGGTATAGGTGTAACCCTATCTACCAAAGGGCCTATCTCTAAGATATGTAAGGGAGAATGATGAGGTCATCATTTTTAAAATTGGAATAATACGAATACCATGGATCATCTAGAAGTGTTGGGGGTACTAACATAGTTAGAGGATATGTTGATAACATGTGTGAATCTCATATTGGAAATGTCATATGCTTCCCCCGAGATGAAATTTATATTGTAATAATTATCTTGTGTGGTATTTAGGATATGGATATTATTACAGTTAAAAGGTAAAGCACTAAAATTCTTATTTCACTAAATTTCGACTTATTCTAGTTAAACCATCTAAAAAATATAGGTAATATTCTAATCCAATATTACTACTTTTGGGAAGCTTCTAACCTCTAAGCCAATGTTTATAAGGAATGAAGGCATCATGTTATCAACATTTGACTTTCTCACCGATTTCCATAGTGTTATTTTGAAAAAAAAATGTAACAAATGCAAGAATTCTTGTTGGGAATTCCAGGAACTAAGAGGGGGGTGAATCAATGCTGATAAAAACTTACAATCAATTTCCACTTCTTTAATTTGTTACTGTTCAACTTTATTGATTTTCATAAGCATGTATCATTAATCATGAGATATATGAAGAGAAATAAACACACATATACAAGAGGAGACAAGATATAATGTGGGAAACCCTTTCGAGACAGAAACCTATAGAAACCATTGTACTATTATGGACAACTATCTTATAATGTTACAATGATTTCACGATTGAGCTATAACTCAATCTGGAGCTACAAATCCAAAAAATTGAACCAGGTTACCACCCATTCTTTGACAAGTTACAACTTTCCTAGAAGCCACAACTCCCAAATTTTGTACAACACCCAAAGACCTTTAGTACGCCATAGCTTACAAACAAGATTCAACCCCCTGGAATTTAATCAACCACTACCGATCTTTTGTAAGCCACTACTTACAAAGAGGCTACAACCCCCTTTGATCTAAGAAACAACTTAAACAAAATATTACACATAGATTTTGATCATCTCGACTCTATGTTGTACATACAACTTATTATGATCACTTTTCTATTGCACTTTCATCATTCATTTTTCATGCTTAGATGTTCATCATTCTCCTTACCTCTGTTTAGATCTCTCTTCTCTGTTCTTGATTTTTCCTAGCTTCAGTTCATACAGGGTCTTTATTCATTTACATACCACTAGTACTGGGCTCTCTTCTTCTCTCTTCTACTCTGGTTTGTCCTAGATTTAAATCATTTAATTTCTTCTTACTTGTCTTCTCCTCTCAGATGGCTTCAATATTGTCTTCACCTCTATGGTCTTGGTTTTAATGGGGATTTAATTCATTCAGGATCTGCTCACTTTCTCATAAACAGCACATAGCTCTCCTCTTGCATTTATTGCTTCAAGGTTTTGTGCAAAGAACATTCATGTAAACATTGTAATGCTGACACCTTAGATCCTTTGTTAATTGTCTTGGATCTTCCAGATTTTCACCCTACACATTGTCTTCCTCTAAAACTGGGCAAAAAGACTACACTTTTTTCTTCATGATCTTGGAAAATTTACATGCTCCTAAAAATATTAGATCTAATCACATCCTGCATATGACTTTCCTCTCTTTTAATCATCAGTTATTCATTAATGGTTCTATCTCATTCTACACACATACTTTTCACTCAATAGATATTCATTGCATATCCATTAAGAAATGATGTCTAGAACACCATTGGCAACATGTAACACAAGAGTAGTTAGAGTTTTTTTATATCCCAAGTCTTTGGCAAGCATTTAGGTCATGCACACAAATGATTTTAGTAATTTCCAATAGAAAGTAAACCAATTTTTTTTTTTAGTCCAAGGACGCAAGAGAAGAGCATACGTAATTATTTGGTTTAACTAGATAAACGTAAAGGAAAACTTTAAACCCAATGAACTTCAAACAAAGCATGATGATTTGTTCATTCCCTTAAGCCAAAAAAAGGAAAGATGAGGTTTCCAATTGACCAAGTGTTAGAAAATGAAAACTAAAAGTTGTTTTTGATTCTCAAGATCACCCTAAGGTGTAAGAGAAGAGCATACACAGACTTTTATATTTAACTTATATAAAGCATGAAAATAAAATAATTCATTAACCTTTAAGAAAAAAGTTAGAAATCTTATTAGAAATGTTAAAAAACTATAGAAAACAGTTAGAAAAAATATATAACCAATAGAAACATAAAAAACCAAAAGTTCAACTCTCGAAGTTAGAGCCAAATTTGAACATATCATGAACAAACAAAATCATGCACACAGGATCTAAACAATTCCCCAAAATCTACAACAGTGGAAGTATAAACTAGAATAATCTAAATGAAGACAAAGTACACACATATAACACAACATGTACCGTGGTTCATCCAATGTGGGCTATGTCCACCAAAGATTAAGATCTCATATATATAATACAACAAGAGTACAAACCAACTCTTAAATACAAGACTACAATGCATCTCTCCAAGAGTATCTCCTCTCCTCCATATCTATAAATGGATCTCCATGAGTGCACTACAACTGTGCCTCCAAACACCACTAACATATCTCACATAACCAGGAATTACTGCATCTCTAAACTGCTACCAAGTTCTCTGTGGATCTGTAAATAAGACCTCTCACATGGGTCTACCATATGTGCACCAAGAAGTAAGTATGTATCTCCATCACTACATGTATAACCTATGCAAACATGAAGACAATGTCCTTTACAATATCTAGATCTACATGGATCAATAATACAATATGATCTCATGGATCTACAATACAAGACTAGATCTACATAGATCTATAATACAAGATCTCACCAACATGTGGATCTACAAGAAGAGACTCTATGTGCTTTCCATACTATGCAAACCATTACAATGAGATAATAACTATACAAAGGAAATACAGTAGAAGACGTTACCCTCTTCTCAACATTCAGATGTACATGCTATTTCTTTCTGTCCAGCTCCTTTCCATGGAGACTCTGTCTTCATGTAACTTGTTCTTTCTCTCTCTTCTTCTTCTTCTTCTTTGTCTTCATCCTCTCAATCTAGGAGAATCAAGGACCTAATTCAATCCTTCTCTTAATTATTTTTTTCTAACCCTAGATTTTATGCTTATATATGTGTATATAAAATTAGGGCACTTAGCCATGCAACTACAATCAATAGATATAATTTAATTCTAAAAATAGTTCTAATTTTTGAGAGTTAGTTAAAACACTCCTGCACAGGCAACTGATGTCGGTTAGCCTTAACCGCTACCAGTTCCTCCTTTCTTGACCGATGCTAGCCATAGGTGACCGATTCCAGTCTCTCCTAGCCAATGACGGTTACTATGTTTTCTAGTCACTTTGTAATGCATGCTCCAGTGAAGCTATTTAGCTCCACAACCTAACAATCTCCCACTTGGAGATAAATTGTTGAACCTCTATACCTGTACATGTAACTGTACATCACCATCCTCTACATATCGTGAAGACCATATTTTCTTTATATCAAAAATTCTCTCAAATGAATAAAACCAAGAAGATCAAACCATCTTCTCAAACCAAGAAGATAAAAACATGACTTACTAAAGACATGCACAAAGATACTACTGATTCGTGATAACTGAGCTATCCATACATCAAGCTCCCACTGAATCATAACACCAAGCCTCTCATGCAACCAAGCCATCATGACTAACACACCTGCAAGAGATCCCACTCAAACTGAAGTACTAAGCTTCAACTGCAACCATATCCATTTTTATAAAACCAACCATGTTCTCCATCCATCTATCCACGTCTTCATGCAACCACCAATGCAATTTTCCAAAGACAAGTCAAACTCGAATATGCGAAAGAAAAACAAGATCCTGGGTAAAAACAACCCTGAATGAGGTCTACATGCAATAGTGGGTGATCAATCCACAAACACCTACATAACTCAAAGAAATCCAAACACTGCAATCTACAAATCCAACCCTACATAAACAACTAGCATGTCCAAGACATTCATCTGTAGATAACATACCTATCAAGGAGTAACATAGTAATCAAGATGAAATAAAAACATCCCCTACTCCCGCTTAAGGAAATTGAACCATGCTCATAGGCATCCATGTGCAAATAAAACATCTACATCATCATAGACTCACAAAACTGAATCTATCCACATGAATAAACTCACCTATACATGCATCCAAATCATTGGGCTCTCCAAAAGCACCAAGTCTCTCACCGACTAATTCCAAAGCAATTTATGAATCCTGTGCTCATCAATGTCAATAAAAAATAACAATGCTAAACTATGCTACTAATAAATAATGCAAATACCAACAAACATTTGATCAACATACTTTGCATAATCAACCAAGATGAAAGCAAAACAAGGGAACCATCTAAAATGGTAAATAAACACTATTGTCAAACATGTGACCAAACTGACCATGGTTTCCTAACTGACCACGGTTACCAAATGACTGACCATGGTTAATCCTAATCGACACCAGTTTTTGTAACTAGCAGATTTTCTCTTTTAACCCTAAAACTTTGAAAAATTGCTCTATCATCTTCACCTAGCTGAATCTAACCATCAATTGTAATCCCATAGGGATATCTAGGCACACAAAATAAGCTAGAAGTGACATAAAAAATTAATAAAATCAATATACCTACAAATCTGTGACTATCCTCGAAAACCAACTAGTGCCTTTACAACTCTAAATATTAGCAATCTCCCCTCACTCTGCATGTGCATCATGTATCCAATCCTGCAATGCCAACAACCATGGCTTACTCCCACTGAACATGAAATCACCTACACTTCATCTAACACCAAGATTAAAAGCTAATATGTCAGTGAGAAATAAAGCTAGATGAAATAAAATATAGAATGATTCCCTTCTTATCAAATAACACTTCTACATCATAGAATTTTGGACTTCTTGTGAAGTATGTGAATCAAATTCTTTTCATCCTGTGTACTCAAAATCTTTCGTTACTTGCAACTGTGTCTAACCATGAGTTTTCATTGAGGATCTCATCCTTAGAATAGATATCCTTATCCTCAAGATTCCACACAACTGGGAAATAAAAGTCAAACAACACCAAAAACATGGTGTAAATTTGTGCACACTATCCAAACATAATATCAGCTGATCCAAAAGAAAGAAATAAAACATGAACCATATAGAGATACCTGACCTAAAGTCTCACTGGACTAACCAAGCCAAATCTGACCTCTTTCTGATCCAAACATTGAAGTGATCTACATTGTTTTTGCCTATACATACTGTGCAAGAAACATGATCCTCCAAAATAGGACACTGAACCATCAATGCCCTCTTCTACTGTAAGAAACCATGTGCAAGATCATTGTCACAGAGACTGATGATGGTTTGTTGACCAGTACCAGTTACCCTCTGTGACCGATGTCGATTCCCTGACTGACATCAGTGCTATTGAAACTAACAAAATGCCACAAATTGGCATACGTCACCAAGCCAGGTGCCTACTTCGACCAAAGCTGATAGTTGTGTTGATCCAGTCATTTAAAGAAGCACCCAAATCTTGCACAAAAACTTAACAACAATAATACATGCAATAAACATTACACCAAGATGAAATACATCACCTTACCAACACCAAGATACTCAACCGCATCTTCAATTGAAGAACATGCTTCTCTGATGGAAACCCTGTCTTCACGCCGTGCTACTGTATTCAGCCTCTTTAAGAATCCCATGCATCTAACTGCACCAAAAGATGCATAATTGCTCCTTTTCTCTCATTTTAAGATCTAGATCTGCAATCCCAAACATGCATGTGCAACCAAAATAATATAAGTGTTGCAATACCAAGATAAAACCATACCTCAATAGTCAGATCTATAATCTGACCAACATGCTTGTGCCTCCAAGAATCAGGGACACCTCAGCAACCAAGATACATTCCATGCATCTTCTTAATTCTTCAGATCTATGATTTTTTGTTTAAAACTAGGCTACTCAGTAACCAACCATGGTCACTGTATGTACCCAAAATTGTAGGGTAATGCGCTGCCAGAACAACGTAACACACTCCCCAATGATGATGCAGGTCTCCTCGCAAGGTGTTCGGGATCTGGAAAATCTCTCCAAGAATGCGTTAACATCCTGCATGCCCCGCTTAGCCCCCGCGTGCTTTTTTTTTCCATTTTCCCCTCTTTTCTTGGCCTTCTGCTCTTCAGTGATGAAACCACCGCCTTGCCTAGGCAGCGGTCTCGTGACTGCCGCCCTGAATAGGGCAGTGGTCCTGTAACCACCGCCCTGCTCAGGGTGGCGGTCCTTTACATGTTTTCCAGAAATCTCTTTTAACATGACTCACGTAAAAATCAATGATTCACCAGCTTTTTTTCACCGCCATAAGCTTGCATTAATGATTCTGGTTCCCTGGAATAGTGTTTTGCCATTGTTTATAGTTTAAGAGTTCTATTGGTTTTTACCTTGGGTAAATGCAAATGCTATAAATAGTTGGCTTGTGCTCAAGCAAATGGCCCCTCAAATTTGCCTCTGAATTTCTCATTACAATAGATTAGTATTTCATTTTTCTTAGAATTCCTAGTTTCTTTCATTACATGCTTAGTTAGTGTCGTTTTGCTATTAGTAAGACACATATCCATCTTGTGCATATGCTATTGACATTTTATCCAATCCATTGGAGTAAAATTACAGGTGTTTTCAATAGGAAGCCATTAAAGTTGCAAGTTTTTCTCTTCAAACAGGATAGTTTCAGGTTCTAGACGTTTTATATTGCATGACTCGTAATAAATCCCGCTAGGAATTGCATAAGCCAAGCTCTGTACTCTTGCGCTATCCCTCTCCTACTCGCATTGTATTCAGTCTGTATCTTGAGCCGCCTTTGTCCCAATATCTACTTCTGTTGATGCTAGCATTACACACTTTTCTAGATCCACGTGAACACAAAGGAACAAGGAGATCACACTGAGGGGACAAGATCACACACACCATCAGATTCGCCACTATTCTGCAGAATCCAGGTTCTGGCTTTCAAAGTTTTAAATTAGAAACATATCAAATAGAGTAGTTAATCACTTTATTTCAGTCAATTTTACTTTTTGTATTTCTGGGGAAGCTGTGGGGATTGATAGTTTCTGAGAAACTATGATTCATTCCTCACTTCTGAGGTAGGATCGAGAGTCTTGCAAATAGACTAGATCAAGTATTTCATTATTTAGAATAGATTCACAATTGCACAGACAAATAGCTATACTTGGTTATCTTGTTTGTTTTAATTTGTTATTCTAAATCATCAATTTCTAGATATATTAAATAGTTACTCTTTAAATTCATTTGAATAGTTCATCAGAAAATACAAAAATAGAGAAATCATATATGCTATAGATATACTTAACGTAGTTAAATTTCACTTTGCTGCAGTTAATTTTCATTGTTGCTTTTGTATGACAATCACGGGACCTAGAGAACCCAGGGAATGCCACATATTCGAGCCATATCGTGCCCCAACCCAATCTGCCTACAGCCATAACCAACATCCGATCAGAATCTGTAGTTGATCTAAGTCATTCCAAACAATGGTAAACTTGCAAATCAGTTTCACAACTACACGGGTTAGACATAGCAGCAATAACAAAGCTAAGGAGTTCTGGACTAGGCCAGAGAATTTACTAGCATTAAGAGTCAATTATACCGCATCTTCAACTGAAGAACATGCTTATCTGGATGATATACACGAAACTCATCTTCAGGAAATTCTGTCCTACTATATTCCAGCAACTCTAATGAAGACCATGAATCTAATTGCTCCAGAGGATGCGATAACTGATCCTTTTCTCTCATTCTCGGAGCTAGATCATCCTTGCTGATCGATGCATATGCACACCAAAATCAAGTATAGGAGGGCACTTCTAATGCCTTAGATTCACAACCATCCACTAAGTAACGTGTTGAAGACATACAGATCTGACCTAACATAGTTTGTCTGTATCAAACGCACTAGGGACATCCCCAGCAACCAAGTTGTCATTGGCATGCATCCACTTAGAGGTTGGGTGCGAGGATCTGTGAGTTACTTGTAGATTCCCAAGCTCGCTTGTCACTTTAACCGTCGTACAGTCACCTTATAACCAACCACGGTCAGCCTGTAACTGACCACGGTCACCTTGCTGACGCCGGTTGCCACATAAATGACACTAGTCACTGTGATTTCCAACAACCTTACCCTTCTAGCTCCCACTTGAGAGTGAATCTCTTCCTGTAATCTTCTCATCAAGAAAAACAAACCCTACTCTCATACATGTTAGTCAAACCACTAACAAAACCATGAATCAAACCCTTGCTATGAAATAACCAAGCTACCTAAGCTAACCAAGCTTTGAATGCCAATTGTTGGGAAATTGGGACTATGGAATAGTGCTATGATTTAATAACAAACAAAATCATGAACATAGGATCTAAACAATCCCCCAAAATCTACAGCAGTGGAAGTATAAACTAGAATAATTCAAATCAAGAAAAAGTACACACACATAACACATCATGTACCATGGTTCACCCAATGTGGGATACATCCACTAAAGATAAAGATTTCATATATATAATACAACAAGAGTACAAACCAACTCTTAAATACAAGAGTATAATTCATCTCTCCAAGAGCATATCCTCTCCTCCAGATCTCTTAACGAATCTCCATGAGTGCACTAAAAATGTGCCTCCAAAAATCACCAGTATATCTCACATAACCAGAAACTACTACATCTTTGAGCTACTACCAAGTTCTCCGTGGATCTATAAACAAGACCTCTCACATGGGTATACCATATATCCAACTATCATTATGCACCAAGAAGTAAGTATGTCTCTCCAACATTGCATGCATAACCTGTGCAAACATAAAGACAAACTCCTCTACAATATCTAGATCTACATGGATCAATAATACAATATGTTCTCATGGATCTACAATAAAATACTAGATCTACATAGATCTAAAATACAAGATCTCACCAATATGTGGATCTACAAGAAGATACTCTATGTGTTTTGCATTCTATGCAATCCATTACAATGAGACAATAACTATACAAAGGAAATACAGTAGAAGACGTTACCCTCTTCTCACCATTTACGATGCACTTGGTATTTCCTTATGTCCAACTCTTTTCCCTGGAGACTCTATCTTCATGTAACCTGTTCTTTCTTTCTCTTCTTCTTCTTCTTCTTCTTTGTCTTCATCCTCTAAATCTAGGAGAATCAAGGATCTAATTCAATCCTTCTCTTAATTCTTTCCTTTTAACCCTATATTTCAGGTTTATATAGGCGTATACAAACTTAGGGCACAATAGCCATGCATTTACAATTAATAGATCTTCTTTAATGCTAAAAATAGATCTAATTCTCGAGAGTTAAATATAAAATTTCACGCACATGTAACCAGCGGCATTACTGCCTGACCATCACTGGTCACTTCCTGACCTGGATTGACCGACGCCGGTTACACCCTGACTGACGTCGGTTACTGTCAGAACCAGGAACATGTAAAACAGGCTATCTGTGAAACAATTCAACTCCACAATCCTAACACATCATAGGCACATTGAGAATATACATAATTAAAACCACAAACCCTGAGAATATAGACCGATGAACCCTAAAATTTTCTCTATAGCATCTGTGTACCTCACTAATCAAAACCTAAAGATATATGTGCTAACTTATGTTTGGCTAGTCAAATAGAAAACCATTTTTCCTAACCCTCATGCACGTTTGCGGGGGGTCAATATAGTTAATGAATAGCCAAATTTGTCCAAATATTGCATGCAACTGCTGGGGCATGTGCATGTTTAGCCTGAGGTCCTAGGTTCGATTTTGGCCAACTCTCCCATGAACATACGTGAGGGGTAGGATCTTCCATAGAAAGTTGTCCCCTACACCAAAATATATGGTTAGTAGAACTATAATTACATATGTTTCCCAAGTTAATTTGTGAGGTTTTTTTGAATCCACGTGAGATAAACTTGAAATATATGCAACATCATAATTATAACCATAGTTACTAAATACGGTGGATGTGGAGAGACTTTCCATTTTTTGCATTTTTTTCCATCCAACGTATCAAACATCGAATATTTCAACCTTTAATAATTTAAAATACAAAAAAAAGAAAAAATCCAAAATATGCGATTGGGAAAAATAAAAAATCCACGAGAACATATTTCAAACTCATGTTATAATTATTATAACAACCGTTTATTATTAATTAAAGCTAAAGGTATGCATTTTATTATTTAATAATACACTATAATAATTATATAATTCCTTGTCAGTTTAATTATTTTGAATCTGTTGTATAGTTATGTGTTTAATTGTTGAAATTATCATAATATATATATATATATATATATAATTTATTGTATTTTTTCTATGGACCGTTTTTTTCCATATTTTTGACCACCGTTTAATACTCTCCTTATGAAAGTTGCTACCTTGATTATAACCCTTATATTTGCAAACCATTAATGGAACAGTGAGATTATCCAAACAAAGTTCACATCAATCAACAATAATTGATTATGGATAAATTTTGGAATATGGTGAGATATACTTCACTACGCTTGTGGATTTGGCTCCATGATAATGATAAATGTAAAGTACAAACTGTAAGAAGTGTGTTGTTATGTGTGGATGTTTTAAGAAATTATTTGAAATATTTACCACATAAGCCGACCTCAAATTCAAACATTCCAATAGACCGTGAAAACATAACCCTAATGAGAAAGTGACAAGTTAGTAGAAAGGTGATTAAAATTAGATTCCATTAGTAGAAAGGTCCACTATTAGTGTTGATAAAGGCCACCTATCACCGATAGTGGTTTACTGAGTTTGATAGTAAACGTGATGGGTGAAATCCAAGAATCAAGGAATGAATAAGACCGCGTAGGTGTAAGGGGATCCCTATGAACGAGTAATCACATGTGTACAATGCAATGTGAACGGTGCATGATATATGTTATTTGATTTAGAGGGATAGTTATTACTTTTGTAGTTGATGTTGATAAGGGGTGTGATTGACAATTTAGATTTTCTATTAAATCCAAAACAAATGTTGCAAAGTACACCGGAAGGGATGATAAATAATAGTTAGTTGTGTAATAATCAAATACAAATGCAAGTGAGAGATGTAAGTTTGCTAACACTCACTCTCGAGAATGTAGTGAATGTGAAGTGTTGACGTCAAAGTAGATTGAAAGAGCAACTAACTACTTTAACATATTAGCTCTCCAAGAAACATAAATGAAACAAAATATGCAAGCATATATAAATGAAGCTTAAATGGTTAGGGTACATTCCAGAGTTCCTTATTACCTCAAAAATTTGAGAGCATCATTGTCAGAGCTATTTTGTGTATATCCTACAATCATGGCATTCCATGAGACCACATCTCTTTGAGGCATTTTGCAAACAAAAATCCACTTTCCATTATACTTATGGATGTTCATGCATTGTGCTAAGGCTCCCATATTGGTATAAAAATGGAGTATGCTGACAAAGGTTGTGGAGGCTGGGTTTGCACTTGCCAAATGCATTCACCTAAATTTTTTAAAGGCATTTTCACCAAACCCAATTGATGCATATCCTGCGATCATTTAAGTCCATGAGATCACAACTCCTTAAGGCATTTTATCATACAGTTCACATGCCTTGTGTGTGCTTCCACATTTTTCATACATGTCTACCACGACACTTGTAACTACATCTAACAAAAATCTGCTTTCCATTATACTTTGGTGGATGTCCATGTTCTGCTTTAAAGCTCCTATTTTGGCACATGCTGGGATGATGATGGAAAATGTTTTGGATTCTGACAAAATTTCTGTATCTATTATTCTTTGGTGAGTATTCATCCCTTTTTTTGACATAGGCTAGCAATATGCTAGAAAAGGGGAACTGATATTCATGTTGGCTACCTGCTGGTTGCATTTGGTGAAATAGAGTCAATGCTTCATGAGGACGTTCATGTCTTCTGTAAGTTGCAGTTATAATACTCCATGAGAAGGGGTTATAAATAATGAACCAAAAATATTTATTTAGAAAAGCCACTTCTACAATATGCCAAATGTAACATTGTATCTTCCATAACAAAATGGTACCAAATTTTAGAATATCTCTATAATTACAAGGGTATGAGCATAAATTGGCAATGATATGAAACTTAGTTTTGAATAAGCACCCACCTTCCATTAGAAATGTCTTATTTGGGCACAAATATCTTTGCATATAAGAAGCGCAAAGATGAAGTTCATTTTGAATCACTTCTATCATATTGTGAATGTTGCTCTAATCTATTAAAGAAATTAGCTAATTCTTTGACAAAATGCCAGAATTCAGTCTCGATATTGTCTAACTTGTATGGGGACTCTGAAAATGTTTTAATGTTGTTTTATTCGTTGATAGGCTTTGGGAAAACCTTTAAAGCACTTGTATTTCTCACGATTATTTGATCTTGGTTCAATTTATGTCCTAATTAGTTTAAATGATTATATGTAAGAGTGTTTTCATGCTTATGGTAGCATTGTTTTTAGTGCTCTCTAATCTTGACTGCACCAAAAGATGTTTACATTAACCCTACATGCATTTCTAATTAATCTTAGTCCACACAGGTCAAAGAAAATGGTATGCATGTTTTAAGCAACAAATTTGAGAACCTCCCAATTATTAGTGTTATAGAATCAAATAACAACCACAAAATGCAATGTAGCTCTTTTTAACAAACAAATGTAAGAATCTCAGTTACTTATCGAAATACTTCCACAATGACATAATTCCTGATTTAATGGTATGAACAATTATAATTATGGCCTTAAATCCTTGCTTTATAGAAACAAGTTCCTCTGATATAACTGTAGGAACAACTTATATCATGGCATTTAATCCCTACTGTAGAAAACATTCTCCTCTGTCACCCAAAATAGATAAAGGTGAAATCACAAATCTCAGTGTGATTAATCAGAACTATTCCACGAGGCTTTAGGCCCCCTTGCTAGAGTTGAGAAATCCTTTCTAATTTTTCTCAAGCTTAAGTAAGCCCCCTGCTCAATCTCACAAATATTACGAAAAGGGAGAGAATGCTCAACAAACAACAAAATCAGATACACTTATAAGCCATCCATATCCTATACATTACATATTTCCAACTCTTTCACTCACCTATTGTCATTGCCAAGAATTTTCTGTAGCATCCTCGCCAATGCAACTTGTATTCACAATATTTTTCAAATCAAGCTCAATGAATTATAATCTAGAGCTCTCACAAACACTATATTCTCAAGAATCAAATGTCTCATTCAATTCAGAATATAATGAAAACATACAACAACATAACCTTTTTCATTGCTAATACTAATGATAGGAAAAGGAAAGAAAATGAAAAAAGCATAAGAATGATATGCCAACGAGAATTCCCAACTTTTGGCTCTTTTTATTCACCTGGTACTTGGTTCTCGAGCTCACAGCCATCCTTTTTTTTGCATTGCTTGTATGTGTTGTGCTTTGCACCTATTTTTAAATTACCTAACCTCTATGGTGATTCTAGAGTTCTAGATCTGGTGTATGCTTGTTGTTAGCTTGGAGTTGTTATGATCTCGTGTCTTGTTTATGGGTTTTTATTTTTTGTATATGCTTTCGAACTCAACTTGTTTATGTTCCAACTATTGGCTTGTTGTGGATATCAAAGCTCGATTGTGTGTTTTGACTCGTTGTGATTTTTCCTGTCTTGGATTCTTTCCACTTTGGAACCCTGCATTCATTTATGATGAGGCCATCTCTTGATGGTTTGTTTTGAAGAGCTCGAGATCTTGATCCCATGAATTCGCTTGCCTTTTAGCTTGACTGTAGTCTTGTGTTTACAGAGGCTCCTTGGAGGGCTCGATGCATTGTTTCTATTTTATCCTCATGACTCCATCTAGATCTAGCTCTTTGGGTGAATTTCCACCATTATATTATTTTCTTCATTATATGACTCAGTTGGGATGGATCAATCATCGCCTCATATTGCATTTAGCTCGTAAATTCTAGATTGTTTAGGATTCAACATTTTTCTTTTTACATTGAGTAGATAATTTTATAGAGCTCATGATAGCTAGTGGTCTTATAACCAAGCTCAGTTCTATTTTATCATATCTCACCACTCATTTGGTGAAACTTTCAGAAGTGTTTGAAACATTTAAATCTATAGAGCTTGCTTTTAGAATTTTTACTTTGAAATCATATTAGATATATCATGTTCAATCTTATTATGTGTAAATATTTTTCAAATCTAAAAACTCATACAGTGTTGGAAAATTTGTTCTCCTTCTTTAGTTGATGCATACTTGAAAATGCATGTTTCTTTATAAGAAGGTTGTTATTTCTTAATTCTTTCTTGAGACTCATTCTATGAAATGCATTGTTGTTTTGATATTTGATGATACCATGATGGGAAAATAGATGTAAATTGCCCTTATTCTATCTAAATTACACTTTTGAAGCATTATGAAGACTTAACTTTGGATTTAGAGACCTATGATATATCCTTTCAATTATTTAGTTTAGAAAGAAAAGTGGCAATTTGCATTTATTGTGTCTTTAACAGAAGTAATTGCAATGATGGAAAATTTTATAGCTCTACCCCCATTCTGATGAGCATCTGAAAGGAACTTGGGCCTTGAAATTTGTATACCTATAGAGTGAATATTTTGCACAAGTCTGAAATACTTTGCACCTCTTGTTATGTTGTTCAAGACTGCACATTGTTATCGATATATCATGAAATCTTACAATTTGATTTTCAGATATGAAACATGTATTTTGACATTTCCTCATGTACTTGATTCATTCATGAACATTGCAGCTTGTAACTTCTTCTTTTTAGAAGCATGTTGATCATAATTTTCTCTTGGCATCCTTTTCAGTTGAATGCATTTTTGCATCCTTTCAATTCTGTACTTTAGAATGCATGTATTTCTGAAACTGAAAGTGTAATGACACAAATAAAACCCTGAGCTATAACCTTATTCCTTTCTCTTTTCCAAGTTTAGTGAAGCATAGTGAATATTTTTCACAAGTCTGAAATACTTTACACCTCTTGTTATCTTGTTCAAAACTGCACCTTACTATTAGTATATCATGAAATATTGCAATTTGATTTTCATAATTGAAACATCTATTTTAACATTACCTCATGTACTTGATTCATTCATGAGCACTGTAACTTGTAACTTATTATTTTTGGAAGCATGTTGATTTTGCTTTGCTCATTGCATCCTTCCTTTTCAGTTGAAATAATTTTGGTATCCTTTCAATTTTGTACTTTAGAATGCATGTATTTTTGAAACTAAAAGTATAGTGAGGAAAATATAGCCATGAGCTCTAACCTTATTCCTTTCTCTTTTTCATATTTAGTGAAGCAGAATGATGAAGATGAATAGAACAATAGCCTACAAGGAAGTGGCCTCATCTACACAGGAAATGATAGGTCTTCTTTACCTCTTTACATTTCTAGTTTCATACTTTTATGCATTCTTCCTTTTCAATCATAACCCATGGCTTATGTGGGATCTTCATTTGTTATGACTATATGAAATTTCCTTAAGTAATGAGTTGTATGTGCTTCTTTTGCATTTTGTTTCAGTAACATAATATTGAATGAACCTATAAAACTTAATACAATAAGACAATTTCACATAATATTAAGGAATGAATTGATTGTACTTATATTTGATAATCAAGAACACAAGCAATAAAATTTAATGCAATTTTCCTTTCCTTTAACACCTCGAATATACAACTTAACTTGATGTTTCAGCATGCTCTTTCTGATATGTGTTGCCATTCCCACCTCCATCAAATCCTTGCAGTAATATTTCATGGCATATGCATGGTCTTGGTGAAGATGACATCTTGGAATGGTATCATATGTGAGGCATGGCATCCTAAAACAATACTTTAAGTTGTGTATTTTCCTGTATGTCATCCCTTAATCTTTCAAAATTGAGAAACTGAAAAATACATGTATACCTCCTCCAATGATGACCAAATATGGTCAACACTACCTATTTTAGTTTCACCACATGCATGACACAATCCTACTCCACGTGCTATTATACATGCACTTTCACACGACATATGCTCATCTTCTTTAGCGTAGCATGGTCCCTTGCCTACTATTCTCATTGCATAAATCGTCTTAGCATCCACATTTGGGGGCATCCTGATTCCCCCACATTTCCCGATGATGCACTCTAGTGCTACGATTCGCACTTGACTGTTGGGGGCACACTTCATCAATGGATCTCACATCATCTATGCTTCACACTATGTGCTTCATGATATATCTTTCCTAGCATCTACTCTCAATTCCATACATCACCTTCATTTTTCCAATGACGCACTCTTGTTCTATGGTTCATTCTTGATTATTGAGGAAGCATTTGTAAATGAACCTCATCTCACACACATCCACTAGGGGGAAACATGGCGCCTCCTCTCTTCACATCTTGCACACTGTAGCACGCCATCACACTCACACAACATTTTCATATCTTAGTTGCATTTACTCTTGTTAGCTTATTCTAGTTACATTTTACACTTTTTTTCTTATGTTAAATGGATTCTTAATATTTCATTATATTTTTCTATATACACATGTGTGTTCACTTGGTATCTTGAGGTGAATGAAATACCTATTACATATTCATACATGATGTAGGATGCTCGACACAACTCTTTACTAGTCCAACCGAGGTTCCTGGGGGCATCTACTTTTGCTACTATCATACTTCATACATCACAGGTTCTATTGTCACATTATTTACTACTTATCACTACAATCACTTTACTTTTCATTTATCTATACATGCTTTGACATATTGTTTATCTCTCTAACAATCTAATGGTATCTTCATGTGTAACATTTGTCTTGCAGGATCAATACAACCATGGTTATATGTCACTTTTTTCTATTGTTTGTAGACTATGCCCTTTGTCATACTTTACTATGGTTTGCTTATGGCCACTTTGGCCCTGATTGTCTTGTGACATTGTGAGTGATGTCCCATGTATGAATTTTTTTTTCGCAGTCCATCTTGTCTTCATACTTGTTTGTTACATTTTCTTCCATTGTTTGTTAGATATTGTTACAACTAACACTTGTTTATTAGCCCATCTTGATTACATGTACCTTGGTTTATACCATGCACATCCCTTACCCCCTGCAGGTATCCATACTCATATATGCATATCAATATCAAGCAATCTCCTTTCGACCGCATTCTCCTACAGTCATCGCATTCACCCCAAATGAGGGGGACCATCTATTAGGTGAACAAATCACCCCTACAGGAACTCAGAGTTACAATACAGATCAACACAATATAGAATCGTCATATGATTATGTTATAAATTGGCCTCGAAACAAACTTGGGTCTAAAACACAGAGCAAACACTAGCGCCCATACCTGGAAAGTATTGGTGGGCACTTGTGTCCACCCATGGGCATTAATGTCCTGGGGACAAAAATAATCATTTTATCAGTTCATCACATTTTACAACAGTTTTCATATCAGTTCTCTAATAGCATGCACTAACCTCCCATTACAGAATTTAGTTACATTTTAGTTGTAATCAGAACAAAAGGAACAAATCAGGGATGTACCATCTACAGTGGTGCTTATTCGGGAAGCGTCATGGAAAGAGAGAAAAGTTATACCTCTCTCCCCAACACTCTTATCTTGGAATGAGATCACCCAAAAAACTCACTCGTGGCATGAGATCACCCAAAAACCTCACCATCGACATTCAAATCCAACAACTCCAAGCAAATCACAACAATTCTCTATCTCTTACACTATTATACATCAAGTGCACACTTTCCTTTTACATACTTTCACACTTTTACTTACTTATACACATGTTACTTTGGTTTCTCACATACAAAATTTTGACTATTCTCTCGCTCTTCTCTTGTAGGTCTATCCTTAATACACAACAAGAAGAAGGTCACATCAACGGACACAACACACTATTATGCATACACTTCACCCCTAGGGTCTACTTTCCTTTCCTGCTCACCACGCTTCACATTGTGATCACTTAAGGCTTCACTTGTCCACTCGGCACACTATCGGCTCCACTCTACATGATTACAAGATATGCACATTCTATCTACTTATGTTATCAAGTATTCACTCAATAGCATAAAGTGTGGGAAATGTAGACACAAAATATATGCATTGGGTACATTTCTAGGTCTAAAGCATACTAATATATATATGATTTCTAAGCAAGAAAACTAGTAATTTAAAATGCCTTTCGGGACTTTTTCCTTGTTTGTTATACTTTTATTGACCTTACACACCCTATATCCCTATCAGTATTTGATTAATTTATCTTTTATGGCTTTAGACACTAGTGCCCATTTAGGACACAAGTGCATAGGTGCTCTTGTCCCTCTTGGGCGCTCCTGACCCTCTTTATCCTTTTTCTTACCTTTTTGGGTCTCTTTTATCTCTTGGGCATATTTTAGTATTTTGGGTTATCCTTCCAGTTATCAATTACCAAATTCAAATAAGGGAATCATATATATACTTAGTTATTTCTCTCAAATAAGGTGTCAAACACTAAGCATTACATAATATCACCTAAGATTACATCCAAAGGCACAAGAGCATCACAAAGCATCCATCTAGCACATTCACTCAAGGGACAAGTGTTACATCACCTTGCATGCACAACATAGGAGGGGAAGGTTATTTTCTTTCATCTCACACATTCTATACATTTTCTACATTCTAGATCTAGCTCACTATCATTTTGTAACTTGCACAAGGGAATATTATGACATCATTATACACACATTCACACATAATTACATGTATTATGAAATGTAGTGTAGTGCTCGGTACTAAGTTCACTCTACAGGTGACTTTTGGGGTCAATCCAACTCCCCATTCTGCATCTTATTTATTAGGTTTGATATGGTTTGTGGGTATGTGGATCTAGGTATTTATTTTTTAGGTTACAGGTGCGAATGTAGTGACATTGGAAAAAATCCATAGTGAAAAATAGAGATTAACATTGAATCTCCTCCTACACAGAAAAGATCATAATTTGAGCATCTGGGTGGACATTAGTGCCCAGATTCAATCACTAACACCTAGGCGCTCCTGTCTTCATATGGACACTTTTGTCGTACACATTTCTAACTTCCAGTGAGCCTTGATGACACTCTTCTCATTTTTTTCCATCGGTACCTCAGTTAAGACCACTTCTTGATCATTTGCAAATCAGCTAAGTCACCTACTCTCTCTTGCTTAGGGTTTCATATCTTTACTTACTTCTTGCTTATTCATTTACTCTAATTTACTCAATTTTATCACTTGTATATCATTCATTATAGTAGTTACTTTAAAATTAAGATTTAACAAATTTAAATTAAATCAGTTTCATGTCTTGAAATAATATTTAAAGGCTACAAATGTAGTTTCTTATTAAGCCCTAACTAGGGTTTTAAGACCACCCAAGAGAGAGTAAAAACTTCTAAAATGAATATTATTCTGTCATTCCCTAAAAAAATATTGAAGGTAAATACTAATTACCTTCCTCATGTTCCTGTGTTAATAGTGAAACAAAAGAACACACAAAACTTCAAACCAAGTTTATTTCTTACATGTCTTGGATAGTGGAGGCAAGGTTGTTAGCATTTAATAAACCAAAGTGTCAAAATAGGGTTTGTATTCCCCAAACATTCACAATACTTCTTGTAACAACACTTACATCACCTTTTACAGGTGTTTCAACATAGAAATCATTATATTATATAGAAAATAAGGTGCTCTACATGATTTTCTTAAAGGGAAAACAGTCAAAAATAGTTCTTTTGTTCAAAAACAAAGTAAATTTCCTTCTTATTGGTTTCTTCTCTTCTACACATTACTCACACAGATCCCCTAATGAATACCTTCTAACTAACTTCTTTCTTTTCGTATTTCTCCTTTTCCATTGATTTTTCTCAATAACCGGCTATTTTTGGTGATTTTTGGATGATCTTTCAACATAGGTAAAAAGGAGTAATTATTGTTTAAAGAACTCTTATGCTAAATTTCACTCCTACCAGACATAAATGACATAGCAATATGTCAAGTCCACTTATTCAAGATACCTAGACCCCTACAACATACTCCACAAGCCAAAACTTGCCCAGCATAGTTTAAAAATTCAAATTCTCACTTTTGGACGGGAAAGTGAGAAAGCAAGCAAAATTTGAATTCTTGAACACTTGAAGACTTGAATAGGCTTCATAACACTATGAACACATCCTAAACATGATCAAAACCAATATTTGAAAGGTTCTATACAATCATGTCCCAGTTGATGTTCTTGCATCTTTAGATCAATTAAACACTTTTATTAGTATTAATAGTATCAAATGTAAAAAACTTGGTTCTAATTACTTGATTCGAACCTTGGACTAAGAGAAGTATTTGTAAACTTGGATCATGTTTGACATTTTATTAGTATTATCATTAGATCATGTTAATGAATTTTATATTTTGGACATTATTTAATTAACTCTTATATCCATCAACGGTGCCAATTGACGACCTTCCATTAATCAAATCCCCCTTTATCTAGATTAATCAATTAGTTTTTTCTATAATTAGCTAACATTCCTCATATTCGTTAATTAATGACCTTTCGTTAATTAATTATCCTTCTTATCATTAAGGATGTCAATTAACGACATTTTGTTAATTAATATCTACTTCTATTTGAGTTAATTAATTATTATAACTTAATTACACTCGCAATTCTAAATCAATAAATTACCAATTATTGGATCAAATTCCTCTCTTACATTCCACAAATCATACTAATTTTTCTCTAATTATCTTTTATAATCTTACCTCTACCTATTAGTTAACCACCTTTGATTAATTAAAACATCCCCCAACTCCCATGACTTACTAATGAAAAATTAAACTCTTCTAAATCAAGATTACCTTTTATAAAGCAACCTTATCCATTCCTAATCTTGTTTTACCTTTATTCCACATTCATCAATTTGTTATCATTGCCTCTTCAGGAAAGCTGTATAAGGAACCCTCCTTCTTACCTTTCTTCTTGCACCATGCATTGAATAGTGCAAACTATAAGCATTTTGATCTTAAGCCATTTTCTATTGTTGGAAATATCTTCTCCATCTTGCATCCTTTCACTCAAAATTGAGTAATATGGGAAGATCCAAAATGGCCTTGTAGCCATTCTTGGTGAGATTTCATTCTCAATCCTTGAGATCAAACAACAATCCACTTTGATTGCTTATGTTCTTCATAGGTTCATAGTTTAAATTAGCAATCATAGAGAGTAGGAAATAGCTTAGTATGTAGTTTCATTTATGTATTAAAGAAGCATTTTCTTTAAGCTCTTATCCTGATGGTTCATTGTTTAATTAGCATTTTCTTTTGAAGTTATGTAGATATTAGTTTCAATTTATAGCTTAGTTAATAAAACATGAGCACATTTGGCATGCCCAGTGAGACTACTCCATTTTCCTTTGCACTTAATTTCAAGTTTTTGTAGTTAAGTTTCATTTTTGGTTACTAACCCTCTTTTTGCATATCTTGATATAACTTATTTGTCTTAACTTGTTTTGTTGAGTTTTCATGTGTTGAGTCTTCCTTGTAGGTATAAAGGAGGTGAAGTACTGTTAAAATTGGAATTGATGGGAAAATTTCAAGATTTCTCCATGTTTTCATTTTTAGAGCTTAATTTTTCATCATTCTACATGTTAGTTTTGTCAATTTCTTGAAAATCTTAAATTCTTGAGTATGTAGGTTAGTATTTGATAGTGTTGAGTCTTATATTTACATAATAATGTGGTGGTTTATTGTCAAAATTGAATCTTGGTGACAAAATTTCAAGATTTCATCATGTTTTCATTTTTAGAGCTTACTTTTTCAACATTCTACATGTTAGTTTTGTCAATTTCTTTAAAATGTTAAGTTTTTGGTCATGAATGTTAATGTTTGATAGCGTTGAGTCTTTTATTCATATATTAATGTGATGGGTTGTTGTCAAAATTGAATCTTGTTTGGAAAAAATTGACCATTTTGCAGATTAAGGGACATTTTTTTGACATTTTTTGAATGCATGTCAAGTGCATACCCATGACCATAAGAGCATATGCGTAACCCATCTTCCGAAGGCCAAAACCTTTGCTGCCAAACTCGAAATGACTCCATTTTTTTGTGTTGGAAAGGTATTGAAGTTAAATATGAAATGAAAACATAAATTTTGGATTTATAATTACAAAAATTACAAGTTTTCCTTTTATTTTAAAATTGTTCATTTTCTAACAAGTCTAATGTTTTGATGAATGTTGTATTCCATGCTTTACTTTATTTAGACCAAAGCGTGTGCATGTTCTTCTCTTGCACTTTTTGATGATCTTGAGAATCAAAAACAACTTTGATCTCTATCTTTTTAACATTTGGATTAAACTTGGAAATTTGATTATTCATTTTACTTAAGGGAATGAACCTTTTATAAAGCATTTTTTTATGATCCTTTGATTTGAAATTTTTCCATTTCTATCAAGTTGGGATAAATTTTGTGTATGATCTTCTCTTGCACCTTAGGGTGATATTGAGAATCAAAAGCAACTTTAGTCTTCAATTTCTAACATTTGGTTAGTTGGAAACTTCATCTTTCATTTTTCGTGTAAGGGAATGAACATTTATCAAGATTTTTGTATGGTTCATTAATTACAAAGTTTTCCTTTACTTTTTAGTTGGATTAGTTGTTGTGTATGTTCTTCTCTTGCATGTTGGGATGATCTTGAGAATTAAAATCAACTATTAATCCTCTTTTAAATAATGTGATTTGCTTGGAGAACTACTAGCGCTTGAGTTTAGGGCCTGAAAACGCTTGCCAAATAAAGGAGTTTGAAACAAAATTTTCAAACTACACGTGTGTTGCAGGTTGCCAAATGGTGAACGAATAAACCAAATTAAGTATAAAATATTTAAAAACACACCACATTCAAAACAATTTATTTGCAGGTTCGAATAAGGGTACGCCTCGTCCGCTTAAAACTAGGACATAACCCCTTTGGCATAAGCCTTAAGCTACAACAATGGGGGTGGTCCTAGAAACCCCAAAGTAGTCCACACAAGAAGGAACCTTGTGGATGAAACGGGAAGTGCTCTGCACACCTATTCGACTAGTATACACATGAGATGTAGTGGCAAAGTTATCTTTATCACAACCCCAATGAGAGTACAAGATGGATGCATTTATTGCCCACTGTGCTTGAAGAGAGTAGAGTAAAGCCGGGATAATCCTTGGGAAACCTTGGCAAACTGATCTCACTCTTAGATAACTTGTAACACCTAGTTGATCAAACCACCGAGGAAATTCATTCAGTCTTTGGAGCCAACTTGACCAAATCGTTGTTGTAAAGATCCAACATTCATCACGAAATGTATGAAGCTTTACTTTTTCTTAGTTTTTCACTCACCCTAAGGCAAGGTGAAACTTTGCCAAAGTGAGGCCAACATTTTTCATCCCCACTTGTACTACTTCCTTCACTTTATTTTGACACTTTGTTGATCAAAAAAGGAGTGACCACACGTGTGTTACCAACTGATGGTGTCACCACGTTTATGTCTGTTTACACTCATCCATGTTTGCAACTGGGTTTTTAAACATATAAAGTGTGTGGGCACGTACTCATATCATTGGTAATAATTTGATCTTGATACCCAAGTCAAGATCGTTAATCATAGTTAGGTTGGATTCATCACCTTGAATCTCCTTTGAAATTTTATCTTGTTTATATCGTGTCACTACAATTTTGGTATTTACAACTTGTTTCTTGTAAACTTGACCTAAATATCTATATTGTGATGTTATGATATATACACTTTAACAATTCCTAGGTATACTCTAGCTTTAGTTTTATTTCAATTACTACCTCGATTTTGAAAAGTGTTGAGTGTTACCACTTATGCACGTTATATCAATATCATCTTGATATTAATATCTTACTTTTTCGCAAAGTTTGGTTAGCATATCTTTGCGGTATTGTTGTGTCGTTCACAATCATAACTGCCACTTTTTGGGATATAGGTATTGATTGGATTCAAGCTCACTTTTAGTATAATTTGTTTAGGGATCTCATTAACTTCTTATTATTACTTATGCCTTATTCATTTATTTGAACTTCACATAAGTGGTGACATTTTGTTAATCATCTTGAAACACCAACTATCATTTAGAAATAGACTTAGGAAGTATCTCATTTGATTGATTGGTCCTAGAAAAAATATTTTGTGATTATGCCTTGTTTGTTGCATTGACTTATCCATTTCTAGGACAATCCTTTGGGTCTTTGATCCTCTTGATATTCTTGTTTTTGCCTAAGTTTGTGATCATTTAAGAGCACATATTTCAAACCTTCGCAAAAACATTTCCTATCAAGTAAATTTTACATCAATCAAACATGGGAAATATTTCCTTTGTATCCTTTATGTTTCTAAAATTTTGATCAACGCTTTGACATTTACACCTCCAAACCTTGTTGGATTATCAATATTGAGTCATCACGATGTATATTTTCCTTACCTTCCATTTTGGAAAATCTCACAAGTATCCCCATCTTTACAAAATGTCTAGTTGGTTATTGTTATGTTTCCCAAATCAACATGAAACCTTCTTCACTTTAAAGAAGTTCAAACACACTATTTAGGTCTAGGCATTTGTATCAAACAACACCAACAATGACTAATTATTGTAAGGTCCCTTATACATACAACAATAAGGAATAAAAGTTTCAGTGTTCACATCAAAATATTCCCATCATGACCAAACATCAATTGGTTCTTCGTGCTAAAGAACCCATCTGGGTAACCCGTTCCTCACCTTCATCTCATAGTCAGTGGTATGGTTTGGACACTTCTAATCCAAATTATTATTTGGGTTCCCCCCACTCTTCTTATGACTCTAATCCAAACATTTCCTCTTCTTCTTAGGATTCCAATCCAAATATTTCCTCCGATTCTTCTGATGATTTAGATCCAAACTACTATTCGGATTCATCTAATTTGACTCCTAATTCATGGTCCTCCCATTCTTCACAGGACCCCAAAATGTGCCCCTTGCTCATTTTGTGGCTAACTCCTTTCATTCTTCCCTCTCTTGTGCCTCAGTCATAATTTTTCTGCTTTTCAGGCACTCAAAACTTTCTGGAAATGGCACCATTGGATAGAGCTCTTTCTCAGCTTTCCAGAAAGGTAAATTTTTCCTCCTAACTCCATGTATTTTTGAAGTTATGGCTCGGCGGAGTTTTTGTGGGAAATTTTCCCCTGAAAGGCCCGCAGCCAATGAAATGGCGCCACGTGTCCAAGGAAGTGGTGGGGGTCGGAGGAAAACTTGGATTTTTTACCAAGTGTTTGGAAAAGTTTTCAAAAGGGAATATTTTCCCCGCAGGCCCACCGGCGAATCAGATTATGCCACGTGTCCAAGGGGAAAAAATTGAAAATTTGACTAAGTGTTGGCGCATGGAGGAAAATTTTAGGAGGAAAAATCAACGCCCACACCCAATCATTATTGCCACGTGTCCTACCGGCATCGGAGGGAGGGCGGGAAGAGAAGATTAGAATTTTGGTGAAGCGTTTTGGTAAAAGGGAATGAGGAAGTTTTTGGCCCGCTGCCCCATGCCGACCAATCAGAGAAGGCCACGTGTCCCAGTGGGACCCACGGACCGGCGGAGCACGGGGGGAGATTGGGATTTTTTCCCAAAGAGATTGCGCAAAAGGAAAAATGTTTGGAGGGCCCGCGTAGCCAATGAGAATGATGCCACGTGTCCTAGACCGGCGGAAGGTGGGGAGAATTTGGGAAATTTTCCCAAAGGAAAAAGAAGAAAATTTCAAAGGAAAAATCACCCCCCTGAGCGCGAACCAATGGAATCTTGCCACGTGTCCTGAGGTGGCAAAAAAAAACTCAAGGACAAGCCCGCAAGGAAAATTCGAAGGGGAAAACCCCATCCAATGGGGTTTTGCCACGTGTCCAAGGTAAAAAATGGTCAAAAGGTGACGGAAAATTTAGGAGGACAGGCCTGCGAACCAATCAGCTGCATGCCACGTGTCCTCAACTCATCGGCCCGGCATGGGAATTTTTGGAAAATTTTCCAAAGGGCAAAACAAAGGAAAATGAAGCATTAAGGGCCCGTGCCCAATCAGAACATGCCACGTGGCACCTAGAATGGTGGAGCATGGGGATTTTTTGGAAATTTTCCCAAATGCAAAAAAGGTGAAAAAATTCAAAATTTTGCCTGCCAATCCGATTTGGCCCTGTTTTGCCCTAAAATTTCAAACGGCCATATCTTTCGATCCAGAGCTCAATTTTTCACGTTCTTTATATCAATGGAAAGATGGTGAAATTCTCTACAAGATTCAGGGTCATTTTTGGCATTTTTTGATGGAGTTTGGAGAGAGAAAATTGAAAAACACCTCTGGCACATGGTCATGGACAGAAATGACATTTCAACCACCATTTTTAATGAAGAATGGCTCGCATTCTCTCCCAGCATGGCGAAAAATGTCAGGGGATGGGCCTGTAAGGATGCCCATGCTATTTTAATGCATTTTTGGTCAATGGTTGAATCTCTCCCATGTTTTCCCACATGTTTCTCTCTCCTGGGCTCGTCCCTTGCACTGTAAAAGCTAGATTTGGCTCATTTTCAAAGGGTTGAACATTTTTTATGTATTGCAGGCTCCCTCTTTCACCTTGAAAGTGATTTTTTGTGGAAAAATCAGACCTTTTCCAAGACTGCAACCTTTTTTACCTCTCAGGTGTTGTAATGCAAGTGATTTTTGATGTTAAAATGACAATACAGGCTCTGTGAATGAGTTTTAATCCTTTGTTTGTGTTGTTTGATTCATTTCTGATCCTCCATTACAGTTATCAGTTTGTGCATGAAGTTTTGTTGCATTTTTATGAACTGTGTCAATCTGCAGAAGTAAGAAATGCTCACCACTCCTTTGGTGCATCACCTCATTAGCATTAGTTTTAGTTTTTTTTACATTCTCTATCTTTGTCCCCTTGGAATTTAGAGTAGGAATTAGGAATTTGAAACCTCTGTAACTTGCAAGTGATATATCTGATCAGAGGAGTTGAGGAACCAGCCTCTAATCTAGAGATTCCTTTCCCATTTTTACAAGTCCCACACTTGGGGAAGGATTCAATGTTGTGCAATCACACTGGATGTCTAAATGTCAAACTAGAAGTCTGATCAACATCCAGGGGTGCTGCTGATTTGCAACAATAGTTTTGGCACACCCGGTGGGACCTTAGAGGTCTTCATCTTCATTGCAACAAAATTGATGTGCATTTGTTGCAAGTTTCTTGCTTAAAAGAGCCCTAAATTACACATCTGGCGACTCCAAGGAAGAAGAATCAGCTGGTTTTAGCAGTGCAGACCTGAAAACTCATGAGAAGAATCACCACAAGGTCAAGAGTTGGAGAAGAAGAGGTGTTGTTTGAGTATCTGTAGTTATCTCCAAGAAGAAGGCAAAGAGGGAGGAGAATTCAAAGGTCTCCATCTCCACCAAACATAACTCTCTCAACTCCTCCACCTGGTAGGCCTTTCATTCAATCAACAAGGGTTCTAAGGCCAATCAGAATGGCACAAAACAACCCCTATGTCAATTTCACTGGCAGCAGCCCACTTTCTCTCAATGCACAAAATCCAATCCCAGTTGCAGCATTGAAGAACATTCCATACTTTACTGGAGAGAATCAGACTACTCCTGGTGATCATGTTAAGGATATTGCTAATATTTGTGCAATCCATGAGATCAATGAGATGCAAGTTGCTGTCAAACTGCTGGCATCTTCATTCAAAGGGAAAGCTTTGCAATGGTTCAGGAGTCTTGCCTCAGGTTCTATTCAAAATTGGAACCAGCTATGTATAGCCCTCCATGAGCAGTTTGGAGAAAAGGGAGACAACTTGTCCCTTTTGGAACAGCTGACAACCATCAAGAGAGCTCCCAATGAGCAGCTGACTGACTTCAACTTCAGATTTCAAAGGACTTGGGAGAGAATTCCAGTGGCAGTAAGGCCAACAGCAGAAGGTGCTTTTCTATATTACCTTAAAGCTTTAAATTCTGATATTTCTATGTTAATTCAATCCATGGGAGGCACAACTATCCCTGTTGCTTATAGCATTGCCATTAGAGCTGAAAATTGTTTGATTCAAGCTGGAAAGCTAGCTCCTAGGCCTCCAATGCCATTGTTTCCAAGTTTAGAGAGCCCAAGTACTAGCCAAGTGCCTAATTTAGCTCCTATTCCCACTCCTAGAAATCAAAATTTAAGTGAAGCTTCTACTTCATCTTCTAGTGCCTCAAATGAACTTCAAGAAGTCATGAAGCAATTGCAAAATTTAGGTAATGAGCTGGTTACACTCAAGAGACAGCAAGCCCAAGGTTTTAGACCTTCCTTCCAGCCTCAAGCTCAGCCTAACAGGCAGCCATACCAACCTCAAAGACCACCCAATCCAGCTGCAAATTTAAACCAAGCAAGACCTCCTGCCAACAGACCATTTCAGCCCTATAATCCCAATGCTATATCTGCCTCTAAAGCATTAGTGCCAGTACAAAACAACATAGCTCAAGAGTATGATTGGTGTTTCCCATGCAATGAACCTCACAACCAGTCTATGTGCTTCAATGGTGCCTTGAATCAAGCATTAATGGTGACAACTACTGGTGTGGAGGGTGAAGGTAGTCAAGGAAATAACCAACAACAAGAAACATTCCAGCAGCAATCAGCTCCAAATGATACCACACTTGTAAACTGGCAGGCAGAAGATTTTTGTGGCATGAATCAAACAGTTTCCCAAAGTGTTGCAGCCAACACAAGGTCAAAAAGGAGGAATTTGGGTGAAGAACAACCATTAGCTCCAAGCAATCCACAACCTTCTATCACTCCACAAATTATTGGCAAACAAAATTCAGTTCCAAACACACAAGGACTGCCTAAAACAGCTCCTAGGCCAACTCAAATGCCAGTTGTTGCTGCCCATATGCAAGGAATGAATGTGCAGGCCAAGGGACAGCAAAGAGATGCTTCATCTCCATTCAACATCATTGATCAGATGAAGAAGACAAATGTAAACATATCAATGTGGGAATCACTATCTATCCCAGGCCAAAGAGATTTGCTACAAGCTGCCATGAAGGACTGGTCAACTTCAAATCAGCAAGTCCAAATGCAAGAGAAGGTGCTCACAAATGCTGCCCAGCCTGAAGGGGAATCATGGAGGACAGCAAGGTAAAATGTTGAAGCCCCCTCCATTCTATGTTTCATTGATCATTGGAAACCAATTAGTACACAATTGCATGATTGATTCCGGGGCAAGTAGTTCAGTAATGCCCAAGCAAATAGCTGATCAGTTGGGAATTCAATATGAAGTCATATCCAAAGGGGTAGTGCAATTGGATGGGACAGCAGTAACAACAGTTGGAGTGATTAAAAACTTGAGTCTTACTTTGCATGCATGCCCCAATGTTGTTGTTTTGCAAGATGTCTCAGTAATAGACCTTCCACCACTCTTTGCCCTATGTTTGTCAAGGGATTTCACAGCCAAGATTGGAGGCTACTTATCTACTGATTGGTCACACATGTTGTTCAGAACAAGATATGGAACCAAGGCCACAATCAGATCTGAACCTATTGCAAACTTTCACATTGAGCCTTACACTCCAAGTCAGATCAATACCAATTGTTCAGCGTTTGATCAAGAGGATTATCCAAGCACTGATGAAGCTGACACCAAGGTTGGAAGCATCCCAGATCTAACTCTTGATGAATGGGCAAACAAGGTGCATGCTTTTGATCCTTATCAAGAAATAGAAGAATCTGAGCTAGGAGTCTATTGCATGCATGAAGAAAATCAGCCTATTCCTAGCATCACCAAGCCAAACCACAAGGATGACAATGAGGTATGGCAGTTGTTTTTTGATGGATCAAGGAGTAGACAAGGTGCAGGAGGGGGAGCTATGCTTGTTTCACCTCAAGGAGTTAAGTATTATTCAACTTTTAGATTTCAGTTTGCATGCTCTAATAACACTGCTGAATATGAAGCTTTGATACAAGGATTGCATTGGTCAATCAAGAGAGGAATAAAGAACTTGCAAGTCTTTGGTGACAGTGAGTTGATTGTCAACCAAGTTAAGGGGCAGCATGCTGTCAAGAATGATCTACTCAAGTGCTACAAGAACAGGGTGTGGGACCTCATTGAAGATTTTGAGGGCTTTGGCATAAAATCCATTCCTAGAAAAGAGAACCAAGCTGCTGACAGGCTTGCAGCAGTTGGGGCAGCCTTTGACATTGTTGAAAGCATTCAAAAGGACAAGGTACAGCCAAACATCCATGTGATTGTAAGGCCTTCAGTGCCAGACAACAATGTAAGTTGGCAAGTGTTTGAAAATGATCAGCAAATCATCCATTTCTTGCAAGAAGAGGCTGAGTTCTCAGCTAAAAATCAGGAAAAGTTGGAGCAGCAGTATGGTGACCAAGTGGTACAGCTGAGAACCAACAAACTACCCAAGGGACTTATTACTTTGGAGTCCATTTTCAATCCTAATGATCAGTTTAGGAAGGAGAAAGCAAACATTCAAGTCAAGGGAGAAGATTCAGTGTCCATCTTGGTGGAAGAAGGCAAATCACTCCAAATTGGTAAGATGACAACTGAACAAGAAAGGTATGAGTTCATACAGCTTTGTCAAGAATTCCCTGATGTGTTTGCTTGGAGCTATGAAGATTTGAAAGGTTTCAATCCCAAGTTAGCTCAACACACCATTGAATTGGATCCAAGTACTAAACCCATCAGGCAAAAACAAAGGCCAGTCAATCCACACATGGAGCCTCTCATGAGAAAAGAATTGAATAAGTTGATAGAATCAAGAATCATATTCCCCATCAAGCATTCTAGTTGGGTGGCCAACTTGGTTCCAGTTAGAAAGAAGAGTGGGGAAATCAGATTGTGTGTTGACTTCAGAGATTTGAATAGAGCATCTCTCAAGGATCATTATCCACTTCCTTCCATGGAGCAGATTTTACAAGTTGTTGCTGGCTCTGAGAGGTTTTCATTACTTGATGGCTATTCGGGGTACAATCAGATTATGGTGAAAGAAGAAGATCAGTTCAAGACAGCCTTTACAACCAAATGGGGAACTTATGCATACAGGAAAATGCCATTTGGGCTGTCCAACGCTGGAGCTACTTTCCAAAGAGCAATGGACATGGCGTTCAAGGGTTTGATTAACAACATGGTGCTGATATATCTTGATGATATCACTGTTTTTTCAAAAAATGCAGCAGACCATCTCTTTCATTTGAGACAAGTGTTCCAAAGGTGCAGAAGATTTGGAGTATCCTTGAATCCTAAAAAGTGTATTTTTCTAGCCCATGAAGGAAAGCTCCTTGGCCACATTGTCTCCAAAGAAGGATTAGCAATTGATCCAGAAAGAGTTGAAGCCATAAGAGCACTACCATTGCCAAGCCACAAGAAGGCCCTTCAAAGTTTCTTGGGGAGAATAAATTTTGTTCGGAGGTTTGTCCCAAATTTTGCAGCCCTAGTCAAGCCTATCACCAAGATGTTAAAGAAAAGCATGGCTTTCAAATGGATAGCAGAAGGCAAGGAAAGTTTTGAAGCAATCAAAGAAGCCATCTCTCAAGCCCCAACTCTCATTAACCCGGATTTCTCCAAGGATTTCATCCTCTATGCATTTGGGGGTGATGATACTATTTCTGTAATTTTGGTACAGCAGAACAAAGACAATGATGAGCAGCCAATTGCTTTCTTCAGCCAAAGCCTGGAGGACTATGAGGTGAGATATTCTTTCATTGAGAAGCATGTTCTTGCAGTAATCAGGAGCTTGAAGAAATTCAAGCATCTAGTTTCAAACAACAAGGTTCAATTGTTGGTTTCTCATGTGGGAGTTAAAGACTTCCTCCTCAACAAAGACTTGAATGAAAAGAGAGCAGGTTGGATTACTCATGTCATGGAGTATGACATTGAGATCAAAGTCACCAAGTTGGTGAGAGGAAAGGATTGTGTGAGCAGCTGGTCTTGAACAAACACAAGGAAGCATGCAATGAGAAGGAGGTTGTTTTGGCGTTGCAAGACAGCCATGAGCAAGGAAGCACTCAAGAGGAAAATAATGGTGTCCTCACTCCTTGCTAGGACCCAAGACATAATGCACTTCCTAAGCACAGGTCTATGCCCTCCAGAAATGAACAAGACCAAAAGAAGACACTTCAGATTGCAGGCTGTCCCATATGCCCTTGTTGATGGTGTTTTGTTCAAGAGGGATGTGAATGGAGTGCTGCTGAGATGCATTAGTACAAATCAGATTCATAGGGTGTTGGAAGAGTTCCATGGTGGATTGGCTGGTGGTCATTTTGCACCAAGAGTGACAGCTCTAAAGATCATGAGGGCTGGCTATTATTGGCCCAAGATTTTCAGTGATTGTTATGCATGGATCAAGAGGTGCAAGAATTGTGCATTCTTCACAGGTAAAGAGAGGCTAGCTGCCCTTCCATTGCATCCAATTTCAGTTGACCAGCCATTCATGCAATGGGGTTTAGACTTCATTGGAGTCATTAATCCCAATTCAAGCCAAGGGCACAAATGGATTTTAACAGCCACAGATTACTTCACCAAATGGACTGAAGCAGTAGCACTCAAGGAAGCAAATGAATCTAGCATCCTAGACTTCTATGAGGGAATAGCAACCAGATTTGGCATACCTGCTACAATAATATCAGATAATGCATTGGCATTCATTGGGTCCAAGGTGACTGAATGGGCTGTCAAGAATGGGATCTACCTAAGTACTTCATCAAATTATTACCCTCAGGGTAATGGCCAGGCTGAATCTACAAACAAGAACTTGTTGAGGATCATTAGGAGGAATCTTGATGAAAATCAGAGGTCTTGGCATACTAAATTGAAATCAGCCTTATGGGCTGATAGGATAACTCCCAAGAGATCTACAGGTAACTCTCCATTCAAGCTTGTTTATGGAAGAGAGGCAATCTTGCCCATGTCACTTGAGTTGCCAACATTGGAACTCATGAAACAGTTGGAGTTGTTGGAGTTTGGGCCCATGGAGGTTAGATATGCAGAATTGATGGAGCTCCAAGAAATCAGAAATCAGGCATCCCAAGCAATGGAGAAGGATCAGGCTTTGATAAAGAAGACCTTTGATAGAAAGGCCAAGAATAGATCCTTCCAAGTTGGAGATCTAGTGTTAAAATGGGATGCAGATAGAGCAAAACCGGGAAGGCACTCAAAATTTGATGCCATTTGGAGTGGCCCATACATGGTCACAAAGTGTAAGGACAGCAATGCTTTCCAATTGTCTTCATTGGATGGCGAAGAACTGTAGATTCCAGTCAATGGAATCCATCTAAAGCATTGCTACTGAAGGAAATTCTCCACCTTGTACATATTAGCTTAGGTTTTCATTCCTCCAAGTGCTTGTGCACATTGTTTTGTTGTAGATTAGCTTTTCTTTCCCTAAGTGCTTTGGCACAAGCTTGTTGTTCCTGGAAATGTGTTTGCAGGCCTTGCTCCATCAGGTGATGTTCCACCCTCCACCTTCCTCCTTGCAGTGTTCTAGTCAGTTGGGGTACCAAACAGAGAATTTGATGACTCCATGCCCAATGGATTGCTTCAGGCAACTGGTAACTTCATCCAGCAGGCAGATGACCCCTCTGAGTCACCAAAATTGTTATCCAAAATGTGCCCCTTGCTCATTTTGTGGCTAACTCCTTTCATTCTTCCCTCTCTTGTGCCTCAGTCATAATTTTTTGCTTTTTAGGCACTCAAAACTTTCTGGAAATGGCACCATTGGATAGAGCTCTTTCTCAGCTTTCCAGAAAGGTAAAGTTTTCCTCCTAACTCCATGTATTTTTGAAGTTATGGCTCGGCGGAGTTTTTGTGGGAAATTTTCCCCTGAAAGGCCCGCAGCCAATGAAATGGCGCCACATGTCCAAGGAAGTGGCAGGGGTCGGAGGAAAACTTGGACTTTTTTACCAAGTGTTTGGAAAAGTTTTCAAAAGGGAATATTTTCCCCGCAGGCCCGCTGACGAATCAGATTATGCCACGTGTCCAGGGGAGAAAAATTGAAAATTTTTTGACTAAGTGTTGGTGCGCATGGAAAATTTTAAAAAGGAAGGGCCCACGCCCAATCATATTGTGCCACGTGTCCTATGCCGTTGGAGAATTTCGGAGGGTGGAGGAAAGATTATAATTTTGGAGAAGTGTTTTTGTAAAAAGTAATGGAGAAGTTTTGGCCCGCTGCCCCCGCTGACCAATCAGATAGGCCACGTGTCACCAGACCTTGGAAAGGCGGAGTGCACGGGGGAAGATTGGGATTTTTTCCCAAAGTGTTTGTGCAAAAGTAAAAAATGTTTGCACGAAGGGCCCATGGCGAATGAAATCAGCCACGTGTCCTGACCGGTGGAAGGCATGGAGAATTTGGGAAATTTTCCCAAAGGAGAAAAGAAGGAAATTTCAAAGGAAAAATCGCCCCTCCCGAGCGCGAACCAATCATATCTTGCCATGAGTCTGGTGGCGGCAAAAAAATCAAGGACAAGCCCGCAAGGGAAATTTGAAGGGGCAAGCCTGCATCCAATGGGGTTTTTCCACGTGTCCAGGTCAAAAATGGTCAAAACAGTGACGGAGAAAATTTTGGAGGAAATGCCTGCGCAATGGAATCAGTTCGCACATTGTCCACATGTCCTCAGACTCATCGGCCCAGATGGGGATTTTTTGGAAAATTTTCCAAAGGGAAAAACAAAGGAAAATAAAGCATTAAAGGCCCACGCACCCAATCAAAACATGCCACATGGCACTTGGAAATGGCGGAGCGTGGGGATTTTTTGGAAATTTTCCAAATGCAAAAAGGGTGAAAAAATTCAAAATTTTGCCCGCCAATCCGATTTGGCCCTGTTTTGCCCTAAAATTTCAAATGGCCATATCTTTCGATCCAGAGCTCAGTTTTTCACGTTCTTTATATCAATGGAAATATGGTAAAATTATCTACAATATTTTGGGGTCATTTTTGCATTTTGATGGAGTTTGGAGAGATAAAATTGAAAAACACCTCTGGCACGTGGTCATGGACAGAAATGACTTTTCAACCACCATTTTTAATGAAGAATGGCTCGCATTCTCTCCCAGCATGGTGAAAAATGTTAGGGGATGGGCCTGTAAGGATGCCCATGCTATTTTATTATGTTTTTGGTCAGTGGTTGAAGCTCTCCCATGTTTTCCCATGTTTCTCTCTCTTGGGCTCGTCCCTTGCACTGTAAAAGCCAGATTTGGCTCATTTTCAAAGGGTTGAACATTTTTTATGTATTGCAGGCTCCCTCTTTCACCTTGAAAGTGATTTTTGTGGAAAAATCAGACCTTTTCCAAGATTGCAACCTGTTTTTCCTCTCAGGTGTTGTAATGCAAGTGGTTTTTGATGTTAAAATGACAATACAGGCTCTGTGAATGAGTTTTAATCCTCTGTTTGTGTTGTTTGATTCATTTTTGATCCTCCATTACAGTTATCAGTTTGTGCATGAAGTTTTGTTGCATTTTTATGAACTGTGTCAATCTGCAGAAGTAAGAAATGCTCACCACTCCTTTGGTGCATCACCTTATTAGCATTAGTTTTAGTTTTTTTGCATTCTCCTATCTTTGTCCCCTTTGGAATTTAGAGTAGGAATTAGGAATTTGAAACCTCTGTATAACTTGCAAGTGATATATCTGATCAGAGGAGTTGAGGAACCAGCCTCTAAACTGGAGATTCCTTTCCCATTTTTCAAGTCCCACACTTGGGGAAAGGATTCAATGTTGTGCAATCACACTGGATGTCTAAAACTGTCAAACTAGAAGTCTGATCAACATCCAGGGGTAAAAGTCTTCCTTCTTTGATGATTTGTGTGACTCAAATTCCTTCTAGTCAAGCTTCTTATTCGACCCGTGTGTCAAAAAATACAAACTTTGGACTTAATCTTACTAGTTCATAGATGATATACCATCATATAGGTAGGTCCACACCACCTTCTTCTACTCCTGAGGCATCTAGCTCCACATCTTCTTCTTCCCCCACATCATCTTCTTCTATCAATCATCATCAAAAATATTATAAGTCTTCTGTACCAATTGAACCTCTTTCTTCCAATCAAGCCCTGGTGGTCGATCAATAACTCAAATAGATTAATCTCTTTCAGAATGAAGAAACAATCAGGGCATTTATCGGGGCACACGAAGATATTCCTCTAGCAGATTATGAGCAAGGATTCTCTTTAGAATTCGATGTGTTTACATATTGTGAGGAAAAGTTTAATTCCTTTTATCAAGAAATGGAAGAAGATCCTAAAATCATGCAACTTAATCCTCTTATTCTTCCATATTCACATTCTTCACTATGTGATGAAACTCCTGGGTATGGCACTAATCCATGGCCTATCTTCTCATCACCCAATCCCTCTTTATCTATCACAATTCCTCATTCACAATCTCTAAGGGGGTTAATGCCAAGTAGCCCTTCATCTTCATCTAGGTGTGGGTCACCTTCTAATATCCCTCCCTCTGCTATTTGTGGGACATGTTCAGGTAGTCCACTATCTTCTATTCTTGGAGCACGTCCAACTAGCCCCTTGTCTTTTATGTATGGGTCACCCTCGGGTAGTCCATCATCTTCTACTCTTGGGCCACATCCTAGTATCCCATCATCTTACATCTATGGGTCGCATCCTAGTATCCCTTCTTCTTTTATTCTTGGGTCACCTCCTACTAGCCCTTATTCCTATATACTTGGGACACATCCAAGTAACCTTCAATCTTCTATCTATGGCTTGCCTCCTGGTAACCCATCTTGTTCAATTCTTGGACCATATCCTTTTCATCCATCACATTATTCTTCTATCAATGATTGTGGCAATCCCACCATCATTCCTCACATTCCTCTCATCAATTGTAAATGTCCACATTTTTCTCCCACTTCTCATGATTAAACAAGTCACGCATTAACTTATAAGAAACCCAAACAATTTCTTTATCAAAATGAGATCAAAATTCCAAAGAACTCCAAATCTCCCAACAACCCAAAAATTCAAAATCAAGTGCGATTCAAGAATGCACACCAAGGTACCCATCAAGTATGGTGCAAAGTGTTGAAACCTATGGGTAGGGAGCTTAAGCTCACACATACAAAACCCACGTTTCAAAAAAAATCACAGTCATCTGTTGAGTGTGAACTCACCACGATCATCAAGATCAGGGATAATATCACTATTGATAAACAAATGCGCTTAGTCTCCCTTATAAAAGAAGTCGCACACATCGTTGTTGGATCCTATCACACATAGTGACATTGTTGGTCCCAGCTTCCAAAAAAAAAATTTAAAAAAAATCATAAAACAATTCAAAAATACAAAAAAATATAAAAACATTAAAACATTATAAAAATAAAATCAAAGGTACAAAGATCAAACATTGCAATCAGGTATTGCGTACACATGGATATTCTTTCTTCCCTTTCTTTCATATTCCTCTACAAGTCATCCACCATGTTTATCCCTTCGATGTTATTTTGGTTATCCTATTCGTACATATTTTGCAAAATTTATCTCTATGGTATCCGTTTGACCTTGGTCTTTCATCACCTTGGTAAATTAAAGAATGACTGACCTCTTAGAGATCCTATCACTATCTACATATAATAAACTTTTTGAGAATAATTTTTGGGCGTATTTTTTGACACTATCCAATGTCGTCATCACAATCACTTCCACATCCTTCCATCAAGCCATCAGTGGTTCTTAACCCCTTGTCAAACAAGAGAGATGAAATAAGTTTTCAGCAAAAAAAATAAGAATCAAAATCAATCAATCAATGAAGCAAAAGCTACAAAGCAAAATCAAATTGATATATAACCCTCTCTTGGGGTATTTCTAATAATCTCTACCAGGGCTATGGATTTCTGACTGGTAGTAGAGAAATGTTGTAATTAGAATCAAATGCATCTTCATCGGGGCTATGGATGTCTGGCTGGTAGCAGAAAAATGTATGGCTTTCTTTCCACAATCCATTCACAAATCACCTTTCAAACTAAATCATTCCTACACATTGGCTAATGTCTTCACTTGTTGTCTATCAACTCTTTCCTTTAAGAGGTAATTCATTTCCATGTGCACACATGGGATCTCGATGAGTAAACATGATTACTATGTTACCAAGTGTTACTTTTTGGACCTTGTTCAAACTCTTACTTTAGCGCATGTCTTGTCTCATGATTTGTACCTTGGACTAATCACTTTTTCATCGACCACCTTCTAAATATTTTCATAGCATCCTCTATTCTTTGAAAATAGTTTAGAATATCCAAGTGTATCATATGTCCTCTTTGCCATGTTTGCAGGCACTTTTGTCCCCTTTTAATAAGACAAATTTCTACTTCCTTTCTCTCATGTGTTTCTTGGCCAGCTTACGATGAGGGTATCCTTGCTCCCTCATGATCGAACCTATTTTATATTGGCATCAATCCCCCTTCTATGTGTAAAGAGTTTTCCTTTAAATACTCCCACCTAATTGTTGAGGCATGTCGTATCTTCACTTTCTCATACGTGTGGCATTCTGCCCTTGTACATACCATCTATCATTAGGGGCATCCATGTTTCTTGATTTCCTATACATAATTTCAAAAAACTTTCAAAATAAAAAACATTTAAATATGTTTCTAAAAAATCAAAAACAATAAAAATCATCCTATAAAATGTCACTCTTTAGTTCTCACATATTCTTGTGCACAACTCACGGATCATCTTGATCTACCTCCATTAACAAAGTTGTTTTACTTACTATGTCTGTACTCTAGGGCACAATGAGTTGTTTGGTATTGTTTCATAGTGCACTAATTTTCATAGGACCCAAGTGTCCTTCGTTATTCCCCTTGCATGTATCCTTTCTCGGGGCACCATATTTTAACCCTTGTCGTTAATTTACACATGTTGGAATCAAATCTTGATAACAAAAATATTGCATTATGTTTCTCTGTTAGGTTATCTTGTTTACTTTATTATATTGCATTGCAATATGTATGTTGCAGGGAGTTAGGCATCTTTCACTTTCTCGTATTGCATTTCATTTTGTATGTTACATGGAGTTGGTGTTTTTAGCTATGGATATTTGTTTGTATATGACTTTTCATGTCATACTACACTTATGTTCATTCTTTTTAATAAGGACCAATGACGTCAATCATAAGAAAAATGAGTAAATAAAGTTGGTTTTTACATTGGCAAGATGATAGTTATATCCATCTCTTTTCATCTTCATTTTTCTTCCATATCTCTCTCCTTCTATCAAATTTTTTCTTCAAAAGCAACTTGGGGCAATATGGATCAATTATTCTACTTCTTCTATTATGTTCTTTCATCTTTTTGATCTTCAATTTCCCTCTTTCATCATCCCATCAACACTCGAGGGGGCATCCTTCATTCTATTAATTTTTTCTTCTATCTCTTAAAAAACTTTATTTGTTTGTACTTATCTATTATCTATGAAGTGGCGTCACTTACGCCACCCCAAAGAGGGAAAATTATAGACACCTAAAATCCACTTACGCAAGCTTTAATGCTAAGATTGCACTAATTATCATATTTATTGTCGTTTCCGTAATAATTAGCATTTTTTCGATAATTAGCTAAAATTCCTCTTCATATTCGTTAATTAACAACCTTTCGTTAATTAATTACCCTTCCTATCATTAAGGATGTCGATTAAGGACATGTCATTAATTAATAGTTGCTTCTACTTGGGTTAATTAATTATTATTAATTAATTACACTCGCAACTCTAAATCAATAAATTACTATTTGTTGGATCAAATTTCTCTCTTACATTCCGCAAATCATACTAATTTTTCTTTAATTAGCTTTTATAAGCTTACCTCTACCTATTAGTTAACCACCTTTGATTAATTAAAACATCCCCCAACTCCCATGACTTACTAACGACAAATTAAACTCTTCTAAATCAATATTACCTTTTATAAAGCAACCTTATCCATTCTTAATCTTATTTTACCTTTATTCCACATTCATCAATTTGTTATCTTTGCCTCTTCGGGAAATCTATATAAGGAACCCTCCTTCTTACCTTTATTCTTACACCATGCTTTGAATAGTGAAAACTATAAACATTTTGATCTTGAGCCATTTTCCATTGTTGGAAATAGCTTCTCCATCTTGCATCCTTTCACTCAAAATTGAGTAATATGGGAAGATCCAAAATGGCCTTGTAGCCATTCTTGGTGAGATTCCATTCTCAATCCTTGAGATCAAACAACAATCCACTTTGATTGCTTATGTTCTTCATATGTTCATAGTTTAAATTAGCAATCATAGAGAGTAGGAAATATCTTAGCATGTAGTTTCATTTATGCATTGAAGAAGCATTTTGTTTAAGCTCTTATCTTGATGGTTCATTGTTTGATTAGCATTTGATTTTAAAGCTATGTAGATATTAGTTTCAATTTATAGCTTAGTTAATAAAACATGAGCATATTTGGCATGCCTGGTGGGACTTACTCCATTGTCATTTGCACTTAATTTCAAGTTTTTGTAGTTAAGTTTCATTTTTTGTTACTAACCCTCTTTTTACATATCTTGATATAACTTGTTTTTCTTAATTTGTTTTGTTGAATTTCCATGGGTTAAGTCTTCCTTGTAGTTATAAAGGAGGTGAAGTACTGTCAAAATTATAATTGATGGGAAAAGTTCAAGATTTCTCCATGTTTTCATTTTTAGAGTTTAATTTTTCATCATTCTACATGTTAGTTTTGTCAATTTCTTGAAAATCTTAAATTCTTGAGCATGTAGGTTAGTATTTGATAGTTTTGAGTCTTATATTTACATAATAATGTGGTGGATTGTTGTCAAAATTGAATCTTGGTGACAAAATTTCAAGATTTCATCATGTTTTCATTTTTAGAGCTTACTTTTTCAACATTCTATATGTTAGTTTTGTCAATTTATTTAAAATGTTAAGTTTTTGGTCATGAATGTTAATGTTTGATAGTGTTGAGTCTTTTATTCATATATTAATGTGATGGGTTGTTGTCAAAATTGAATCTTGTTTGGAAAAAATTGACCATTTTACAAATTAAGGGACATTTTTTGACATTTTTTGAGTGCATGTCAGGTGCATACCCGTGAGCATAAGAGCATATGCATAACCCATCTTCTGAAGGCCACAACCTTTTCTCCCGAACTCGAAATGACTCCATTTTTTTGCGTTAGAAAGGTATTGAAGTTAAATATGAAATGAAAACATAAATTTTAGATTTATAATTACAAAAATTACAGGTTTTTCTTTTATTTTAAAATTGTTTATTTTCTAACAAGTCTAATGTTTTGATGAATGTTGTATTTCATGTTTTACTTTATTTAGACCAAAGTGTGTGCATGTTCTTCACTTGCACTTTTTAGTGATCTTGAGAATCAAAAACAACTTTGATCTCTATCTTTTTAACATTTGGATTAAACCTGAAAATTTGATTATTCATTTTGCTTCAGGGAATGAACCTTTTATAAAGTATTTTTTTATGATCCTTTGATTTGAAATTTTTCCATTTCTATCGAGTTGGGATAAATTTTGTGTATGCTCTTCTCTTGCACCTTAGGGTGATATTTAGAATCAAAAGTAACTTTAGTCTTCAATTTCTAACATTTGGTTAGTTGGAAACTTCATCTTTCATTTTTGGTTTAAGGGAATGAACATTTATCAAGATTTTTGTATGGTTCATTAATTGCAAAGTTTTCTTTTACTTTTTAGTTGGATTATTTGTTGTGTATGCTCTTCTCTTGCATCTTTGGATGATCTTGAGAATTAAAATCAACTCTTAACCCTCTTTTAAATAATGTGATTTGCTTGGAGAACTTCTAATGCTTGAGTGCAAGGCCTAAAAACGCTTGTCAAATAAAGGAGTTCGAAACAAAATTTTCTAACTACACTTGTATCATAGGTTTCCAAATGATGAATGAATTAACCACATTAATTATAAAAGATAAAAAAACACACCACATTCAAAAAAATATTTGCAGGTTTCGAAAAGGGTACGCCTCATCCGCTTAAAACTAGGACATAACCCCCTTTGGCATAAGCCTTAAGCTACAACAATGGGGGTGGTCCTAGGAACCCCAAAGTAGTCTATGCAAGAGGGAACCTTGTGGATAAAACGGGAAGTGCTCCGCACACCTACTCGACTAGTATACACATGAGATTTAGTGGCAAAGTTATATGTATCGCAACCCCAATAAGAGTACAAGATGGACGCTTTTATTGCCCACTGTGCTTGAAGGGGGTAAAGTAAATTCGGGATAATCCTTGGGAAACCTTGGCAAACTGAGCTCACTCTTAGATAACTTGTGACACCTAGTTGAGTAAACCACTGAGGAAATTCATTCAGTCTTTGGAGCCAACTTGACCAAATCGTTGTTGTAAAGAGCCAACATTCATCACGAAATGTGTGAAGCGTTACTTTTTCTTAGTTTTTCACTCGCCCTAAGGCGATGTGAAACTCTGCCAAAGTGAGCCCAACATTTTTCATCCCCACTTGTACTACTTCCTTCACTTTATTTTGACACTTTGTTGATCAAAAAAGGAGTGACCACACGTGTGCTACCAACTGATGGTGTCACCACTTTTATGTCAGTTTACACTCATCCATGTTTGCAACTGGGTTTTTAAACATCTAAAGTGTGTGGGCACATACTCATATCATTGGTAATCATTTGATCTTGATACCCAAGTCAAGATTGTCTGTAGACACCCTAATTTCACATCCTTCCCTAATCAATTAATTTCCCTACCTCATTTCCCACAAAAATACATTTCGAATTAATCAAATATAATTTGATTAATTATCCATTTTAAATCTAAAAAAATAACCCAATCTTCACCACATGTCATTATTCTCCTTGTTTTTCTACTATTGGATTAAAAATTCAAAATCAAATCATCACCCACTCTTCGAGGTTCCCACTCTTCGAGGTTCCCACTCACCTAAAATCCTCCACTTATGAATTAAAAATATAGTTCAAATCCTCACTCATTCTTCATGGCCCCCACTCACCTAATATTGCCCACATTTTCAAACCATGATTACCTAAATTAATCTAAGTTAATCACTTCCCCAAGATATAAATACAGTCTTACCCCTCCCTTAAAAAAGGACACAGAGAATAAGCTTGAATGACATATCTAAGTTCTTGCATCCTTTGAGAAAAGAACATCTTTTTGCCTCGTCCTAATACCAAAATAGCCTCATTTTGAAGCACCCCAAATTCATAATATTTTTTCTCATCTAGTGCAAAGTAAGTGAATCGTTATTGTAGGAAGGCCTTGGTCCGTCTCGAAGAAAAGCACCTATATATCACGCAATTGGGGCTCAATCCATGTTTCCTAGCCCAATATGAGGTTTGCTACAGAACGCGAAGGAGGAGGTATGATCGTTGGTATTTTACTTCCTTGTTAGTAGTGCATTTTTCCTAGCTTAACTTCTGGCACGCTCGGTTACTTTTGATCTGTTACCATTGGTTTCTCAATTAGTGGTGTTATCCATTCTGTGTTTATTATTGTTCGTTATTATCTCTTTTTCTATGCCTTATGGATTTCTTTGGTTAACCTTTATGTTGTGGGTAGCGTTTTTGTTGTGTGGTGTCTTGTGGTATATCTACAGGTTATAACAACAATGAAACTATGACGCTCTTCATGTCTTTGCTCTCCTCAATGCTTGGTGTTTACCAGACGAACATCTATCACCTGATCTAGATACTTGTGGATTATGGTGGAAATATTCACTCCTATGGTCGTCACGGAGATTACATTTCAAATAGTTTCCAATTCTAATTTTTCTATTTACTCGTAATCTGCAAAAACAAATGAACTAGTCATTAACTTATCATCTTACTCTCATGGGATAACCAATCCAAAAAATGTATTTATTTATTTACTTTGCTAAAATAACTGCTTATAGGAAGTAATCATTTTTCTTTCTTCATTTTAGTTAATCATTTTTTGATCTAACTCTTTATTTCTATTTATTGTTCTTTTTAACCTTGCTGTCAAAATTTTAGCTTCTCAGGTGAAGTACAGAAGTCAAAAAAAATTAAAAAAAACTAGCTCCCGGGGTGTTTTTCTCATGTTCAAAATTTTCATTTAAATTTTATCGTAGCCCATCTTCCGGAAGCCATAAATTTTCTCCCGAACTCAGAATGACTTCATTTTTAACAGAAAGGTATTGAAAAGATCTATGTAATGGAAAAATAATTTTGATTTAGAATTACAGAAATTTTTGGTACCAACCGCAAGAGCATATGCTCTCTTTCCCTTTCCTCAAACTTTAAAATGATCTGGGAATCAGAAAACTGCTGCCACCTGGGCTCTGCAAAACAAAAAACAATTCCTTACATTTTCAATTTTTCCACGACGACACTTCTAGTAACGTTTTCACACTCTTCTTTCCAATCTTTCACATCGTTTTTCTTTTTTTGTGAAAATAATCATTATCGCTATTTTGGCAATCATGATTAATTCAATAATTATTAACATTTAATTAAAAAATTAAAAAAACGTTAGCTCCCGGGTGGTACGTTGTTTCTCAGGTGTCAAAATGTTAATTACATTTGTATAGTTAGCCCATCTTCGCGAAGCCCATAAATTTTCTCCCGAACTCAGAATGACTTCATTGTTAACAGAAAAGGTATTGAAAAGATCTATGTAATGGAAAATAATTTTTTGATTAGAATTACAGAAATTTTTTTGGTTACATTTCTTCTAACACCTATCTTTTTAACAAAAAACGAAATTAAAAAAATTGTAGTTTTTTTTCTAATTTTAATTTTTTTTAACGTAACAACCTCAAGCATATGCTCTTTCCTCAAACTTTAAAATTGATCTTGGAAATCAGAAACGTGAGGCCACCTGGGCTCTGCAAAACAAAACAAAAATTCCTTACATTTGAATTTTCCACGACAACACTTCTAGGTAACGTTTTCACACTCTTCTTTCATCGTTTTTCTTTTTTGTGAAAATAATCATTATCGCTATTTTGCAATCATGATTAATTTCAATAATTATTAACATTTAAAATTAAAAAATTAAAAAAACAAACTCTATTCCAATTGTATCCGTGTATGCTCTTTTTTTGCACCTTCAAGCGATCTAGAAAATCAGAAACAATCACAATTTTTTTAGTTTCTTGTTCTAACATTGCAAGATCCTTTAGCTTTTTTTTCTAATTGTCATTTCAATCATTATTTTACTTCGTCATATTATTAATAATTTTTCAATTGTTGGTTGTGTAGGCTCTTTTCCTGTGCCCTAGAGCGATCTAGAAAATCAAAAACAACCACGATCAATTTTCTAACACCTCATCTGTAGGATAACTACTAATCTATTCTCTGCATGACCACATCACTAGAATATTATTAAAAAAACATAAACAAACAAAAAATCTCGTAAAAGTACCACCATTCAAAGAAAACTGCTGAAACCAAAAAAAAATTATGCTCAGGTATGCAATTATTTTCTATTAGTGATTTATTTCAAGTTGGAAAGAACCTTACGTTTAATCACTTTATCATTTTTTTTGCATGTAGTCAAGGTGGATTTCATCACCACCAAAGCTACACCGGTAATGTGGACTTGACTACCATGCACCAACAGTATTTGCATCTACATTACACTTTGAGACCTAGTCTCAACACAGCATTTGGTATTTACCTCGCCCCGCTCTTCACTTATAGGTAATTTTTTCGTGCAGTGCATGTAAGTCACGTCAAAATAGCTGTAATAACAAAGCCTGGGCATCATCCCTATAAATATTCAGGGAGTTATAAGGACACTATACACATTCATTCCCCTATCACCTTCCATCTTTTCACAAAACCTATTTTGGACATGGTGATTCACTCTGAAACTAGCAAGTAAGAATTGGTGAGTCTCCTCCAGTGCTCTAAGGGTTCCTTGTACCAATTTTTTCCTCGTACAGAATTAGGTATATTAGGACTAGGGTATATCAGAAGACACATCTTTTTAGAGTAATAAGAGCCTGCATCAATCATTCCACAACATACTTGTATGATTGCATGAAACAATGGTCATTCCTGAAGTCTTTACCTCATAAGCCAAAACAATTGGATCCACATTATTGCTTGTTTGAAAATAAAATATTTTAGCATTGTTTTATCATAAAACTTGGCTGATATCAATTTGTTTCTTGTAATTTTCAAATCCTATTTGTGTTCCACAAAAAATCATTTATCGACCAATTCAATACCAAGCGAAAACATCCAAACAATCTAACAATGTAGACCAAAACATCGCACCAATTTCATTAGCTTGCTTTAGCCAACAATACATCTGCCAAAACTTGTCTTTAGCTATATCCAATGGATATTGAGTGACTTTCATTCACTCCTCATATCGTCAATTGTCAACACATCCTTCATAGCTCATTTCAAACTATATCAAACTAATATTGGGTGACTTGTTTGAGTTCACTCATTATTTTCTCAACCATCACGTTTATTCAATTCATAACCAACACAAATCATTTCATAACTCATTTTGAGTTATATCCCAACCATATTGATATTAACATGTTCAGGTTACTTTCCCTGTCAATAATTCAGAGCTTGTTTAAGCCAAACCAATCAACATATTCATAATAGCTTATTTAAGCTATATCACATTTGTATCAAGTACCTTTTTTGAGTGTACTCCTTACATTGTTATCTGGTACGCTTGTTTAAGCCAAATCTAAACCATTTTCATTATAGATTGTTCAAGCTATCACATATTTCTCCTAAGTATCTTTTTTAAGCTTACTCCTTATAGCCTTACTTGTTAAAACTCAATTGAGCCAAAACAAATATCGCAATCAATAGGTTGAGTTCTTCATCACACCTTTCTCCATTCTCCCTCTCTTTCAACCACAGTGAATTCACGAAAAAATCACACAATGAGCTATTAGAACAAATTAATAAGATGACAACACAACTCTCTCATATGGCTACCCAAATCAGTGAACGATCACCCAAAAGGCCAATCATACAACCTAACGAAGACATCAGTTCCCGTAAAGTCCAACATCAGTTTACCCCCTTAGAGAAAGTCTCTCTAGTCTTTTTTATCAACTAAAAGAGGCTAAACTGATAAGATATCCAATTACAAAACCCTTTGTCAAAGGGGAATCTGAACCGTGTTGGGTCAAACCTAACACATACTGTGACTTTCATCGCATTGATGGTCATCACATAGATAAATGTGTGCAATTTAAGAATTACGTTCAAGACTTAATTGATGACGACATCATCTTTGTAGAACTTGATGATAATGCTCTTACAACCACTAACACATCCAATACCACAAATTTCAATGAAGAGTTGACTACTGTCGAAATTTCCTTATATACTAAAATTTCAAGAGATCACGATGACAAAATTCAAGACTCTCTACTTCCAAACCAATCCATATCTTCTTCAATTTTTCTTCCATTCATTCAAACATACATTGAACATGTTATGGAAAACACCATTCTTCCAACATCTACTGAGCACTTGAACTTATTTCAAGGCTCTCTTTCAACCCAAACATACATTGAACCTGTTTTGGGTGACAATATTCTTCCAACATCTAATGAGATCTTGACCTCACTTCAAGACTCCCTTTTAACACTTGATATAACTGTAGACACTAAAAAATAGGGTCCATCATCACACATCGGTGAGCTTGATTCCATCATTCCTATGCCTAACATCTCTAGCCTTACCGTCGAAACACAACCACATCAAGTTTGGACACTTGCAACAATACAACATGTTGTGTCCATTATGCTTTCAATGATCAATCTTGTTGGCATATCATCACCAATGATTCCCACCTGTCAAGAATTCTATATGCATACATTCTACAAGGTACGTATACCCAGAAATATCCTAATGCAACCTTTTCCATCTTTAATTGTGAATCTATCCTCAAATCAATTAATTAATGGACAAACAGAAAAAACCAACCAAATAATACATACCATCATGGAAAATATTTTCAAGACACGTGGAAGCTATTTTCTTAACCAAATCTATCCCACTCTTTGGGCTTACCACACATCTTATCACACACCTACTAGAGCTACTCCCTTCTCTTTTGTGTATGGTTGGGAAGCTATTTTCCATGTCAAGATTGAATTTCCATCCTTCTGAATATCCCTTAAAGACGTAATCAATAAAAATTATTATCGACACTCACGCCTTAATGAACTTGAGCTTTTTGATGAAAAATGACTTAATTCCCTAGTTCATCTTTGAGTCTATCAACATCGGCTATGACATAACTACCATAAAAAATTCAAGCCTAGAAAATTTAAGGTCAATAATCTCATCCTCAAAGAAAATCAAAATAACACACCCAAAGAACGAGACAAAAAGACAAATTTGAGCCCAACATAATTATATATAATTTTGGGTTTAGAGCTTATAAATTGGCCATTGACACAGGCAAAGTCATTGATGAACCCATGAATGCAATCCATTTAAAGAAATTTATCCTTGAGGTATTCACTATTCCAAGAAATAGACAACATGTACATTGTTCCATTTTTCTCTCTTATCTCTGAATAATTTAGATTTATTCATTTCCATTAGAAGATATTTTCTTTATCAAAATCACATCTTCATATTTTATCATCATGAGATAGATGTTAATATAGATCCTATTAAGTTTTGTGAGTATCATACTTCTTATAATATCTCCCATTTTCAGTTTCTTTCACCTATGGTCATACTTAGAAGTTTACTGATGGTAATAGATTCCCTTCAAAAAAATTATCTCTTTCATAACAAAACTCTAAACTTCTGTACCCGGTTCGTTTGATCGTCCATCCAAGTCTTCAGTGTTGAAGCCTCACATCCTCCTAGTCACGTGGGGCTGATTTTGGGAACAAACGTTCCTTTCCAAATGCAAAGCACTATTGTAAAATTCAATCAATTCAATAAATTGTGAATAATTTATTATCACACCTTTCGTCCTTCATAGTCTTTGGTATTGAGCCCGCACTTCTTACTAGTAGTGTGAGATTGAGAATGGAGGGAGGTGCCCTTACTCGTCTACGTCTTGTCTTCAGTGATAAACTCTTGCCTCCTACTGGTGGCATGGGGCAAAGTGTAGAGGGTCATTCACAAAAGCATAAAAATTCAAAACCATTCAAAAATTCACAAAAATAAAAAAATATACAAAAATATATATAAAAGGAATTTTCTTGCCTATGTTTTGCCTTCGATGATGAGCCCTTGCTTCTTACTGGTAGCATGGGGCAAGGCATAGGGAGTCATTACAAAAATACAAAATCTTATAAATCTGAAAGTGATTACAATAATAGAATCCCCAAAATAAGTAATTCAAATGCCCGAGTGAAGAGAGAACTATCCCTTCACCTCATATCTTACTAATCAGCAGGCCACGTAACTGTCTAAGTCTAGCACGTGACCCATAGAGTGAAAGTAATTTTTTGAAAATGGTTCGGTGACCTTAAGAAGAATTGATTCACAATTTTGCAAAGGGATTGTTATTGACACTTGTAATTATATTCATTATCTACATCTTGCGTCCATCTTGATTCTCTGTGATGAGCCATCGCATCTTAATAATTGAGTGGAGTCAAGAATGGGGCTGGACTTCTTTCCATTATATCATCACCAACATATCCTACCAATGAAATGAAAATGTTTGCATTATTCTAAGCGCAAGTTACCACGCAGAACACAGTACCTATGGACGATATCCTGGTTTATCGCCTCTCAAAATAAGTTTGCATTCCTGGTCCATAAATTGCCAACACAAAATCTCCAAAAATCTCCAAAATTAGTATAAAAAATAAAAAATCTTGAAAAACATTTAAAATCTCCAAACTCCCCAAAAACATTACAAAAATAAAAAATTCCCAAAAAAATTAAAAAAAAATCAAAAATCTCCAAAAACATTAGAAAAACAAAAAATTCCCAAAAACATTAGAAAATATCTAAAATACTAAAACATTTGACAACTTTTCAAAATTAAAAAAAACATCCACAAAATCGCAAAAAACTCTAAAAAAATTGTAAACTCCACAAAATCACAAAAACTCTAAAATAATCAACACAATTCATCCTTTGAACTATTATCCCTAACGAATGATCCAATCACCTTATGACTATAAAATTCAAACCACTTCTCCTCGCGTGAATCCTCGCTTGGGGAAAATATGGCTCTCATTGTTTCCTTGTTTGAGGACAATGACCCAATTATTTTTATGTCCTTGTACCCCTTCTTGGGGGCACATCTGATCAATCCTCATTGTGGAACACGTTAGGGACATGTTTATTGGTTCTTATGTTGCATTATTAGCTACAAGTTATTAATTACTTTCTTGTATCTTGATATATTACAGGGGCATCTTAATTTTATGTATCCCGGTGTTCTCTCTAATATACTCATGTTATCTGATTGCATATCGTATTGGGGCATCATACCTTCTTGATGGCCTCTGTTTATGCTCTCTTCCACTCGCATATCATATTGGGGGCATCAAACTTTTTTTATGGCCCCTATTTATGCTGTCACGCATATTACAGTCTAGTCATCTTGATCTTTTATATCATGATGCATCATGTTATGTGTTGTATTAAAATTTAGATGCTTTCACCACGTCAGTATATTCCTGCATGATAAAAACCTTAGTTTGCACCCCATCCATTCACTTGTACTAATACATTTCCTAGTTTGAGAATCCTACTTGATCATCATTACAGTTGTCAATCCTACTTGAAGATCTTTCTCAAGTAGCATTCCCTATCCAACAACTCCTCCTCCCCCACCAAGCTCGCCATGTATTTGATCCATTCATCCTCGCTCCTCATTTTCACTCATCCGCCACTTATCCCAACATTACCCTTCTCACCATTCTTGTCCCATATCACCCATTTGTATTCTTTCCTTTGACCCTTTTGCTTCCCGCTTAACAATCTTATTTAATAACCCCTTCTATGTGGTACCTTCAGAGGAGGTATACCCTCTCCCTAAGATCTTCATGTTGTAGAAGCTTCTCCACCATCTTCCAACTCATCAAAAAACAATCACCACCACACACATCTTTCCACTCCGCCTCTTTTGATTCTCATTCTCACATCATTACTCTCACCACGCGAGCATCCCAATTAAGGATTCCCCTCACACTCTCCGTCCTCCACCGCATATATTCATCCATCCATTCATGTTACACTCCTTTGTTTCCTTTCTTCCTTGTTATCACCTCATCTCACCTCCTCTTCCACTTTGGCATACATCACTCACTCTTTCCTCATCCTTCCTCAAATCTTTCTTCTTCCTGCTCATCCTATTTACACGCTCTAATATTATGGCAAATTCACTTTAGAATTCCCCTTCAGTCCATTTTGTCATACCCTCTTCCCACCAACTATATCATCATTCTTCTTCTTCTTCAGCTTGGCAATCCTACTTAACCATCCTTACCGCATGACAATATTACTTAAGAGTCCCTCTTAAGGTTGATTTGCCCTATGGCCTTCCCCCATCCCATCATATTTCCCCCATCTTATTTCTCCCACCTCTCGTTGCACTCATCTTCTTCAACAAACCATTCCACCCCTATACCCAATACAATTTTATCTTTCTCCTTGCATATCATCACTGTCGGTTTCGCGATCTTACTTAACAACTCCTGCAGCATGACGATCTTATTTAAGAGTCCCTCTTAAGTATGACCTATCATCTTGCACTATCCCATCACTCCACATTCTCACCATCCATATTTTATCTTCATTCCCCATCACCACACCCTCTTACCACCACTATCACCATCCTCTGATTGGTAATCTTACTTAACCACTCGCGCGACATAGCAATCTCACTTAAGAGTCCCTCTTAAGGATGATCTGTCTTCGTGCCTTTCCCCATCACTACACATCCTCACCCTTAAAATTTTCTCGGCATTCCCCATTATCACATACTCTCACCTCCTATTCTATTCTCACAAACACCACATCTTACTTTCCCACTTTTTGTCTCCATCATCCCTCACTTGGTAATCTTACTTAACCACTTCCGTCGCATGACAGTCTTACATCAAGGTCCTCCCTACATTGAACTTTTCATTCTAAACTTCTCTCTCGCCTCATTCTTCATTCACTATGTTGATCACTTCTTCTAACTAGTATCTCCTACGAACCACATTTTTCTCCTACCATTATCCTTTCTCCACCTATCATCTCACAACGTATGTCTATTATCTTCCACCTATAATCATGTTCCTTTCCCCCATTTTTTCCTTCTTGATCCATCATCTTTCATACTATTTCTTCCCATTATTTTCACGTCTTGTTTCTTCATCTTCACCTCATTCATCCTCATCCTCTACAAAATACTAAAACATTTGACAACTTTTCAAAAAAAAAAAACATCCACAAAATCGCAAAAAGTCTAAAAAAATTATAAACTCCACAAAATCACAAAAACTTAAAATAATCAACACAAGTCATCCTTTGAACTATTATCCCTAACAAATGATCCAATCACCTTATGACTATCAAATTCAAACCACTTCTCCTCATGTGAATCCTCGCTTGGGGCAAATCTGGCTCTCATTGTTTCCTTGTTTGAGGACAATGACCCAATTATTTTTTATGTCCTTATACCCCTTCTTGGGGGCATCATCTGATCAATCCTCATTGTGGAACATGTTAGGGACATGTTTATTGGTTCTTATGTTGCATTATTAGTTACAAGTTATTAATTGCTTTCTTGTATCTTGATATATTACAGGGGGATCTTAATTTTATGTATCCTGGTGTTCTCTCTAGTATACTCATGTTATCTGATTACATATCATATTGGGGCATCATACCTTCTTGATGGCCTCTGTCTATGCTCTCTTCCACTCGCATATCGTATTGGGGCATCAAACCTTTTTTATGGCCCCTATTTATGCTCTCATGCATATTACAGTCTAGTCATCTTGATCTTTTATATCATGATGCATCATGTTATGTGTTGTATTAAAATTTAGATGCTTTCACCACGTCAGTATATTCTTGCATGATTTGAGAATCCTAAAAAACTTTAGTTTGCACCCCATCCATTCACTTGTACTAATACATTTCCTAGTTTGAGAATCCTACTTGATCATTATTGCAGTTTGTGAATCCTACTTGAAGATCTTTCTCAAGTAGCATTCCCTATCCAACAACTCCTCCTCCCCCACCAAACTCGCCATGTATTTGATCCATTCATCCTCGCTCCTCATTTTCACTCATCTGCCACTTATCCCAACATTACCCTTCTCACCATTTTTGTCCCCTATCACCCATTTGTATTATTTCCTTTAACCCTTTTGCTTCCCGCTTAACAATCTTATTTAATAACCCCTTCTATGTGGTACCTTCGAAGGAGGTATACCCTCTCCCCAAGATCTTCCTGTTGTAGAAGCTTCTCCACCATCTTCCAACTCATCAAAAAACAATCACCACCACACACATCTTTCCACTCCGCCTCTTTTGTCCACTCCGCCTCTTCTCATTCTCACATCATTACTCTCACCACGTGGGCATCCCAATTAAGGATTCCCTCACACTCTCCGTCCTCCACCGCATATATTCATCCATCCATTCATGTTACACTCCTTTGTTTCCTTTCTTCCTTGTTATCACCTCATCTCACCTCCTCTTCCACTTTGGCATACATCACTCACTCTTTCCTCATCCTTTCTCAAATCTTTCTTCTGCCTGCTCATCCTATTTACACGCTCTAATATTATGGCAAATTCACTTTAGGGTTCCCCAGTCCATTTTTTCATACCCTCTTCCCACCAACTATATCATCATTCTTCTTCTTCTTCAGCTTGGCAGTCCTACTTAACCATCCTTGCCCATGACAATATTACTTAAAAGTCCCTCTTAAGGTTGATTTGCCCTATGGCCTTCCCCAATCCCATCATATTTCCCCCATCTTATTTCTCCCACCTCTCGTTGCACTCATCTTCTTCAACAAACCATTCCACCCCTATACCCAATACAATTTTGTCTTTCTCCTTGCATATCATCACTGTCGGTTTGGTGATCTTACTTAACAACTCCTGCGGCATGACGATCTTACTTAAGCGTCCCTCTCAAGTATGACTTGTCCTCTTGCACTATCCCATCACTCCACATTCTCACCATCCATATTTTCTCTTCATTCCCCATCACCAAACCCTCTTACCACCACTATCACCATCCTCTGATTCCTGGCAATCTTACTTAACCACTCGCGCGACATGGCGATCTCACTTAAGAGTCCCTCTTAAGGATGATCTGTCTTCGTGCCTTTCCCCATCACTACACATCCTCACCCTTAAAAATTTCTCGGCATTCCCCATTATCACATACTCTAACCTCTTATTCTATTCTCACAAACACCACATCTTACTTTCCCACTTTTCGTCTCCATCATCCCTCACTTGGTAATCTTACTTAACCACTTCCGTTGTGTGACAGTCTTACATCAAGGTCCTCCCTACATTGAACTTGTCATTCTGAACTTCTCTCTCGCCTCATTCTTCATTCACTATGTTGATCACTTCTTCCAAATAATATCTCCTACGAACCACATTTGAAAATCCTCCTACCATTATCCTTTCTCCACCTATCATCTCACAACGTATGTCTATTATCTTCCACCTATAATCATGTTCCTTTCCCCCATTTTTTCCTTCTTGATCCATCATCCTTCATATTTTTTCTTCCCATTATTTTCATGTCTTGTTTCTTCATCCTCGCCTCATTCATCCTCATCCTCTACAAAATACTAAAACATTTGACAACTTTTCAAAATTAAAAAAAAAACATCCACAAAATCGTAAAAACTCTAAAAAAATTGTAAACTCCACAAAATCACAAAAACTCTAAAATAATCAACACAATTCATCCTTTGAACTATTATCCCTAATGAATGATCCAATCACCTTATGACTATCAAATTCAAACCACTTCTCCTCGCGTGAATCCTCGCTTGGGGAAAATCTAGCTCTCATTGTTTCCTTGTTTGAGGACAATGACCCAATTATTTTTTATGTCCTTGTACCCCTTCTTGGGGGCACATCTGATCAATCCTCATTGTAGAACACGTTAGGGACATGTTTATTGGTTCTTATGTTGCATTATTAGTTACAAGTTATTAATTGCTTTCTTGTATCTTGATATATTACAGGGGCATCTTAATTTTATGTATCTCGGTGTTCTCTCTAATATACTCATGTTATCTAATTGCATATCGTATTGGGGCATCATACCTTCTTGATGGCCTCTGTTTATGCTCTCTTCCACTCGCATATCGTATTGGGGCATTAAACCTTTTTTATGGCCCATATTTATGCTCTCACACATATTACAGTCTAGTCATCTTGATCTTTTATATCATGATGCATCATGTTATGTGTTGTATTAAAATTTAGATGCTTTCACCACGTCAGTATATTCCTGCATGATAAAAACTTTAGTTTGCACCCCATCCATTCACTTGTACTAATACATTTCCTAGTTTGAGAATCCTACTTGATCATCATTGCAGTTTGTGAATCCTACTTGAAGATCTTTCTCAAGTAGCATTCCCTATCCAACAACTCCTCCTCCCCCACCAAGCTCACCATGTATTTGATCCATTCATCCTCGCTCCTCATTTTCACTCATCCGCCACTTATCCCAACATTACCCTTCTCACCATTCTTGTCCCATATCACCCATTTGTATTCTTTCCTTTGACCCTTTTACTTCCCGCTTAACAATCTTATTTAATAACCCCTTATATGTGGTACCTTCGGAGGAGGTATACCCTCTCCCTAAGATCTTCCTGTTGTAGAAGCTTCTCCACCATCTTCCAACTCATCAAAAAACAATCACCACCACACACATCTTTCCACTCCGCCTCTTTTGATTCTCATTCTCACGTCATTACTCTCACCACGCGGGCATCCCAATTAAGGATTCCCCTCACACTCTCCTTCCTCCACCACATATATTCCTCCATCCATTCATGTTACACTCCTTTGTTTCCTTTCTTCCTTGTTATCACCTCATCTCACCTCCTCTTCCACTTTGGCATACATCACTCACTCTTTCCTCATCCTTCCTCAAATCTTTCTTTTGCCTGCTCATCCTATTTACACGCTCTAATATTATGGAAAATTCACTTTAGGGTTCCCCTTCAGCCCATTTTGTCATACCGTCTTCCCACCAACTATATCATCATTCTTCTTCTTCTTCAGCTTGGCAGTCCTACTTAACCATCCTTGCCGCATGACAATCTTACTTAAGAGTCCATCTTAAGGTTAATTTTCCCTATGGCCTTCCCCCATCCCATCATATTTCCGCCATCTTATTTCTCCCACCTCTCGTTGCACTCATCTTCTTCAACAAACCATTCCACCCCTATACCCAATACAATTTTGTCTTTCTCCTTGCATATTATCACTGTCGGTTTGGCGATCTTACTTAACAACTCCTGCGGCACGACGATCTTACTTAAGAATCCCTCTTAAGTATGAATTGTCCTCTTGCACTATCCCATCACTCCACATTCTCACCATCCATATTTTCTCTTCATTCCCCATCACCAAACCCTCTTACCACCACTATCACCATCCTCTGATTGGCAATCTTACTTAACCACTCGCGTGACATGGCGATCTCACTTAAGAGTCCCTCTTAAGGATGATCTGTCTTCGTGCCTTTCCCCATCACTACACATCCTCACCCTTACAATTTTCTCGGCATTCCCCATTATCACATACTCTCACCTCCTATTCTATTCTCACAAACACCACATCTTACTTTCCCACTTTTCGTCTCCATCATCCCTCACTTGATAATCTTACTTAACCACTTCCGTCGCATGACAGTCTTACATCAAGGTCCTCCCTACATTGAACTCGTCATTCTGAACTTCTCTCTCGCCTCATTCTTCATTCACTATGTTTATCACTTCTTCCAACTAGTATCTCCTACGAACCACATTTTCCTCCTACCATTATCCTTTCTCCACCTATCATCTCACAACGTATGTCTATTATCTTCCACCTATAATCATGTTCCTTTCCCCCATTTTTTCCTTCTTGATCCATCATCCTTCATACTGTTTCTTCCCATTATTTTCATGTCTTGTTTCTTCATCCTCACCTCATTCATCCTCATCCTCTACATCCTCTCCTTGCTTTCACCTTATCACAACTCATCACCCACATTTTCTTTACTCTTTCCACTTCATCTTCTCGAATTCTCCCTCGCCCTTGATGTTGACATTCCCCTAACATTCTTTTATCATCATCTTCTGTTTCCGTGCTATTAATTATTGGTGGAATTTCCCTAAAATTCACTCATCCTCATTCTGCACGACCTCATTCACTCCCTTTAACCTTCTCCATTTTCTCTTCATTCCTTCCTCCCTTTGGGCCCCACCACTCGTTGTTAGTGTGATTTCCCTAACGTCCCTTCGTTGGCGTTACCCTTTCCATTCCTCGTTTACTTTGTCCCTTTCTTCATTTTTTCTCTCATCCTTACCCACCACTCATTGTTAGTGGACTTTCCCTAACATCCACTCAATGACATTGCCTCTTCTATCCCCCATTCTCTTTTCTCTCCCATCATTCTCCTCCACTCCCACCCTTTCTTGTCGCTTCTTCCCCACCTCTCCATCTCCCCTTCGCCCTCTTCAATATCTTTACTATCTTCATCATACATCCTTTATCTATTATCTCATAATCCTTTTATCCTCATTTCATGCATCTCCACATATTTTACAATCCGTGTCATTCCTCCCCTCTTTCTTCTCTTTACATTCCTTATACTACTCACTCTACACTTATTACCATCCATTCTTTATTTCCTTCCTTCTGCATCATTTTCCATGTTATCCTCTTCTCTCCTCCCATCCCCTCATCTTATTTCACTTCCTTTGTATCATCTTCTTCCCCTTTTTACCTCATGTTTCCATCTTACTTCCCTATTGATAACCCAACTCTCCAGCGTCGTCCCATCTTTTTTATCATCCCACCCTCCACATGCATCTCCATGTGGTCTGTTCCATATTCTTTGCCTTGGTTTTCCTCGCGAGGACCCAGTTCCTCCAATCTTCTTCCCGTATTCGCTCTATCCTCCCTTCCTCCCCCATAATTTTCACGTTTCTTCTTACCTCCCCTCCTTTTCTCTACCACCCCCTACTTTTTCAATTATTCTATACACGTTTCTCTTCTTTTCTCTAATCTTTTTCACTTTCTTGGTCCCCTCATAGTTTCTTTTTTTTCTCTGTTCTACCTCTTCTTTCAATTTTTTGGTCAATTTTACCCCCTGCTCCCACCTCATCTTCTCCTTCTTATTTATCCTTCCCCATTCCCCATAACCCTTTTATTTTTCATCTTCTACCATTTCTTGCTTTTCTCAGCTCTATCATCTCTTTCATTTTTCCGCATTCCTCTTTATTATCTATGTTGCTTCCTTCATATTACACATCTCTCTCTATTTCATAATTTCACCCTTTACTTTGTCATTTTCTTGTCTTCTTCTTGATTTTCCTTCATCATTCCCTTCTTTTTTCCCACTGTCTTGAAGGGGGTAAAGTAAATTCGAGTCAATTCGTGATAATCCTGGGGAAACCTTTGGCAACCTGAGCTCACTCTTGATAACTTTGCCACCTAGGTTTAGTACCCACTGAGGAAATTCATTATCCCTTCAGTCCTTTGGAGCAACTTGACCACATCGTTTTTGTAAATAGCCAACATTCATCACGAAATGTGTGAATCTTACTTTTTTCTTAGTTTTTCACTCGCCCTAAGGTCGATTTGAAACTCTCAAAGTGAGCCCCAACTTTTTCACATCCCACTTGTACTACTTCCTTCACTTTATTTTGACACTTTGTTGATCAAAAAGGAGTGACACACGTTGCTCCAACTGATGGTGTCACCACTTTATGTCATTTTTACACTCATCATGTTTGGCCAACTGGTTTTTAAACATCTAAAGTGTGTGGCACATACTAATATCATTGGTAATCCGTTGATCTTGATACCCAATCAATATTGGTCTGAAACACCCTAATTCACATCCTTCCCTATCAATTAATTTTCCCTACCTCATTTCCCACAAAAATACATTTCGAATTAATCAAATATAATTTGATTATTATCTCATTTAAATCTAAAAAAATAACCCAATCTTCACCACATGTCATTATTCTCCTTGTTTTTCTACTATTGGATTAAAAATTCAAAAATCAAATCATCACCCACTCTTCGAGGTTCCCACTCTTCGAGGTTCCCACTCACCTAAAATCCTCCACTTATGAATTAAAAATATAGTTCAAATCCTCACTCATTCTTCATGGCCCCACTCACCTAATATTGCCCACATTTTCAAACATGATTACCTAAATTAATCTAAGTAATCACTTCCCAAGATATAAATACAGTCTTACCCCTCCCTTAAAAAAGGACACAGAGAATAAGCTGAATGACATATCTAAGTTCTTGCATCCTTTGAGAAAAGAACATCTTTTTTGGCCTCGTCCTAATACCAAAATAGCCTCATTTTGAAGCAACCCCAAATTCATAATATTTTTTCTCATCTAGTGCAAAGTAAGTGAATCGTTATTGTAGGAAGGCCTTGGTCCGTCTCGAAGAAAAGCACCTATATATCACGCAATTGGGGCTCAATCCATGTTTCCTAGCCCAATATGAGGTTTGCTACAGAACGCGAAGGAGGAGGTATGATCGTTGGTATTTACTTCCTTGTTAGTAGTGCATTTTTCCTAGCTTAACTTCTGGCACGCTCGGTTACTTTTGATCTGTTACCATTGGTTTCTCAATTAGTGGTGTTATCCATTCTGTGTTTATTATTGTCGTTATATCTCTTTTTCTATGCCTTATGGATTTCTTGGTTAACCTTTATGTTGTGGGTAGCGTTTTGTTGTGTGGTGTCTTGTGGTATATCTACAGGTTATAACAACAATGAAACTATGACGCTCTTCATGTCTTTGCTCTCCTCAATGCTTGGTGTTTACCAGACGAACATCTATCACCTGATCTAGATACTTGTGGATTATGGTGGAAATATTCACTCCTATGGTCGTCACGGAGATTACATTTCAAATAGTTTCCAATTCTAATTTTTTCTATTTACTCGTAATCTGCAAAAACAAATGAACTAGTCATTAACTTATCATCTTACTCTCATGGGATAACCAATCCAAAAAATGTATTTATTTATTTACTTTTGCTAAAATAACTGCTTTATAGGAAGTTAATCATTTTTCTTTCTTTCATTTTAGTTAATCATTTTTTGATCTAACTCTTTATTTCTATTTATTGTTCTTTTTTAACCTTGCTGTCAAAATTTTAGCTTCTCAGGTGAAGTACAGAAGTCAAAAAAATTAAAAAAACTAGCTCCCGGGGTGTTTTTCTCATGTTCAAAATTTTCATTTAAATTTTTATCGTAGCCCATCTTCCGGAAGCCATAAATTTTTCTCCCGAACTCAGAATGACTTCATTTTTTAACAGAAAGGTATTGAAAAGATCTATGTAATGGAAAAATAATTTTTTGATTTAGAATTACAGAAATTTTTTGGTTACATTTCTTCTAACACCTATCTTTTTAACAAAAAACGAAATTAAAAAAATTGTAGTTTTTTTTCTAATTTTAATTTTTTTTAACGTAACAACCGCAAGCATATGCTCTTTCCTCAAACTTTAAAATTGATCTTGGAAATCAGAAACGTGAGGCCACCTGGGCTCTGCAAAACAAAACAAAAATTCCTTACATTTGAATTTTCCACGACAACACTTCTAGGTAACGTTTTTCACACTCTTCTTTCATCGTTTTCTTTTTTGTGAAAATAATCATTATCGCTATTTTGCAATCATGATTAATTTCAATAATTATTAACATTTAAATTAAAAAATTAAAAAAACAAACTCTATTCCAATTGTATCCGTGTATGCTCTTTTTTTTGCACCTCAAAGCGATCTAGAAAATCAGAAACAATCACAATTTTTTTAGTTTCTTGTTCTAACATTGCAAGATCCTTTAGCTTTTTTTTCTAATTGTCATTTCAATCATTATTTACTTCGTCATATTATTAATAATTTTTCAATTGTTGGTTGTGTAGGCTCTTTTCCTGTGCCCTAGAGCGATCTAGAAAATCAAAAACAACCACGATCAATTTTCTAACACCTCATCTGTAGGATAACTACTAATCTATTCTCTGCATGACCACATCACTAGAATATTATTAAAAAAACTAAACAACAAAAAATCTCGTAAAAGTACCACCATTCAAGAGAAAACTGCTGAAACCAAAAAAAAATTATGCTCAGGTATTGCAATTATTTTCTATTAGTGATTTATTTCAAGTTGGAAAGAACCTTACGTTATATCACTTTATCATGTTTTTTGCATGTAGTCAAGGGTGGATTTCATCACCACCAAAGCTACAACCGGTAATGTGGACTTGACTACCATGCACCACAGTATTTGCAGCTACATTACACTTTGAGACCTAGTCTCAACACAGCATTTGGTATTTAACCATCGCCCCGCTCTTCACTTATAGGTAATTTTTTCGTGCATTGCATGTAAGTCACGTCAAAATAGCTGTAATAACAAAGCCTGGGCATCATCCCTATAAATATTCAGGGAGTTATAAGGACACTATACACATTCATTCCCCTATCACCTTCCATCTTTTCACAAAACCTATTTTGGACATGGTGATTCACTCTGAAACTAGCAAGTAAGAATTGGTGAGTCTCCTCCAGGTGCTCTAAGGGTTCCTTGTACCAATTTTTTCCTCGTACAGAATTAGGTATATTAGGACTAGGGTATATCAGAAGACACATCTTTTTAGAGTAATAAGAGCCTGCATCAATCATTCCACAACATACTTGTATGATTGCATGAAACAATGGTCATTCCTGAAGTCTTTACCTCATAAGCCAAAACAATTGGATCCACATTATTGGCTTGTTTGAAAATAAAATATTTTTAGCATTGTTTTATCATAAAACTTGGCTGATATCAATTTGTTTCTTGTAATTTTCAAATCCTATTTGTGTTCCACAAAAATCATTTATCGACCAATTCAATACCAAGCGAAAACATCCAAACAATCTAACAATGTAGACCAAAACATCGCACCAATTTCATTAGCTTGCTTTAGCCAACAATACATCTGCCAAAACTTGTCTTTAGCTATATCCAATGGATATTGAGTGACTTTCATTCACTCCTCATATCGTCAATTGTCAACACATCCTTCATAGCTCATTTCAAACTATATCAAACTAATATTGGGTGACTTGTTTGAGTTCACTCATTATTTTCTCAACCATCACGTTTATTCAATTCATAACCAACACAAATCATTTCATAACTCATTTTGAGTTATATCCCAACCATATTGATATTAACATGTTCAGGTTACTTTCCCTGTCAATAATTCAGAGCTTGTTTAAGCCAAACCAATCAACATATTCATAATAGCTTATTTAAGCTATATCACATTTGTATCAAGTACCTTTTTTGAGTGTACTCCTTACATTGTTATCTGGTACGCTTGTTTAAGCCAAATCTAAACCATTTTCATTATAGATTGTTCAAGCTATCACATATTTCTCCTAAGTATCTTTTTTAAGCTTACTCCTTATAGCCTTACTTGTTAAAACTCAATTGAGCCAAAACAAATATCGCAATCAATAGGTTGAGTTCTTCATCACACCTTTCTCCATTCTCCCTCTCTTTCAACCACAGTGAATTCACGAAAAAATCACACAATGAGCTATTAGAACAAATTAATAAGATGACAACACAACTCTCTCATATGGCTACCCAAATCAGTGAACGATCACCCAAAAGGCCAATCATACAACCTAACGAAGACATCAGTTCCCGTAAAGTCCAACATCAGTTTACCCCCTTAGAGAAAGTCTCTCTAGTCTTTTTATCAACTAAAAGAGGCTAAACTGATAAGATATCCAATTACAAAACCCTTTGTCAAAGGGGAATCTGAACCGTGTTGGGTCAAACCTAACACATACTGTGACTTTCATCGCATTGATGGTCATCACATAGATAAATGTGTGCAATTTAAGAATTACGTTCAAGACTTAATTGATGACGACATCATCTTTGTAGAACTTGATGATAATGCTCTTACAACCACTAACACATCCAATACCACAAATTTCAATGAAGAGTTGACTACTGTCGAAATTTCCTTATATACTAAAATTTCAAGAGATCACGATGACAAAATTCAAGACTCTCTACTTCCAAACCAATCCATATCTTCTTCAATTTTTCTTCCATTCATTCAAACATACATTGAACATGTTATGGAAAACACCATTCTTTCCAACATCTACTGAGCACTTGAACTTATTTCAAGGCTCTCTTTCAACCCAAACATACATTGAACCTGTTTTGGGTGACAATATTCTTCCAACATCTAATGAGATCTGACCTCACTTCAAGACTCCCTTTTAACACTTGATATAACTGTAGACACTAAAAAATAGGGTCCATCATCACACATCGGTGAGCTTGATTCCATCATTCCTATGCCTAACATCTCTAGCCTTACCGTCGAAACACAACCACATCAAGTTTGGACACTTGCAACAATACAACATGTTGTGTCCATTATGCTTTCAATGATCAATCTTGTTGGCATATCATCACCAATGATTCCCACCTGTCAAGAATTCTATATGCATACATTCTACAAGGTACGTATACCCAGAAATATCCTAATGCAACCTTTTCCATCTTTAATTGTGAATCTATCCTCAAATCAATTAATTAATGGACAAACAGAAAAAACCAACCAAATAATACATACCATCATGGAAAATATTTTCAAGACACGTGGAAGCTATTTTCTTAACCAAATCTATCCCACTCTTTGGCTTACCACACATCTTATCACACACCTACTAGAGCTACTCCCTTCTCTTTTGTGTATGGTTGGGAAGCTATTTCCATGTCAAAGATTGAATTTCCATCCTTCTGAATATCCCTTAAAGACGTAATCAATAAAAATTATTATCGACACTCACGCCTTAATGAACTTGAGCTTTTTGATGAAAAATGACTTAATTCCCTAGTTCAATCTTTGAGTCTATCAACATCGGCTATGACATAACTACCATAAAAAATTCAAGCCTAGAAAATTTAAGGTCAATAATCTCATCCTCAAAGAAAATCAAAATAACACACCCAAAGAACGAGACAAAAAAGACAAATTTGAGCCCAACATAATTATATATAATTTTGGGTTTAGAGCTTATAAATTGGCCATTGACACAGGCAAAGTCATTGATGAACCCATGAATGCAATCCATTTAAAGAAATTTTATCCTTGAGGTATTCACTATTCCAAGAAATAGACAACATGTACATTGTTCCATTTTTCTCTCTTATCTCTGAATAATTTAGATTTATTCATTTCCATTAGAAGATATTTTCTTTATCAAAATCACATCTTCATATTTATCATCATGAGATAGGTGCTAATATAGATTCTATTATTTTGTGAGCGTCATACTTCTTCTCATATCTCCCATTTTTAGTCACTTTCACCTATGATCATACCTAGAAGCTTACTGATAGTAATTTATTCCCTTCAAACAACATTCTCTCTTTCATGACAAAGCTCTAAACTTCTTTACCCAGTTCATTTGGTCGTCCATTTCATTCTTTGGTGTTGAACCCTCATGTCCTACTAGTTGTTGGGGCTGCGATTAGGGGTAGACTTTCCTTCCTAAATACAAAGCACTATTTTCAAATTCCATCGATACAATAAATTATGAATAATTCCATTGTCACATCTTTCATCCTTCATAGTCTTTGGTGTTGAGCCTACACTTCTTACTAGTAGTGTGAGACTAGGAATGGAGGAAGGTGCCCTTACTTGTTACGTCTTGTCTTCGATGATAAACCCTTGTCTCTTATAGGTGGCATGGGGCAAAGCGTAGAGGGTCATTCTCATAAAAGCATAAAATATTGCAAAAACATTCAAAAATTCAAAAATAAAAATAAAATCAAAAACATTAAAAAAACAAGACAAAAGAGAATTCACTTGCCTATATTTTGCCTTCGATGATGAGCCCTTGCTTCTCACTAGTAGCATGGGGCAAGGCATAGGGAGTCATTTCAACAGACAAAATCTTATAGTGCTTGCAATTATAGAATCCCAGAATAGTAATTTAGATCCCTAAGTGAAGAGGAGAACTATCCCTTCACTCGTATCTTACCCATCAGTAGGCCACGTCATTGTCTAAGTCTAGCATGTGACTCATAAAGTGAAAGCCATTCTTGAAACCAGCTCAGTAACATTAGAAGAATTGTGTCAAAATTTCCCAAAGGGATTGTTGTTAGCATTTGTCTCTATATTCATTATCTACCTCATGTGTCCTTCTTGATTCTCGGTGATGAGCCCTCACATCTTACTAGTTGTGTGAGTCAAGAATGGAGGTGGACTTATTTTCATCATATAATCACCACCATATCCTACCAATAGAATGAGAATTTGTGTATTCCAAGCATAAGTTACCACGAGGAACCGGTACATGTGAACAATATCTTGGTTTATCGCCTCTCAGAATAAGTCTGCACTTTGGGTCCATAAACTGCCAATAACAGTGTAAAAACCCATGAATCCAAAAACATTGAAAACAATCATTAAAAATTTAAAAACATTAGAAAAAATCTAAAAAATCCAAAACATTTTAAAAAAACCAAAAAATCCAAAAACATTCGAAAATTGTCAAAAATCCAAAAACATTCAAAAAAAATCCAAAAATTCCAAAAACATTCGAAAATCGTCAAAAATCCAAAAACATTAAAAAATCGTCAAATATCCAAAAACATTAGCAAAATCCAAAAATAATAAAACATAAAAATAAATAAATAAATTTGTAAACTCTATAAATTGCAAAACCTTAAAATATCAACACAAATCAACCTTTGAATTATTATCCCCAATGAATGATCCATCACCTTATATCCAATCTCCTTACCACTTCTCGTCACATGAATCCTCACTTGGGGAAAATCCAACTCTCATTGTTTCCTTGTTGAGGACACTAACCCAATCCATTATACCCCTACTTGAGGGCACATCCAATCAATCATCACTATGGAACATGTTAGGGACATGTTTTATTGGTTCTTGTGTTGCATTATTAGTTAGAAGTTATTTATTGCTTTCTGTATCTTGATATATTATAGGGGGCATCTTGATTTTATATATTCTGGTGTTCTCTCTAATACTTATGTTATCTGACTACATATTATATTGGGGCATCATACTTTCTAGCTGGCCTCTTTCTATGCTCTCTTCCACTTGCATATCGTACTGGGGAATCAACAATTTTTTTATGGCTCATGTCTATGTTACCACGCATATTACAGTCTAGTCATCCAGATATTTTATATCACGATGCATCATGGTTATCTGCTATATTAAACTTAAGATATTTTTCGTCATGTGAGTATCTTCTTGCATGATCAAAATCTTACTTTAACACCCCATCCATTCACTTGTACTAATACACTATCCAATTTGGAATCCTATTTGATCACACGTTGCAGTTTGTGAATTCTACTTGAAGATCTTTCTCAAGTAGCATTCACTATCCAACATCTCCCCCTCCCCCACCATAATCCCTATCTATTTTATCCATTCATCATCACTCCTCAATTTCTAATCATTTTCCGCTTATCCCCTCATTACCTTTCTCACCATTCCTATCCCCTCTCACCTATTTTATTCTTTCCCTTCACTCTTCTGCTTCCTGCTTGACAACCTTACTTAATAGCCCCTTATATGTGGGATCCTTGATAGAGGTATACCCTCTCCCTAAGATCTTCTCATTGTAGAAGCTTCTTTCGCCATCTCTCCCCTCATCAAACAACACTCACCACCCACACACATTTTCCACTTCCACATCTTCTGATTCTAATTATCGCATCATTACTCTCACCACGAGGGCATCCCAATAAAGGATTCCCCTCACACTCTCCGCCCTCTATCACCATATATTCCTCCATCCATTCATGTTACACTCCTTTGTTTCCTTTCTTCCTTGTTATCACCTACGTCTCACTTCCTCTTCCATTCTGGCATATATCACTCAATCTTCCTCTCATCCTCTCTGAATTCGTCATCCTCCTCATTCACATAATCATATGGCGAATTCACTTGAGGTTTTCCCCTTCATCCATTTTGTCATACCCTCTTCCCACCAACTTTATCATCATTCTTCTTCTTTTCAGCTTGGCGATCCTAATTAACCATCCCTGTCACCGTGTCAGTCTTACTTAATAGTCCCTCTTAAGGTGATTTACCCTATGACCTTCCCCCATCCCATCATATTTTCCCTATATTATGTCTTTTTCTCGCCGCCTCTTGTCATGATCATCTTCTTTAACCAACCATTACCACCCCTATACCCAATACCATTTTTTCTTTCTCCTTGCATATCATCACTATCATTGGGCGATCTTACTTAACCACTCCTACGGCATGGCAATCTCACTTAATAGTCCCTATTAAGGATGATCTATCTCCTTGCCTTTCCCCTTCACTCAAAATGATCACCCATCCATATTTTATATTCATTCCCCATCACCACAGCACACCCCCTTATCACTGTTATCACCATCTTTAGCTTGGTGATCTTACTTAACCACTCTTGCGGCATGGGGATCTCACTTAAGAGTCCCTCTTAGGAGGATCTATCTTCTTGCCTTTCCCCATACTCCACATCCTCAATCTTCACTTTTTATTGACATTCCCCATTATCACATCCTCATCACCTCCTCTTCCATTATCGCAAACACCACTTCTTACTTTCCCACTTGTCATCTCCAACGTCGCTCACTTGGAAATCTTACTTAACCGCTTCCCGTCGCATGACAATTTCCACTTAAAGGTCTCCTTAAGTCAAACTCATCATTCTGAACTTCTACACTCACCTCATTATTTATTCACTCTATTGATCACTTCTTTCCACCTAGTCCTCTCCTACCAACCATATTTTCCTCCTCCTACCATTATCCTTTCTCAACCTATCATCTCACAACATACGTCTAATATCTTCCACCTATCATCACATTATTTTCTTCCATTTTCCACTTCTTGATCCATCATCCTGCATACGTCTCTTCCCCATTCTCTTCATGTCGTATTTCTTCATCTCACCCTCATTCATCCTCATCATTTGCATCCTCTCCTTAACCTTCACCTTGTCCCAACCGATCACCCACATGTTCTTTACTCTTTCCACTTCATCTTCTCAAATTCTCCCATATATCTACCCCTAACGCTTACTCGTCATTGTTGCTAACATTACTCGACCATTCTTTAATCCTCATATATGTTCCCCCACTAATAATTCTTAGTGGGTTTTCCCTAAAAATCATCAATCCTCAATTCCGCACGACCTCATTCACACTCCCTTGGAACCTTCTAGAGTTTCCCTTAATTCCTTCCCTCCCTCTAAGCCCACCACTCATTGTTAGGGGGATTTTTCCCTAAACGTCCCTTCGTTGGCCATACCCTTTCCCAATCCTTATTACCTTTCCTTTTCGTCATTTTTTAGTCAATCTCACCCCCCTGTCCTCACCACTACTCATTGCTAGTGGAATTTCCTAATGTCCCCCTCATTGGCATGAAGTCCTTCTATCCCCCAATTCTCTTTCTCTCCTTTTATTTTCCCCTTATCCTCCTTTCTTGTCGACTTTTTACCCATCTCTTCATCTCCCTTCACCCTCTTCAATATATTTAATTGTCTTCATCATACATCCCTTTTTCTATTTTTCTCATAATCCTATTATCCTCATGTCATCATTTCATCCTGCCATCTCCACATCTTTTCCAATCTATGTCATTCCTCCCCCTCTTTCTTCTTTCTTCCTCTTTACATTCCTATATTGGTTTTCCGTTTCCACTTCTTATCCCCCCCTTTTTTTGTATTGCCCTTCCTCCTACTTCAGTTTTTCTATGTTTATCCTCTTCTCTCTTCTCCTCCCTACCCCCTCGTTTTATTTCCCTTTCCCCTGTATATCTGTCTCTTCTTCCCCCTTTTTCCATCACCTTCCTCCTTGCTTTACCCATCGATAACCTGACTCTTCAATGTTGTCCCTGTCTTTTTTATCCATACCACCCTACACATGCTCTCCATACGGTCTACTCCATATTCGTTGCCTTGGTCTCCTCGCACTGACACGGTTTCTCAATCTTCTCCCTGTTCACTCAACTCTAACTTCCTTTCATCTCCCCTAATTTTTCACGTGTCCTTCTGACCACTTCTCCTTTTCTCTACCACCACACCTTTTTTGTTCACGCTGTATCTGTTTCCTCTTTCTTTTCTGGTTCTCTTCTTTTTCTACCTTTTTCACTCTTTCCTGTTTCCTCGCCCCTCATAGTTTCTTTTTTTTTCCATTTTTACACTTCTTCTTTAGCGGTCCTCTTCATTTTTGCATTAATTTTAATATTTACCCCCTACTTTCTCTTCCCACCTCATGTTATCCTTTCTAATTTTATCTTTCCCCATTTCTTTTCTTCTTTCTTTCTTTGCTATCTCTTTCATTTTCTTTTTTCTCCGCTTTCATGCATCCCTCTTGTATATCTTTTTTGCTTCCTTCATTTGCACATCTCTCATTTCATTACCTTCACCCCTACTCTATCCTTTTCCTGTCTTCTCCTTGTTTGTCCCTTTCATTCCCTTTTTCTCATATCATCCCCTCTTTCCTTATCTCCTTCTCCCTTCTTTTCATTCATTTTTTGTCCCCTCCCCTACTCCTCCATAACCCTTCACCTTTCTTACTCTTCTCTAATAAACCCCTCAATCCTATCCCTTCCCTTTTATCTTCCAAACTCTCCTCACACCTAGATTCAAGGTCGTTGAATGCTTTCTCCCATTTGGCGTCGTTTGGTCATTCAAGTCCTCTTCCACTCCATCTTCATCATATTTTCAAGAGCTCTATCGTATATTCCATTCTCATCAGCCCTCTTGAGGGGGCATCATCACATCTGTCCATAATCACATCTTCTCATGAAATTTTGGTCTTGGAGGATACCATGACATCCATCACTCACCACCTTCTATTATCCCTAAAAAAAAATCGCTCTACTTTTTTCTTAATAAAAGTAGATTGAATTCTTACCCCATCTTGTCTACTTTCTTTGAAAGGGCACTACTTTCATAGTACCCTTCCAAATAGGGGGAAAATGTAGACACCCTAATTTCACATCCTTCCTAAATCAATTAATTCCCTACCTCATTTCCCATAAAAATACATTTTGAATTAATAAAATATAATTTAATTAATTATCTATTTTAAATCCAAAAAATAACCCAATCCTCACCACATGTCCACTATTCTTCATGTTTTTCCACTATTGAATTAAAAATATAATACAAATCATCGCCCATTCTTCATGGCCCCCACTCACCTAATCTTGCCCACATTTTCACAACCATGATTACTTAATTACTCTAAGTTAATCATTTCCCCATGCGATAAATACAACAGCCTTAACCCCTCCCCTCTAAAGACATGGAGAAAAAAGATTGAATGCCATATCTAAGTTCTTGCAATCCTTTGAGAAAAGAACATCCTCCTGCCTCGTCCTAATGCCCAAATAGCCTCATTCTGAAGCACTCCAAATCCGTAATCCTTTTTCTCATCTAGTGCAAAGTAAGTGGATCGTTGTCGCAGGAATGCCTTACTTCGTCTTGAATAAAAACAACCTACATATCATGCTATCGGGGCCCAATCCATGTTTCCTAGCCCAATCTTAGGTTTGCTATGGAACAAAAAGGAGGAGATATGATCATTGGTATTTTACTTCCTTGTTAGTTGTGTATTTTCCTAGCTTACATCCTTCCTTGTTAGTTGTGTATTTTTCCTAAGCTTACATCGTCAATCGTAGTTAGGTTGGATTCATCACCTTGACTCTCATTTGAAACTTTTTATCTTTTTTATATCATGTTGCTACAATTTTTGGTATTATGTCTTATTTCTTGTAAATGTTATCCCAAATTTTCCCCCTAGAAAATTGGGTCAAACATGACCTCGCACAAGAAAATCGAAGGGGCGGTTAATCTTGTGAGCTCAAAATCGATTCCAAATCTGAGGGGCAAACAAGCTCGACAATGAAGGAGGCCAGCGGCGTCAAAAGAGTCTATAGGGTCAAAAGAAAGAAATTGGGGAAAGGCTTGAAGTTTTGGACTTCTTCATATACGATTCGACTTGAGACCCATATCACCCAAGTATGAACAGACTCGCAGAAGAAACTACGTGTCGACTTGGCACAATTCCAAAAGATGCACCCAGGGTGAGACTAAAACAATCACAAAAGCTTCCACGTGTATCAAAGTCTAAAGACGGGTCTCATCACCTGTTGAAAAGTCATAGGCTAGCAGAGGGTACGCACGTGCCTCATTGGCACAACAACCAAAGTTAGGTTCAAAGAGTGGTCCTCAAATGAGCACTAGCTTGCCACATAGTCAAGGTCAAATTCGGAGACAAAGTCAGCCGTTGAAATTCTAAGGCCGACGGGAGGAGCCATGTATCCTAACGGTGCAACTTCAAGGGTCAGACCCAAAAGGCAGGTCCCAAAACAAGCGTGAGCCTCCCACGTGTCCCAAGTCAGGCATATCAAACCATCACCCCGTCAAACAAAAAGAGACTAAGTCAAACACGGGGAAAATGGAAGGGCGGGCCCATGGATGATGCCAAGTGTCCCACCATCATGATTTGGGGAGTTGGCTAAAAGAGGTCCCACCTGCAAGGGGTTTTTTTTGGCATTATGTGTAGTGTGCCCCCCTCACTCACCCAAAGGCATGAGGGAGCGTTCACTCGAGGCCCTAAAATCAGTTAAGTATAAGAAATCCCACACGAAGCCCCCACTTATCAACTTGGTGCAACTTTAGAAGAAAAATACAGAGCGTGTTCCCAAATGTAGCGCAGGCTCACCACATGGTTAGAGTCCAAATGGAGACAAAGTCAATCATTGAATTGGCTAAGTACAGAGAGTAGAGACAATGGAGGCCTCCACGTGTTTCATCAGTGCATCTTCAAGGGTTAAACCCAAAGGCTAGTCCCAAATAAGTACATACCCTCCATGTGTTCAGAGCCTGAAAAGGCTGAATTGGCTGTTGAAAAGTCTAAATGAAGGTGGGCCTTGGAAGGGATTTTTTGCCAAAGGCAGGCCTGGGGAAGAATTTTTTCCAAAGAGGAAGAAAGCGGGTCGGTGGGGCCTGAAGAAGACTTTTGGGAAAGTGGAAGATTGCAGACTGGCGGGGCAGCAAAGAGATATTTGACATTTTACCCTCACATCACCCAAAGCACAAGTTACTTGCAACCCACGATCCCAGAATAAGTAATTTAGATCCTAATTGAAGAGAGAACGAATCCCTTCATCTCGTTCTCCCATCGTGGCCACGTCATTGTCTAAGTCTAGCATGTGCTCATAAAGTGAAAGCCATTCTTGAAAAACCATGCTCAGTACATTAAGAAGAATTGTGTCAAATTTCCCAAAGGAGTGTGTTAGCATTTGTCTCTATTTTCATTATCTAACCTCATGTGTCCTTTCTTTATCTCGTGATGAGCCTCACATCTTAACTAGTTGTGTGGGTCAAGAATGGGGTGGACTTATTTTCATCATATAAAATCACCACCCCATATCCTACCAATAGAATGAGAATTTGTGTTATTCCCATCATAAGTTACCACAGGGAAACGGTACATGTGAACAATAACTTGGTTTTCGCCTCTCAGAAATAGTTGCACTTTGGGTCTCATAAACGTGCCAATAACATGTAAAAACCCACCTGATCCAAAAACATTGAAAACAATCATTAAAAATTAAAAAACATTAGAAAAAATCTAAAATCCAAAAACTTTTAAAAAACAAAAATCCAAAAACATTCGAAAATTGTCACAAATCCAAAAACATTCAAAAATAAAATCACAAAAATTCCAAACTTCGAAAATCGTCAAAAATCCAAAACATTAAAAAATCCGTCAAATATCCAAAAACATTTAGCAAATCCAAAAAATAATAAACACTAAAAATACATAAATAACTTTGTAACTCTATAAAATTGCAAAACTTAACATAATCACACAAATCAACCTTTGAATTATTAATCCCCAAGATTATCCAATCACTTAATGAATCCAATCATCCTTACCACTTCTCTCGCACATGAATCCTCACTTGGGGAAAAATCCAACTTCTCATTTGTTCCTTGTTTGAGACACTAACCCAATCCATTATAACCCCTACTTGAGGGCACATCCAATCAATCATCACTATGTGAACATGTTAGGACATGTTTTATTGTTCTTTGTTGCATTATTAGTTAGAAGTATTTATTGCTTTCTTGTATCTTGATATATTGAGGTGGCATCTTGATTTTATATATTCTGGTGTTCTCGTCTAATAACTTATGGTTATCTTACTACATATTAATCTTGGGGCATCATACTTTCTATCTAGCTGGCCTCTTTCTAGGCTCCTCTTTCCACTTGCATCTCGTACTGGGGAATCACAATTTTTTTTATGGCTCATGTCTATGTTACCACGCATATTACAGTCTAGCATCCAGATCTTTTATATCACATGCACAATGTTATCCTGCATAATTAAACTTAAGATATTTTTTCGTCATGTGCGTATGCTTCTTGCCTGATCAAACTCTTCTTTTACACCGCCATCCATTAACACTTGTACTAATACACTATCCATTTGGGAATCCTATTTGATCACCGTTGCAGTTTGTGAATTCTACTTGAAGTCTTTCTCAAGTCGCATTCACTATCCAACATCTCCCCTCCCCACCATAATCCCTATCTATTTTATCCATTCATCATCACTCCTCATTCTAATCAATTTCGCTTATCCCCTCATTACCTTTCTCACCATTCCTATCCCCTCTCACCTATTTTTTATTCTTTCCCTTCACTCTTCTGCTTCCCTTCCTGCTTGACACCGTACTTATAGGCCCCTTATATGTGGGATCCTTGATAGAGGTATACCTCTCTCCTAAAGATCTTCTCATTTGAAGCTTCTTCGTCCAGCTCTCCCCTCTCAACAACACTCACCACCACACACATTTTTTTTCCACTCCACATCTTCTGATTCTAATTATCGCATCATTACTCTCACCACCGAGGGCATCCAATAAGTTCCCTCACACTCTCCGCCCTCTATTCACCTATATTCCTCCTCCCATCCATTCATGTTACACTCCTTTGTTCCTTTCTTCCCCTGTTATCACTCGTCTCAACTTCCTCTTCCATTCTGGCTATCTCACTCATCGTCTCTTCATCCTTTCCTGAATTCGTCATCCTCCTCATTCACATTAATCAATATGGCGAATTCACTTGAGTTTTCCCCTTCATCCATTTTGTCTCATACCCTCTTTCCCACCAACTTTATCATCATTCTTCTTCTTTTTCAGCTTGGCGATCCTACTTAACCATCCCTGTCACATGTCAGTCTTACTTAATAGTCCCTCTTAAGGTGATTTACCCTATGACCTTCCCCCATCCATTCATATTTTCCCTATATTATTTCTCCCGCCTCTTGTCATGATCATCTTCTTTAACCAACCATTCCACCCCTATACCCAATACCATTTTTTCTTTCTCCTTGCATATCATCACTATCAGTTGGGCGATCTTACTTAACCACTCCTACGGCATGGCAATCTCACTTAAGAGTCCCTATTAAGGATGATCTATCTCCTTGCCTTTCCCCATCACTCAAAATTATCACCATCCATATTTTATATTCATTCCCATCACCACACCCCCTTATCACTGTTATCACCATCTTTAGCTTGGTGATCTTACTTAACCACTCTTGCGGCATGGGGATCTCACTTAAGAGTCCCTCTTAAGGAGGATCTATCTTCTTGCCTTTCCCCATCACTCCACATCCTCATCCTTCACTTTTTATTGACATTCCCCATTATCACATCCTCTCACCTCCTCTTCCATTATCGCAAACACCACTTCTTACTTTCCCACTTGTCATCTCCAACGTCGCTCACTTGGAAATCTTACTTAACCGCTTCCGTCGCATGACAATTTCACTTAAAGGTTCTCCTTAAGTCAAACTCATCATTCTGAACTTCTACCTCACCTCATTATTTATTCACTCTATTGATCACTTCTTCCACCTAGTCTCTCCTACCAACCATATTTTCCTCCTACCATTATCCTTTCTCAACCTATCATCTCACAACATACGTCTAATATCTTCCACCTATCATCACATTATTTTCTTCCATTTTCCACTTCTTGATCCATCATCCTTCATACGGTCTCTTCCCATTCTCTTCATGTCGTATTTCTTCATCATCACCTCATTCATCCTCATCATTTGCATCCTCTCCTTACCTTCACCTTGTCCCAACCGATCACCCACATGTTCTTTACTCTTTCCACTTCATCTTCTCAAATTCTCCCATATATCTACCCCAACGCTTACTCGTCATTGTTGCTAACATTACTCGACCATTCTTTAATCATCATATTATGTTCCCCCACTAATAATTCTTAGTGGGTTTTCCCTAAAAATCATCAATCCTCATTCCGCACGACCTCATTCACTCCCTTGGACCTTCTAGAGTTTCCCTTAATTCCTTCCCTCCTCTAAGCCCACCACTCATTGTTAGGGGATTTTCCCTAACGTCCCTTCGTTGGCCATACCCTTCCCAATCCTTATTACCTTTCTCCTTTTCTTCATTTTTTCTCTCACCCTTCCTCACCACTCATTGCTAGTGGAATTTCCCTAATGTCCCCTCATTGGCATGACTTCTTCTATCCCCCATTCTCTTTTCTCTCCTATTATTTTCCCCTTATCCCTCCCTTTCTTGTCACTTTTTACCCATCTCTTCATCTTCCCTTCACCCTCTTCAATATATTTATTGTCTTCATCATACATCCTTTGTCTATTTTCTCATAATCCTAGTATCCTCATTTCATGCATCTCCACATCTTTTCCAATCTATGTCATTCCTCCCCTCTTTCTTCTCTTTACATTCCTCATATTGTTTTCTTTCCACTTCTTATCCCCTTTTTGTATTCCCTTCCTTCTACTTCATTTTCTATGTTATCCTCTTCTCTCTCCCACCCCTCGTTTTATTTCCCTTCCCCTGTATCATCTTCTTCCCCTTTTTCCATCACATTTCCTCCTTGCTTACCCATCGATAACCTGACTCTTCAATGTTGTCCTGTCTTTTTTATCATACCACCCTACACATGCATCTCCATACGGTCTACTCCATATTCGTTGCCTTGGTCTTCCTCGCAATGACACGGTTCCTTCAATCTTCTCCCTGTTCACTCTATCTTCCTTTCATCTCCCCTAATTTTCACGTGTCTTCTGACCACTTCTCCTTTTCTCTACCACCACTACCTTTTTGTTCACTCTGTATATGTTTCTCTTCTTTTCTCTACTCTTTTTCACTCTTTCCTCGCCCCTCATAGTTTCTTTTTTTTCTCCATTTTACTTCTTCTTTCGTCCTCTTTCACTTTTTCATTAATTTTACCCCCTACTCCCACCTCATGTTATCCTTCTAATTTATCTTTCCCCATTTCTTTCTTTTCTCATCTCTGTCATTTCTTTCGCTTTCATGCATCCCTCTTTATTATCTTTTTTTGCTTCCTTCATTTGGCACATCTCTCTATTTCATACCTTCACCCTCTACTCTATCATTTTCCTGTCTTCTCCTTGTTTGTCCTTTATCATTCCCTTTTTCTCATATCATCCCTCTTTCTTATTCTCTTCTCCTTCTTTCATTCATTTTTTTTGTCCCTCCCCTATCTCCATAACCCTTCACCTTTCTTACTCTTCTCATAATAAACCCTCAATCATATCCATTCCCTTTTATCTTTCCCAAACTCCCTCACACCTAGCATTCAAGGTCGATTGAATGCTTTCTCCATTTGCGTCGTGTGGTCATTCAAGTCTCTTCCACTCCATCTTCATCATATTTTCAAGAGCTCTATCGTATATTCCATTCTCATCAGCCCTCTTGAGGGGGCATCATCACATCTGTCCATAATCACATCTTCTCATGAAATTTTTGTCTTGGAGGATACCATGACATCCATCACTCACCACCTTCTATTATCCCTAAAAAAAATCGCTCTACTTTTTTCTTAATAAAAGTAGATTGAATTCTTACCCCATCTTGTCTACTTTCTTTGAAAGGGCACTACTTTCATAGTACCCTTCCAAATAGGGGAAAATGTAGACACCCTAATTTCACATCCTTCCTAAATCAATTAATTCCCCTACCTCATTTCCCATAAAAATACATTTTGAATTAATAAAATATAATTTAATTAATTATCTATTTTAAATCCAAAAAATAACCCAATCCTCACCACATGTCACTATTCTTCATGTTTTTCCACTATTGAATTAAAAATATAATACAAATCATCGCCCATTCTTCATGGCCCCCACTCACCTAATCTTGCCCACATTTTCAAACCATGATTACTTAAATTACTCTAAGTTAATCATTTCCCCATGCTATAAATACAGCCTTACCCCTCCCCTCTAAAGACATGGAGAAAAAGATTGAATGCCATATCTAAGTTCTTGCATCCTTTGAGAAAAGAACATCCTCCTGCCTCGTCCTAATGCCCAAATAGCCTCATTCTGAAGCACTCCAAATCCGTAATCCTTTTTCTCATCTAGTGCAAAGTAAGTGGATCGTTGTCGCAGGAATGCCTTACTTCGTCTTGAATAAAAACACCTACATATCATGCTATCGGGGCCCAATCCATGTTTCCTAGCCCAATCTGAGGTTTGCTATGGAACAAAAAGGAGGAGATATGATCATTGGTATTTTACTTCCTTGTTAGTTGTGTATTTTTCCTAGCTTACATCCTTCCTTGTTAGTTGTGTATTTTTCCTAGCTTACATCGTCAATCGTAGTTAGGTTGGATTCATCACCTTGACTCTCATTTGAACTTTTATCTTTTTTATATCATGTTGCTACAATTTTGGTATTATGTCTTATTTCTTGTAAATGTTATCCCAAATTTTCCCCCTAGAAAATTTGGTCAAACATGACCTCGCACAAGAAAATCGAAGGGGCGGTTAATCTTGTGAGCTCAAAATCGATTCCAAATCTGAGGGGCAAACAAGCTCGACAATGAAGGAGGCCAGCGGCGTCAAAAGAGTCTATAGGGTCAAAAGAAAGAAATTGGGGAAAGGCTTGAAGTTTTGGACTTCTTCATATACGATTCGACTTGAGACCCATATCACCCAAGTATGAACAGACTCGCAGAAGAAACTACGTGTCGACTTGGCACAATTCCAAAAGATGCACCCAGGGTGGAGACTAAAACAATCACAAAGCTTCCACGTGTATCAAGTCTAAAGACGGGTCTCATCACCTGTTGAAAAGTCATAGGCTAGCAGAGGGTACCACGTGCCTCATTGGCACAACACCAAAGTTAGGTTCAAAGAGTGGTCCTCAAATGAGCACTAGCTTGCCACATAGTCAAGGTCAAATTCGGAGACAAAGTCAGCCGTTGAAAATTCTAAGGCCGACGGGAGGAGCCATGTATCCTAACGGTGCAACTTCAAGGGTCAGACCCAAAAGGCAGGTCCCAAACAAGCGTGAGCCTCCCACGTGTCCCAAGTCAGGCATATCACCCCGTCAAACAAAAAGAGACTAAGTCAAACACGGGGAAATGGAAGGGCGGCCCATGGATGATGCCAAGTGTCCCACCATCATGATTTGGGGAGTTGGCTAAAAGAGGTCCCACCTGCAAGGGGTTTTTTGGCATTATGTGTAGTGTGCCCCCCTCACTCACCCAAAGGCATGAGGGAGCGTTCACTCGAGGCCCTAAATCAGTTAAGTATAAGAAATCCCACACGAAGCCCCCACTTATCAACTTGGTGCAACTTTAGAAGAAAAATACAGAGCGGGTTCCCAAATGAGCGCAGGCTCACCACATGGTTAGAGTCCAAATGGAGACAAAGTCAATCATTGAATTGGCTAAGTACAGAGTAGAGACAATGGAGGCCTCCACGTGTTTCATCAGTGCATCTTCAAGGGTTAAACCCAAAGGCTAGTCCCAAATAAGTACATACCCTCCATGTGTTCAGAGCCTGAAAAGGCTGAATTGGCTGTTGAAAAGTCTAAATGAAGGTGGGCCTTGGAAGGGATTTTTGCCAAAGGCAGGCCTGGGGAAGAATTTTTTCCAAAGAGGAAGAAAGCGGGTCGGTGGGCCTGAAGAAGACTTTTGGGAAAGTGGAAGATTGCAGACTGGCGGGGCAGCAAGAGATATTTTGACATTTTACCCTCACTCACCCAAAAGGCACAAGTTACATTGCAGACCCACGAGCCCGGGAAGGATTTCTTTTGCTAAGGGGAAAATGCAGACCAGCGGGCCCAGGGATGATAAATGGAAAATGAGAAGGTTGCAGGCTTGCAAGGGCTTTTGGACAAAAGTGAATTTTGGGCCTGTGGAGCTGCGAGAGGTTTTGTGAATTTTACATTTTTTTGCAAAAGGTGTTAAGTATCCATTGTACAAAACTTGTTTTTTTTCCACCATTTTTGTACGAATTCAATTCAAATATTCAAATGGGCATAACTTTCGATCCAGTGCTTAGAATTCAACAAATTTAGTACCTTTGGAAGGGTCTCGACCTCCTCTACACCATGGAAGATTGAAACTTTAATTTTGACAAGGTTAGGTGGTGAAAATAGGAAACATATTTCAAGCCATTAATACAGAATCCGATTGCTTCAACTACCCAGATTTGATTTTATTCGCCATTCTTCCTTTTTCAACACACCAAACAAACATGAAGAGACAGACTTGACAGATTGTAGGTGGATTTGTAGGGAATTGATGGTTGGTGGTTAAACTTTCAGAGCAGAATCTGATTTTTCCTTCTTTCTCTCTCGCCTCAATGTTCTATATATTGTAAACACTTCTCATTAGAGGAAGGGAAAGACATTTTAGGTGTGGGGAAACTCTATAAAATTTGTTTCCTGACTCCATTTAAGCTGTAAGCCTTCTCCTTCACCTGGCAAGCATATTTATGCCTCTGAGCAGGAATGTAATGGTTTGCACACCCTCTAAAGCAATAAACTCACTATACTGTGGCATTCTTCAACCCTTTCTTGTGTTTTATTGTTTCTCCCTGCCTCTCCCTTTTAGATCTTTTTTCGGTGCATCTATTTCACGTTGTAGGTGTAATATGTCGTGTTTCATGGAATCTTGATGGTGGATTGGGATCTGGGTCTATGTCACTTCTATCTAACCTCCCTCATCTCCTTTTCCTCGTTTCATCCTCCCTCAGCAAAGTATCTCACCTCTTTCCTTTTCTAGTGTATCACCACTTTAGTGTAGGCTCTCTTTCATTCTCTCTTTCCCTCTGGTTCCTTGGAATGGTTAGATTAGGATAGATTAGTATGCCTGCACTGGAGTAGCTTGTGGCAAGTAGTTTAGGAACAAGAACTGGATTTCTCTGGAGGACCATCTCAAGTTCGCAAGTCCCATAGCTTGATAGGTGGTCCAATGTTAGGCAATCACATCGAATGCCCCACCCACTCACGAGGCAATCCAGGGGTGCTATGATTTTTCACTAATAGTTTTGGCAAGCCCGGTGAGATAGGTCTAAAGCACCTTACCACTTCATTTCATCAAGTTGATGTGTTCTTGGTGAGATTCAGTCTTTTGAGGCACATGCAAAGCATAATTTGTGACTCCACTGGTCAACAACTCATTCTCTGAGTTGTAGACTTTCCTTCCATACATTTCCATCCATTATTCCTTCCACATCTTTCATTTTCTCCCATTCCATGAAGTTGTGTAATCATGACTTCATTCCCCTCTTGGAATTCACACTTGCAGTAGCGGTGCTATTTAGATCCATCTCTAGGTTACTTCAACACACCTCGAGAAAGGTTTCACAATGAAAATCAGCACTATGGATACCTAGGTGAGCCAGATTCAAATCAGTTTGGTCATTTGCCAAACTATACAGTTGTTACAGAGCATGGATATACAAATTTTAGAGGTAGTTCCACACCTGAAGAGGCTAATTTATACATAGAGACTTTGCGAAATGGAGGTCCGCATGGTACAATCAAGGGCCACAGCTCAGATGAAAGCATTTATAATGGGCTATATGGTACCTTGTCCATGGGTCGGCCCTATGCCAAGAAATTACAGCTCTCATGAGAAGGTTGACTTCATGGTTGAAATGTTGCCTTAACTTACATAGTGGATTGAGGATATTGATGCATATGAGAAAAGTGTGAGACAACCTTGTCAATGGGTAAGTTAATCACCAACTCCTTATGCTCCCTTTTCTCCATCCCAAACTTTATCATTTCAACATGGTCAAGAGTCAAGCACCTCACTGGCGGCCCCAAATGTTGATTTCCCTTCTTCATCTTCTAATCTTCCATCTCACCTCATTCCCTCTTCCCTATTTCCTTCCAAATCCAAATCCCCTCCACAAGAGCTAAAATAATTACCTTCCTCTCCACCACAGATAAGGAAACCTACTCTCTCGGGTCCATGTCAGGGAGAGATTCTAAAGACCAGTTCAGGAGAACAGGAAGAAGGAGAGCCAAATAGAGAAAAAATGATAGAAAATCTGAAGAGTTGGGCTACCATATTTTGGATTACAAATATCCCCTTAATAGTTAAGCCAACATAAGAGGTCAAGGTTGAAGATCCAATGGTGGCTAAGGCTGAGTTTGTAGCAGAAGATGAACAAGAAAAAGAAGGAGAAGATCAGCAATCTGTTTACTCTGAATGCAGTGTCCATAATGGCACTTTGTCTGAAGAGGATGTTGATCCAATCCAAGCTACACAATTAATCATCAAGGAATAAAAACAATTAGCTCCAATTCCTATTAAAGAGGAGAAACCGGAAGAGATCAAATCATAGTTGAAGCCACTTGATGAAGAAAGTATTATTGAAGGTTTTTTTCTTTTGTTTGAAGGTCCTGATTTGATTGATGAATCCATGATGGAGGAGAGATATCAAGAAGACCTTGCTGCCCCAAATAGTCCTCTAGAGCAGCAAATTGAAGATTTTGATTTGACAAATTTCATGCTAGCGGAAGAGGCTACCCAAGAGCAATTTGGTCTTCAAGAAGCAACGAAGGAACTCCAAATCCAACAATGTGTTGCGGAAAACTATAATGGTGCAACATCAACTTCACTGGATGTTGCAATCAATAACAAGGAGCTACAGATGGTAGAGGAGTTCCATACTACTATAGAGGAAGGAAAAGATCAAGAGGATGTCATCATCCCTTTCACATCACTCACCCAAGAAGGTCCGAAAGAAGACTTCACTCTTGAATTTGAAATTCGGAACCATGGGCACATTCAAAGGATCAGACTGTGCCCAATCAGGTACTTGGATTCATTAGAGCCAAGGGAGAAGCCAAAACTAGCCATGCCCACTTCAAGGCATGAGGATGAGTATCAAAGTACCAAGGATCATCTGTAATTCCTCTTCAATCCAAATATAGAGCAACTAAAAGAGGTATTTGTCTTGTTTCTAGTTAACACCTTGATGATATGGGTGGAAGATCGGCTCATAGTCAGTTTTTCACTCATACAAGTAGCCATATTAAATGTCAAATCATTTATATGGCTACCCCTTTTGAGAAAGGTAAGATACTTCTCTCTGCCATTTGTAGGATTTTTTTGAGTCCCCTTTCTCTCTGGTTAGTGTAGGAGTAGGAGTAGACTTTGCTTTCAGCAAACAAGTGCTTTTGCACACTCTGCATATCCCACTTGAGGTATGTATGATTTTTAGTTTTTTTACATAGTGTGTGTTGTGGTGTTTGTTTCTCATGCATAGTACATCTCTCGGGATAGGCCAGTGTGCCAGGCCCTTTGGTATTAGCAGCAAAGAGACCCATAGTTTCCTGTAACAATTGCTAGTTTCAAATGAAACAAATGCAAAGCAACTAAAATAATTTTTAAGGGAGTCCATTTCCAAGGACAGGTGAAAGCCTCAGGTCAATACAATTTTTTACTCTCAAAAACCCCATTTCCAAGATTTTCTTATAAAAAATTTGAGAGTACAGAGAGTGGGGCAGGTTCAGGTTTAGGGTCAGCAAGCGCAAGCAGTCAGGCTCGAGTTGTCAGAGAAAAGGGTCAGTACCAACCTATCATTTATGACTCCATGCCCAATGGATGAAACAAGGACACTGATCTCTTCATCTAGCAGGAAGACGTCCCCATGAGTCACTAAATTGCTATCCCAAATTTCCCCCTTGGAAAATTTGGTCAAACATGACCTCGCACAAGAAAATTAAAGGGGCGGTTCAGACTTGCGAGCTCAAAATAAATTCCGAATCTGAGGGGCAAGCAAGCTCGATAATGAAGGAGGCCAGTGGCGTCAAAAGAGTCCAGAGGCTCAAAATAAAGAAATTGGGGAAAGGCTCAAAGTTTTGGACTTCTTCGCATACGATTCGACTTGAGACCCAAATCACCCAAGTATGAACAGACTCGCGGAAGACACCACGTGTTGGCTCGGCGCAATTCCAAACGATACACCCATGGCGGAGATTCAAACAAGCGTGAAGATTTCACATGTCCCAAGTCTAAAGATGGGTCTCATCGGTCATTGAAAAGTCATAGGCTGGCGGAGGGTGCCATGTGTCTCATCGGCGCAACACCAAAGTTGGGTCCAAAGAGTGGTTCTCAAATGAGCACCAGGTCACCATGTAGTCAGGGTCAAATTCAGAGACAAAGTTAGTCATTGAAAATTCCAGGGCTGACAGTAGGAGCCATGTGTCCTAACGATGCAACTTCAAGGGTCAGACCCAAAAGGTAGGTCCCAAACAAGCGCGAGCCTCCCACGTGTCCCAAGTCAGACATATCACCCCACCAAAAAAACAAAGACTAATTCAAACACAGGGAAATGGAAGAGCAACCCGTAGATGATGCCAAGTGTCCCACCATCACAATTTCGGGAGCTGGCTAAAAGGGATCTTCACATATTACTCAATTTTGAGTGAAAGGATGTAAGATGGAGAAGCTATTACCAACAATGGAGAATGGCTCAAGATCAAAATGCTTATAGTTTTCACTATTCAAATCATGGTGCAAGAAGAAAGGTAAGAAGGAGGGTTCCTAATATATCTTTCCTAAAGAGGCAAGGATAACAAATTTATGAATGTGGGATAAAGGTAAAACAAGATTAGGAATGGATAAGGTTGCTTTATAAAAGGTAAATCTTGATTTAGAAGAATTTAATTTGTCATTAGAAAGTCATGGGAGTTGGGGGTGTTTTAATTAATCAAAGGTGATTAATTAATAGGTAGAGGTAAGCTTATCGAAGCTAATTAGAGGAAAATTAGTATGATTTATGAGATGTAAGAGATGAATTTGATCCAGTAAATGATAATTTATTGATTTAGAGTTGCGAGCATAATTAACTAATAATATTTAATTAACCCAAATAGAAGTGGATATTAATTAGTGAAAGTTCGTTAATTAACGAATATGAAGAGGAATGTTAGATAATTATTGGAAAAGCATAAATTATTATGGAAATGATGAGAAAGAGGATAATTAATGCAATCTTAGCACTAAAGCCTGCGAAGCAGATTTTAGGTGTCTAAATTTGCCCCTCTTTGGGGTGACGTAAGTGATGCTACTTCAAAGATAGTAGACAAGTATAGACAAGTAGATTTTTTGAAGAGATAGAAGAAAAAAATAATAGAATGAAGGATGCCACAACTAACCCTTTCTAAACCTTCCTTATCCACAACTAACCCAACCTCTCCATTTATCCCACATGAAGAGGGATGTAGAGATTCTTCTATCCATTGGGCTATATAAGAAGCCATCCTCCTATCTTTCTACTTACACCTAAATGAGCATAGAATCTAATCTATAGCCATTTTTATCATCTTAGAGCATCCTTCATTAGAGGAGCATGCTATTTTCATTTTTTGCATTCATTTTTCCAAGTTTGAAGTCATATGGAGATATTTCAAATGGTCTTATAGCCATGGATTGACAAGACTCCATTCTTGAAACCTTGGGATTCAAGCATACAATCAAATTCTTTGATTTCTAAGGATCTAAATATGTTCATTTCATTAGTATTTAATTAGAGATAGAGGTTAATTTGTTTAGCATGTTAGTTTGAATCTTAATTTTATGTTCTAATGCAAATATGTTAATATATTATCTTTTTTTAATCTCTAAGCATGATGGTATATTGATCTAGTTAGCATTGTATTGAAGCTATTATGTGTTAGCTTTGATTTCCTTTGCTTTGTTAAATAATTCATGTACACATTTGGCACACCCGGTGGGACACTCTTATTGTATATTTATGCTACTCAATTTTCTATTGGCGCTTTGCTCGCCCAATATGACCCCAGCCATAAAGAAAAATTCGTGTACTATCTCAGTCGTACTCTAATTTTGTATGAGTGTAACTACCCTCAGATTTAAAAATCTTGTTTGGCTGTAGTTTTTACCTTCCAAAAACTTCACCATTACCTATTGAATATTAAAACCAAGCTTATATCCAAAGTTGACCCGCTCAAGTACCTATTGTCAAAACCCGCCCTTACAGGTAGAATTATTTTTTGGATCATTCTGCTAAGTGAATTTGACATTGAGTATGTACACCAAAAGTCAATTAAGGGACAAGCGCTCATCGATCAGTTAGCAGAAGCACCATTACCAGGTACTGAGCCTATGAATCTAGATCTGCTAGATGCTTCATTAATGTATATTGAGGAATCTGTCATGTGGCAAGTGCACTTTGATGGATATTTTACTTTTCATGGTTTGGGGGTAGGTGTGGTATTAATTACTCCTTCAAGTGACCCCATACCTTAGGCTTTTCACCTTGGTTTTCCTTGTATAAATAATATTGCAGAATATGAGGCGCTCATCATTGGGATGACGCTAGCAATCAAATGGGATATCCATCATGTTAAGATCATTGGTGACTCATAATTTATCATCAAACAAGTCAATGATGAATACAAATTCGGGGATGAAAATCTCATCCCCTACAAGAAATTGGTGGAAACTTTGAAAGAATATTTTGTGTGTATTACATTCAAATGGATTCCAAGAGCACATAACTTCTCCGCATATGTAATGGAAATCGTGGGTTCGATGCTACAAATTCCACCAAAGAGCAATGATATGTCGTTCTTTTTTTAGAATCTACACCAACCTGTGTATGACATGTGAGAATCTTGTTTGGCTTGTGAAATTATTGGTCACTATTCCCCATGGTATGAACACATCTATGCATATCTTAAACACAACACCTTGCCTCTTGACATCTCCCGTTCCGAAAAACAAATCCTTATCCATCAGATAGACCATTACACCCTCTTAGGAGGTATGCTCTATCATCATGGCTATGATGGGAATATATTAGGTCGTATTGATATATTAGAGTCAGTCCAAGCGATCAAAGAGGTACATGAAGGGGTGTGCGGAACCCATACAAATGGAATGGCTCTAGCTAAGAAATTTTTGAGAGTAGGCTACTATTGGCCTACTATGGAAACAAACTATTGCAACAATTTGAGGAAGTGTGTGTTATGTCAAAAGTATGGAAATTTCATCCATGCGCCATCACAGCCGTTGTAACCTATCACAACCCCATGGCCATTTTTCAAATGGGGAATTTATTTAATAAGGAAGCTCACCCCTACCTCAGCTAATGGCCATACCCACATCATCACAGCTATGGAATATTTCACTAAGTGGGTGGAGGTTGTTCCTTTGACTTACGTTACAGGTGCTCATATTTCAAAGTTTATCATGAATCACCTTATCTACTAGTATGGCATTCCTGCAGCCATAGTTACTGACAATGGAAAATATTTCAAAAAAAAGATAGTGAAAGATCTTTATCATCGATTTAAAATAAAATTGAAGTGGTCTATGCCATATTATCCTCAAGGTAATGGGCAGGTTGAAGCCAATAACAAAACATTGGTTCGAATCATGGAGAATATGGTGAGTAAGACAAGTTTTAACTATAATTTGTAAATTCACCCAGCCCTCTGGATTATAGGACCTCCATTCACACTCTTACTGGTGCGACACCCTATTCCCTAGTATTTGGAACCGAATTCATCATCCCATTGGAAATCGATCTTCCTTTCCTGAGAATATCTCTTAGGGATTATCTGGACAAGGATGAGGATTTTAGAGTGGCCAGGCTGGAAAAATTAGAACTCTTAGATGAAGAGCGCATCCACGCCCTTAACCATCTCAAGGTGTATCAGAAAAGTGTCTCCTGAAATTATAACAAAAGGATCATACCTCGTCAGTTCGAGGTCGGAGATTTGGTCATGAAAGAAAATCAGTTCAACACAAGGGTAGAAAGAGAGAAGAAAGGAAAGTTTGAACCACATTCGTTATGACCTTATGTCATTGTAGCAAAATATGGAACAAGAGCATAAAAAATTTCCCATCCCAATGGCGATGAGATCTATGAGCCTATGAATGCCATGCACCTTAAGTGGTTTTATGCTTAAACATGGTGCAAAAATAAACAAAAACAAAAACACAAAAAAAAAGTAAAAAAATTATCAAAATACAAAAAAATAAAATAAGAGAAAAATAAAAACAAAAAGTAGGTCATCCATATGTGAAAACCATGCAATTGTGGCACTTTGGATAGGTCTCTTGGTGAAAACCAATTTCCAGCGCCTTGAGAGAATTCATTTTTCAAGAGCATCTTACATCTTTAGGGTACGTTTACTCATCCTAAGGCTAGTTCTGCACTTGCATCTGAGATTCCCTGTGAACCTATCTTGTCAAGCCTTGATCCGGGTTTTTCTCCTCTTGTAAATCAATGAAGGGATGGTCTTTATATATTCCCCATCTAACGTTGGGTGCACTTCCACGACTTCACCTTCCTGTTTATAAACACATGGTTCCTACCCTTATAGATTCTCTGTCTAACATTAGGGGCGTCCATGTTTCTCGGTTACCTGTGCATAGCTTCGAAAAACCTTAGAAAATCACAAAAACATTCAAATATGTTTGAAAATCACAAAAACATTCAAATATGATCAAAATCCAAAATAATAGAAAAAAGTAATACACAAAAATAGTAGAAAAGTGTTTCACAAAACAATCTTACAAAAACATAACTTTAGTTTACTTACTTTATCTTGTTTCTTGCTTTGTTTGTGCACATTGTTTGCTTGTATAGTTGTTGCTTATTAGTACATTTGTATAGTTTTTTGCTTAGACATACTTTGATAAGATTGATCTTTTCTTGCTTAGATTAGATTCATTCTTACTTGTACATATGAAGTGTGTTTTTGCATGCTTGTAAATAATTATACATAGTTGTGTTAATTCATTTTGGTTAGCACTGTATATATGGTTAGGTTTGTTAAAATTTGCTTGTTGCATGTACATATTTTTGTTATCACATCATCATATCTCCATCAATATCATCACATCTAACATCATCTCTACATAATATATAAATAAACAGCTAAGTATACATCATACATGAATGCTAAGCTAATCATCGCATATCGTATCATCAAATGGGGGAAAGAGGGATAAAAAATATCAAAATATATTCCCCCTGCACCAATATCATCATGCCATCCCATCCACTAAACTAGAGCATCACATGTATAATACAATTGATATCATCAATAGATCTATCATGGGAAAATCAAAACACATGTGATACATCAACGACATGATACATACAAAAGGAGGAGCTAAACCATATAACATCATGACACATCCATAATCCATATAATCAATCATCAAAACAATAAATTCCATCATACCATAACAGATGGGCCACATCAAAATGTCTATCTCAAAAAGGATATACATCATCGATACAAAATGGGTCATCAAAGGGCACAACTCATAAATGCCTTCATCAAAGGCGTACATCAAAAATGTTATACATCGATCAAAAAGTGCTAAATCCTTCATCAGAGGTGGACATCACAAAATGGTACATCGTATACATATGTCAAAAATGATAAACACCTTCATAATAGGCATGTATATAATAACACAAGTACAATCAATAGATATAATAAAATTCATGGCTAAGTAGAACCCTTGGATGGAATGGTTAGCCTGCAAGGCGGGGGGACCCATGACATGTGTACTGCATGGTCCTATAGGCTTCCCCGTGGCTTCTCCACTGATGCATGAGGCCTCTCTGATCTCATCAATTTACTCAACTGGTGGCTATAGGTAGGTGTCTGCTGACCAACTGGAACTGCCTCGTAGTATAAAAACTAATAATAGGAGGCTCTACCCTCCATTGTCACCAAATCCCTGTGAGTACGCGTTGTCACCATTTTACCATTTTTGCATTCAAAGGATGCTACCTCTATCGATAGTCATGCAACCTCGGCCTAACCTACTTCTTGCTTTACACGAAGTCAATCTCTCTCGGCTATCACTAGTTGCAGCTGAGTCTAGGAATGTTGTAATAAGCTCGTCCCCTGAGCCATATGGGTGGCCATCTATTGTATATGCTGAAAGTGTACGGCACCATCTCTTCCCTGGCCTACCTGGGCTCTAGCTTGGTCCCGCTCAACTGTCACCACCTAAATGTGAGCTTGGGCCTAGTCTCTCTCTGCTACCACCTGCTGCAGCTACTATCATAAGGAAGCTAGTTGTCCCCCATCATCTCCCCCTTGAGCTTGAGGCAACCTCTGAGGTACTTTAGGAATCTATCACTACTCTTGTACTCAGGGCATATGGCCCTGATCTTGTCACTGAGCTTGTCCCTACTCCTGTACTCTGGGCCTATGGCCCTGAACCTGTCCCTGAGCATGTCCCTGTCCCTACTCCAGTACTCTAAGCCTATGGCCCTGAGATTGACCTTTTCGATCATCCCCATCATCATGTCTCTGAACACCAAACTGATCATCAGCATGACCTACACTTACATCATCACCCTCATCACTACTATACGGGATCTTTGGGGGTGGTCGGACACCTGCTGCCCATGCCCCATTAGGTATAGTCAATCGTCGTGGCAGGATAGTGGCATACCATGCCAAGTAATCTGATGTGGTGCCTGGGTCTCTAACCTATAGGGAAGGGGCCCAAACTTGTGGTACCACCTATAAGAAACTATCCCTAGCTCATGTCACTTGAATGTGTGGCCCCATGGTCCATCTCTCTGGATCGTGGCGAGCATACCACATATCGAGCTGAGGGACACCCTAAATCATGCCCAGTTATCGCTAACACTGGTCTACCCTGTATATCTCTATAATGTATTTGCGGATGCCAAAAAGGAAGTGCTCTACCAAAGAAACACCAAGCTCTACTCCATCCCTAGGCCATTGTATGTGCCTATAGGGCCTCCAGATGATATCTCTCTCTTATAGCTCATCGAACTCTCATCGATAATAATAGATGCTACCTAAGGGCCCTCGTACATCATCTCCCATAGAGACCCATAACATATATGTTGGCTCCTCAGGAACTCGTGCATGCAATGCACCTACGGGGCACCCAATTACTATATGGTCCCATGACCAAATCTGTAACAATGACGCCAGTCCCACTGTCTTCTGATGGTGATAAGTGATCAAATGCAGATCCTAGTATAAATGTGCCAGTATGCACTAGCCTCGGCAAAATCACTCACCACTGACCAATCCATGAACTATTGTGATCAATCCCAATGGAAATGATGTCTCTGTCTTATTAGTGAGTAAGAACCCGCTGATAAAAGCCATCAAGTAGAGAAGTCCCCAGTGAATGGTCATATAGACTGGTGTAACGACACTATCATACCCTCATGGGGTATCTCATCATGACCAAATATGTCAATAACCGCTGCAGTGATCCAACCAAAATCACTCGTGTACTCAATCACCGAGCCAACTATGGGGACACTCAAAATCTACCACATGCCCTCCATTGTGACAGTCATCTCTCTTGTACGGAGTGTGAAGCATTGGCTCTCACTATGCCACCACTCAATCAAAGTGGTTAGTAGGCCATGATCTAGAGTGATCGATGGCATCCATGCTACATGGCCTAAACCGACCACCTTTAGTAGTATCACCATGTCACAATGGTCTCGTCAATGCATGCTTGACTCCATCTTGGCTATGCGACTATGTTGCTCTCGCATCTATAGTGTTGGAAACCATCTCTATAAAACACTGCATGTATTAGCCACTAACAATTCTTCTAAGTTCTTCTATTTTTCTTCTATCGTACGCTTATTTTTTTCTTCTAAATGTCATTTTTTGGAATTTTTCCCTCTTGTTCATCTCTATTTGGTGCCTACATGCCCTTTTGGGCATGTGTGCGCATTTTGGCGTATGCGCCCGCTTTTTTCGCATGTGTGTGTGCGCGCATCTACCACATGGCACTTGCACTATGTTTTTGTTGCATGCGCGTGCGCGCAAGTTTGTGTTGTGTGTGAGCTAGGTTTTGGCACTTACGCGTACACGCAGATGCTATCTGTATGTGCGTAGGCACGTATATGATTTTATGGCGTATGCGCATGCACGCACATGTTATTTTATGTACCTACACATGGATGCATATGCTCCAGGGGTGTTTGCGCCACCTTTAGGGCACCTGTGCCCCCACACATGCGCTATACCCTATGTCTAAACTAATAATTAATGCATTGATTACAACATTAAATACGTAATTGACAAGGTAGGTCAAGCTAGTCATGAAGGAGCCATTATCTGTGTGCCAGGTGTACTCCCAAACTCAATCAACGTGTCTCCTATGAGCTCGTCCTCTCACCATCATCCTCATCTCTATCAGAATTCTTATGGTAAATTTCAGCAGCGGTCAGTAACAAATGAATTTCTAATGATGATTTACCCCCCAACCCTCAGTGAGGTATATTAAACCATTCTCTTCATCTGTGATACCTAGAAGACTATTTTGACCGATGTTGTTGCTCTAACCAGATGGAAGACTATTTTGAGTACTCATTTCTAAACCTTCCTTATCCACAACTAACCCAGCCTCTCCATTTATCCCACATGAAGAGGGATGTAGAGATTCTTTTATCCATTGGGCTATATAATTATCCCTCCTCCTACCTTTCTACTTACACCTAAATGAGCATAGAGTCTAAGTTATAGCCATTTTTATCATCTTAGAGCATTCTTCATAGGAGGAGCTAGCTATTTTCATTTCTTGCATTCATTCTTCCAAGTTTGAAGTCATATGGAGATATGTCAAATGCTCTTGTAGCCATGGATTGACAAGACTTCATTCTTGAAACATTGAGATTCAAACATACAATCAAACCCTTTGATTGTTAAGGATCTACATAGGTTCATTTCATTAGCATTCAATTAGAGATAGAGTTTAATTTGTTTAGCATGTTAGGTTGAATATTGATTTTATGTTTTAATGCAAATATGTTAATATATTATATTTTTTAAGCTCTAAGCATGATAGTATATTGATCTAGTTAGCATTGTATTGAAGCTATTAGGTATTAGCTTTGATTTCCTTTGCTTTGTTAACTAATTCATGTACACATTATTAACTAGTATTCACAAAAAATTATTGAACATTTGTTCTTTACTTAGGGTTGTATCATTAATATTTATAAATTAAATGCCTAGATTTGGCCTAGATCATTTATGTTCCTATTCAATATCTTGAAATTCCCAAAATGCGATCAAATGTTAAACATGATCCAAGTTTACAAATACTTCTCTAAGTTCAAGGTTCGAATCAAGTAATTAGCTTGAGCTACATTTACTTTCCTTAGTAATATCACAGTTAGTAGATATTTTTTTTAGTTTAACTAAAAGAGAACTCCAAATGTTTACATGTTTTGTTAGGAATCTAGCATTCACATTGGTATCAGGTATTTATCGTAGAGTAAAATTGTACTTATGATTATATTGTTATTTGGGTTGTTTGCAATATTGTTGTGGTTACAACAATATTACGTAGATAGGTTAGATGAATATTTTGTGGGGTAATTTGTTATAGCAACCTCCTTAATTATAAGAGTTACATCCCTATATAATTGTATAATTATCCCGTATGAATGTAATTCATATTTTTATTGTGTAGTTAAGCTTCTTGTACTCTGACCAGTTTTTTACATTTGGTATCAGAGCTGGGTTAGCTGCAATGGGAGCATAATATACCTTATAGGGGTAGTCTTATTTATAACGCCCTGATACTGAGAGAAGATAATGTAATCAAGATTGTAGTGTATATTATTTTTGCATTAGTTTTGTGATATTTTTATGCTCAAGTCTGTCATCTGGAAATGGGTGTGATAAGTGAAGAAAAATTGTAGACCTGTCAATATTTGTACTTTTCAAGGGTGGACTTCTTTCTTGATATGGTGTGAGACTGTAGGAATGTTACCAGAGGAGGGAAGTAGACTAGCATGTCATTCTATGAACTATTATATTGATACATTGATGAATTACTTTCTCTTCACACTCCATTGTTTGGATTTATAATAGTTTGCATCACTTTTATTTTCACAATATATTGGTGAGATCTACACAAGCCCAAATTAGATCTCTCCCCCTTCAATGGCATTTGGAGGACTAGTAATGAAACAAATTTACATTGGATAGTTGTGATCTTATTGAGGCATGATAGATAATTTTTAAGTAACATTTTAAGCTTATGTGCATGCATATGTTGAAGACAAGGATGTGGCAGAAGTATCTAATTTGGTACGAATCCAATTGGTGTTGTGTAGACATATAGGATCAATTGGATGCTCTCCAAGTGCATAAAGATCAAAGGGCACTATTAATTATGAGAGGACACGCATTAAATTGTGCTCATATCTATAGAAAGAAATGTTAAATTTGATTCCATTGTGTTGAGATCAAGGAATATCATTGCGGCATTCTCCCACTCATATTTTCATTGGAGTGCATCCAAACCACCTATAAATTTTATTTTCGCTGGAATAATCTTCAAAAACCACCAATACGTTAATTTGTGGTATTTCCTTATAATGAGGTGTGATTTTTTTTATTGGTTTTATTTGTAAAATTGTGGGTCTATTATTTTCATGCAAGATTACAAGACAACTATAGCTTGAGTTGATAGGTTTAATAATTTTGTTTTTACGTAGGCATTGTTATTTCTTTAGAGACTATTAGTCTAATTTTAGGGTTTGTATAATTTGGTTCTATAATAATTTAAGTAAATGTTATTACTCAAATTTAAAACAAATTTTCCCTACTAGAGTATGAGGTAATCCCATATGCTAAAAGTTGCTTGAAGACCCAAAATAAAGACTACCTGGCATCGTGGAATTTAAAAACAATTATTATAATTATTATTATTTAAACGTGAAGTGGGATGAAGTTTGTCAGGACATTTTTCATTCAATTGTGTGTATCAATACTTGGTTAATCGGTGATGTAAACTTCAAAGTCATTAATTGTCATCAATTTGGGTATCAATTATAGGTTGTCAAAATTTTCAAGGTCATTATTATCATTTGTTCGGAGTCATTTAGATCATTGAGTTATCTATAGTCTAAAATTATTTGTCATCAAACATCATTTGTTGTTAATATTCAAAAGAGTTATTGTAAAAGTCTGTAAAATAAAATAAAAATCCTTACAGGCACATTTTCAATGGAATCCAACATATTTTTAAGGTATGTATTTGAGCTCCAGGTTCAAATCCAGATAAGTTAGCAGCATCACACTAGAGGATGATGGCACATGAGGCTAGAGGTCACTCAACGACCTCTCGTCAGTCACCAACGATGGGGCCACACTTTTGGTATGGTGACTTGTTTTTCCAGTTGTGTGGTGTGGATTTCAGTGTGCTTCATATTTCAGTTTTCTACTTTACATGGTGTGTGGATATTGGAAAAATAATTTTATAAGAGAGGAGATGACTGTAGATATCCTTTGACTGTCATACTTTGTTAGAAGATGGTCGGTCAGTGAATACATCCATTGGAAATAGTGATCATGTGCAGTAAGATCCAGACAGTAATATGTGTAGACACAAAATCATGCACATACTACTATTTATTATACCACCAAGTATGTTGTTTTATATATGGATCTTGAGTAAGAAAAGTATTCACTTATGACACATTGTCTAGTTTGTCCACTTACTTTTGAGTGTCTATGTGAATTTTTCTCTCACCTCTCTCATTTTTGCACCCATTTCTAGTCAGGTCATATGGATCCTTGTCTATCAGTCTTCTCACATTTTTCATTAGTTTTCTCAAGACATTAGCACCCAAGACTAGACACTAGCGCCCAGGTGCTCCTGTCCAACCTGGGGGCTCATGTCCTCTTTGTTTTTGTTCACATTTTTGACATTTGTGGTCATCCATTTTGGTTTTATTATGCCTATCCTAAGGTCCTAATCGACATGTCATGTCACTAGTGTCAAATTTTAAGTAAGATATCCCCGTATAAACACAACATACATACCATTATAATGGTGGGTAATTTTCTCAAGGGATATATATCTACATACTATCAAAGGGACTGCATCTTTGGGATTTTTACTCTACATACACTACATAGGAAGGGGAAGTGCTGAATTCTATTCACACATTTGCATTATATCTATCTTTTAGCCCGTTATCTTGGCATCACTAGCGCGAGAGAAACCTAGGAGCACTATTCTATACACAAACACATAGAACTACATGGGGTATGAGATGTAGTGCAAGGCTTAGTCGTAAGTTAACTTTGTTGACAGTCAAAGGCAGTCCAACCTCCTATTTTACATCTTTATTTTTTATATTTGATGTAATTTGGGGGGTTTACAGGTGATCATTTGTGTTACAAATGTACAGGTGCTTCGGTGATCCAATAGCAATATATAGGTGACAAGAGGTAACAACTAGTGAACATCTCACAGCTTGTTAGCATATGGATTTACACGCATGCAAATGACATGCAACAGTGTGGGAATGAAGTCCCTCCTCAAGGAAGGTGAGACTTCCTTTATTAAAAACCAAAACTGTATTTACACCTATACATTCAAAATTATATGTGGGGGGTGTTTTGGAACATCAATGGAAAGAAAAGTGAATGAGGGGGATGGAATGGAATGAAGGAACTGAATGGAAAGGAATGAATGGAAGGAACATACAAGAGTTAGGTAAAAATAGATCCTAATATTGCATGGATAAGAAAAATAAATAACTAACACAAATAAAACTAAATTTGCATTAGCTAAACGAGAATGAGTAAAAGGGAACACACGTGAGCAAGTAGATAATCAAAGCTTAATCATTGTGAACTAGAACAACATATTAATAACATTGACAATAAGATCAAAGACAATATTTGCATGCAATATTTAAACATATAACATCTAATGAACATAAGAACATCAAATATTACAAGAGACAATGAATGAGGCACAAAGTTCATATGTCATTAACTCCAAAATTTCTTCACAAAGAACACAAAGTTTCTTCCTGAAACAAACTTGCACACAAAATTATTTTCTTCTCCTCTCTCAAAGTCACTTTTACAAATGAGCCCATAACATCCTTTTATAACCCAAAAGTTGGTTACAAAGTAGTTAGGATTTTAAATGCACATTAAATAGGGAACTTAAGTGACTTTGAATTTTTCAACCAACTTTATTAAAAACAACTAAAAATAGAAATCTCATAAGTTTCCTCAAAATTGAATTCAACAATAACATCATTTAAAATACCACTTTCAAAACATTCAACAAAAACCAATGCCTTATCCACTGGGGGTGGGGTCCGCCTATCTCAATCGTATGAGAAATGGACTCTCCCACCCATGAGAAAATATAAGAAATCATCCTACCATGTTATTGGTAAAACAAGGATCTTGATTATTTTCCAATTCAAAAGATTTGAGATTTTGCAATGTTTGGTACATCTTCTCTTCTTCTGGAAAACAAATCGGGAGAAGACCAACCTCACAAATTACCTGCATTTCAAGAATCTTTCCTAGTATGGTATGTAGGTCTGCAACTTTAGATTGGATCTCTTCGCACAAATGTTTGATTCTAAAACATTGACACATAGAAGAAGTGGAAAAAAAATCAATAGGAGTATACATTTCATGCATCAATTTTGTAAACTGCTCCTCCAGATGTTTTCCTGAATTCCTTTGGTTGTGTTCATCAATGAAGATGCAAGGAATCTCTTTGATGAAGACTTGAATGGAATAGAGTGTGGTATAGGCTTCATTGTACAAACTATCAAACTGAATTACCAAGTCTTCTAGAATCATTTTCCTGGCCTTAGCATGATTTAACCATAGAATTTATGTCATGTGATGATCAAACTCAAGTATCCCCTCTGAGGCTAATAATTTAGATTCCATGCGAGCAAGATCCTGAAGACTTGGAAAAATCTGATCTAGTGTGATGAATTCTATAATGAGACACTCCTTGGATGGAAATACTGGATCAAGGTAGGCATAAATATTCTTAGATATTTTAATCACCTCGGAAATTATTTTCAACCCACCACTTTCTATCTCAGAAATCCATGACCTTAGAGTGTGCCCTAGAGTGATCACATCCTTCGATTAATTGAGAATTTCTTGATCTAGGATAGCGACCATCTTTGGAACAGGAAAAGAAGACTCAATCGGGCTGATCAAATGTTGAACATATGAAATCAACTGATTCTTTTCTTCCTTGAGTTGGGAAATTTGAGATTTGTATCTCTCCAACCTTTTAAGCACACTATTCATTGAATCCTTTGCCATAGCAACATCGCTTTAAAAATTGGTCTTACCAAGGGCTTGTTAGTGCAAAATCACAGCACAACTGGATGCTGGTCAGGTTTCTGGGTTGACCATACTATCATCCAGTGTGATTGCATAACATTGAATCCTTTCTCCAAGTGTGGGACTTGCAAGGTGAGAAAGGATTCTCCAGAGAAGGCTAGTTCCTATTCCTCTGTTCAAATGCACACGAAATATGCAGAGGGTTTGCTCGAAACCTAATCTAATTTGCCAAGGAGACAGGGTAAGAAGATGCATAAAAATAAATCTAAACTAATAGAGGTGATGCACCGATGAATGAAGAACACCTATCTTGTCAGCGAACACAGACCATTCAAATGTGATATAAGATCATGCACAGATAACAAAACTTACAGTGAAAGACCAGGAGGATGAAAAATGAACACAGAGAGGGTTGAAAATCATCCACAGACATGTATTATTTCCTCCAAAGATTGATACAATGCACTACATGATGCCAAGAGGCAGAGTCATATCACAGTTTCAAATGAGAGGTTCGAACTCCACAAATTCGCCTGATAGGAGAAGAAGGGAGGAGAAAAACAAAAAATGTTTTGTTGAAGAACTACAAAAATCGGATATGGGATCTTATTGAAGATTTTGAGGCTTTTAGCATCAATTCCATCCCAAGAAAAAAGAATGAAGCAGCGGACAGACTGGCAGCAATTAGGGCTGCATTTGATGTTGTAGAAAGTATCAAAAGTGAAAAATCTCAGCCTCATATAAAAGTGGTTGTGAGACCATCTGTTCCGGATAACAACACAAGTTGGCAAGTCTTCGAGAATGATCAGCAGATTGTTAATTTCCTGCAAGAAGAAGCTAAGTTCTCCGCCAGGAATCAAGACAAGCTGGAGAAGCAGTATGGTGACCAAGTGGTGCAGCTGAGAACTAACAAATTACCAAAAGGCCTCATAACCTTGGAGTCAATATTCAACCCAAATGATCAGTTCCGGAAGGAGAAAGCGAACATTCAAGTGAAGGGTGAAGATTCAGAGCCTATTTTAGTGGAAGAAGGCAAGACATTGCAAATTGGCAAAGTAAGTACTCCACGAGAGAAATCTGATTTTGTTCAGCTTTGTCAAGAATTCCCAGATGTCTTCGCTTGGACTTACAAAGATTTAAGAGGTTTCAACCCGAAGTTGGCACAACATACTATTGATTTGGATCCGGAATCCAAGCCTGTTAGGAAAAAGCAAAGGCCAGTGAATCCTCATATCGAACCTCTCATGAGAAAAGAGTTAAGCAAGCTCATTGAGGCCAGTATCATCTTCCCCATCAAACACTCAAGTTGGGTTGCAAACTTGGTGCCGGTAAGAAAGAGAAATGGAGAAATAAGATTGTGTGTGGACTTCGCGATCTAAATAGAGCATCACTCAAAGATCATTATCCGCTTCCATCAATGGAACAAATATTGCAGGTTGTAGCTGGTTCAGAAAGGTTTTCATTGCTAGATGGATATTCAGTATATAATCAGATAATGGTAAAGGAAGAAGATCAATTCAAGACGGCCTTTACTACAAAATGGGGCACGTATGCTTACAAGAAGATGCCATTTGGACTGTCAAATGCTGGAGCAACATTTCAGCGAGCTATGGATATGGCATTCAAAGGCTTAATCAACAAGATGGTGTTGGTATACCTAGATGATATCACTGTCTTCTCAAAGAATGCAGCAGACCATCTCTTTCACCTCAGACAAGTGTTTCAGAGGTGTAGAAGGTTCGGAGTGTCATTGAATCCAAAGAAATGTATATTCTTGGCACACGAGGGAAAATTGTTGGGTCACATTGTCTCTAGGGAAGGGCTAACAATTGATCCTAAAAGGGTTGAAGCCATCCGAACGCTTCCATTGCCACACCACAAGAAATATCTTCAAAGCTTCTTAGGAAGGATAAACTTTGTCCACAGATTTGTGCCTAATTTTGCCACTCTTGTGAAGCCTCTAACAATGATGTTGAAGAAGAGTCTGGCATTCAAATGGACAGCGGAAGGCAAAGAGATTTTTGAAAACATCAAGCATGCAATATCACAAGCTCCAACTCTTATCAACCCAGACTTTTCAAAGGAATTCATGTTGTATGTGTTTGGGGGATCAGATACAATCTCAGCTATCTTGACACAGCTAAATAGAGAAGGTTCAGAACAGCCCATAGCATTCTTCAGTCAAACCTTGGAAGATTACGAAATAAAGTATTCTTTCATCGAAAAGCATGTCCTGGCTGTCATCAGGAGCTTGAAGAAGTTCAGACATTTGGTCTCAAACAATAAGATTCAACTGTTGGTGTCTCATGCTGGTGTCAAGGACTTCCTCCTAAACAAGGATTTAAATGAGAAGAGAGCAGGTTGGATCACTCGGGTGATGGAATATGATATTGAAATCAAAGTGACCAAGTTGGTTCGTGGCAAAGGTTTGTGTGATCAGCTCGCCTCCAAACAACCAGACGGCTCAAAAGGTGAAGAAGATGTCGTCCCGCTACTACAAAATGATCAAGACCAAGCAGCTGATGATGCACTCATCCCATGTTGGACTCAAGACCTTATGCATTACCTCCAAATAGGCCTGTGCCCTCCAGAAGTGAGCAAGGAAAAGAGGAGATACTTCAAATTACAAGCCATTCCATATGTGCTTGTTGATAGAGTTTTGTTTAAAAAAGACATCAATGGAGTTCTATTAAGATGCATTGGAACAGGTCAAGTTGAGAAAATCATACACGAGTTCCACGATGGGGAGGTAGGAGGCCACTTTGCTCCGCGAGTAACAGCTCTCAAAATCATGAAAGCTGGTTACTATTGGCCTATTGTGTTTAATGATTGCTACTCATGGATCAGGAAATGCAAGAAATGTGCATTCTTCACAGGGAAAGAAAGGTTAGTAGCGCTGCCCCTTCGTCCAATTTTAGTAAATCAGCCATTCATACAATGGGGATTAGAATTCATTGGGGTTATCAATCCCAATTCAAGTCGAGGTCACAAGTGGATACTTACAGCAACAGACTATTTCACCAAGTGGACCGAAGCAGTGGCACTCAAGGAGGCAAATGAATCTAATATCTTATATTTCTATGAAGGGATAGTCACGAGGTTTGGTGCCCCTGCCACTATCATATCTGACAATGCATTGGCATTCCTTGGCGCAAAGATCACTGAATGGGCTGTCAAGAATTGTGTGTATCTCAGCACTTCATTGAACTATTACCCTCAGGGTAATGGTCAAGCCGAGTCTACAAACAAGAACCTACTAAGAATCATCAGAAGGACTCTGGATGAGAATCAAAGGACTTGGCACTCAAAGCTCAAATCAGCCCTATGGGCTGATAGGATCACACCCAAGAGGTCTACAGGAAACTCTCCATACAAGCTTGTGTATGGGAAAGAAGCAGTTCTACCCATATCACTCGAGTTTCCAGCATTGGAACTCATGAAACAGTTGGAACTAGCTGAGTTTGAACCTATGGAAATCAGGTATGCAGAGCTGATGGAATTAGAAGAGACAAGAGAGCACGCAATACAGACCATAGAAAAGGATAAAGCATTAGTCAAAAAGAGTTTTGACAAGAAAGCTAAGGCCAGGATATTGCAAACTGGAGATTTGGTACTGAAGTGGGATGATGATCGTGCAAAACCGGGAAAGCACTCCAAGTTTGATGCCATCTGGAGTGGCCTGTACATGATCATTGAATGTAAAGGTAGCAATGCTTTCTGACTGGCTAAGTTGGATGGCGAAGAATTGCAGATTCCGATCAATGGGATCTATCTCAAACGTTGCTACTAGAAAGAAAGCTTCTCACCCTTGTAAATATTAATTTAGAATTTCCATTCCTCTAAGTGCTTATGCACATTGTACTGCTGTTAGAGTAGTTTTTGTTTCCCTAAGTGCTTCTACACATGTCCTATTGCTTCTAGTATGTGCATGTTTGCAGTTCATCAAGCTCCTGGAAAAGAATTTTTCGCCATGAGAAGACCAGCTCAACAAATGTCAAATGGCTCATTGATACAAGCTTTCAAATTTCAGATCAGCTAAGAGATTATCAAACAGACTCCATGCCCAATGGATTGCTACAAGCAGCTAGTCATACTTCACCTAGCAGGCAGGTGACCCCGCTGAGTCGCCAAACTGTTGTCAAAATTCACCCCCCCCAAGGTAATTTTGATAACATGCATCAGAATATTCAAGTCCCAGGAAAATAAATGGATTTTGGGCCAAAGAATCATGTTTCTAGGGTCCCCTCAAAATTTTCTATGTTCCCAGTCCGAAAGGAGAAGAGCAAGCTCTGAGGAAATGCGAAAAAGTTGCAGAAGACAAGCTCGGACCAAAAAAAATCACGAAAAATGGCTAAGTCCTAGTCCCCGGGACAGTCGGAACATTTGGGACGAAAAGGCACGGATCGGCCGAAAAACCTATAGGCGGCCCAAACAACAAAGAGACATCTGGGACAAATGGATGAGAAATGCCCGAATCGGCCGAAAGAAAGAAAATTTGTCCAAGTCCTTAATCGGGAGCAAGCGGGACAGAAGTACGCGAAGGACCCGAACCAGCCGGTTCGGCCGGAACGGGAAAATTTTTCACAGGGACATCTGAGCCGTGAGTGCGCGAAGGATGCGAATCGGCCGGTTCGCCTGAAAAGGAGAACTTTTGCAGAAGGACAAGCGGGACAGAAGGACGCGAACCGACCGAATCGGGCGAATCGGGAAATTTCAGCACAAGAGCAAGTGGGACATCTGGGCCGCGAGGATGCGAACCGGCCGGTTTGGCCGAAAAGGAGAACTTTCGCATTGGGACATCTGGGCCACAGGGACACGAGGGACGCGGATAGCCGAAAAAGCCGAAAGCGAATGGAAATGCGACACGTGTCACCGGTCGAATGAGGAACAAGGAAGCCCATTTCAGGCGGATCGGGAGTTTATGTCCCAAACGGTTTCGGACATCTGGGACAAAAGGACGCGAAGGGCGCGAAAAGCCGGCAGACCCGCAAGCCAATCAAAACATGCCACGTGTCACAGGGGAAAAGGTCCAAAAGTCAAAGGGTGATTTTTGAAGGGTCAGCCCGAGCCAATCAGAAGAGGACACGTGTCCTATGGAGCAAGGAATATGGAGCAGGGAAGGAAAGAGAATTACGCATCCAATCAGCGCATGCCACGTGTCATCCAGGTGGCAGAACGCGGGAAAGATCTTCAAAACGCAGTTTCGCCTATTTTGTGCCCTAAAACTTCATACGGCCATAACTTTTGACTCCGAGCTCCGATTTTCACAAAATTGGACTTTCTGGAACGAGCACGACGTCCTCTATGCCACAAAAACTGGATTTCCTAATTTTGATGAGGGTAGATATATTTAAATGAAGGAAATGTGTTCGGCTCTAGCCAGTTAATGCTCATTCCCGTCAAATGACAGAAAACGCCTGCCAGACCCAAAATAGCTGCCCGCACTCAGAAGGCCATAACTTTTGCATTTCTCAACGAAATCGCACAAAATTGGTATCGTTGGAATCATGGCTCCGAGCCTAATGCACATCAATCAAGAAATTCTAGATTTGATGAGATATTGATCAATATTTTTAACAAAACGTGGCCGGGTTTAGAACAGTGTTTTATTTGGTAGCTGGGAGTGCAATTAAGAGGCATGGTCATCATTCTTTCTCTGCTGCAGCACATGGGATAGTATGGGGAGCCTTTTGCAAGTAATATATAATCATTTCACTTAATTTAATGACTCTTACAGGTGGTTGAAGGACAGATTTCGGGATTTCCATTTTCCCTTCTCTTCCCCTTCTCATTTTTTCTATAAATTGGAGTGTTGGGCTCATTGTAAAAGGGGGAGTTTTCAGATAGCAAAGCTCTGTAAAAATTTCTTTGTGAAGCCAATGTGCTGCAGGCCCTTGTAGTGGACTCCTTGCATGGTGATCCAGGCCCTTATCTTGTAATAGATTGAACTGTGCATATCATGAAGCAATAAAATATCAGTTCGTGGATGTATCTTCCCCTGCTGTGTTCTCTTGCATTCTTCTTGCCCCTTTAATCTTTCTACAAGAATATTGTGTCTTTTATTATGTCCATGCAGGGATTCATTATCATTTTGTATGCTTGGAATATTGTTGTGAATGCATTTTGCTAGATTATGGAGAACTGTCATCACCTCTTCTAGTGTGCATTTTGCCTCTGTATTTCACACATTTGGAGATTACTCTCACACCCTCCTTTTCTGGTGTATCACCGCTTTAGTGTAGGATTTCATTTTATGCATTCTCTCTCTCTGGTCCCTTGGAAAGTTAGATTAGAATAGTTAATTTCCCCTGTATTAGAGTAGATTGTGGAAGGTAGTTTAGGAGCAAGAACCAGCTTTCTCTAGAGGTCTATCTCAAGTAGCAAGTCCCACAACTTGGAGATAGTACCCATGTTATCCGATCACACCGTGAATTCAAGTATATGCACTTGTATAAACACAGGGGTGCTGTGATTCGGTGATAACAGGGCTATCTTGGATACTTCATAGTCAGTGACTGTTATGTCCCCATAATCCTTCTCAGGAGTAGGAACTGCAATTTATGCAAACTTATCTCTGCTATCATCAATCATTACTCTAGAGAAGACCTTAGAATTTTTGGGCACAACTTCATTGGAGAGGGTAGAAAGAGAATCCAAATCAATGTTGGCCACTTTGACCAATCTCTTTCTCTTTTTTATTTCAGAGTCAACCCAAGTTGGTGTTTCATTCATTAATTCGACACAAAAAAGTTGAGAACTGGAAGAAAAATCCTCTTTGCCTTTCTCATGACTAAAACAAGTAGACAGATGTTCTATGGATTTAATCCTTGGTGAAGTAGCATCTGCAACACATTCTTGATTATTCTCATGTTCTTGTGGAGGTTCGAAAGAATTAGATATTTATACCACTGGGATTTGCTTGGACTCTGGTGTATGACATTGATGATTTGGATCTTTGGCAGGCCTATTAGAACTCCCAATGATGTGAATAGATGAGTTCGGGGTAGAAATACCCGAAACATGTTCTTTTCCTTCCCTGAGAGGCACACTCTTTACCAACCCTTGAGACACCACTTCATTATTAGAGACAGGTTTGGGTAACCACCGACTTTGCCTTTGAGATGCATGTGATGATGTCAGTGGGGAGTGGTGCAAAGAAGTTTGCACCACTTATTTCTTTGTAAATATTCCTTTCATTGGAAAACTCTATATTTCTAACATATGTGCTTGAAATGGGAGAGGATTGGCTATCTGATTCTCATACCACATCATATTCCTTTTTAACACAGGTTGATTCATGACATCTAGAGAAGTTTCATCTCCTCTACTCCAATAAATACCAGGGAGTGGAGTGAAAACTATTTGATCATAGGCAAGATCCATAAGATCAATCCCATTATCAACAAAGGTCAAGGGAGGATCCTTCAATCCGTAATTTTCTATCTGAGTCAGTGTGAGATGAGAAAATTGTCATCATCTTACCTTCTTATCATCTGCACATTTTTCCCAATAGTCTTCTATGTTTGCCTTGTGCTTATATCTTTCTCCTAGGGATTTTTCCATGGATCCTTTAATATCGAATTGAGCCCTACTTGTGAAAGGATGTATAGTTATGAGAGAAAATTCTTTTTCAATAAGTTCTACACTATGGGAATTTGGACATTTGTATTCCCCAATCTGAATTGGGAAATGAAGGCCTCCTTTGCATTTATCCACCAATAGGCAATGGATTTTGAAAATCTGACGTGAACGTTCCATAAATGTTATTTTATCGCTAACATATTTAGGAAGTATGTAAGGATCTCCTACAAATCCATCAACTCATATATAGGAGTAAGAGGGAAACTGGATAAACCAAGTTCCCCATTGTTTTATCACATCCTTGGCATCTTCTGAAAATCTTTCCTCTAGATTTCTACTAAGTGACCGGATTATGTAGAATAGGAAAGCATCGTTTACACTCTGGAAATGGTGAGAACCATTCTTGAACTCCAGCTATGGGTAAAAGTGAAAAACATTATTCTTGTCAGGACCCATTGTACCTCTAGTTGTTGGCCCTGAAAATATCCTCCTTCTTGCTACAACATAAATCAAATATGAGGTCATGTAAAAATGACATGTCATCCTTACCTCAATCAATTGCTTATGAAGAGTATTACTAATGATACTTTCCCAATAAATGAACATCTTTGCATCAAGAATGATACAAATGAACTTGTACATCTAAGGATGAAAAATTATGGCAAAAGGAAGACCAAAAACCCTGCTGAGGAGAGTAATCATATCTCCTATTTCTTCATTAAACTCTACTCGAAATAACTCTTTGGGAATTCTTAAAGTGTGAGTTTTTGGTTTGACCAACCATTTTTTATCAACCATCTTCAACCATCTCAAAGGATTCTCATCCCAAATCTGTTGTGTCAATTCTTGCGTGATGTCAGCATTTTCTTCATGAAGTGGTACTCTTAAAAAATATTCCATATGATCTGGAGAATTGAGATTGAAAGGTTCATTTATGTCATTAAAAATTCCCCGACACTCAGGATCATAATGTTTGGCACAAGCTAGGACAAATTCGGGGCATTGTATGGCAACTGGAAACACTACCGCTTAAGGTAAGCCACAGTGATAAAGCCTTTTTGAGAAGACAGTTCTCCCTTCCTGTCTTACCTTATCACAAAATTGAACCATATCCACGTGACCCATATCGGTATCTAAAGTATTATCATATGCTGAATTTAAAGACGATGCTAGAACTAATCCTTGGTATGCATATTTCAATGTCGACTCATTGGAACGTTCACCCATTATGATTTTTTTTAAATGGAAAGCGAAATGAAAAACAATACATTGGAAAGGTGTCGGGTCTAAGTCTCCGGAACACCTTCACCGCAAGAATAATACAACTCTTTTTATTATCATTATTATATTTTTTTAATAAAAAGATATTTAGCGAATGCCAAATTCAAAATGACCATACAAAAATATTGAGGCAAAGCTCAAATCACCATCCGAAAAATAATACAATTTTAGATCATTTTTACACTTCTAACAACCCGTTAAATCTTCAAAGCTCCTTATTATTATTATTTTTAAATATTCATTGTGTGCATGAGTATCTCCATCCACCCTCAGCGTGAGAAAGTTGTTGTCTTCTCAGCATGCGTAGCACCATGAATATCTCCTTTTTAAAGTAATAAATAATTAAAAACAAATCTGTGTTGAACTTCAGCACATTGTGCATGTGTGGATTTCTATTTTGGGTTGTATTTTAATTTTGTTCCTCCTCTCAAGAATGCATGGAAACTAGCATTGGCTGATGTGTGAAATTTGACTACAACCTCATGGGAATTGCTTTTGGTTGCGTGGGTAAAACAGATTTATGTCTCCTTCCTCCCAGCGTGAGTGGAATTCTAAGCATTTGGTTTTCTCTTTTCTGCAGGTTGTGTGGACATTATCCTCAATTACATAGAAATATTGTTTTTGCCTACAAGCTGCATTGAATATCTTGACTAAATTCTAGCTACTGCACAAATCAACAAAAAAACACAAACTACCAGCTGCATGGAATTTCACCTTTTCCTCTTTGCTGTATACGAGATTTGTTTGGGATTCCGAATCAATCCTTACACATGCCTGAAATTTCCTTCACCTTTGCAAGTGTGGATCTCCTAAACTCGTGATCCCGTAATGGAGACAACTACCTAGAACTCTCAAGGTCACCTGGCTCTAACTAATGCTCGTGCCAAGTTAAGTCAGATAGCGCTTGTAGAATAAGCTTTCCTTCTTCTAGCTCTAGATATCTATATTATTTCTTTGTTTCTCCTTATTCCCAATTTCCTTTGCTTCTGCAACCTCTTGTAACCATCTCCTCATCAATTCATGAATGATAGAAACAAAATTAAAATTGTTTATGGTAATTAGAAGTAGAAGAAAAATTGCCCCTGGCACTTGCTCACGGCAGTTGCGACAATTAATAAAAAAAAAGTTCTTCCAAGTTTGTCGAATAACTTCTATAAGTATTAAATTAATATTTATTAATAAAAACCCTAAAATTTAATAAATATTAATTTTATTAAATAACAAGATAAATATTAATTAAATAATTAAAACATGGTGTGGCGTAACGAAGAATGGCTCATACAAAATGGATGAAACGAAAGCCAGAATGACCATGAGAATAAGACGATTGCAATGAAGGATAAAAATTACGTGAAAGAACACTTTGAAATTTTTTTAATAAAATTTTGCAAAGTCAAAATTAGCTAATAACACAACCCTGTGAAATTGAGTTTGGCAACTTTTGAACAGTCACAGGCACTCAGAGAAGGTCCCTGGCGCCCCAAGCACCCCCGACCTTGCATAGGCACCCTAGTCTTGGCATTCCCGACACTTCTACATTTTTCTAGGTTCAGTTGTGACACTCTAAGCTTCTGTTTCATCAATTTTTCCAATTTAAATACATTTTGGGATAAGAAAAATCAATATAAGTTCCCTACCTCTCTCATCTGCTTTCATAATTATATTTGTAAAATTACTTAGCATTTGTATTTCATTGTACATCATTATAGCAGTATCTAAAATCATATTTCAATAAAATATTATATATTTTATTGAATCATTTTGGTGAACCCGTATCTTAGAACTCCTTTCCCTAGGATCCATAAAACGCTAATGGCTAAGAACAGATATTTTCCTCCTATGAAATTTATGCATCACGAGTGTGTTAATCCTGTTTATGATGAGGTTATTGAGGTTGAACTTAGCACTCTTAAACGCAATCCTTGTGTTGATGATAACATTCAAAAAATACTTTTGGCTAATGAATGAAACATTCCTACTAGTTTTTCCCATTCTTCTTGCAACATTGTTTCTAAAGAACAAAACATTTCTAGTTGTACTCCTTGTTATTCCAGGGGCACTAAGACTACTTCACGTTCTTCTATTTCTATTGAAACTCTTGATGATTCTCTCAAAGATTATATGATTGGTTTTGATTGTGATAAAAATGTACATGCACGTGATATTATTTCTCATACTAGTGAAGATGAATGTAAAGTTGTATCTCATGATTCTTCTATTTCTGAAGATGTTTCTAATGATTGTAAAGATACATATCATGTTAGTTCTACTCCTACTTCACTCTATGTTAATGACTCGCTTGATGAAATAATTACATGTGAAACTTTGTTTAATATTGATAATATGTCTGAGCATGAACATGTTAGTAACAATTCTGCTTCACTTAAGATTGTTGAATGTGAGTTTTCCACTCCATTTTCATCTACTTCTGAGGTTTCCTCTACTAGCATTCATGATTATTCGTCCATTCCTACTATTTTTCCTATTACAGTTTATTTTGATTCTACTGCTAGTGCTTCTGCTAATATTCCATGTTCATATCCATCTCTTTCCTCTTCTTCCTCTCGCGGTGATATTTATGTTGCTTCTTCTATTCCATCTAGTGTCCCACCTCTTAGTTCTTATACATCTACACCTAGTGTGCCTATCGCATCTTCATCTTCCAATTCTTCTTCTCACATTCCTATGATCACTCATAATGGAAAGCTTCAACCACTCAATGTACCTCTCATATCTTCTACCATTCCTCCACGTGATATTTTATCACTCATGCATGATGTTAGTCAATTGCAATCTCAGGTTCAATCTCTGACTCTTGAAAATAAAGCCTATTATACCTCTAATGATAAGAACTCTTTACATGACAACCCCATTCCAAATAAAATTTGCAACTCAACTCATAAATATTTCATCATGCCTACATTTTCATGTTTTGACGGCAGTGGAAATCCATATCTACATCTCAAACATTATCATTTAGCTATGGTTTCTTACTCAAATGATCGATTATTGCTAAAATCCTTTTGTCATAGTCTTTTTGATGAAGCTCTTCAATGGTACACTCACTTACCTTTCGGGTTTATTAGCAAATTTTGTGAAATGGAAGATGTTTTTCTTCAATTCTTTATGTTAAACAATGGTCCTAGAGTCACACATGATCATTTTCCTATCTTGCATCAGGGAAAAACAAAATATATTCAAGACTACATCTTATACTTCAATGCTTGCATGCATTGGCTGGTATTTCAACCTTTTGATCTAGAAAAGCAATTCATCTTTTGTCATGGCTTGATTCCTGCTCTAAAACAACAATTGTAATATGATGCATGTGAATCATTTACACTATAATGTTATAAGGTTATCGATCTAGAACAAGATGTAATTTCTACACACGTTATAGACCCTCCTTCTAATGTTGCATTGTCTTCCAGTTCTTCTCCACTTCCAACTGTCAAGCATCCTCCAAGGTCTCCATATCCTCCACCTCGCAAGCATGTTCCATCCCCTCCATTGCATAATTGTCCCCCATCTCTGCCACCACGTCATTCTCCACCTAAGTCTTCATCATCTCTCATTCAAAACCCATTGCATTTTTTTCACTTTGTTAGGCCTCATGATGTGTTGTGTGCTTTACTTGATAAGTGCTTAATTTGATTGTCTTCTAATCAACATCATCATCCGCATCGCTTGCATTATTAGCACGATCATACTTATTATAATTATCATCACATCAATGGCCATCGTGGCAATGATTGTTATGCTCTTCATGAAAAATTGCAACAACTAGAAGATCATGGTGTCATTTCCTTTATCTCTCACTCTCATGAGCAGTTTGTTTCTCTAATTCTATGCAAAAGTGTTGTTACTCTAGTTCACTTATCTCCTCTTCCTACTTCTAAGGTTGTTATTCGTCCACCGCCTAAGGTCATCCTTCATGCACGACCTCCGCCTCATTCATCCACCGTTGCACCATCTCATCCCCCACATAGTGCTCCTACTTCACGTTGGTTTTTTAAGCCATTAGCATCTATTCTTTCTACCACCGCATCTCCCATCATTGGAACAATCTCATTGGACATTCAGTTTGGCTCATACACTCGTGCTCCTTCCACTTCACATGCTTCCACCACTCTGCACCCACTTAATTTTTGGTAGGTGATTCTTTTCACCTCATCACCTGATGACACACTCATATTCTTATGGTTCTTACACAAACGTTGAGGGATCTGTTATAATAAGAACCTCATTCCATCTTTGTGTTACATGCTTCATTGATCTATTTATATAGTATACATTATCAACCCGTATCCTGATGATACACTCTTGTTTTATGGTTCATTCTTGATTGTTGAGGGGTATTATATAACTAAACATCATCTTCATACATTGTAGACAAAAAATCATGCACTTTGGGTAATTATCTAGTCCTAATTACATATTATTATTCATATGATTCCTAAGTAAGAAATGTACTAATTAACCCATGTATTTGGCAATGTTTTCTTTCTTTCTATTGCCACTTTTGGTCTTACACACAATCTTTCTCAGTCTAACCTTCAATCCTTCAGTTTCTCTGAGTCTGGACACCAGCGCTCAACCAGGATTCCAGCCCAAGCACCCACGTCCCCTTTGGGCACCCCTGAACTCTTTGTACTTTACTCACATCTTTTGGGTCATTTATAACCATTTGAGCATCTTATCTTTTTGGTAGTCAGAATTTTTAGGGTTAATTATGAAATTCAAGCAAGGGGATCATATAAATATAAATTTATGTGATCATAATAAAGGACCAAGCACTAAGCATTAGCTATCTCCACCTAAGGTTGCATCCAAAGGCTATTGAAAAGCATTCAAAGATCCATTCTAGCATCCATTCAAGGGAAAGGGACTACCTTATTTTGCATACACTTTATAGGAGGGGAGTCTATTTTATTCCATGCACATATATATTACATTTCTTTACATCTAAATACTTTTCTTATTATTTAGATACTAAGCATTTGTTATCTCCACTTAAGGTTGCATCTAAAGGTTATTCAAGAGCATTCAAGAATCCATTCAAGGTAAAGGGAGTACATTATTCTACATACACTTCATAGGAAGGGAGTCTATTCTATTCCATTCACACATTTATTACATTTCTTTACATCTAGATACTTTGCTCGCTACCAAGTGCGACATGCACAAGAGCCACCTAGGGCATGATTCCACACACATGCATATATAAGTACGTTGGGTCTGAGATGTAGTGTAGCTCTCAGTCCTAAGATCACCATTGTGATAGTTGAGGATAGTCTGACCCCTCATTTTACATCTTTATTTTAGGATTTGATGTCTATTTGAGGGTTTTGTAGTTCAATACTTCATTGCCAATTTCCAACGATCTCAACGATCATTGTGCGACCTCATAGTGACTAAAAACACAGGAAAATGAATAACTTGTGACCTATAAAGGATATTTTTTTACCTTTTCTGCATTCACAGGTGCCCACTACTAGTCTGTGGTGCCCGCAGGTGCCCCTGCCCCTTTTTAGGTGTCCCAATCTAGCATATTCCTCTAAATATACATTTTCCAGGGTCTCTATGTGATGCCTCTACCTCTTTGTTAGTCAGTTAAGTACTTCAGCACAGTCCAGTTTCCACTGTGAATCAACTAAGTCCTTATTTCTCCTCCTGACAACTAGGGTTTTACATTTTATTACTTAATTTTCTTGCGTTAATGTTTGTACTTAATTGCATATTCATTTACTACTACAATAGCAATCACATTAGGCATATAATTCACATTTCACGTAATAATTTTGGTGAACTGGCATTTGAATACTCTTGGATCCTTTTTTCCTTCCATCAACACGTATAAGGTTTTTCAATTCTCTTTTCTTCAATTCCTTCAAATGCACCCATCTTGTAAAGTTACTATCAACAAAACCTAGACATTATGTATATGCCTATCAACATGTTGATTGCTGAAATCAATTCTATGTTCGATCATCCTTCTAATGACTCACTTAGTTCAAATTCCAATATATGTATTTGCAAATCTATTCAAGCTATTCATTCTTTATTTCAAGAAAAAATTTAGGCTATGCAATCCATGATTATATCTCTTAAATTTTAAAGCCAACATCTTAAGGATGTTTCACAGGCTCAAGTTTGTTCTCCTTCTACATATTATCTTCATTCTATACATTTTACATGTGCACATATTAGTAAACCTCAAATATTGTCCACATCCACACACCTCTCACAGTTTACAATCAATGTTAAGAAATAAGATATTCTTCCAAAACTCATAACTCATCAATTAATTAGCTTACCATCTACTAATTTCTACCCTCCTTATCGATTTGCAAGATATCAAGGTATTCCATATTGGAACTATCATCAAATCAATGGACATAATGAAAATGATTGTTATTTTTTTATTACTAACAAACAATAAATCATATTAAGCAGTCAAAAGTTCCATGTCATTCGCTACAAAACATATCTGTTACATCGTACTCTCCAATTGTTACCTCACACTAGATTTCCAGAATCTCATTTGTCTAATGAACATCATACCATCATTTATAAGGAAATTCAAGAGATGCCTAAGTAACCATCTCTAAAAATAAATAAAAAACCTCCTCTTGATTCATCTATGACATCACCAAGTGAACCTAAGCAACCTCCTCTAAAAATAAGTTCAATATATTTTGCTACTGAGTCTACTATAACATTACCCAATAATCCATGATTTCAGACAACCAATAATTGTTTATCAAAGTAAACTTCTCATTCTACTAATGGATAGGAAACACATTTTAAACTTTGCGACCATCGCATGGTTCTAATTTTTATTCTGTCCTGACCACTGTGTTGGACGTTTCTTTTGTCATGACACATAAAATAGATCTCCCACAATGACAAGGTATATCTCATGTCACTTACATAAATATCAAATCGTTGAAATACTTTGGGGGGCATCATGCTTACTTCCCCCCTTCCTAGAATCAATTGGTCACCATTTTTAATCATACGCTCCATGTTTCTTGTTTCATCTCTATAAGAATCATTACACACAACATGCAAATCTTGATGCACTTAGTATCATTATTACTCCCGATAATACACTCTCGTGATATGGTATCACACTTAACTATTGAGGGAATCCTATGCAGATGAACCTCGCAGATAACACTAAACACACAACACACTACATAATGCATACTACACATCACATTACACACTTCACATCTCGCATATTCATCTCCTTCTCGCAGCATCTACTTTACACATTCATCGTAAATATTTTTGACATTTACTTTCACATGTTGTTGTCATTACCATATGGCACACTTTTTCCACAGTCCATACTCTTCTGCCAAGGGTTTACATCTCAAATTTACCTCATCACACTTGTGCATTCAATTAATGACTCATTCACTCTGTGTTCACACACTACGCTTTACACTTTGACATTCACATCTTTCTAATAAAAACGATGCAATCTAGTTCTTGATGACACACTCTTGTTTATAGTTAATTATTAACTGTTGAGGGGGCATACATCTCAAATGGACATCATCGCATACATACACATGCATTTGGGGGGAATCAATCCCTCATATCACTCACTATACATTACAATCCCTGACACTCCACAACATCTTGCATATCTTTGACAATCACATTATCCTTGTATACATAATGTCAAACCATTTCCTGATGATGCACTCTCATTTACTATTCATTCTTGACTACTGAGGGTGCATACATAAATGAACCTCATATCATAGATACACATCCACTCGGAGGGTACACTACTCCTATCATTCAATCTACATTCCATTCTGTCTCATCCATAATATACTACATATCTTAGTTGCATTCAATCTTACTTATGCTAGTTACATGCTCACTTTATCACACCATGATAGATAAATATCTTGTACGTCATTATCTTTGTTATACACATATGCTTGTTCACTTACCTTTCTACTTATGATTACAGATTCTATAGATCCATACACGTAGGATGGATGATTAGAAAAATACATAGTGCCAATCCCATAATGTCTCATGGAGGAATCCACTTTTGTACATTATAAATGCTATTGTTTCATTTTGTTTCATAACATATTACCATCTTTGATTATGCATGCACCTTGACATAGTTCTTATCTTTTAACATACTAACATGGTGATTCACGTGTAAAATTTGTTCTTATAAGATCTATTTTCCACCATGGTTTTCAGTTACATTACTTGTTCTTTCTTGCCATTATTTTCCACTATTTGTGGACTTTTCCCTTTGTCTTTTGTTCAAGACTTGACTGATTCTTTCCTGGATTCATGGCAACCTTGATTTTCTTGCAACATTGTGAGTGGTGTCCCATGTTTAAAACCCATCTTTCACATGGTCTACATTTTCTTCTTATGTGTTTACATTATCTTCTTGCATCTTATCTTACACATTGTCATGCTTAACTTACATTTTGCTCACATTATACATGCATGTTTGAATTTGTTTGTACTAACAACTTGTCTCCCATTCACTTTGTTTACGTGTTCCTTACTTTATACCAAGCACAATTTTCCTTCCCATGTAGGACATCAAGTTCAGCACAATGGTCGGTCCTCCGTTGGGATACATACACCTTTAGCGACATCACATGCACCCAAAATGAAGCGGGACACCGTTTGGGTGAATCAATTGAACCCCATATAGTTTTATCACAATCATCAAATTCTCCATGTAAAAAAATATTAATACAACACATTTTCATTAGTATTGGACATGGCTGATAATCCTAGAGTTAGGTCCTGTGAGCAAAGCACATATGCTAATGTACACACCCGGATAATCACCTCCTAGGTGACATACCTAACAGTTCCTAGGGATGCCTGTGATCTAGGGGGAAGCTACACAACATTCTGATAGTTCATCACAGTATACAAAAATTTACATAGAAACTATTTAATAGGGCACACAGTTTTTCTAGCTCAGTTTGTAAACATTACATCTTTTCCCATCCACAACATTGGATTGGTGTTAGATGAAACCATATCTTTTTTTTACACACCAACTACATTATTTTTATACATTTCTAAAAGTATTTAAAGTCATGGAGGATAACACCATAACTTTTATCCCTACAATTATTCCATATCAATGGTGTGAGATCGCCCCAAAAACTCATACCTGACATAAGTGGCTTGTTATTTCCCAAAACAAACTTGTTCATCTACAATATATACAACGATATCCTTTCTACACTCTTTTCCTCATCATGAATTAGGTGTACATGCTCCGTTTTCACATTTTTCATTTTTCAAAATTCTTTGCATGATTTTTTCACATATGCAAGCGTATTTTACTTCTTTGTTTATTCTTATCTTATGTAGGTCCATGCATATTGGAAATGGTAGTAAACATCATTCATCACCATCCTATATCAACAACAACATGAACAACAAAAAAAAACAAGCATCAAAACCTCAAAAAATAAGAACAAAGGCAACCTCCATAACATGCATTTCTACTTGCTAAGGATCAATTATATCATCACTTTTTGTACTTTCCCATCTTTAGTCTCCACTGTCCAACTTTTTATCACTACACGCTTTTCCTTATCTCTTGACATACGCTTCTCGCCATTGACCTAGTTGGTTATCAGGTACGTATCTCTATCTACTTTATGTTATGAAGATATTTCACTCAATAACATATTAAAGTGGGGGAAAATGTAGACAAAAAAACATGTACTTTGGGTAATTATCTAGTCTTTATTGCAAAACTATTATTCATAAAATTCATAAGTAAGACAAGTATTATTTAACCCATGTATTTGGCCACCTTTCTTGCTTTCTGTTACCACTTTTGGTCTTGCATACCTTCTTTCTCAGTCTGACCTTCAATCCTTCAATTTTTTTGAGCCTCGACACCAATGCCCAGCCAAGACAACAACGTTAGGTACCCCCATCTCCTCTAGGTGCCCCTGTCCTCTTTGTACTTTACTCACATCTTTTGGGTCATTTATAACCATTTGAACATCTTATCTTTTTGGTAGTCGTCCTTTTTGGGGTTAATTATAAAATTTAATCAAGGGAATCATATAAATATAAAGTTATGTGATCATAATAAAGGACCAAGCACTAAGCATTAGCTATCTCCACCTAAGGTTGCATCCAAAGGCTATTCAAGAGCATTCAAGCATCCATTCTAACATCTATTCAAGGGAAAGGGACTACATTATTCGACATACACTTCATAGGATGGGAGTCTATTCTATTCCATGCACACATCTATTAAATTTCTTTACATCTAGCTACTTTTCTCACTATCAAGTGTGACACGCAAGAGCCACCTATGACACAATTTTGCACACACACACAAAGAACTACATTGGATCTGAGATGTGGCAATGCTTAGTTGTAAGATCACTATTGTGACAGCTGAGGATAGTCTGACCCCACATTTTTCATCTTTATTTTGTAGGATTTGATGTCTATTTGAGAGTTTTGCAGGTCAATAATTCATTACTGGTTTCCAGCGAGCTCAACGATCATTGTGCGACCTCATAATGACTAAAAGAGAAGGACAAAAAACAACTTGTGACCTAAAAAGGATTTTTTTTTTACCTTTTTCTACAATCAAGGGCACCCACTACTAGTTTGTGGCACCCGCAAGTGCCCTTTCCCCTTTCTGGGCGCCCCAATCTATTATATTCCTCTAGATCTACATTTTCCAGGGTCTCTATGCGACGCTTCTACCTCTTTGTTTATTGGGTCAGTACTTCAGCATAGTCCAGTTTCCACTGTGAATCATCTAAGTCCTTATTTCTCCTCCTTGCAATAAGGATTTTACATTTTATTGCTTAGTTTGTTTGAGTTGATTTTTGTACTTAATTACATATTCATTTACTGCTACAATAACAATCAAATTAGGCATATAATTCACATTTCGCTTAATCATACACATATGTTGGGGGACATATATCTTCTCCCCCCTCTTCATCATACTAACACGCAATTGCAACACTTTTACAATCATTTCATTCACATTTATCTTTCACATCATTCATTTTATAAATACATCTAATACCATTTATCACATCTTTATTCACACATACAATCCAATTGTCATTACTTATCTATCTATGTCCAAATCAACATCATCATCCATTAGTCAATGTCATCATTTACATAATGCAAATCAAAAAAACACATACCAACAACAATCATTGCATCACATATCAATAAAACATCAACACCATACAATGATATCAATCATCCATATATATAGGGCAAGCCCCCATCGCTACATCAATACATATCACACATCATCATCACTATCACTAGGTACAATTGTGGGAGCTCTAGAAACTAGATGCTTCACCGCTCAATCTACGTTATTGGTCGCGGCCCCTATATCTCTTCATCTATCTATGCAATAAGGCCAATTCGATTGACTACTCTGGAAAATGGTCATGTAACTCCACAAACTTCGTAAACACATCTTGCATTGGGGCTTCTCCACCTGGAGCTTCTCTAGCCCACTGAGTCTACACCCACGCCTTGTCTTTCTTGCTCAACAACACGGCACATGTAGTTACTGCTATCACCACTGGATCGAACAAATGAGCATGTTCACATGTAATAGCATCCACCACTCTAGCATCCCACCTCTAATGAGCACATCAATAGGCACATTCTACCTCAATGTGTGGATTGATGTGTCAAAAATCAGTGACTAATACGCATCACATGCAACCATTCATGGAAAACCATTAGTTACTACACACGAAATCCATGATTAAACAACTTAATAACAAACCACAACTATCAACACAAATAATTACGCTCTGTTATCGATGTCGTTATCCCATCACTATTGGGGGAAGGTGTTTACCCCTCTACTCCTCCAACTGGCGGTGCTCCCACTACATCTATAAAAACTAGAAATAATAGCACTCATTGGTATGCTTCCCACCATGCACTATATGCCTCAATACATCCTACATCGTCAACCTATATCAACTTTATCACCGCATCTTCCTCATCTAGACCAAGGGCACTAATTGTGCTCCTATGGGTCCTAGTCTCAGCTCTAGTCTCCTTGATCCTCTAGTGGTTTGTACCCATACATATGGCTCTAGGGGCACATCCTATGCAATACCAAACTATCATGATACACGTTCTGCCTAAAATAGCTTGGTCACCCCATTAAACCAATCCTCCAACCACATCATATGACAAATACATCACAACTCTAATCTATCCTCTGGCCACCCTTTGTATGCTTGATATGGCCTCCATATAATGGCCCCTAGCCCCATACGATCTATCGTGGACCTATAAGTAGTAGTATCCAGCCTCTTACTCTGTGTACTAGTCCACCTTGCCATAAAAATATTGGACCTAGCCCAATCAGCTTGTGGCCCACTGAGTGGCCTCATTATCACAATGTGCTCATAGGCACATACATATAATAATGTGGTAGCTTCAATCCCACCCCCATGCTCCTCCTACGTGAACCTATATAAATATTTCTATAAATGTGTTAGTACATACCATGCCCATGCATACTTGGTACCATCCTCCTTTATACGCCAACATATATCATGCATCTTATACAAGATGCCTACACCTCCACTCTCCACTGCCACATATGAAGCAATCATAACTGTAATGAACTTCTGCAGTCACTAAAACACCTAATCTCAATATGGCATCCAAGCTAATATGTGTCTTAGTCTATACCCATATAATTGTAAAATACCACCTAGTTGTTCTCATATATCTCTAAACATCCTCCACGGACATCACCTTGAGCCTCTTATCATAACAAGCAGTCACAATATGTGATACAGTCATCTCCCTAGTAGGAAATAAAAAATTACAAGTGTCTGCACTCCATTTCTCATATAAGGCAGTAATCATCGGCATATTATGGGGTACCTCCCCCAATCTGGTTATGTGCCGCAAGCTAACATGGTCTAGTATATCCCACTCTACATCCAATAGGCCTAATCCCAACAACGTAGTCAAGTGTCAACCTCCACAGAACTATCTCCAATGGATATTCCTCTACACAACACAAAACACTAGCAAAAGCGTGATGTTCGCACCTCATATACACACAAAGGTAATTACTAATGACATCAAAAAGCTTCAATTTTCATATGCATCATGTTTTGGGCTCGAAACAACCTCTTGGGTCATTAGCGCCCAGGAGTAGGATGTGGGTGCCCAGGAGAAGGTCACTAGCGCCTAGATCTGGATGTTGGCATCCCTAGGGACATTAGCGCCTTAACCGCTCTTTCCCAAGTCAAAAACGTCTAGAAATTCAAAAACAAAAATTTCACAAAAATTCACAAAATGAACCCATTTCTTCAATTTTTTTGAAAGTAATCATACTTACCAACTTAGTTTTCATGTGTGATGTCATGGCCATTGCCACCATCTCGAATCAAATCAATCTCGTTGCTCTAATTTGTAGCATCTTCACACACTCAGATCTCAAAATCACACTCAACCAAGGTTCAAATGAAGTTACTATTCACCTTTTACTATTACTATTTATAGCAAGTTTCAATTTGTTACTTGCCTATATTTACTATTTATGCATATTCTTCCAACTAATATACGCCACACATTTTCACTCATATCTTGGGATGTACTCCTTTTTTTTCTTCCCCATCTATGCCATTCGGTTTAGAATTTCTCCTACTATCGTATGATACACATTCTACAACATTATATTCCAATCTGACATATTTTCCACTTAATAGACACACAGTTTTATGACATCCATTACACTTCATTCTACTTACTCTTACATCGTTTCACATATACTTTCAGCTCAACGTTTTTTCTTACTATCACTCCCCCTTTTCTTTGAAAGGGGGGCATACAATCGGGATCACTCTATGATCCCCCTGACACTGCTACATGAACATTTCACGTATCTAATTCATCATTATCAAAAAAATTCTTATACATTATGCGATATATCATACCACTTTCTAGCAATTCCCCCTAATGACTTAATCTGGGAGCAACAAGTGAAAAATATCTCCATGAGTAATCTATCGTATACACTCAATCTCAATACAATTTTCTACTACTCAAATCAAATCAATCAACTGACACAACATAGCATATTTTACTACTCCTCCCAGATGACCTAACTTGGGAGTTATTTTATACTCTATCACTTCCAAATGACCTAACATGGAAGCCATCTAGCATTATATACATCGCGGAGACACCCTTGAAGTGGGTGCAATGAGACGTTGTTGCCTTTCCTATACTGATCCTATATGGGTTATTCTCGTTGGATTGAAATGAACAAAATTTAGTCTTTGTCCATCTGTAGTGGCTGGAACTTTTGAGTATGTAGTCATAGTTGGAGGGTAAAACTACACATCTCTCCCTAACACTCTTCCTCTAGCGGCAAGACAACCAAAACCTTCATATTTTTACACATACAAAATCAGGTTGGGAAGTGATCACTCCCTACCTCTTCGAATCTCTATCAGCGACAATTCGAAATCTCCAAATCACTTGAAATCAAATTGTCATTTTCTCCAAGAGATCCTTACAATAGTTTGCCATCTCTATTTACACTGCATGGATCAACACGTTGATCCATGGTTCGTCATGCTATATGTTCTTACTCTACCCGTAATTCTGCAACACGGCTTCTCCAGACTTCTCACAGGTATTTTCCTTACTTCCTTTACACTACTTGAATTTCATTCAAATAGTATAAAGGGGGGGAAAATGTAGACAAAAAATCATGCACATACTACTATTTATTATATCTCCAAGTATGTTATTTTATATATGGATCTTAAGTAAGAAAAGTATTCACTAATGACACACTGTCTAGTCCATCCGCTTATTTTTGAGTGTCTCTACTGTTTTTCTCTCTCGCCTCTCTCACTCCTACACCCATTTCTGGTCAAGTCATAGGGATCAATGTCCATCAGTCTTCTCACATTTGTTTTCAGTTGTCTAAGGACACCAGTGCCCAGACACTCCTATCTAACATGGGTGCTCTTATCCTCTTCATTTTTGTTCACATTTTTTATATTTATGGTCATCCTTTTCAGTTTTCTTACTCCTGTCCTGAGATCCTAGTCGACATGTCATGTCACTAGTGTCAAAATTCAAGCAAGAGATCCCTACATGAACAGAACATACATACCATTATAATGGCAAACAATTTTCTCAAGGGCTAGCTATCTACATACTATCAAAGGGACTGCATCTTTGGGATTTTTACTCTGCATACACTGCATAGGAAGGGGAAGTGTTGAATTCAATCCACACATTTGCATTCTATCTATCTTTTAGCTTGTTATCTTAACATCACTAATGCGAGGGCAACCTAGGAGCACTATTTCACACAAGCACATAGAGCTAGATGGGGTTTGAGATGTAGTGTAGCGCTCGGTTGTAAGTTCACTTTATTGATAGCCGAGGACATTTCAACCTCCCATTTTACATATTTATTTTTTAGTATTTGATGTATTTTGGGAGTCTTGCATGATATCATTTGTGTTGCATATTTACAGATGCTTCGGCGATCCAATTGCGACATATAAACGATAAGAGGAGACGACCAGTGAACATCTCGCGATCTTGCGAAATTGAATTCTACAACTTCTAAACAATCACAGGTACCCAGAGAAGGTCCCTAGCACCCTAGGCACCCCTGACCCTATATAGGTACCCTAGTCCTGACATTCTCGATACTTCTACATTTTTCTTCATTCGGGTTACGACACTCTGAGCTATTATTTCATCAGTTTTTCTAGTTCAGATAAACTTTGGGATAAGTGAAATCAAGATAAGTGCCCTACCTCTCTCATTTGCTTTCATAATTATATCTGTAAAATTGTCTAATATTTGTATTTCATTGTACATCATTATAGTAGTATCTAAAATCATATTTCAGTAAAATATTTCACATTTTATTGAATCAGTATGCAGTATAGTAAAATTTTATTTTTAGTGTTCCTATTTTGTAGTTTGATGAATAATGGAAATTTCACGTTATGGGGGAAAAATGACACCAATGTTCCATTTCCATTATATTCCCAAACTAGCTAAAGTCAAGGGAAACTTCCAGTGTTAGTGGCAGTTGTCTATGTTGTTTGAGATCGAGTGGCAACGATTAACAATAGTGGCTACAATTAAGAACATTGGGATTCTTATAGGATGTATTGTGAAATATATTTCCAACATGTGTTCTATTATTTAATTTTGTAATAAGTGAGATGTGATTCCTATACACTTCCTTGATGTATAAGCATAGTGGAAACCAAAAGCACCAAATTAAGTTAGTTCATAGATCTTGAAATGGTTTGTGGGAGGATCCAGAAAACCACATGAGGTGGACAGTTGATGGGGTATGTTCACGTCAAGGTTTGTGGTAAGCATGTTTAAAACCATGGAAGGAGAGAGCCTTTCTTTTGGATCAAGATCATGAGTCACATGGTAGGACATGTTTCAGGGGTGCGCACACTACAATTGAGAGTGTGTATGTTTTTCTACCATGTAAACACTAAGGGGGGAATGTTAGGAATCTAGCATTCACATTGGTATCGGGTATTTACCGTAGAGTAAAATTGTACTTACAATTTATTATTATTTAGGTTGTTTGTAATATTGTTGTGGTTATAACAATATTGCGTAGACAGGTTACATGAATATTTTTAAGGTGATTTGTTATACCAACCTCCTTAATTATATGAGTTGTATCCCTGTATAATTGTATAGTTATCTCGTATGAATGCAATTCACATTTTTATTGTGTAGTTAAGCTTCTTGCACTTTTACCATTTTTTACATGATTTTCAATTATTGATACGTAATATGTATAAAAAAGTGCTAATCTTTAAACTTCTAGCGAACATTATCTTATTCATTGAAGTTTTTTAAATGAATTATTTTTATTTCACTTTGTTATAGTGCATATGTATCTTATTCATTGCAATACGTTACGAGAAATTGTTTCCTTTTCATTTTCCAACAACAATTTTTTTTTTCTATTTGTAGTATCCATCAACATCTTCATTGTAATCAATTAAAAGAAAGTATTTTTCTTCCAATATCTAGTAATTGTACTTATTTTCTGCAATTTGGCACTCCCGGCTTCTTTTCACGAATTTGATTCCTTCTTCATACATTCCCAACACTATATAATCGTCTTTTTCATTTATAATTTATATTATATTCATTCTTCCTATTACAAAGTACATTTCCATTGTTTTTATTTTCTCTTCTGTCCCCTACTCAATTACACTACATCTTCAACAAATATTGTCATTTTATGACCTAATTATTTATAAAAACAAAAGAAAAGAAAAAAAATTAATAAAAGGAAAAATATGCAAGATATATTACATGTACCAATTTCAATGATGAAATGAATGAATGAAAGCTTTTAATAATGTCCATGATAACAAACAATTTATGGGATCAAGAGCTGCAATATCGTTGACTTGCATTAATTTAGTCGTTGCCTTAAGAATCATGCAAAACTTCTAACCCTTTTTTGAGGTTAGATCTTCCATTATGGATCTTGATTAGAAAACTTGTTATTTTGTCTTGTTTTTCTTCCTCAAATAAGTCAACTAGTTTTTCTACACTAAGGTTTTGATTGATACAAATGTCTCTATAAGCTACACACTCCATGATGTAGTGTCATTTTTTCTCTACTATCCCCTTGTCGTAAAACAGGTAAGTTCTCGCTTCCCACTCCTCTTTAGACATTATCCCCCTATTGTTTCACATCTAACATGATGTGAGCATGGACTTAATTGGACTATCAACATTTTTGCCTTCCACTTAATATTTTCTCCTATATAAGTCCTTTTGCCATGTTCCCATGTGGGTTTAAACTCTTTGATATAATAAGCCTTCTTTTGCCCTGATAGGCTTGTCCACATAACTATTATGAATTTGTATCTCACATATTTTTTTATTTCCCCATTAGTGCTTAGGCACTCTTGCATGTTGATTCCTAATCACTCATGCACTTATTGATTTGTTTCATCCACATGTTTTTCCTTCTAATTAACTCATTTACTACCATTTTAAACCACCAATCAGTCTCCATATTATAATTTTTTTTTTTAAGAACTTAATGTCTGAGTCATAATGCCTCTAAGAGAAAAGTGCCTCCTTCCACAAACAAAATCTCATATGAAAGGAAAGAAGTGGTTTTTAAAGGTTCATATGCTAATTACATCGAAGGTGTTTCTTACAATGGGATGAATCTTGGGAGTCTCTAACATGTGTTAGTAGATCGGCAACCTGGTTTTGTCGTACTTCGACGTCCATCCGGAGCAGCCTCTGACTATCTAGCTCGTCGGCATATAAAATTTTCTTGACAGATGATCTGTTTCATCAAGGCTAACTCTTTCCTCTGTCACATTTTCCATGCTGTAAATTCGATTCACGCCTTGAAAATTTCCTTCAGTTAAATGACAAGGTGGGATCATAGAGAACGGATTTGCAAATAGAGGGTTGTTACTCGACCTCTCATAAAAATCTACAACATCGTAATTTCACGATTGTAAGTAGTGATTCTTCCACGTATAAGGTAGTGGTCCCATGCAACCCGTAAGGCAACAGATCTTAAGCAGGTGTTGCACATATTTTTTAGGAAAAATTAGCAGTGATGCGGTCCCATTATTTTAAGAAAAATTTACAGAGACAGAAGAGAGAAATTTGATGAACCATTGCTCTGTTGACAGGTGGCCGAAGAAAAAGGAATGCAGGAAAAAAAATTACAGCCCCCCACCCATTGCACCCACTCATATTGATCCTCCTATGTAGTCATTGCTCCGGTTTTTCAGGTGAAGATTCTAAATTATGCAGTAGGCAAAAAAAATTATACGGGACCACCCACACCTACAAATTTTTTGTATGTGCCCCCCACATAAGACCGCTGCCTAAGGCAAACAAAAAATCAAAGCCTCTACTTTGGCCAGTAAAATAGGACTTAAATGGTAGCAGTTATTAACCCTAGGGTTCATAAAAACACCTCCTCTAAAGATGGAGTACATCTGTCTCAAACAAGGGAATCCTAGAAATAATCAGGTGAATAAATCTTTTCTAAACAAGTCTGTTTCCTATAAAAATTACCAGGAGGGCCTACTATTTGGGAAAATGAAGCCTAAAACCATCAATTTTCAACAAAAATCCAAATCGGTGGAGGAAAATTTGTGCTTGAAAGAGATGCCCACGAGAAGATGGTGGAGGAGTTTGGCCTCTTTGAACCATTTTACATCAATGCAGTCTATTGATAATCCACTGAATTTAGGTTGTGGTTCCACTAAATTAGCAACTTTGGGTTTGGGATCGGCTATATTTGGAGGCACTACAACGAGATCAGAGTGGATTTTCTCAAAACTTCTCTTTTGCTCTATTATTTTATTGAGAAGCATCTGATTTGATTGATGGATTGAAAATATATTTATGTTTATTTTTATGCAGAAGGTGTTTCTTATGATGTGATGAATCTTGGGGTCTCTGACATGTGTTAGTAGATTGACGACCTATGTTTTACGTACTTCGACATTCGTCTGAAGCAGCCTCCAACTGTCGAGGGCATGTAGTACACCTTGTCATTTGTCCACACTAGCAAATGTTCCACGTTGACAGGTTTTATCATGCTAAAGGAAGTAACGTGTTTGACCAAATGACAGAATGAGACAACTTTTCATGGAAAGATATGGACGCATCCATTCGGAAAATTTTAGACTACTATCTGTGAGGAGTTTCAGGTGTTCATATACATGTCAAGAAAAAATGAAGGTTGGTTCGAGTGAGATTTATGTGGCGCATGGATAATATATTGACACTTTTAACAGGCAACTGAGGTTACAGAAGCAACAATCCTTGTAATGAATATGATTCACGACAACCTTAATTTTTAGTGTATTGTTTGTTTAACTAGGCCAAAATTTTATAAAGGTAGGAATATGTTAGTGAAGATAATATGTCTATGAAGATAATTTTAGAAACACACTTATTTACATATTATGTCATGGAAATCCATAATTATATATGTATTTCACCCTTAAGGAGGGATCTGACATAATTTAATCCTTGTCATCGACGTGGTTTTCCGTATAAATATCCATGTACTAAATAATTTTTCACTGTCCACATCATCAACTGCATCAACATCCAAGTACGTATCATGTTTCATGCTTGACCTTCGACAGTTGTGCATTAGGGAATGAAAGGTGTATATATTACTACTAATTTTGGTCATTGATTCAATTGAGTAGGTGATGGAAACGACAAAGGTGTTTCCATTCCATTTCCAGTATGAACCCGAGACACGGTTTTGAAGTGCATTTACAAAGTGTTTTGTGGTTCCACTTTTGTTCCGGAAATGCCCAGATTTTGTGGGGTGCACCACAGTGGGGGGATGGAAATTTACCTGTAACAAAGAGTAGAGGGTGTCAATTCATCAACTAGCGTAGAAAAATCCAACTTAACAACTGAGGAGAACAATGAGATATTACACAAAACACCATGATTTAGAAGAAGCTTGCAATCATCTTGCAATATTTATTTTCCTCCCGTAGAAATGATTAGCAAGAATACTACCGGGGGAAAAATGAATCGAAGAACAATCATTCTCATTAGCTTGTTGTATTTCAATTATTAAGGGAAGATAATTGTACATTCTTTAACAACTAGAGTAACACCAATATTTTTTATTTTATGAGATATCCTTTAGGATGCATTCCTTGTATGTTTGTTATTAACTTGATGGCCACTGGTTGTATGGGCTTCTCTAACTAGAGTTATAGTCTCCAATAAGATTCATTAGCATCAACGTGATTAAAAGGAGATGTGTTTAATTTATTTAAGTAATAATTAGAAACCCAAAATATCAGCCTCTACTTTAGGTATATTTTTTCGTAGCTTTCTCGTATAATTATGTGTTATTGTGAACATGCTAAACTTTTGCAATAGCTAACTAAAAATACTAACACCTAGTAGTTTAGAGCTAAGCTTAAATTTATCAATGAACCATAAAGATCATAGCTTATGAGAATGCATAATGAAAATTACATGAAATTACTCAATTAATCTATAAGCATTCTTACTAAGTTAAATGATTGCTAATTAAAATGAACCTAATTAGATTTTTTTAATTTTTAAACGCTTTTGACTGGAGCTATGAACTGGAGGGTTGTGGGACCCCACCCATACAATACAAAAATGAATAAGATCCAAAAATATTAAAAAAAAAACTAAGTACAAACAACGAGACCCCCACTGAGAAGAGAACAAGATCCAAAATGACCAACCAAAATCCAAGGCAAAGCTTAGAAAACAAAACTCGAAGCAACAAAATGAGCAGAAGGCAGGAACAAGTGTAAAAAAATCCGCCACCTACTGTTGTCAGCGATCAAGAGCATCCACATAATTAATTGATGCCACCACCACTGCACTCCCAGTGTCAGCCTCAACCCGAGCCACTCCACCTACAACGCTATCAACTTGCTTAGAGGCCTGCCGAGTAGAAAGAGAAAGTCTTCCCTGACACGATCACACAGTTCATTGAGATTGTTTATAGCCGAATGAAGAGGAAAGCGGGCTTCAGAAATATCTAGGGATGAAGAAAGCGAGGATCCAGACGGCCATGCCAGAAAAGAGTGTCCACTTTTTCTACATAATGAAGTAATTCTCTGTACTTTTCGTCAATCCAGTGTATCCCCCACCCAGGACCAATAGCCAGTTCATTCACTTCCTCAACCCAAAGCAAGAGATCGGGAAGACGAAAATTAGTCAATTCCTCATGAAGACCACCTCTATGAACGGCGTAGATGATATAATTGGTGATGGTATCAACATCTGTAGAAACTAGATGGAGGAGAAGAAAAAAGTAGTAGCAATGTCAGAGTTGGCACTCGTCCGACGAGAATTGTGCATATAAGATTCTCCCAACACGTTCTTAATGGCTTCTGCCTCACATACGAAAGAGTAACAAAAAATATCAGAGATTCACCTGCAGGAAATGGCCAATGAGAGTGTCATTTCCATTTGTTCTCCTTGAAGCGAGATGAAAGGAAAACCCAGGAAAGCCATTAAACTCAATCCAAACAAGCAGAGGAGAAGAAGTATGGATGAAGAATCCAACGACCAACTAAAAAAATTAGTCGCACAAGCCACCATTAATTTTGAGGGAAAAGGTTGTAACGCACCTCGTGTGATATAATTTTGTGTAAACCATGCCAATCTTCAGGATTGTGTTGAATCCTGGAGATGTCCGTCCCATCAATGACAACATTAGCAAGAAAATTGGCAGTGCGATTTATTTCTCTGTAAATATGAATGATACTCCAACTTTTTAATTTGCCCAACCAAAATAATATATTAGAGATGTAGAAATTTAAATTTCAGGAAAGGGCTAAACCCTTGGCAATGGCATGAACAATGACTTGCAAGTTGCCTTCCACCTGAAGACAATCGTAACCCCTGGAAACAACTAATTTAACACCCTCCATGAGAGCTTGAGCTTCTGCTAGATTGCATATGTCATCTCTTAACGGGAAGGAGCCCGCCATAATAATGTCCCCATTCTCATTTTTCACAACACACCCCACCCCTGATTTACCCAGGTTACCTCTAAAGGCCCCATCGAAATTAAGTTTGCAAAATCTTAGGGGGGGTGGACTCCATTTTGCATTTCTCCTTTTAAGGATTTTTCAAATTGAGAAAGGCCTTGGCATACAATTGAACTAGGAGGGGGAATTTTGACTAAAGGCCAAGATTTTCTAATCTCTACATCATACAAGGTGAAATTGGGATTATTAGAACTATGAGTGTTCACATTCTCTGAAATGACAACTTCTAGTTTACTAATGAAGGCTAGAAACCTCGAAGCCTCCTCCCTGAAGATTCTAATGTTGCACTCTCACCATATGTGCCAAATCAAAAGGAAAGGTGTGATGATCCAAATAGAAATGAAAGTGCCTTTGCCACCCAACTTGGGCCAAGCTATAAGAGTTTCGACTATATTCATGTAAAGCTATAACCAACGTGTTATGAACCTAATTAGATTTATGAGCAATCAAACTATGTTGTTCTCCAAAGATGGTAAAACGATCTCTTTAAGCAATGGCTACAAGGCCATATTACATCTTCCTTTACTAACCAAGCATGAAGAATGGATGCAAATAGATGATCAATCTATTCCAAATCAATGGAGAAGGCTTTTAAATCATATTTTTAATATTAGATACCATTCAAAGTATGGTGTTTGGTGTGAATACCAAGGTGTAAGGTGTGAAGGTAGGAACTTGGTCCTTTCTATAGCTTTCTATTTGGGGAAATCTTGAAAATTAGTGCATGTGGGACAAAGCCCAAAGTAGAAATATAAAGGATAAGCTTGTTAAGAATAATTAACAAGGATGTGCAACTCATGGGAGTTGGAAAATGGTATTAGTTAATCAATAAGACTAAGTAATAGGCTAGAATAAGCTTTTTAGGCTATTTGAAGTAATTGGGGTGATTTTGAATGGTTGGAAGAGGGGTATTTAACCAATAAAATGGTTTATTTATTAAATACAAGGGTTAATAGACTTAATTGGCTAATAATAGCTAATTGTTTGATTTAAAGAGGATTATAACTAACGAAGTGTTGTTAATTGGCATCCAGAATGTAATAGAAGCTAGTTAATTAACGAAGTGTCGTTAATTGACCAAAATAGAGAGAAATGTTAGTTAATTAGTGGAAATCACTAATTATAATGGAAATGATGAGATAGAGGATAATCAGTACCACTTTAGCATTAAAATTGTGTAAGCGGATTTTAGGTGTCTACATTTGCCCCTCTTTGGGGTGGCGTAAGTGACATCACTACAAAGAAAGTAGACAAACATAAACAAACAATTTTTGGAAGAAAAATTAGTAGAATGTATGATGCCCCCTCAAGTGTCGATAGAAGTCAATCGACGATCGAAAATAGGAAGGAACCAAATAGAAGAATCAAGGTGGAAGAAACTTTGATAGTAAGAAGAAATGATAATGAAGAATATGGAAATAGCCTTGCATCCAATTTGTTCGATAAAATTTTTTGTTTCATCACTTTTCTCATATGATCTACATCATCAGCCCTTGTTAAAAATGTACGCATACAACAAATGTGTAAAATAACATAAAAAGTTATAATACTAGCATTTGTTCATTGCTAAAAAAATGCTTAACTCCGTGCAACATACATAATGCAATGCAATACGAGAAAGTAAACCAACTAACTTGACAGGGAAACAAGTACAAACACACATACTCAAACAAACAACGTTCAAGACAGTTGCACCAATGTTTTTGTTATCAAGCTTCAGTTCCCGAATGTTTGTGTTGAATGAAAAGGGTTAAAAATGGTGCCTGGAGAAAGGATACATGCGAGGGGAATAATGGAGGACACTTGGGTCCCATGAAAAAGAATTTGTGCACTACGACACACTACCAAGCAACTCATTATTACTAGGGAGTACACACATAACAAGCAGACCAGCTTTGTTGATGAAGGTAGATTAAAATGAGTCACGAGTCGTTGTGCGAGAACAAGTGAGAACCTAAGAAAGATGTTTTGCAAGAAAATTTTTGATGTTTGAGGACAATGCATTTGATACAAGCCTCAGTTGCGTGCATGTCATTTGCCAATTTTTGAAAAAATTTGAATTTTACATTTTTTGGATGTTTGTGAATTTTTACCAATGTTTTGGGTTTTTTTATTGTTTTACCATTTTTGGGGGTTTTGGATTGTTTTTACCAATTTTATTGGGTTTTTTATTGTTTTACCAATTTTTTTGGGTTTTTTTGTTTTTAATTTGTTTTAGTAATTTTATTGGGTTTTTTTATTTTTACCAATTTTATTGATTTTTTACCTCGAGACAATACATTATATTGTTTTCGATTTTTCTAAGACTCATTTTTTGAATGTTTTGATTTTTCCAACGAAACATATTTGAATGTTTTTGGATTTTCTAGAAGTTTTTCGAAGCTATGTGCAATAAAACAAAGAAACATGGATGCACCAACTTTAGATGGAATGTACAAGGATAGAATGCCACACGTATGTGTAAGAAGGTGAAGATGCAAAGTTTCCCCCGACATTAGATGGGAATATACAAAGGAAAACTCTTCACACACAGAAGTTGGATCAAGGCCAATATGGATAAGTTCAACATGATGATGAACTTAAACCAATGACGTGTTAGGAAGGAACATGCATAAAACTAGGATTTAGTTGTTAGGGTACGTACATGTGTAAAATGGGCAAGAATATGTAAACAGGGATGAGTAGGCATGAATGGGGGTGCATAGGCGTAAAAATGGGTGCGCAAGCATGTTTAGGCACGCACTAGTGCAAAATTTTGACCCTAGGCCAGTTGTAGAAGAAAAATCTTGAAATTTTTAAACTTAGTGAAAATTTTAAAAAGACATAGAAGAATATAGTAGTAAGCATATAACACCTTAGGAATGTGTTTTTAGAAGAAATGATTCTAATGAAGTGTTTGTGCAATCTTGTAGGTAAGATTGCGCAAGTTGGATACACAAGAACGGTTTGGGAGACTCAGAGCCTTTGAGGAAACATTCATACGACGAGAGCAACGTGGGTTGATTGTCGTCTTGCAAGCTACATGTTTGGACTATGTTGCACACATGCCCCAGATCTAACTAGATCCTACGGAAAGGCATGTTTACCGAGGGAAAGCCCATGCCATTCTGAAAATAGATTTCAGTCCTTACCATCGATGAGGTATTTTGTAACAAGGTTTATGTGTTAGTGTAAAATTACAACACCCTCTAAATAATTGTAAATGAGTGTTTGGGCAATCAATGTAATTTTCTAACATGGGATTGTCTCAAGGTGTAGGACCCTGCAATTAATACAAACCTCCATAGAAGGTTGGTTCTTCTACCTATTCTAATGCTAAAACTACTCCTAGGAAGGGAAATACAACTATTCTAACACTAAACTAGATCTCCAAGGGACCAGAGAAGAAAGAAATGCATAAAATGGAATTCTTAAACTAAAGGAGGCAATAACACCAAGAAAAGGGGCTGAAGATATCCTAAGTGAGTGAAAATAAAATGAGGTAGAAGAGGGCAGAAAAAAGTGCCACAGTTCAAAGAACACATTCAAACCTCTAATTTCATGGAGTGCAACAAATTTAAATCCTGCAAAGGGATACAACATGCACAATATACCTAAAAATGCAATGAAAGGAAAATGATGCAACACAACTCAAGCTAGGGTGATAAAAGCACAAAACACCAATTTTATTGCTTAAAATGGTGCACAATCCATTAGAATATAGACGCAACGAAAAAATCCTTTACAAAATGCATAAATTTGAGGCTTGCAACTCACAAGAGTGCTAGAATAATTTTGGCAGAGTTCCTTTACATCTTAGAATCACTCTCTACAAATGAGGGGAAAATACATATATATAGAGAAGGGGAAGCTACCAACCAAAAACCTTCATTAATTACATGTATGGAGGTATGGGTGACCATACCAATTCGCTTCCTAATGGTACTTTGCTTACACGACGAACATGGGTGTCATACCTCATTAAACTAGTTGTTGAGCTACCTTGTACGGTACTATTAATGCATGGTCTATAGCTGACATTCCTTGCTGATGCATAATAGGAACCACCAACTAACGCCCGACAAGAATGGGAGGAGTCACCGCCAACAAGGGAATGAATTGTTGCATGACAAGAAGAAATGCTATCTCACGACAGCGAGGGAAGATTGACACGCATCAAGAAGGAATAATTGATGCATGTCAAGAAGATGGTGGTGACGCGTGACAAGGGGGAGGTGGCTGACACACATCAATAAAATGGTTGAAAATCGTCAAAAAGGAAGGTTGGCGTCTGATAGCAGATGGTTATTGAAGCGCGACAGTGGAGGGATGGTTGACACGCGACAAGTAGAGGTTGACGCGCAACAACAAAGGGACAATTGACGTGTGAAAAGAAGATGGTTGACGCACATTAGCAAGGACGATTGACGTACGTCAAAAATATGGTTGACGTAAACCTTCACCGCAGCTCACCAGCTCGCCACGAGTAGATACCAACTACTGACTAAAAAATTACAATGCACTACTTGACCAATCAACTATCAACACCTTGACCTATTTAGTTGTCCATTTTGCAGGGGGTACAAAATATGGATAACACCATGTACTGAAAAAATATTCAACATCGACGTCATCAACCATATCGACGTCCAAGTCAATATCATGTTTCGTGTTTCACCTTCAACAATTTCGAATCATTGTTTGACAGGTGTTTATATTGATACTAATTTTGGCCATTAATTCAACTGAGAAAATGATGGACAATGATTTCAGTGTTTATATTTTCTGAATTGATTTAAAATGTACCATGAAAATAGGTCCATCAATAACTAATTTAAGCCCATCAAAATTAGAGTATTTTTGCAATTATTGAACAACGATATTAACAGTGATGTTAAAAATTCCTAAGGGCTCTGTCTTAGGGGTGGTCAATACGGATTAAAAAATGCCTTGGTTGTCTCTGATTCATAATTTAATAACCCATGGGAATAAAAATTGAGATCGTTGTAATATTAAAATTTTAGTATTTAATTTTCTAGGCAAACATGATTCATTCCTCTCAGGATGAGACCAAATTTGAATCGTGGACAAATTTCACTTTAAAAAAAGGAAGAGACAAATGTATACATCCAAAAAAGCATTTTCTTTCGAATAATCAGACACAAGAGAAATCATTATAGTGATAATCACAACATTAAAATGTCCCTGACATCTTGACATTAAAAAAATTGAAAAAGAGGGAGTTTGTTTGTTGTAGGCTGAAAAATGCATAGTTTGAATTGCGTTATTAAATTTCTGTTGTGGAAGATATATTGCACGTGCCTCATTTTTTTTATTGGTAAATAGTTTTTTGAAAGGGACTATACCCTTGTACAACAAGGCTCAGAAGCTAGAATTGGAAGATTGAGCACAAAAAAAAGACCTCAGAGTCCAGATAGAACAATAATGACCAACTGCAGAAAGTTGTCTGCAAAGAAAAAACCACAACCAACAACACATCAGCAAAAAGATAACTGATGTATAGCAAATGAACAACAATGACATATCAACACCATTGGAAAAGAAACACTCTGTGATCCGGCCATGAAAAATGCTATAATGTAACCCGGCCGAACATTAACAGAGAAGATCATCTAGGCGTAGAGCTTTCCTTTAGGGTGAATTTTTTTTCTTTTTGCTGACCATTACCCAGCCTGAAGGAGCCTCCATGGTTGGAGCAAAAGACCAAGGAGGATTATTTTCCTTAGTCACATTTGTGCCAGTTGAGGCAGCCTCGTTGACATATAAAGAGATATATTTATTGTTTTCCTTGTTGTCCTCAACAACTTGTGCACGTGCCTCATTATTGGTTGTTAAATGTACCTTATTGTTGTGAGTTTCGATGACAAGCTATGAGAAATAAATTTTCCGTTCTATATTTGCAGTGAGTATATACAGCTTATAGCTTATATATCACACATATATCATTGCCTTTCTAGTTGGTTACATTTGTAAAATTTGCTTATTCTCTTTGTGATTCGGAATTTATATGTCACCATTAGAATCCCACGGTTAGTCATATATTCTTGCCTTATACCATCAAACACGCCATCGTTGCAAATAATAGCATAAAACGAAAGCAATGCACATTAATTTCTCAAGAAATGGGGTATGAAGCTCATCAAATCAGCTTCAATATGACCAACATCCAATGATTTAGTTGTTTCGTTCGATTTGATTTTTGAGATTTCCTGGAATTGCATTTTGAGAATTCTTTTAACATTTTTTTACACATTTGAACTCAAATTTAAATTTGAATGTTATTGATAGATTACATATTTTTAGTAACTAATTAATCTACAACTATAATATGCAATACATAAACTACTTAAACATAGACTAAACACATAAAATCTTAAATTAAGAAAATAAGCAACATCTTTCCATCCGTACATTACACAGTACAATTTGATGGTTTTATTAGTTCAAATATCTCTTTCGAATGGAAAATAAGAGCCACCTTTCTCTTATTTGGCCAATTGCTTGAAGGATTTGAATATCGATGACTTCTTTTGCCTTGAAAATGATAACAAAAGCTTGTTGGGGTTTTCTTGTCTTCCTTGAACATTCCTTTTTTGCATCCCTGCTAACTAATCCCACAGAAGTAATTTCAGTAGTTGGGTTTCCATCTCACAACACCTCTTGAGTGAAAAACACTATTGCTAGAAGAACGGTCCATTTCCCTTCATGCTTCCAAGGTGTTATTACCTACATTGTTCACAAATACAAAAACTACATGTCTCACGGCTAGAGACAAATTATACATGTTTTGCTGATAGCTATATAGAAACCTTAATCAAAATTATGTATAAAACCCTAGCCCTTGGATTTTAGGTCCAATTGACATATCATTGTCTGTAAATTATCCATTAAAACACGCAGGTGAATCCTCCTTTCAAGAGTTTAATTCTTGTTTTTTACTAAATCATGGAGTAGGTATGGGACATGCAAGTATTTAATTTTAGGGTTTCCTTCACCTACATCAGCCACACGTGTACAAACTGTGTGCCTCATGGCTAGAGACAAACCCTATTATTTTCCCTTGTAGATACATAGAAATTTGGATCCCTTTTTCGTAAGAAGCCCCAATCACCATTATGTATAGAACCCTTCTCCCATTTATGTATAAGGTGGAACACATAACATATATTATTTGGGTAAGAATTATCTAAACTGAGGAATATGTGTGGGACATGAAATGATTTAATTCCCACATTTTTTACTAAGTCGTTGAATAACTGTGGGACATGTAGGTATTTAATTCCCATGTTTTTGTTTTAAACTCCCTCTTTTGAATGACAAATACAATACACCTTTTGCTCATATGATCAACCGTTGCAGTGGCTTGATTATAAATGATGGTACCAAAATCACCTATTCTCCTAAAGATAATCAAGCTTGAAACAAAATTAAAATGTTTATTGGGTTGTGCTTTTTTTTTTACATTTTTGTTTCTTTTAATGCAAATTGCATTCATCTACATAAGACGTAAAGTGCAAGAACTGAATTTGTGTTCTGACTACATGTAAAATGCAAGAACTGAATCTACAAACAACTATTGACATCGACATTACTCATTGCTCGCTCTTTTCTTTATTGATCTCTCTAAAAATATGTTACGTCGACCTCTTTCACATCTTTTTCTTTGTGGCCAATTTTCAAAGTTGGAACATGTTGGCTTTTCTTTTTTTATTTATCCCCTTTAGATTTAAATTACACTCGTGTGAATACTACATTATCCCAATCATTAACTTGATAGTTGGCCAAACACACCAATCTAAATTTTGCATGAAATCGCTACCTAAGCATTTTCAAATATCTCCCTCTATAGTTTCATTTGCATCTTTCCCACCACGAGATTTCTACTAATTTTGATTGACATACATATCGTGCTCTTCATAAACACTTCATTTTCACATTCACTCCTCTATTCCTCTTTCCTTTGCTTGACCCTTCTTTACCCTCTAACATCTTTTGCTCCGCCCATCTTCCTTTCCTGTTGTTCCTCTCCATCCAATTTCGCTTCCTCCCTATATCCCTTTTGGTTTTCCTGGAATGGACTTTTCATTTTGGCACATGCCTTGTTCCACTATGAAAGAAAATGCACATCAAAAGGGCAAAAATAGATCATATAGAAAATAATTATAATTTTAAAAAATCATTATTAATGATGGGAAGAAAATAGAATATCATTATTTATTAAATAAATAATTCACTGATTAGTTATTTAAATATCAATTTTAATTATTGATAATTTTTATAACCAGTTATTTAACTCTTAGATAACTCAAAATAAACTTCATCTACTTGTTTTTTTATATTTTTATATGCTAGTGCAATCTTGCATTTTCCCTTTATAATAGTTGATTAGATGCGATTATGCTAGCATGTGCCTCAAAATCCACTTTTCTTATAAGCATATACAATTGGCTTTTCCTATTATTGTATTGATCTTGCACCTAGCTCAAATGTCTTATTAGTATTTCAAAAAATATATATTAAACCCTCCAAACAATAAGTCAAGGATCAAGTCCCTCGCACACCTTGTTTTTCAAGATATCTACAAACTAATTTGCCAACATGCCCGTCACAGTGTACCCCCTTTCCCTATCAAACATTCAACAACAAGTACATCTGTTACATATGTCCCTCATTGTAAGTCATACGGCTTCCACAATAAGATTCCACCCACTATTTTCCTTTCCTCATTGCATCTCCTCCCTCCAACCCCCTCTTATACACCCCTTTCCCTCCTTTTATGTTTTGGTCCCTCAAAATCAACCTCATCTTAGACTTGGGATTGTTAGCCTATTTACGCCGATAGGCGTTCCCTTTTATAGTGAACCGACTGACCCTGACATCTGCACAGAAAATCGGCGGTTAGAATTGTGTAATACGTACATGCGATGAAGTATGGTGGAAATCAAACGCTTTGATTTTTGCGTTGATGCAAGGAAAGTGACATCCACTAACAGGTCTGTGGGATGTGTCCTCGCCATGCACCTATTGCTCTCCATTTTCTCCAGTCGCGTGATGTAAGGCTAATAAACAGTCTCCCGCTACAAAAATTGTCCCAAATTTAACACCACATAATATTTCATCATCGTGGTCAAATTTATCATTTTTCTCGTCAACGACTTAAAATTTATTTACCAGATTCCTATGATGATCTTGTTCATTCCTTTAATGGTGTAAGAATCCAGAGATTTCTTTACAGGTCTCATCTTTTCCATATTTTTATTTTTCACTGCTGGGAAATAGATCTTCTAAAGCTATTTTATTTTAGAAATCTTTGCCTATATTTTTTCAAAGATTTTATGTTGCCATCCTTGCCAAATTGGCTTCTGAAATAGAAAAGTGTAGATTTGTATAGGCTTCAAATATCCCCTACACACAAGAGTTATCTCTCTTTTAAGACCCTAAGTAGGTGAGTAACCTTGGTTGAGGTTCAAATTTTGGATGTATGTAAATCTGTACTGTATGTGGATGTATTGTATGTCAGGTGTGTTGTCCTTTTTATGAATTGACGTTTTGACTTTTTCCCCAAATTTCCATATTTTCTCAAGAATTTTCTATACAGTCGAGAGCAACGTTCAAAATTGCACCTGTCACAACGCTTCCGAGGGCTTCCAACCTGTAAGAGAAGGGCAAGTCAAAATTTGCTTGTAGAAAAAAATTTCAAAACCTATAAATCATTTGACAAATTGTAAGTGTAATATTTTATTCAAATTGTCAAAAGAACGGTTGTGTGGAAAAATGGTCGTCAACTATTGTCATTTTAATTCGTAAATCCCGATAAAATATTTAGTTGCAAACACAAATTTTGGATGTTGGGCACTCGGAATATCGGATTAAATATAATATAAACATAAATATATCATTTTTCCAAATTTCTATCCCATATATCAAATCATGTGAGAAGTGATGATGTAGATATTTAAAACATAAGTAAAGTCCATTAGATTTCATCATTATAAACAACTATTTGCATAGCTTAATGGCTTCTAGGTTCTAACCATAGTGATATTTGGCCATATTTCTCTTGGATTAATCAAAATGATTAATAATTCAATTTCACTAAACAAGAAATTTCTAAAAATGTGATTTTTTCAGTGAAAAAATGGAGATATTTATAGCTTAGTAGTTACTGGATAAATTGATAGTACATCAACATGACCATGGTAAATTTTAGAGCTTAGTGATCGCTAGGTAACTTTGGCTAGACCATGGTGAATTTTAAAATACAAGCAAATTCTATTAGATTATGTCATTGTAAACAACTCTTTGCATAGCTTAACGGTCGTTAGCCTACAACCACACTGATATTTAGTAATGTTATATATATGAAGATGAATTTTACAAATATTAATTTCTCGCTAATGAGCAATTTGAATTAAAAAATTTGGTTATTGGCTTAAACACTGGGCAAATTGACCCCTAAAAGTAACTTGAACCTTTAAAATTTAGGCAAATTACTCATATCCATATACCTAACATTTCACAAAATTTTAAAAACTAGAATATTCGTGAATTAATGAAGATTCGCCACTAAACTTTTCCCTAAGTGAAGCCCACAACCTATGAGATGGAAATAGAGGACAATATCAATTAACTGTGAAGGCTTGAAGTATAAATTATGTAAGCCAAGGATCATATCAATGTCAAGTTAAAGAATCACTACATTGGAACCTTTTGGTTTGAGCCTAATGTGAATCAAAGGGATGTTCTTCTCGTTTAACATGCACATTAAGCAAAGTGAATTTGAAAAGATAGTGGAAGGTTCGTAATAATGACATTCATAGAGGTGGCATATAGAAAATCCAATATGAGTTTGAGTTAATAGTTCTGGATAATTTGGTTTTATTTTTGTTGTCTAAATGCTCAAGCGTCTAGAGGTGCATTAACACACTCAAACACATTTAGACCAGTATAATTAATATTATTCATTACTTGTGTGCTTAATGTTGTAAGAAACAAACTATTAAACAACTTTTCAAAGTAAATAAATTAATTAATAGATGACTTGTTTTAGGTTGAGTTTTAAAATAACGTTATAAATAAATTAGACCCTATGTAGGGGGTATAAATATTGTTTTTAGATGTGATTGATGTAAAATATTATATTCAACACATAATTAATGTTCTTAGTTTTTATAAAACATTCATTTAAAAAAAAAAAGAATCTTTCGATTAAAAAATGTTCTTAGTTTTAATAAACATTCATTTTTTTTAAAAAAATATTTCAATTAAAAAATGTTCCTTATTTTTGTGACTTAGTTACTTGATCTACTCTTGTCATACCAAGTGTGAAATATTTATACTACTTTTCATCATCGAAGGGTTAGTGCAATATTTACCCTTCAGAGTGAAATTCAGACCAGCGCTTCAAATTTGATCACTAGTCGAGAGGCCAACATTTGGGGAAATACCTAGGTAAGTCCCCTCTATGCAAATTAAAGTCTTTTATCGAAAAAATCGTTTCCCGTTAATGGTAAGTATGTTCTAAATCAAATTTGAAGTTGTTAATTATTATTATTATTACTATTATTATTATTATAGGCGATTTCTACACGACAGTAGAAAATGGGCAGTTCGGTTTTGCTACTCAGTACATGCGACGAAGCATGGATTTAATCCAACCGTTGGTTTTTGACACCTGTCATAGCTTAAATCTCGTCTGCCAATGGGGCTGTAGAATGCAAGGAAAATGAAAGGTTTGTAAGTCTACGTGACATGTCCTCTCCATCGACTGCTTTGGGTTTTGAAAAGCGCTTAATCCGATTGGTGAATTTTTTTTACATGGGTCTATTTTCCCACTCAACTTTTATTTTGATGTTAAATACATGGGGAGAAAGAAATATTTGGTTTGAAACTTAGGGCCACAACATGGGTTACATTTAACGATCATCTATGCATGTCACACAATTTTTAGGTGGCAATCATTTTTAAATATTTCCTTTCAAAAATGTAAACTAATGTTATTTTTAACATTCTTAATGAAATACATTTAAAATATTTTCTATATACTTAATTATGTTGAATATAAATTAATATAGTTTATATTTCAATGTATAGGAAAAATGACGGTCATACATAAAATAGGCAAGTCGTATGTGACAATTATTTCATATATTTGCAAGTATTTTACAGTTAAAATCATGAAAAGTTTCTAAACAACCGTTAAATTTAACCCCTGCGCCACAGATTTATCTCTGTGTTCAGGGCCGGTGTTACCCATAATGGCTTTGGTTTTGGGATGACATGTTCGTAAGTCTGCATGACCTGTCCTCTCCATCGACTGCTTTGGGTTTTGAAAAGCACTTAATCCGATTGGCGGATTTTTTGACATGGGTCTATTTTCCCACGTAACTTTTATTTTGCAGTTAAATATGTGGGGAGAAAGAAATATTTGGATTGAAACTTAAGGCCACAACAGGGGTTACATTTAACGATCATCTATGCATGTCACACAATTTTTAGGTGGCAATCATTTTTAAATATTGCCTTTCAAAAATGTAAACTAATGTTATTTTTAACATTCTTAATGAAATACATTTAAAATATTTTCTATATACTTAATTATGTTGAATATAAATTAATATAGTTTATATTTCAATGTATAGGAAAAATGATGGTCATACATAAAATAGGCAAGTCGCATGTGACAATTATTTCATATATTTGCAAGTATTTTACGGTTAAAATCATGAAAAGTTTCTAAACAACCATCAAATTTAACCCCTGCGCCACAGATTTATCTCTGTGTTCAGGGCCGGTGTTACCCATAATGGCTTTGGTTTTGGGACAACTATTAGCGAGAGCTCCATTTAGCACAATTCTTGTAACGTCTTGTTTATTTAATTATGTGAGGGCAAACCTTTGAACTCGATGCAACTATCCAATTACTGCTAAATTTACATGTCATTAACTTGTTTTCTAGTGTCAGTCTGATAGGGACCGCAAGAGGGATGGGCACGAAAGCACACACTGAATGGGCGATTGAGAAATAAGTTCGTGGCACTGAGTAGACTGCGTTGAATATATTGTTATTATACCTAATTCCTTTAAATCCCATGGATCATAATCTTCCACATCCTCATTTTCTTCATGACCCTCAACTCTGTTGGCTACCATTAAGAGGTTTTGCACATTCAATAGCACTGCAACATCTTTCAGTATCTTTTCAATGGCTTCCTAAGCCATATTTTCGTCCGCTACACAGTCAGATGAATTGGGGAAAATTGGAAATTGTTAAGAGAATCAAGAACTTGATTGTGCAGTTTTAGGAGCCTTTTGAAATCATAGTAAGCATCCATTTATATTATATCGGTGTCAATATTGATGACATTAAGTAGATTACTGCTTTTCACATGTTGAGAATCACAGTTTTGAACAAAATTCATCGAATCCAAAGCTTCAATAGCTTTTGCCAGGCAATCGACCCCCCTACAAAAAGGTAGAATGTTGTCATCCTCATGTAGTTTTCATCTAGAACTGGGAAATGTTCTCCAATATCTTGTAACCATTCAAATTGACCTATAAACTTTTTGTCGCCATCGAAATACTTGTAATGAGATCTAATCAATCCGATTAGATCCTTGCAGTTGCAGCCTTTCTTTTTGTTTTTTTTTAAGTGAAACGTTGCTTGCTTCATAGATTCCTCATTGGCAACCCACAAATTTTCTGGATTTTCCTCATTGGTGACTATTGACATTTTTTAGATTGAACGCTAACACCTTACATTCATAATTATTTCAATACTACGATGCCTACAAAACCTTCGTATCTACCCAACATTTTCTTTTCATAGGTGCTCCACATTAGCTCTTGCCACATGTGTGTCGACGCACAAATTATAAGGACAAAGATTGTTTCATCTGCAAAGCTCCTTACAAATTTAAAGTCATAACTTCTCCCTCTACAAACATTCTTCCTCCCTTTTCTTCTCGTCTCATGTTCTTCCCCTATTCTATTTATCATCGTCTTCTACACACTTCCAGTTCCTTCTCTCCACACATTTTATTGTTTCCGAACAATCGTTGCCTCCTCTATCGGCGTATCTATTGCACCTTTGCGGTGCGATTACTAGTTACAAGGTAACTTAAATAGGTAATATGAAGAAATGGGTGGTTGCCATCCGACGTGGCTAGAATTATCCATCTAAAACAAATCGGCATGTATATTCACCTCAAATATAAAGACACCTTGCATGTAGTGTAAGCAACGGTACAGTTTCGTTCTTCTTTTTCTTACAGATCCTGAAGCTCATCAAACTTGGCTTCCATGGCGGACAGAAGAAAAGGAGACGAGTACATCATCACTCCCGAAGAAAAAGAATTTTACCAGCAGAATGGATACGTGCATCTCAAGGTTGGTATGATTAATATAATTTATTTCAATTCAAGCAAATCTCAGTGGATTGAATTTCTTAAGAATACATGTTCAAAACCCTAGAATTACTTTAGTATGCGTATAAACGTGAATGAGATTGTTTTCATTCGTATGCTTATGGAATGATATTCATGAGCTGGATAATTATGAAATTCATAAACTTCTGCATTTTCCTTGTCTTAATTTTTTTATTTTAGCAAATTTTGGGCGAGGTTATGAGTTTTTTTTAATGTGATGTGGGGTAAGCGTGTTCTTCTTTGTTTAGATGTGCCTACGGCAACCCCTCCACAAGTTCAGTTGAGTTAGAGCTATCAGCGGCCTTATTGCGTGAAGAGGATCTTAACTTTGTCTCTCTTACGAGTTCCTCCATTATCCCTGTTAAACCCAGCTCTGGTAATGTATGTTTAAATTGGGAGTGATGTTCTTTCAGTGGGGCTAATTAGGCTCAATTTAATCAATTGGTAGTCCGGATCAATTAGCATCAATTGGGTTTGATTAGCCCCTATACCTCAATGGAATGAAACCACTGAGTTCAAAGTCTCACCGTGTGACTGCAAACAAAGAAAACAAGTTCAGTACCGTTACATCACAACCCTTAGGGCCTTGAGACTACTCTTTCTTCTCAGATTTGCCGCAATAAAGGTTGTGAATTTAGTAACAAAGCCTATCTTGGGGGTGTCTACTGTTCCAAATCACCATTAGTAGTGGAAAATATCTCCTCGTTACTCTGTTTTGATTCTTGGCATGTTAAGGGGGGCTGCTTTTAGCATTTTTCTTAGAATATTTTAGGTTCTATTATATTGCTTTATCTCCACGGAAGCCTGGAGACATCTTGGAAACAGTAATCGGAGATTTGTAGGAGAGGCCCTCTGTACTGCAAGAGACATTTCTAGTGAGAGGACATCTCACGGTGTCTCTTGATGCCTCCTCAATGGACATCTTCTGCTAAAAAAAGGAAACGAGAAGGAAATGAAGTACTATAAGCCTGTATCTGGAAAATACCCCATCCAAGTTATTTCTCACTCATTGAAACAAATAAATCAGGAATCAGCATGAAATTTGAGAGGATACAAAACACATGGACAAGATCTTAAAAATAGAGGGCCAGAGTAAAATAATTGCAGGTTGAATGGCATAGATTTGTAATTAAAATTATCCGAGCTGAGAGGAACAACCACATTCTTTGTTATGTTCATTGTTTACGGCAGGTCATTTAAATTTTGTGAAATTTGTATGTTTGTGGGCATGCATGTATTATGCGTGCCCTGTATCTAGAACCCTCAAACGACCTTCCCCATCCCCGCGCTCTTCCCCATACTCATGACATGTACCCATGTCTCGGGTTGACTGTGTTTTCAATGTCATCTTGTTTTCTCTGCATTGGCAGATTCTCTTCTACATCATCCACATTCCAAATTTGACTATCTGAATTTTTTGACTAGGGTCATTTTCCACTCCTTGTTAAATCAAGATGCATTTTATTTACTGCCTGCTCCCCATATGACTCTTGAGCTAATCTGCAGTGATGAGTCTATGCAAATACAAATAATATCATGTCTTGTTCTTGCCTGTAATGCACATGATAATCTACTTTAATGGTTTCAGAGATGGTTACTCTGATTTAATATCTGCGAAATTTTAACATATGATCTATTTGAAAATACAAGGTGGATGCAAAACTACGTTTTAATTATCTACCTTTTTGAATTATCTCCCTCTATCCAAAAATAAAGATTGCAATTTCCATAGCCGCCTGTGCCTCATTTTAAAACATGTTCCTCTTGTGCAGCACAGAGACGAGAAAAAAATATGGTCCACTGGCTTTGTTTGACCATTTTGTCATATTTTTAATTTTGCATGCCATCCGGTTCTGAGGATCTATTTTCTATTTAACAAGTTTTTATGTGCTTGCCTCTGATATAAACAAAAAATTGTGCTGGTTTATCTAATTATTATGTAATGATAATTTTACCTAAAATATAAGTTAGATGTTTACTTACATCTTGAGAGGAAGATGAAATTATAGTTTTCACTTTCAGTTTTAATCTACCATACTATCATGAATAAATGTGGGTGTAGGTTTTAAAAAGTGTTGTAATGGTGGTGTTACTCACATGAATATTGACAGCCGAACATTACAGGACTGACCTAATTATGAGAGTTTATTTCAGGGAATCTTGTCAGAGGAGGAAATTAGTGACTTGGAAAAGGAATTCATGGCATTTATCAGGCGCGAGGTTCCTGTTGAGGGGAAGGACTTCTGTGACATGTCAGCGGATTATTCAAAAGCTATTGACGACTTTTCAATAATTAATATCATGCTTCCATCAAGGTAGAAAGCTGTAACCCATCCATGAAATATCATAAAGGACCCTGCAACATAGGCAATTGCCTTGACAAAAAAAACATTACCATCAATAAGCAACTTTCAGAAACAACAAAGGTAGAAAATTTATGTCTTCATTTGGTTAAAAATTGAAGATCAAGTGGAAGTCAAACGTACTTGTTTGTGGGAATTTTAACTTAATGTCAAGTTCCTCATAGTCTCATTCTGTTCATTTCCATCATTATCATATTTGGTTCTTGTATTACAAGATCCCAAAATTTCTCTACAATTGTAGCTCTGTCTGCGGGGACTTGTCCCCACCCCTCAGTCCCCCAGCTCTGTTCCTCCTTTTCAGTCCCTTGTTCCTGTCTCCATGCCATTTTTCCTATGCAAATATCATTTCAAGGATTCTAGGGGTACTTCTAGGCATCCCCTTTTTATGCTCTCATGTTTCCCTGTTTACCCTAAAAGTGGACTCTGTGGATTGTAACTCATTCAAACATGTAGAGACTGAGCAGTAAAAAGTCTTTAGTTTTATAAATATATTTGTAAGGTTTCTCACAAAGTCGATATTTTATGTAACTTTGATTTCTTTTTGTTATGACTTGATTAATGTGAGACATTAGCTTTGGCCACCTAAATATCTTCTATTTCTTAGAAAAGGTAGATTTAGATTATATGATCTTGTGGACGTGTAACATTTGTCTATTTAATATCACGGTCTTGTGTATTTATATGTTCAGATATGATGACTAGATTTTCATTGTACATTCTAAGGTCTAAATATGTTTACAAATTGCATGGAGTAGGTTCTTAATTTCCCAGCATTGCAACTCCGTGGGACACTGTAAAACTCAACAAAAACTGTAGCATTTATTATTTACGAACAAGAAAGTGAAATATTAAAACTACTAATATGGGTATGTGACGTCGAACCAGTTGGATCGAGACGACCCTGGGACGTTTGCAGAGTAAACATAACAGAAATTTCACTTAAGAACCTAAATCCTATTCTTAGAAAGCCATACGACATCTACAATAATCAATCCTTAATGGAATTTACAGTATATAGAGTTACAGGGGTGATGACTCCAAAAAGTCTTCCTCCTCCTAGTGCCTCCAGCCCTCTAAAACAAGGTTTCAGGCAGGTATTTATAAGCAATATTTCCTGCCTATAAGGATTTTGAAATTCCATCTAGAATCCTCCCATAATCCCACTCAAACCCAAATTCGAACTCCTGTGCATTAATGGTGGCCAACTACTTATGGCTTGGTAGTTGAGAGAAGTCCATCTGGAACTCCACCTCATAGCTAAACTGGCATCCTTCGTATACCTACCACTTTGCCATTTTCTACCTTAAAGTATTTCTCCGCGCACACTCTGTTTTCCTTGTTGAATGATTCACGTGCCCCTTGTTGGCTCTGATCCAAGAGCATGTGCCTGGCTCCAACGTCTCTCCCCCTTTGCAACTTATCAAATTTCTGCACATTCCCTCCTTAAAAACTTTTGCGCATTGCCGCACTTTTCTTTGCCGTCTAGCTTATTGAACCATATGGAGGAGGGCAATATAAGTCAAAAATAAAAAACAAGAGAAAATCAAATGTAACAAAAAGAAAATCTAAAATGTTGTCAATACTAAAACAAAAGGAAATTCTCTTACATTCGCATGCCCCCTACTCTAGTTGAAAGCTCAAACTCCATTGTGGTGTAATCAAGAGTTGGAGGTCCATTGTGGTGGGATAGGCTGGTAGATTGGGATAGGACACCACATATACATCATACATGTTGGCTTCCTATTTATGCGAGTAACCAATACTCAGAGTGGCTGTTGGTTTCAATGGATTGTGAGGAATGAAGAAAGTTGTGGAGAGGTAGATATCTATACTTTAACATGTATTTGGTCTGATACAACTACCATGGGACAAGTTTTCTATCATAACTAATTAGCCCAAATCTAGTCTTGGAAAGGTGCCTTAATTCTAGATGTCGAAAAATCCTAGTCTTGGAGAATTATTAAGGTTGTCTTTCTTCCGATAAAGAAATATTTGCCCTATGTTTTAGTGAACCTGTCTTTACATCATTTTTTCATTTGAGCCTTTTTAAGCATGACAACAAAAGAGATCTTAGATGCAATATTGTAAGACCCACAAATCCATGCTTTCTCCTTGAGCTACATTTATTGGATACAACTACATCTTTGGTTTAGAAGGTATTCTTTTGGCCATTTTTCCATCTTGTAAGGAAACTTTTAGATATGGTTAATCTTAGGTCATTCTGACCTGATTGATCCCCTTGCTTGTTGGCTATCCAAATGCATACTAGTATCTAATTTATTCAGTCAACCGGACATTACCCAACCTTCTCTCAACTGGGTATTTGGACCATCCTAGTATTGTTTATTTGAGAACTACATCTTGTATTTCAAAGAGTTTATATTTATTATCAAAAGGAGAGTATTGCTTTTAAGATCATAATACTCGCTTTTTTCTTACTAGATTACATTTAGCTACACTTAGACTCGTGTGTACATAAACATTGAATTAGTACATATATCTTGCATAATTAGGGTTGTCTGAGGATAAATGTGATGATGAAGTAAGCATTAACTGCGCTTTCCATGAGCATGCTTGGGGCATACGCATGCATCCTCATATATTTCTTTGTACAACCTTTCTACACATCATTTCATTCAATTCTTTCCATTTTTTGGTATATGTTTTTCATGAGGTACCATCCCCTTCTACATTGCGTAGCAAGTGATGAGCCTTGGAAGGGCATATGTACAAACTTTAAATATGTTTGACTAGAATTTTTTTCGTGAAGGTACTTGTTGTCTATTTGCATTTGTTGTGCCTGTCATTGACATATTGCGAGAGTGGGGTGGGATTGTCCAGAGCAACTACACGACACACTTATGGGTAGACAACCCTAACATGCCTTAGGTCCCTATATCTTACACATAGACACGTACATTATGATGCCATTTAGCCTCTCTCATGTCCCTTTTAGACCCTTTGTGCTTATATAAGTTAAATAATTACATTGACCATCTTGATGACGATGCTTTATGTAAGCTAAGATGGTCAATATAACGGTCTTCTCTCTATAATATGGGATATAAGTAGAAGACCATACTAGAGCCAACACACAAGCAAGATACACAGTGTGAATACATGATGTTTGTAAATGGTTCTTGTAGAGAATAATCTAAACTTAATATCGGGTATAGGGTTCCAAAGCCTATACCAAGGATATGGGGTCTAAAAGAGTCCTAGAGGTTGTAAGCAAGAGCTAATCCTACACTAAGGATTGTAGTGCCATTTGGCAGTCAACATGTGCCATAAGGAGAATAATAATGTAATAGACAAATATGCTACATTATCCTAGTCTAATGCACGTTACATTAAAATAATCAATCAAACCAACATAAAGGAAAGATTTTAGGGTTAGGGATACTTATCTTCGTGCCGACATTGTTTGTGCATCTATCCTCCTTGGTTTGTTGTGGATGGATTACAAGAGGGATATGTAGAAAACCTAAGTACACCAAAATTGGGGACTTGAAAGACTAAGCTAGACCTTGCTGGCTCAATTCCTATTCTTGGTGCTCCTGGTAACCCAATCCTCCAATGATGACCTCCAAGTATAAGTTCCACTAAACCCTAAGACCTTTTTACCTTTAAGAGCAAATTTGCGAGCACAAGCAGACTATTCAATGATCCATTCGGGAGATGACAACAATGAAGCCTATAAATAGGGTAACATAACTTTAAGAGCAAATTTGCGAGTGCAAGCAAAGTAGACTATTCAATGATACATTCCGGAGATGACAACAATTAAGCCTATAAATAGGATAACATATGTTTAAGTCGTAACTGAGAGGGGTGTCTACAAGACGTCATCGACCATTATCGATGATGTCGACTGCAAGTAGATGGAAGAGAGAGAAGGGTGCAACAAGAAACTTGGTGGTGACCTGAAGGTGCTGTAAGGGGTGATTTGAAGGTGATATAAAGTGGTAGTGATGAGGTATCAGGTGGTGGAAAGGTGGTAGTAGGAAGGCTAGGGAAAGTGCCATGACAATCTCTCACAAGGTCCTATAGACTGGCCCATTTTGATCCCAATGCACCCCGTAAGGCATGCACTTGGGAGGGTTAATACACCAAGAACCTACAAAGAGAAATCATTAGTAAGTGAAAAATAAGATGTATACAGATGCCAGTGATCATGGCTGTTGATATCTTTTTTAACATGGCAAATGTTGTCGATTTGTTGTTTTTTGAATTTTCCTTAATAGAAGCCATCTACATTGGCCATGGTTGGTGGTGTCGGTCTCTTGGAATTGTGATTTGTAAACTCCGAAGTGCAGTTGCTTAAATGAAATTCACAAAATCAGAAGATGCTGTCCTACTTGAATTCTTTTTCAAATGATAATTTTGAATGCTTTGAAGTGCTGGATTTAGTGAAACGAGTAGTTAGAAATGTAAAATTCTGAACTTGCAACAATGGATTACGAATGTCAATGACCTTGAACAAAAAATGGGAAACAAGAACGACAATTGGCACAAAACATTTTAACCTATAAACCCCGTGTGGGAAAATCACCTGGAAGAGGCAATAACTCAACTTCCCTTTCTTCATCCGGCCAAAGAAAGTTTTCAAAGAGTGCAACAGAACAAATACAACAATCACCCTGTTGTTTGCTCACTCAGCTCACTCTTTTCACCTTACTTCCTCCCTGTACAACAACTGAAATCACTAGCGCTGACTCTCACACGCTCATGGCTGCATTTGGATTGTGCCTCTTATTAATCATGCTATGAGAGTGTCCTTTGTGCACCAAAAGGCTCCCTGATTCAAAACTAACGAGGCACTGTCATTTTGTCATTACTATATCTGTTTTGTTTATGCGAGAAAAGCCAAAACTTTTAGCAGGACAAAATTGCTGGAGTAGTTGTTGAATCATCAGGGTGGTTTCGTAACTGCCAGGTCTGTCTTAACTGGATATTTCGTCACATTACAACAAATACTCACTTCCGAGCCCTGTTTCTAACTGTTTCTGCAGGATATCTGGTTGGTTGATGAAAAGGTTTGTTTTTCCTGATCTTAATGGATCCTAAGTCTCTTTTAGGAGGCTTTTGGTCCTACTAATGAATCCGTATGCCTGGTCCCACTACAACCAAACTCATCCCAAATGAGGCAAAATTCCAGATGCGAGCATCGCAAAGGAAGGAAAAGCTCATATTTTTGTAGAATTCTGAGCATCCTTTGGGGTCATGTATTTATCGATTCTGGAGTTGGAGGACATACAGCTAAGTAGAGTAATGAAGCAAATTTTTAGAGCAAGAGAAGCTAGTAGAGCATTGCAGCAGTGTACAAAAGTCCCATGGTGTTCTCGGAGGCTTCATTGAAGCAGTTGGCTTGTAGATCTTGCATTTTAATGGTGGAGATGTGATAGCACAACTCCACCATACTGGAGTTTTACCACATTCGGTTTCTTTAGGGTAAATCCTTTTGTTGATTTTTTTTCCTGTGGTTTTTCAGTTTTTTACCTGCTTGGTTTTTTGTTTTATTCAACCATGTCATCAATTTCCAGCACTCTAAGCATCAGAATTCTTAGGATAAAATATGTTTTTGAAAAAGGATCTTATTGCACATCAATATAAATGAGACATATCAGATTTTAGCTTGTTTAATATTTGTGTTAGTGAATTAGGAATGGAATCTCTATCCTATTTTCAGATCATCACCATTAACAACGGGGAGAAAAAGGTGTCCACACCCTTGGACAATGGGTGATAGACATCTGCCAGTGTAAAATTACCTATTTAGATCCATAAAGGTAATGTTACATATGCTCGTATTTGTGTTAATTTATACTTCAAGTATCTCTTTCATGACAAATTAGCATTTGCATTATGAATTAATATATGCATACAGTCTATGAATTAAATGAATAATATTTTTCATGTGTTGTTTATGTCATGACTATTGTTATTTCCTGCAATTTTGTTCTTAGAATATTGATGAACAAAATCGTACTATGTCTAAGAACATTTCTCAATCATCTCAAAGGGAAATGTGGAAGATAGTTTCCTAAACACATCCCCTCCCCAGACAAAAAGTAGGATGCAACCAGCAATTAGAAGAGACCACTTCCGTAATAGCATATCTCTCTAACAAAAGGTGAGGCAGTGTCTACTTAAGAGTCAATTTGAATTTCTTCTTGATAGGGAAGTGGCTAATGCAACCTTCTTATTCTCCTGAAGGTTATGACACACTTGATAACACTCAGGGGAGGCACTCACTACCTGAAGGACGTACAGACTGGTCACTATAAAAATTATCACAATAGATATACATATATAGAGAGGTCCTTACCTAAACCAATTCCTGGTTCTATACCTTCAGCATTAGAGACTGAACCTAATAATTAGGATCCAGTTAAAGAAGAGTAGAAGGATTTCACTCAGCAGCTAAACAATGGAAGATGATCTAGCAGCATGTTAAAACAAGGTCATCACCAATTGTCCTGTTTCATCGGTTGTAGATTAGACAAGAAACAAAGGCTATACTATTTTAAAAGGAGAATGTTTTCTAGACTGTTTCGGTACAGGTACGGGTACGTTACGCTGATACGACAAATTTTAAAGACTTTGGGTACGTTATATATATATATGTATGTATGTATGTATGTATGTATGTATATAAATTTATAAATTTAAAGAAGCATTTGCATACTTATTGAAATTTAGTACTCATACAACTTAAAATCATTCATAGAACATGAAAACAAATTTCCAATATTTTGAGAATTGAGACTTGAGTTTGTATTGATTCATAATGTTAATAACATAATAGCTAAAATTCGTTGCTAAAAGATTAGTTTTAAAATTTGCAATTAAGTTCAACTAAATAAAATCTAAATAATTTCATGTTTTTATAAATAAACATTATACTGCCATTTTATATATATATATATATAAAACACATTTTAAGCTATTAAAATTTAAAAATATTCAATTTAAAAAAAAAATGAACTATTATCTATAACCATATTAAAAACATAAAATTATAAAACCTTAAAATTTAAGATTCTTTAAAATTTATTAAAAATTCTTATTATAATATATTATATAATAATCTAATAATAAACTATAAAGTAAATTGAATTCAATAAAATAAATTAAACCTAATAAAATAACGTCGACAGTAAAACTGAATAAGATAATCATAAAAGCAAACTCAAGCAAAAGTATAATAAAATACCCTAAACTTAAAAAATATAGACCTAATCGATAAGCTTCAACAAAGGTTCAATTTTTTTGCACGACACCTTTTCTCCTTGCAGGTTCTCACGACCTCGCGTGTTTGAGCAACAAACAGGCTTCTCCACGACACCAATAGACATTTCATAGCAACATCTGGACTGTTTTAATGCTGCAATGCCGAATGTTACAGTCATCCTGTAATGCCGAAATATTACAGTCATGCTGCAGTGCCAAATGCATTCGCAAATTCAAACAATTTATTATGGTTGCTTTGAAATTTGATTCCAGTCAAGCCCTCAAATTTTATTGACTTCTGCATTTTTTTTAAAAACCATGTGGTACGTTGCGGGTATGTACCCACAGGCCCCAGGAACATCCCGGGTACGGAAATTCGTACCGGGGACCTGTGGGTATGTACCAGCAGCGTACCCACAATGTTTCCGTACCTGTACCAGTACCAGGTACGTTTCAGGGTTGGTACGGGAGGGCCTGGAACGTTTCAGTGCAGTCTATATATATATGCAATTCTGACTCCATGATTACAGTGCACCAACTGAGATCCTTCTAGGGTGCACAGTCTCTAAAGCAGCATTGAGTTGAATGTAATAGGGCATAGATACAGATCGACCAATGCACATGCTGGACCAGTCTCTAAATTGGGTAGATTGGCAGAGAATCCTTCCCTGTGAGATGGCGGAGAATCCTTCCCTATGAGATGGCGGAGAATCCTTCCCTATGAGAACAGGGAATTTCTATCTGAGAAGGCTTATTAAAATACGTGACACTATATTGTTAGACCTTATTCTGTATATTTTTCCACCACAAGTGTCAATAAATATATATATATATATATATATATATGGAATTCGGATTCCATGATTACAATGCACAAACTGGGATCCTTCTAGGTGCACAGTCTCTAAAGCAGCATTGAGTTGAATGCAAGAAGGCATAGATACAGATCGGCCAATGCACATGCTGGACCAGTCTCTAAATTGGGCAGATTGGCAGAGAATCCTTCCCTGTGAGAACAGTAAATTTCTATCTGAGAAGGCTTACAGCTCCCGCCCCCCACCGGAAAACAAATCATATATGACATGAATGTACATAGATACTTGATCTTCTTTCCAGTTCCAAAAACTGCCCAAGTGAGAGATATACAAACAATCAAACATTATCAAAAGCTGGGACAGGACTTGGGAGGGAGAAGGTAGAGAAGTAATTGCCAGAATTTAATGGAGATTCATGGGATCAGACCTGACAGTGGAAATGGCGAGTGAATGACAGGACATACAGAGTAATTACTAGGAAAGGGAGTCGCCAATGAAAGAGACAGAAAAATCAACCACTGAAAACATATGTGCTGTCCAAAAAGCTTCCGGGATGACTTAGCATATATGCCATCCAAAAAAATGCTGGGAAGACTCCTGCTGGAAAGGCTTGACATTTTCCAGCAAGGTCTTCCACAATAAGTGACGCCTCTGGCGTAAATACAATGCTCTGTACATTGAGTACCATAAGACAGCATTACAAACACATTAAAGAAGCTGAAATTAGATTAAAATAATATGATGCATCTATGATCCAACATTAAATGATAATCACATTACTCATGAGTCATTGGTCATTAAAATTGATTACAAAGGTGACAATTCACTGTTACAATCAACAAATCAAGTTTCATCAACTCAACTACAACTTAATAGTATGATCTTCTGAAGTTACAAACTAACAATGAACACAAATAATGAGGGTGTGGGGGCATTGGTGGGGGCCCCTTTTAGGTTTAGGTTAATATTTTTTAATTTTAAGAAATTCTTTAATTGTGTTTTTTTTTGTATGTTGATGTCCTAGGCATCTTGACGTCTGTGGGACAGTTGAGGGATGACCGGACGTTCCCAAGATGTCCTGGGGATGATAGGCTGCCCCCTAGCATGTCCCCAAGACGGGGAGAGATTTCCAGAATGTTTAAAACTTGGGAAACTTCCCCAAGATATCCCTCTTTTTTGGTTTATTTCTTTCCATTCACTATGTCCTTGGAGCATCCAAAATGAGGTTTAAAAGGGGGGAACACATCCCTAGGTAACACTGAAAAAATATACCAAAGCATGTAGAGCTTCCTTACATAAAAATTTTCAATTTAAAGTCAATTAAGTTTAGAGACTGGGTCAATGAGGACCTACTCTCAGGGAATAAAGTGAGTGCTTTCTACAACCAGATGAAACAACAAAACAATGCAAAGGGTTGAAGAAACACCACAAAACACGTTTTATTGCTCTATATGGGTGCACGGACCATTACATTTCTTGCTCAAAGGCACAAATCCACTTGCTAGGCGTAGGAGAAGGTTTTCAACTCAAAATGGAGTCGGGAAACAAATTTGACAGAGTTTCCCTATGCCCAAAATGTCTCTCCTTCTCAAAATGAGAAGTTTTACAATATATAAAATGAAAATCAGAGGGAGAGAGGAGAAGCTCAACTTTGCTCTAAAAGATCCAACTACCAACCATCAATGCCTGCCGCGGATCCGCCCACTATCTGTCAAGTCTGGTTCCCTATGTCTGTTCGGCGTGTTGAAGAAGGAAGAACGGCGAATCAAATCAAATCAGATTTGGTAGTTGAAGCAATCGGATTCTGCATTAATGGCCTGAAAGATGTTTCCCCATTTTTCACCCACCAAATCTCTTTGCAATTAAAGTTTCAGGTTTTCACAGTGTAGGCGAGGTTGAGACCTTTGCAACAGTGCAAAATTTGTTGAATTTCGGGAACTGGATCAAAAGATATGTCCATTTGAATATTTGGGTCGGGTCCGTACAAAAATGGCGAAAACCAGTTAGCAAATTGGGTCTGCGGGCCCAAAATTCATTTTGTGCCTTTTGGCACCAAAAAACAAAATTGCAAAATTTGCTTTGCAGCCCTGCTTTTCACTTTTGGCAAAAAATCATTTTTGGGCCGATGATCCGCATTTTACTTTTGGGCGAAAAGTCACTCCAAGGTCCGCCGGTCCACATGCAATTGAGGCTTGACACGTGGTTCCTTGGGCATCGGCGGGGCGCGGCTCATTTTTTCACTTTACGTCTTCTTGGGGCAAAAAGTTCAAACTGCCTCCGACGACCCGTCGGCCCACTTTGACTCTTCAACATGGCCACATGTCCTTTTGCGGGCCTTGGGCATTTTTCTTTATTTTGGCTTTAAGATCCCCGCGGGCTTGCGGGCCCAAAATTCACTTTGTGCCCTACTTGCAAAAGCACAAAAGGTCCAAAACTCCCTGCAGACCCGCCGGCCCGAAACTCACTTGGGAAAATTTTCCTCTTCGGGCCTGCCGGCCTGCATTTTCCCTTTGGGCGAAAAGTTTAAATATCTCCTGCCTCTCCACATTGGCAAAAATCCTTAAAAACTCCCGCCGACCCGCTTTTGGGCAAAAATACCTTCCAAGGCCCGCTGTCCCGTAACTTGCAAAATATGAGGAGTTAGGACTTCTTTATATTTTTGGAAAGGGGAAGAAATTTCCTATCTGATGGAAATGTTTTCGGGAAACCTTAAGTGCTTAGAATATTTGAAAAAATGGATTGAAGCACTAAAGGAGGGAAAATGGGTGCAGTTAACCAAAAATAAGCATGAGCTTATTTTGGATAATAGTGAGAGCATAAACAGAGGTAAATGTTTAAATTTATAACGAATTCAATCTAAAACTTAAAAAAAACCGAATGCATAACTAACTAAAAAAATTTAATAGTTAGCCCTACATGTCACTCTCTTATTCTGATCACCAAGTTCACCATAAATGGTGCGAGGTGAGAGCATACACAGAGGGTAGACGTTTAATTAAATAGAACTTCAATTTTAAACTTTAAATAAGAACAAAGTAATTAATATTTTGAAAAACGTAAAATAAATAAATATGAAAAACAAAATAGATCATGAATCATGATCAATAATCATGAATTATGTGTTTGAAACACATCATTCATGATCATTGATCATTGATCACATACAAAACATTGATCAAAAGAAAAAAATGTTTGAATGCATGAAAAATACTTGAAAATAATTTTCCTTGTTGTTTGTAGACTTGTAGCTGATCCTTCTGCTTCTCTCTTTCTCCTTCAAGCTCTCTCCCGTTTTCCCTCAAACTCTCTTTCTCTCCTCCAAGCTCTCTCTTTCTCTCCTTCAAGTTCAAAATTAGCAAAATAACAAACAATGAGTGTGTGAATAAGGTAGAGTGATTGGGTGTATAAATAGGTGTTTGGGGGGAGGGGGGGTCTTTTAGGGTTAGTTTAGGTTAAGGTTGCTTTATTTTTAAAATTTTTAGTTAAAATGTTTACTTTTTTTTTTTTTTTTGAATTACATGCAAAAAAACACGTATTTACCTATGGGTACGCTGCGGTTACGTACCCACAGGCCCCGGGTACGTCTTGGGTACGTAAATTCGTACCCATACCGTACTCAGGACCAGTGGGTACATACCCACAGCGTTTCTGTACCCATACCCATACCTAGTACGTTTCAGGGCTGATATGAAAGTGGGGACGTTTTGTTGTAGTTCAGAGTTTTAACAATCAATTTTGTTCCCTTAAAACTTAAAAGCACGTTCTTGTTTTTCCACGAAGGGTAACATATAAAAATTTCAACATACAGAATTGAAGTCACAAACTCTCAGAAATATATGAGACCTTATGTGGTGGTTGGAAATGAGATTTCTTCAAAAAGGATGCCGAGCAATGAATCTAGTAACATTCTTCTGTTAGAAGTTATTTTCTTGGTTACAGATGCTTTTTCCTCAGCACCAGGCTGTGTTCAATTGCATATTTCTTGCATCTCCTACTTCTTTCTACTTGTATCGATAGATTAGTATATCTAGTCATTATGCCTCTTAGTAGGTTTTCATGTATATTTGTATTTTATGTATCAGATCTTGGCTTTTGTGATTCATTAATATATTTTTTTCTATCTTGGAAAAAGCAAAGTGAAGGGGTTGTCATATAACAAGGTTGATGAATGTGCATTTAGAAAGTGTGTAAATACTAAAATATCACATTAATAAGCAAATAAGATATCCGTTGACATGCAATTTCAGGTATAAGCCATCTCTGAAAAATAACATATATGAAAGGAGAGCAACATCAATATCCAAGCAGCTCTTGGGACCTGATATGTGTTTTGACTATGATCAACTGCTTGCCAAGCCACCGAATAAGCCTGATGCCATCTTTCATTGGTAAGTTTTTTTTCCATGTGCTCTACAAATTGGCTTTGGTACCCATTACATTGTATAAAAATTTATGTAGGTTATCTTTTATGTGAACGCTTCTCGGTCTTTGACACACCTGCATATAATGTTTTCTTCCCTTGGCCAATTCTTTTGTTGGTAAATTAGTTGGATTTTTGTGAGATATGTGATAGCATGTCATTCGGCCCCATATCCCCTGGATTTCCTTGTCTGCTATTTTAATGTTTACCAAAGAATTTCGATTGCTATTGCATCTTAGTTAGGTTGAGACCTTTTGTCTTCATATGTACTTTTTTGGGTTCTTTGTATGCAATGCTTTTGTTCCTCTTTCTGGTCTGGTTCAGGTATATCCTAACAATGGTAATTACCAACTATAAAATGTGTAATGCTACAAAGAGTAGATTAATAGTAATCCTTATATATGCAGACTAAATTCATTAAAAAATTGATCTCAACATAGGTTCAAAGAGAAGGATTCATAAATGATTGTTGTTTGAAGCATTTTGTAAACACGAATCCCCTCCTAAGGATAAAACATGAATAGTTGACATACTTGGGAATATCTTTATGCGGCATAGCTATGAATATATTTACGTGTCATAATCAGGAATATCTTTACGCCAAATAGATGTGAGAAATTAACATGACAATTCCTTATAGAGTTCCTGCACCAAACCATGGATAATATATGCAATATGTAAGCCATGATGATTTCAAAGCTGGCATATACAGCCCAATCAGCAGACATGGCAGAAAAATACTGTACGCATACTTGCTCTGCCCTTATATGCATTGTCGATGTCAGATGGCAGTTAATCCAATCCAGTTCTACCATAAATAAAATTATTCTTAAATAAATTGCACTGCTAGCATTTTAGATTATCATATGGACAATTCACTAAGCAATTGATGTACGTGCTTGTTATTATCCCTCAGATTGACTCCATAGAATCAGGAGCAAGAGCTAAGGGTACCCCACATGAGGTGGCAGAAACCTAGTGTTGTCATCAAATATGCAAATCTGTATCACATTAAACACAAATTGTTCTTTACTATGACAATTTTGTTTTAATAGGGGTTTAGATTTGTAGTGCCCACCCATGTGGGACCCAAACACAAGACCAAGATATAACATGATTATTTTTTTGTTCTTATTACTTGTTACAAGACAACACATGGGTTTACTCACAAAATTCCACATCACATGTGACGCCAGCACAAACATGAACCCACTCATACAACATGCAAGTCATGTAAATAACAAGATAACACAAGATGTAGTTCAATGCCACATGTTTATAACGAATGGTACAAAACCATGACCTAACCATAAGTTGTAAATCATCTATGGCCACCTTCCACATTACCACATTTTGTAGGTTACATCTTTATTATATTCATATTTCGTTATTTGACCTTTATGATTTAGGGAATACTTAACATGAAAGCACACATTTTCCTTTCTGGAGACCACATTCATTTTGGTTCGTTTATCACTTAGCTTATATTGGTTCCATCCAATTTACTTTGCTTGTTTTATTGTGAGTTCATTATATAAACCAATTGATTATTAGAGGTTTCTTAACAATTAAACAATAAGTTTTGACTCCCAAAATTAGAAATTGTACTTTCGCAAAAAATTGTTTTCGAGAGTGTCAAAGTCACATCTACCTTCACCTCACACGAAAAGAATTATTAAGCTACAAAATAATCTCCATGGTACCTATAATTGAAAGCCTGACATCACAAGGGCACATTCACAAAACAAAAAGCAAGTTACAAACTCCCTTTACAAAAAGATTCTTAGTGGTGTATAATTTCATATACCAATAATCTCTGCAATCTCGAAGCACTCTATTATAGTTTCATTTCTAATGGTGTTTAGTTTCTAGGACAACCATAAGATTACCTACTAGATATCTTCAACTTGAATTTCCCGAAAGTGACGTCATGCCTAGACAGTCAAGCATCTTCCACACTTTTGTACCCACAAGACAAACTCTCTACTAGGTTCTTAAGGAGGAACACACAGACTCTTGCGCTTCCCTAAGACTCTACGACTGTGAAGAAAACTTAGATCTAAACATAACTCAAGGCTTACCAAAAATGACCCTTGTATTGCCTTATAGAAAACGTCCTAGTAGAGTTGATTCATTACAATTCCCATAGATGGTTTCACATATCTAGGAGTAAGCAAACATATTCCTACAGTAGCAAGGATTTGAGATCCAATCTCCTCTTGTGAAGTTAAACTACTATACTCCACAAGTGTTGGGATGCATTTGGAGATGCACCTAGGTCAAAGGAGTTCCATGTTTGGGAAGGGAGATAACAAATTCAAAATACGTGTTCCCATGAGGAACAACTCATCTCTTCACTTAAAACAAGGAAATGATTACTAATGGGTTAAAAGAAAGTGGTTTCCATGTTTTCTTTGTTCCTAATCTCCGCGTTTGAGGAACCCAATTCGATAGAGAAAAGATCAACCATGTTCATTACTTAGACCTATATGTTTAACCTCAAGAATACTTTACAATTCCATTGCTTATACCCTACATCTGTTGTGCCCCGCTTAGCGCGAGTTCCAAAAACGGTAAAAAGACAACCAAACATCCGAATTAAAGACGATAAAAGTATAAAGGTGATTTTTTTATTAATTACTTATACAATGATTACGATTACCCATGATAAAATTAACGGGACTAAGTCACAATATACGACGAAATGACACCAACTCGCAACCACTAACGACAAGGAGAATTAATACAATTTTCACGCCGTTAATACAACATCGCATTAAGGACCTTATGAGACAAGAAGTTGGTTTACTGCCGCTTCCGCAAGTTATACGAATTATAGTTATTTTTATAAGCGTCGACGATAAATATGTCGTAAGGGTGGTAAAGTAATTAAAAAAATCGACCTTTATACTTTTATATTTTTTAATTGAGATGTTTGGTTGTCTTTTTACCGTTTTTGGAACTCGTGCTGAGCGGGGTGCGACAACATCCCACATGTCTCAAAAAATACCCCAAGCCTTAATCTAAAGCATCCCACACAACTTTAGCATTCATGAATATACCATTCTTAGAAGGAACTCATTTTACACAAGGGAACAATATTCCTAACCTATTCCCACTCCTATACAGGTGGTGTCACTGACAGATGTCTAACAGAAGCAGGCATGAATTGGACAAACATGACTTAAAATGGCGCTCTTATTACTTCTAAACTAGGAGCTTGCCAAAGAGTCGTAAATGCACCCAAGATCACCCTTTAATTTTAAGTTATCTAACGACTGGAGGCTCTACAAACACGTGGGTATCAAGACAAGGATCTTTCTCTATGGGATGTCCTTTCTCTAAACCTTGATTGTTTGTAGTGATTGTCCCGTAGAAATAATTAGAGGTATGTGGAAGCCAAAGGAGTTAATTCATGAATACACCCAGGGCTAAAACAGCGAGTACAAAACCAAAGCTACATTTTTAACTTTCAGAAGTTGTTTAAAGTACATGTGAACTAACCCGTTGGGCTCCTAAACGCGTATACGAACCTATAGGTCATATGGACATCCTGAGGATTACAATTCCACGGTTCGGTTGAACACTCCACATACCAAGGTACACGGCTAAAGTTTGTTTTTCTCATTCAGGGTTTATAAGGATGTTTCATGCATCACTGAATAACAGGTTCCTGATCATTAAAATTACCCAAGGTCGTCAAGAAGCAGTTTTATTTAAGTATTCCATGTATTAAACTGCCAACCGCGTGGTTTTACAAAAGTACAAATAATGTCACCGTATTCTATCTCATCTCATCTTACGCGGTAACCACCGCAGTAGTGTTTTCAACCGCTGGCATGCCATCTAATGGTACTTGTTACAGCACAATTTACGTTATGCACAGTTTTCCATATAATAACGAATCCTGTTAATTCACCTAAACATTATTTTTAAGGCAAATAAGATATACAACTCGCCAATAAAATTAATTTTCAATAGCCCAAAGAACACTAAAATATGACAGAGGATAGAGTAAGATGACCATTTCTTTTAACAGTCAATGATCTTTTCAAGACAAGCATCAACTGCGGGGTTTACAATACAGTCATGTACTTTTGTCTAAAACAACAAGCTTTCCCAATCGTCAGCTCTTGTGACATACAACAAGTAGCTCATATGACGGTTTCATCACCAAGTTGAACGGTCACAAGTTGTCAACATTACACCGTCACGACCATCATTATACACGAGCAGGCTCACATGGTCTAGTGTTCGACCAACTCATCAATGTGGAATGAGTTAAACGCAAAAGGATAAAAAGGGTTGTTACACATCACCATACATATAGCGGCCACATCACAACTCCCAATGTTGACGGAATGCCAAAATGGAAAACATGATTAAAATGCAAGCTTGCAAAGTCTTTTCGGAGCATAAAACATCTTGTAAATGTATCCAAGTAGTCATTACTGTCACTAACGACCGGAGGCCTTACCAAACATATCCACAATCCTTGCTCGGGGGCCATGTTTATATTCAAATCGAGGTATCGTTCTAATTATAGCCAAACAAACCACTATACCACCATATTCGAGGCATGCGGAAGCCAAAATCAATTTCTACACCCAAGGCCAAAATGCGCATGGGGGCATGATACTCAAACTGCTATGGCGTTCTAGCTTTCAATCAAAGCTAGTCTACAGTCCTTGTGCATGCTTCCACCATTGTGATTATTTTCCTACCAACACACTACGCAACAAGCTACACCAGATGAAAATCCTCTTTTTAAAAAAAACTTCGCACACACCATACCTGTTTGGACAGCTCCATTCTGATAAGGCACAAGAGCAAAAAGGATACTTGGCAGAGTTCAGGGTTTATCTGTGAACTTTATACCTGTCCATTGAAACGCATTGTTTTGCTTTAGAGTTTTACAAGGTTGGCCCAAAGAGTAGTATTTACTACAGCCGTGGCATCAAGATTGGAAATCTGCACATTTCTTCAAGGCTTCCAGAGACAAACAGTACTTGCCCAATCAAAGGCTTTACCAAAAATCAACGCTTCATCAAGAACAAAACAAACAGATCCAATGCTATCCCCTGCCAAGTGCAATCTCACAACATAAGACAAAAAAATCACTTCCAAATGCGCTTGATGGAAGACGGAGGTCAGGTTACAAAGCTACATATAAAGCACAAGCTGGAAGGTTGTGCTCAAAATTTTGAAAAGGGGCCCACTTGCTCTGTATAGGCTCCCAAAATTTGCATACAGGACGACAATTAATAAAATAGAGCCAATCTTATTTTTGATGCCCTGGATGAGAGAGAACAATTGGAGGGGAGCTAGAACAGGTTGGGCATCTAAATCTGTAAAATACTTTTGGTTTTCCACCCATCAATGTTGCATCCCATGAAACCACTTTTTATGGAGGCGTTTGGTCAAACATTCCATGTTTTTTCCTTTTTATTCCCTTCTGGCACAGGTTAGAGGACATGATAGAGGGGGATGAGACAAAAGAACCAGTTTTCCAATTCTCTGGGCGTCCAAGCTGTTGTTTCCATGTGTTCCATGATTGTTCCTCCTTCAATGGCAGCCTTCATGCTTTCTTTCCCAACAAAATGCCCAAAACTTTCGTTACCTCTCTAGCACACATGCATGCCTAGAATTGAAATAACATTCTCCGATATGCAATCCACACACAGACCAAAAAAATTCCCAAAATACTTCTCATGAATGCTCAGACCTTGAATAAAAGCATTCTCACTTTAATGAAAAAAATCTCTTTAATTCTTTCTTGAAAGGAGGTTTGTCCACACCCCAAGATTTGGAAGAATTTGGGATTATAAAGAATATTTACTTATTTAATTATTTCCATTTTTATTTTTTGTGTTATTTATTTATTTAAAGTTCAAGTGATTTATATTATTTTATTATTTTAAATTGCTTTAACCATAGACACAACCATTCCCTGATAAGCCTCTTGCTTTATTGTGTAACTATCTCCATTTGAAAATATGAGGTTTACCTTTGTTGATATCCGTAATATGATTTAGTCAAATCATGTTACGTTAAATACCAAACATCAAACATCAAACATCAAAAATGATCCTGAGTTGGATGGATCGCAAGAAGATTACGTAACCACACAAGAAGAAAACATGAAGATACACTTAGTCTGCGAAGGATAACTTCAATGTTACCCTCATTATTTTATTATCACAATAGTTTAATTTATTTTATTTACGATCACTCCGTTGGTGGTCAAAATGACAACCCAACATGAGCCCAACATACAACGACCATCCCGCAGTCCTTGGGCAAGGGTTTTAAACGCATTTATTCAACAACCGGGATAGGGTCATCCTGATCCCCATGGCACACAGGGACTGGCGATCGTACGAGCATGGAGGCGGCACTACAAGATTGTATATTTGTAAAGAAATGACCAAGATGTGACCGGTGCCTGATCTATTTGCCAAGATTTACACTACTGCTAGCAGCAGAGAAAGCATTCCCAGTAAGAATTGAAGATACGAGACTTTATTTTCACACTTAAGTGAGCTTATAAAGAAAGTTATTCCTTAAGGGATCCATAAGTAGACAAAATTGTAATTGACCCAAGAACATGATGATTTTTACAACATAAACATAACAAAGTTTGCAGCAAACATAACAAAGTTTGCAGCAAAAATAACATAAACATTGACACACATCTTAATTGAAGAAATGAAAAATACTCTTCACTCGTTAATATTCTAGAATGCAAAATGAATTGTGATGAATCTCTTCAATTATAACGTTTCACAAGGCATTTCTCAAATATTTGCTACAATTGAGCGAAGGCTTCATAACTGATCTTGAAACAAATCCTATTCTACCTATTGTATAACAACTAGACCAAAAAAGGACTCCATATATGTTCTTCACTTGATCCAGTACTATTCTACAACCTGAAATGGAGAAAAAATGGAAAGAAAATGAGAGAAGATCACAAAGGAAGGTAAGTAACTAGACTCTAGATGGTTACCCAGGCCAAAAAATGATCACAGGTGTGGTCAATTACTGAGCATTTTTGTAGACCTAGAGTAGAGTTGACTGCAGTTGCTAGATTGATCGCATCAGGTTAGAAATAACCCAACTTGTGTCTTATGCAATCAGAAATATCTTTGCTAGCATTCTGTTTAGCAACCTGAGCAGAGGGATAGGTAAAGATTCCCTATTAAGAGGATATGCGTTTTCTTTCAATTTCTCTTTCCATGGCATGAATGCTAGCAAATAGTGGGACTGCATACTCACATATCACATGCAATATTTGAAAAAACATTGTTGAAAACTTTTTAAAAAAGAACCTTTACAATAATCAATTCATGATTTAAATTTTTAGATCATGGCGAACCAAGTTTTTGGGTTTCGGTTCACAATACACTTCATTCCAATTTTGGTGGACTTTAATATATAAATTAAATTAAATAATTTTGGCTATTTGTAAGGATATTACTTCGGTGGAGCCATCTTGGTAGGAGAAGGCAGATGAGGCAGCTGTTGTTGAGCTAGAGTTTGTAGAACTTGTGGCATTTAAGCAAGAGGATTGAGGACATTGGAGAAAGGATGCTTGATATTATTCCACTCATTGGGGGTCAGAGTTTGGATTTCTTGGAGAGCCACTTCCTCTAAAATAAAATACTCATATACTCTGTTTACTTCCGTGATGCTTGCCGTCATAAAGTCCTCAGTTCTTTCAATTAGTGTTGCTGTCTTAGAAAATTTATTCATTTCCAATTGTCTAGAAAATTTATTCTTTTCTGCTAGGGGCTCTTGGTAGGCTCATTAATCTTTTCATAGATCTGTACTGCCTTCGTATAATTTTCATCGGCCGTCATTTTGCATCATTCGGAAGCATCTTTTGTTTGATAAATCTTAGCCTTGGCAATTATGGTGGTTAGTGTTGATTTCAGACTTATATGAATCTATGGAAGGGGAACCTTATGAAAACATAAAAAATAATCAAAAGCCTCCTATCTATATAGCCATCCATCTGCAAATCAGGGAGACCACAACTTTCAACTTGTTAGCCCTAGACTTCATTTAACAGATGGCATGACAAAAGCCGATTATTTGACATACTACATTCCCCAATTCAGATAATTAATGCTCAAGGCAAGTGACATTGACATTAAGCTGGTCAGCACCCTTCCTTATCTTCTCCTTTTTGAATTGGCGGGGTGCCCGCAAGGGGGGATTAAGCCCTAGGCAACCTAGGCAGGTTGCCTAGGGCATCAGCATTGAGGGGGCGCTTGATTCTTTAGATTTTTATAATTAGTTGTTCCATATAATTTAATATTATAAAATATCTAGGTTCAAGTAGGTAGATCAAAACACTTTTGGATAGTTTATTGTTAACACCCTTAACCATATTAAACATTAAAAGAATTTTCATCATTATAATCCATTTGGTAAGAATTGTTAAGAAAAAGATTTAAAAGGTGAGAAATTATTTTTACGTGCATCAATTTTATTCTAATTTATTCCATACATTTTTTTCATTTTTTAGTTATATCTTCCATGTTATTTATTTATTTCTTCCATACTTTCTTTTGTTTATAGTATTATACCAACATCATATTGATACGATATGTATTAATATTTAGTTATATTCTAAACATATATAATAAATGTTGGAATGTGTGTGTGCGTGAGAGAGAGAGAGAGAGAGAGAGAGAGAGAGAGAGAGAGAGAGAGAGATAACTAGTTATATATTGTTATATCTTCTCTATAATATTTTCTTTCATTTGTAATTTTCCCTCGCAATTTTTTCAGAAAAAATATTTTTGTTCATAATTTGTATGATAATTTTTTAAAATGGATAAAGTTAATAAATAAGTCGGTGTTTATTTTATAAAAAAATCTAAATACAAAATAAAGTTGTTTGCAATTATTTAAGAAAGAATCCTTTTTAACCTTTTAAGTTTGTGTTGCTAAAACTTCCACTGTAATTTTTAAAAAAAATTGAGGCATTAACTTCTAGTACTGCCTAGGGTGCTCAAAATCCTTAATTCGGCCCTTATTGCTCAATTATAAATTGAGCCTGCAATAAATCAACTAGTGTCTTTTGATCTGCCACTATTATATATAGCACGTTTGACGTGCTCACCTTTTAAGTACTTCACTTTCTCCTCTTCCACCTTTTGTCTCCTCCCTAATATTGTCCACCTCCTCCTCAAGTTCTCTGGCTCTTATTCTGAGTTTCTCATTTTCAGTATGAATTTTCATTTTGCAGAAGGTAACAATCTTCTAAGTGACATTCTACAATTTGGTAATTGGAGCCAAGGACACATTCTTAAGAGACAATTGTTCACTTGCAAAAGTAGCATCCTTCCCAGTAGTTTTTTTTTCCTTTTATCTCCTTTACCTTGGCTGTCATCTATTTAAAATCTAGTTCCAACTCATCAAAAGTGGATTTTAATTGTTATCTTGGTGTTACTTCTTCTACAAATCTTCCTATTGTTCATAGGCTCATTTTGGCTTTTATATGGTTTCTTGGCGTCACTTCTTTTACAAATTCTGCTATTGTTGCAACTTCCATCAGCTCATTGGCTTATGCTTTAATTTCATCAAAGAAACCCAGGAATCGGCCTTCCACATAAAGATCAATTTGTTTTAAAGGTTGCTCAATAGTGGTTGATGTCTTACTACTATCACTGCCTTCTTGGTAGCAACCTCCTGATTGGATACTGGAAATGTTTCTCTGGCTGAATGCAAGAATCATGACTGGAAATGGAATCGGCTTGTCATCGATTCCTAGTGCTTATCACTGACTAAGTAATCTAATCCAAGCACAATAATAAAGCAAAACATGCAAGCAGGAATTAGCAACTAATTTAATTACATTGCGGAAAGTAAATAATTATACGTTTGTTTTTTCCCATCTTATCATTCCAAAGTAATATACTCTTTTGAAACTCAATTTCCATTTTATAACTACAATTCACTTTTACAAATTGAATGCTCACAAATACTCCCATTTGTCATCTCGTAGTTCCCATTTTCAAATGCATAATTGCTTATACATCGTTCATAATTTCCATTACATCATTGACAGATATGACATGCATTTCTATTACATCCTTACAATTTGATTACAATCAGAATACAACCGACTCAAAATAATACAAAATACATCACATCTCGTTACGTTGGTACCAAGAATCCATAGGAGATAAACTGAAGCTGCATAACTAGTACAGAAGGGGGAGAGTATCATCGGGATGCTTTACCTGCAACCATAGGCTTTGCATTTCCTTGCACACCTTCAAAAAACACAAGTGGCTTCACCCTTCAACGAAGCTAGTAGATGTGGAACCGATGCAGCAAGAGAGCAAGTCATTTGTGCAAAATTATCACCTGCCAACTAGTATCTATGTGACAACAATGAGCTGGAGCATGATGTATACAATGCTCATAAACAACACAGTTGTGCTTGTCGCCACAAGACTAAGGAAAGGTGGATACCTCCCATGCATTTCTCACTCTAAGCACTAGGGTTTCCACAGGGGCCTCAGAGTCTACAGTCCTGGTAATCTACTGTCATCTCGTATGTATCAAGCTAATGTGAACACTACCTATTGGTGTGTCATGTTCTCATGTTCACCACACGCTCTCAAAGCTAATGTCGTCCCAAAATCCTGACCTAGGACACAACATCAATTGATCTCCAACATAGTCTACATACTTGTGACACGTCAAATAGTAATGGGGTCATGTCATACCTCATTGGTGTCCCATACCAACTATAGGAAATGAGATGACCCCTTTCACTAAAACAACATTTGATGACAAAATAAGCTAACCAAACCAAACACACTTAGGGTTTTACTTAGATGACAATCGAGGTTTTATATTTGTCTACAAGAGTATAGAGATGGCAGGAATAGCTTCAAAAGTTTCCCCAATAAGCTTAAGTACATCATGATGCTTTGTCACAATTTGATCTAGGGTGAGCGACAACAACTTTTGCATAAGGGTTCTAAAATTTTAATAAGGGTTTCAAAATTTTAGTGGGAGCATTAATGTTTTGACTCGATATAGAGATGGCAGGAATAGCTTCAAAAGTTTCCGCGATAAGCTTAAGTGGATCATGATGCTTTGTCACAATTTGATCTAGGGTGAGTGACAACAACTTTTGCATAAGGGTTCTAAAATTTTAATAAGGGTTTCAAAATTTTAGTGGGAGCATTAATGTTTTGACTCGATATGGAAGTTGTAAGTTGATACACAGATTCACAGGAAGAAGAGTTTGAAGTTAAAGTTTTGTCAATGAGGCAATACCAAGATGCTTTAAGATGCATATATGAAAAAACTCAAGGTTTGATAAATCGACAAGAAGATTAACTTCAAAAAATGCATTGAAGGCATTATTTCTCACTTATAGAGAAACACTTAAAGGCAAGAAAAAGTGGGACAAATTTAAAATGCAAGTAAGAGGTGTCTCGATAATCTAACCACCCCAAGGGCCCAAAGTAACACTAAAGCATCATAATGCAAGAAGAAGAAGTTGACTGCAGAGCACTTAAACGTATTGATCATCCTACAATCAATCAACCGTTATGCTAGTAGAAGGACCACTTCCATTGTGGTGTTACTTCATTGGCCAGATATTATGATCTTTTGATTAATAGTGAAGCAAAAAGAGAAACCCTTTCTTTTTAAATGACGTCGAAATGGACGACAAATCTAAATGATGATGGAAAGAATGCAATTGCAAACACATTCTTAGTAGCTATTTGTCTCGGCATTATTTTCCATATTCTTAGAAAGGAGGGTCTGTATATTTAATATTACAAATGTTGATAATATTTTTGAAGATTATAATTAATTAACATTACCTAATGAAACTTATTATTTATTTGAGTTTCTTGGGAATCTGAAATTCCTATTAAAATTCTAAAACTAAACATATTATGGTGATTCTAACAAATCGATGTGAAAATCCTAATGCTTATTTATTTCTTCAAGGACAAGCTAGATTTAAAACAAAAGGAGAATGCTCTGGGATTTAATATCCACGCATGTGGGATTTTTGGATTATTAAATTAAAGAGAGTATTTCTTATCCACATGTTACAGGTTAACATCACTTCATGAGGTATTGGTAGTTGTATTCTATTAATATAATAAGACTTAGAATGCCTAATTAAGACAAGATACTCCAAATAACCGTAGTGTTTCATGGTAACCTAAAATAGCACTTCGTGCTATTCTAAACTAGCACATAGGGCATACTAAACTTAGCACACCATGGCAACCACATATTATGAGAATAATGTATGTTATCTGGAGACAGACAACTATGAAGATATTTACCAATTGATGTTTTTTAGATTTGATTGTTTAAGCAGTTATTGCAATTATCAGCACTTTTATAAGTAACGTTTTAAGAGAAAAATAGCAGGACAATTCCTGATAGCTTATCTCGATAATTATTACAAATATTATTACTTTGGCAATTGATTATTAAGTTTAAATCTTTTCATGCTACTTGTGAAAGCGAAGGAAAATAATGGTTGGCGCTTTAGGTCTAATTGAATAAAGATGTGGACTTGTTTTTTGGTTAACCATATTCATTTCATCCTTGCGTCTACAGCCTTGAGTTGATATGGAAATCAAAAGAGGTCTGCCATGTCTGAACCTCCACTTCTAGGAGAATTCCTTTACGCCTTAGACTCCATAGAGAATTGGGATAAGCCTGCCGGGAGGTGCAGAGTTATAATGATTAGAGTATGACAGTTCTATGCCAGACATTAGATGGTTCAGATGGCTTTGCTTTCTCTTGCATGAGGGCTCCCGAGTTAAAGTCAAATGGTCCTGTTATAAACAAAAATCTCAAGATAATGGCTGCAGATCTAGTTGAAGGAAAATCTAATAAACATTAGCAGACCTTGTAGATCAGGCTAAAAAGATCTTGTAATGTATTTCAACAAAGCTATAAAAGCTAGAAGAGTTATTGCAAAATCTTGACCGGGGCTTTTAATTTTTGTTTAACAAGGATTTCGAGCTCCAAGGAACAATTCATAGAGGTTACTTTATTGGGACAAGATTGGTGACAGCTACTTGCCCTAATCATTGTTTGGGAGCATAAATGAGAGTTTTAGAATAAAATTAGCTATTCCATCCAGCTTTGTTTGCACAAAGGGTTATGGAAGGTATGTCAAATTGTCGTTAGGTTAAATGTTGACATCCTAGAGTTATAGGAGTAGTTACAAAATTCAAGAAGGTAGCCATAGGAGTTTACAGGTTTAAGCATTCACCACCATGCTCAGGGTAGTTGAGTATTTTGAAGCAATAGAAGTTTAGGATAGTTAGAAAAGATGAAGTAAAAATCAGAGTGCACAAGCGCAGAAAACCAACCTACACTTGATGCTAACCAATCTAGATGTTGATGCCAAAATGTCCCTTTAAATAAAATATAAAAGATTGTTATTCTAAATAGATTTAAATAGTAAATTAGCCATCTTTGACCAAGTTCTTGTGTTTATGATATGATGTGACTTGGTCACAATTTATTGGAAACTATTCTTGGATAGTCATATTGAAGTAAATCAAGATTAAGTTAATTAATGTGTAGTGGAGGTGCATCCAAGAATGGAGGAGTCAAGTCTCCCACTTGAAGTTGGAATTCAACACTTAACTGCCCTCAACCTTGATACCTTTGAATATTAATTGAAAATTGATAAAATTATAAAAGGTCATAAAAGATCCAGTTTCCATAGCTGCCAAATTTGGCTAGATTTGAACCGATTCCGGTTCAATTTGATTTTTCGAGCCTCCCAAATTAATTTGATCCAGGTTGGCACCATTTCATAATATAAAAAATAAAAATGCAAAAAAAAAACTAACAAAAAACCATTTTATTTTTAAAAACAAGATACACCTATCTATATAAGCCCAATGTTGAGCGCGTAAGAAATATAAGTGACCGGATGAGCGAAAATAACACGACGAAAAATAATAGAGCATAGAAGATAAAGCGAGAGAAGGGCAGAGAAGAAGTGGGTTCACTTCTTTAATTTCCTCCGTTGTGACACGCTTTCATGCTTTCCTTAGTTGCGGATTTTCAGACGGAATCTTTCCTCAGTCATGGGTCACTTTACTCGGCTACAGGGATCGCAGGGTTCATTGTTGGCAGTTCAATCAAGTTCATTGGCATTCATGTTGGGCAAGTTCACAATTATGTTGACCTTCAAGGGCTCGGGAGATAGCATCAACATAAGGGCTTAAGAGAGAATTTATGTTAAGTGCATTTTCCATTTTAAAATCTAAATTAGTTATAATGTTTAGGTATGATTTTTTATTTTTAGTTTTTATATATATATATATATATATATATATATATATATATATATTAATTTTATATATTTTTTATTTTTTATTTTTTAATTTTAATATAGTTTATGTTAAGTTGTATATTATTTAGGTCAAGTTTTTTATTGAATAGTTTTTATCAGTTCATTATGTGCACGCAAATCTACATTTATTTGATGATTTGAAATATGATATGCAACTTTAAATGTACGAATCTGTAACAGAATTAAATGTACACATACAACATTTCAATGTAATGTTTCATCTATATTCCTACACTATCACTATCAATCACACACATTATCAGATGTACAAAAAATGTCTTTCCAACAAAACATGAACTGAACAACCACTGCACAACTAACACAATAAACCCGGATTAAATACATACAACATTAACTATAAAAAAATTAACTATCGAAAACTGTATCAAATGTTTTCATGTACAAATTTTTAACAAGTTTGAAATGTAGAAACAACCTTAAAATTAAGTGGCTCATCTATATTTCTACACTTACAAAATCAATCAAACCCCTTATCAACATCAACTACAAAAGTAATAACTATACCTCTAAATCAAATAACATATACCTTTCAACATTCACATTGCAATGAAAACATGCGATTGCTAGTATAGTTTATGTTAAGTTGTATATTATTTAGGTCAAGTTTTTTATTGAATAGTTTTTATCACTTCATTAATTCTAGTTCGTTTTAGAATAAATTTTAATTTTAATTTGTTGATTCTAAAATTAATAAAATACAATTCGTAAATTATTAAAAATAGGATTAATAAAATTATATTATTGTAAGTTTATTAATTTAATTTTTTTATAGGTTATTAATTGTATTTTGTATTTTCAAAATTTATATTTATTAATTTCAATTTTAATTCATTAATTTTAAAATTAATAAAATACATAAACAAGAAAAAATAGAATTATTAAAATTATGTTATTTGTAAGTTTATTAATTTATTTTTTTATAGTTTATAATTGTATTTTATTAATTTCAAAATTATTATATTTTCAAATAATAGAGTTAGAAACCAAATTAAATTAAGATTAATGCTAAAATATGAGTAATAATTTAATAAACTATAAAAAAATGGAATTAGTAAATTTATGTTATTCATGATTTTATTAATTTTATTTTTTATAGGTTATAAATTTTATTTTATAAGATATATTTAGTTAAGTGAATAGTTTTTAACTTTATATTTTTAATTTAAATTTATTATATTTACACACATAATTGTATATAATAAAATTAATGATTTGGTTATTTATGTATACATATTTAAAATTGTTATAGGGCAACTTATCAACATAGCAAGCCATCCACTGGAGATGAAATACATTGTCCAACGAGACATCAATCCTAGATATATGAAACGTGCTCTTTGTGTTTCAAATATCACGGGGACTAGAATAAGGGTTTGATATGTATAAGGAGTTCTGATGTGAAGATTTTCCCAAAAACAACAAAGCAAGATAAATATGTAAAGTTTGTTGGTCAAATTCAAAGCACATATGAATCGATGACACGTGCATTAACATCAACAACTTCAAAAAAGGCTAAAATCCAATTCAATATGACACAAATTGGCCCATTTATCAACTCAACACCTTCATCAATGTTTGCCCAAGAATCAAAAGTGGATAGGAGTTGTCTCATCCTTTTATTGAAATCTATGTGAAAGCTATAAGAAAAACATGAGATCAACATATTTGTGGGTCAGTTTTTTATGCAAATGTCATCCCTTTCAATGTTGTTTGAAATCCGCATACAAAAACTATGGTAAATGGGATGACAAATTTCGGGAAAGGTTAGACAATACCTTCTTTTGAAAGCCTAAGAAGTAGTCTACTAGAAGAGTAGTGGATATCCATACGTAGCGAACTAGATAAAAAGAAAAAGAATAGGAGAAAATCAGGTTGCACTATAGTAAGTGATGTGTGGTTTGATACAAAGCGAAAGCTTCTCCTAAACATTTTGACAAAATGAGCTATGTTTATCAAATCAATTGATACAAGCAAGGAGGTGAAGATTGCAAATTTCACTTTCAAATGCATTGAATCCTTCATTTTGGAAATTGAAGAAGAATATGTGGTCCATGTTGCTATGGATAATTGATGCAGGAGCATCCAAGTTCATAAACAATCTTGTGTCACCCAAAAATACTTAGTGTTAGCAAATAAAAATTTGCACAATGTTGTGCCACTTTTATGCAAGCCACACAATACTCCAAATATGTGCAAGCTTACCCAAGCCACACAACATTGTGCAAGCCGTGCAACACTAACCAACGTGTGGAGTACTAAAGTTAGCCATGTATGCTTGTCCTAAGCAGTGAACCATTAAGCCTTATTGTGCAACGCTTATGCCCTAGATTCCAAGCCACCCATTTCTTGCATAGATTGTCGATGCTTGACCGAAGCCACCAATGCTTGTCTTAAGCCACGAATGTCGTTTTCACACAATTAGACACCAGAAGAAGCTACCTAGTATTGTGTCTCAACGGGGCCACTCCTAGTCGTTCAAATGATTAGATTTACACTCACCTAGAGTGCCTGTCAACATTTATACCCTTTAGAGGGGTACGCGTGGGCCTTGACCCGTCCTTCATGGCTAGGGACCAACAAAACCATTCGGTTCAAAGTCCGATCCAAATTGCTCCTTGCAGGTAATCATAAGGATTGGAAGCAAACTGCGAATAGAAGTTTTGTGCTACCCTAGGAACTTAGATCCAAAAGATTTGATAGATTGGATCGCAAATATGGAAAAATACTTTAGAAGATAACGAGAAGGTGAGATTTGTGAGTACAGAGTTGAAAGGACATGCATCCTTGTGGTGGGATTGTGTATAAAATGGGAAAGTTCAGAGAGATAAAGATAAGCTGAAGAAGTGGGATCTAATGGTGACAAAGTTGAAGGCTAAGTTTATGTTGGTGGATTACCAATCCCTTTTGTTCAAGCAATTATAGAATTTGTGTCAAAAGGAACTAAGTGAAAAGTACATTGAAGTGTTCGATTGACTCAACATTAGAGATGGCCATGTGGAGGGTGATGTTGAACAAATGTTATGGTATGTCATTAAAGAGGCACATCTGTAACCTCAATCTATTTGGGCTGGCCAACAACATTAATCTTGTCCACTTAAATGTTAGATTTTAAAGGCATAGCTTTAAACATTGTTTTCTCACAATACAAAAAACCTTTCTCTAGAATCATTTTGACAATATTTGTGGTTTTGAAGGCAATAAAAAAATTCATGGTTTTAACATTCTATAGTATGTATGTGAATAACCCACGCATTCTCGAGGCATGTTTCAAAAAAAATTATAAAGAGCATTTGCCTTGGGAAGAAAAAAAATAGAGTTCTTTTTCAGGACTTTTTAAAAAAAAATTCTTTAACATATCTCATCATTAGGAAACAAAAGGTGCAGAGTTCTACCCGAATCTGCCCGCTCCTTGACATCGTTTGCTCAAGATTATTCCTCCTCTCAGCCGAAGACCGCAGCTTCCTTTCACTTCTTGTCATGTTAACAAAATCCACAAATGATTTATCTCTAGAAACGATTGCCTTTGTCCCCTCTAGTTTTCCTCCTCTTCCAAAACCCAAGCTTCTTTGTGGACTTATACTATCTTTGAAGGTGCGACGGAATTTTCTCCCTTTATTCTTTTTAACATTTTTTTGATTCCTTGAAATGAATCTTGGGTGAGACATACCTACTTTCTCCATTGCATTAATTGCAAGTAGAATATCATTTGGTCCCTCTTTAGCCATTCAATTGCGATACTTCTCTTTTGCATCCAAATTTACTATAGTATATCAGATATTTCACTCACCATGAATGCGTTGCAGAAGGCTACATATGCCTAAGTACATGGTCAAGCAACCTCATGGCTAGGGAGGCCAATGTTTAGGCCTGCCAAGGTTCAAGCACCCACTTGACCACGGAGGCCAAATTTTGGCCCCCTGTGGTCAAGCACTCTCATGGAGGCAAAAATTTGGCCTCCATGGTCAAGCACCCTCATGACCATGGAGACCAATATTGGGTCTCCCATGATCAAGCTTCTTGTTCATTTGCAAGGAATGAATGGAAAAGCCTCAAAGAAAGAAAGAAAGAAAGAAAGAAATAGTATTAATGTTCACAGATGACCAAAAGCAGGTCAAGGGGATTGAAGGATACAACCAATAGTAATAGAAAGTTCTAGGAAGAGAAAATCCTATAGGCGAACCAACGAAATAAAGTATAAAGACAAAATAGAGTAGCGTGTCACTAAGACAAATGGGAAAGCAACCAATACAAATAGTAGTGAGGGGCAAACAAAATCCCCAAGAACACGTGCCAGTAAAGGTTGAAGGCAAATTCCATTGAATGTCTTTGTTTGTGCTTTAAGTGGAGGAATCATCTGAGCCATTATCGATCACTGTGAAAGATATGATAATGTTGTCCAGTGAGCATACAGGGACAAGGGAGCTAGGTTGGGGGATCCTAGGAGGGAGCAAGACACTTCCTCTAGAATCTCCCCTAACACCCAAGGCCAATGTAACTCCTTTAGTAGAAAAGAAGCTTGTAATATCAGTTTGCCCATGTAGTCTAGGGGGCAGCTGGCTAGTAGTAGGATCACTAATGGAGGACTAATCTTTGTCCTTCTTATGAGAGTTTTCCCCACAATTATCCTTAATCTAGACATATATTCTCAATAGTTTAAGACTTCCAAAAATGAAATATAGCTAATAAATTATAGGTTCGAAATACAAATCACGTCTAGATAGTCTGAGACTAGAACAAATCATCAAATGGCTCTTCTGTGAGAGTGTCTACATTATACTCATTTTAATGAGAACTAAATGCACAAGCAACAATGCCACTCTCAACAGCTCCAATGTGTACTAGGGAGGAGAGATGGCACTAGCAGGGTAGGGAGAGGGAAACACCTTTGTTTCAGGAAGTCATGTTCACGGTGGTCCTTCAGGTAGTCACATATAGGTAGCTTCATTCACTGGGAAAGGTGTTTAGTTTTTTGTTATGTTTTATCATTATGTTTGGGGTTAGGGATTAGTTTAGCTTTGGTTTAGATTTTTTTTTTAAATTTACTGGGTTATAGTTTGGAAAGGTAGCAGCCCTCAGAAATGGTCAGGATGTTCTGAGAAACACTATTGTCGTTTCTGAGCTGTTTTCAGAAGCATCTTGTTATTTCTAGGAACACAAACAATTTTGGTGTTTTCAAAACGTTTCCTTGCCATTTTTCATTCCAAAAATGTACCAATGTTGAAACGTTGGGGGCTGGGGGTATTTCCTGCACTTTAGCTTTTGGCTGTAAATATGAATTGATGGACATGCCAATTGATCTTGGTTTTAGGCCCTCAGACCCGGCAATGATAGCTTTGACCAACATTAACTATCAAATTGATGGTTCTAATTTTTTCTTCACTCATCAAAGAGATGAAAAAGAGTTCTACTTGTATTGAACATCCAAATGCCATGTGAGAAGCATGTCCTGCCAAATTTCGACTGGTATCTGATTGGCCAATGTTTATCTGGGATGTAATGTTATATACAGGTTCAAGAGGAAAAACAAGTGTTTAACGCTGTTCACCGATGCCAATTGAAAAAACTAGACTTGAATGCTTATTAATACTTCTTACCAAAATTGGTTTCACTTTAATATGGATTCCTAAACTAGACTTGAATGCCCTATTGATACTTCTTATCGAAATGATTTTTACTTTGATATTTAATGTCGGAATCCATATTTCAATGTACATGCAACTGTCATAGAAACAAAATCATAACCATCCATCTTTGTCCTTTAAGATAAGCATAATCCCATGTATGTTTCTAAATTAAAATATCCTTAATGTGTTTGTTATTGCAATTTATATCCCTCAATTTTTGGAGTCAAGATGATGTCAGCATGATGCCAGAAATAACACAACTCAGAAGAAATTGGCCATGAGTTCTCCTCCAAGTGCAGTGAACCTGTCAAGATGTGAAAGCGCAAGAAAATTAAAATGGGGAGGTACAATATCCATTAAGTTCTTGTTCCAAGTGGTAAATTCAGAAGTCATTTGTGACAAGTTGGCTAGGAAAAGTGATGAATCTGTCGTGAACTGTGAATTTTGGGATAAAACATTACAGGGATGCATGTCTCTTGGGTTTCCTGGAGGATGTGTATATAAGTTTCATACAAAAATTCAATTGTCCAACAGGCAGAAAATCTTACCGATGTCAGGACAAAATCCCAAAATCAGCTATTTCGGGGAAAGAGTTCTATAGTTTGTTTGTTTGGAGGTAGATTGGAGATTAGAAGATTCAAGCTCTAGGTGGGAGCAATATCTTTGTAGCACATATCTGATTAATAAAAACATCTTTCAGTCGCTGCTGTTTGTTCCAACATTGGGTTTCTCCATGGTAAATTTGGTGTCTTTCTTGAACGTGTTTTGCAGTTATTTATTGCCTCTGTTGAATGGTTTAATTTTCCATTTGTGTGCTTTTGTTTTGTATGAAGCAAAATTTATGGATGTTTCAGCACTAGTATTTATTTAAACCATATAATTCTGCACAAGACTTGTTGGTGAAGTGCCTGAAGAATATGTGGAGCAATTACAGATCAGTAGGCAAGTTGCATTGCCACATTATTTTAAATAGAATTTCCTATAATCATTGATCTCATAGGGTGTTATTGTGGATGATTATGGCCAAACCACCAGCCCATCTCTCATTTCACATATTTGTGATTTCTTGCCAGCTTCCTCTTGCCGGTCATGGCTATTTGGCTTTTATTTTGTTTCACCCTTTGTTGCCTTCTCTTGCTTGTCACATTACGGATATGAAGGACTCCTCCAATGCTCCTGTTTATGAGGCCCGATTACCTCACTACAGTTGACTTTCCAACCTGTATTAGGCGAACATATGTTTGAAGCCCAAAATGGCTTTTGACATATTGGCAATTAATACTTTGATGCGTTGTTTAATAGGTTACTTGATAGTCTATGCTTAAGAGCTGTGGAATAAGTGACAATCACACCCCAAGCAATTTCATTGTACATCTTTTCTTATATACATAAGTAAAATTACGCCATTGATCTTATTTTGTATATCGTCTTGTTCAAATTTTATTGTTTCTTTCTTTATGTCAACATCTGACCTTTTGGAAGGTTACACCTATTTGATAGACTGCCGAAACAATACTCATCAATCCTTAATGTTTGGAATATAGGTTGAATCGTCTCTATATAGATATATCAAGAACTATTTATTTATTGAATAACATTTGTTTAGTTTATGAATTTCATCTTTAACAAGGTGACCTTGTAATTTGTGGATATATTCAGCACAAGATGTTAACTATTTCGTAAGGCTTAATATTTGCACAGAAAAACCTCTCATGCATTGAAGTTTACATAGAATTGCTTGCTATTCAGCATTTTAGCTTCTTGTTTTATAAGATTCATTAGATTATTCTTTGCAGAACCTGTTTTCATGTAGATTACTAAAATTAAGGTTTCTTTTTTTGATCATCAGGCATTTTAGCTTCTTGTTTTATAAGATTCATTAGATTATTCTTTGCAGAACCTGTTATCATGTAGGTTACTAAAATTAAGGTTTCTTTTGTTGATCATCAGGCATCAAGATTTGGGTTACTGGCCAGTAACAAAGGATACCAGAACTGCATCATTTTGGCTTGCCATTGACAACTCAACAGTTGAAAATGGGTGTCTCCATTTTGTTCCAGGGTCACATCTAGAACCAGAGTTACGAAACCATGGTACTCTTCATGGTGATCGTAATAAGTCCCATACTCTTTCAGCTGCTCTTTCTGAAAAAGACACACCCAAACCTGCAGAATTAGCACGTGGGGATGCTACTGTGCATCACGAGCGTATATTACATGGATCAGGTGGCAACTACAGCAATTCTAGTTGGAGAAGAGCATGGGTTATAGCATACAGATCTCAGGAAACTGTTAAGGAGGAGCGTAGGAGGGGTTTTACTCACTCTCACAATGACCCCCTAGAAGTGTTAAATGCAGTGGGAAAGCAGAGTTGAAAGAATTCAAATATACTGAGCGTTTGTTCAAAAAATAAAATAAAAAATGGAGCATCTTTGCTTATCGTTTGATGTCAGTTCTTCAATATGAATGGCACCTGTGGTCATTGTTCAATGACTCGGGTTAAAATAAAATACCTATAAATACTTAAGATCCAAATGAAAAGTAGTTCGAAAATTATACTGTATAAGTACTTCCAAGAAACTATACAGTAAAGAACTTGTATTATGTCTTTAAATATATTTAGGTAAGGATGCTGTAAAAGAAAAGATTCGATGGGTTTTTCTTTTGTAATCTTAATGTAAAGTAGCATTCTGCCATATGCAGGACGATTCCAAATCTTCCAATATATGGCAAGAAATAAATGAAATAAAAGATTTGTGTTTGGTATTCAAACATCACACAAAATAAGTGAGGTAGTACAGCTGAAAATAAGTGAAGAGACAACATATAGTGGGCCAAAAGTACATGTTCGAAAGAACGAGGTGGTTTGTCAAATGGTAGACAAGACTTTCAAAAGCCCATCTTGGCTTTGCAGCCTGATGCCCACCTTTGCATGGCCCCTCCTTACAAAAAAAACTAAGCAGCAGCTCAAGGTAAAAGCAAAGAAGTAAAAGACAAGACAAAGTGAATCACGCGTTCTTAAAAAAAAAAAAATGACTCTCTTGATTGTCATATACAGGTGTGGTGTTATTACCAGCCTGAGCTGTTAATATATCTTTGTAGTCTGTTAGTTTGTCTCTGTTTTTAGCTTTTGCTTGGGGTATGTAACTATTTTTTAGTTTTATTGAATATATTGCAGGCTCTCAGTCCAATAAAACATCACGCAAGTGCATCGGTACATGGGATGGTTGGTAAGTGTTGATTACATTTGTTTGTTCACTTTCCTTAACCATGGCTGCTTGTTGAGGCAGGAGTCAGGTTTTCATCCCCCAGGCACAGAGTGTAAAGCGTAGCGTAGTGTAGGCTGTCCTTGTAACAGCATTTTGTCTCAGCACTGTAGTGCATTTTGACTTAAAAAGTAGGCTATTCTAATATGGTATATTAGATGGTATGTAAAAAATACAAACATTTTGATCGTTTTAGGTCCTCGTATCCATTGTGTAATTAGTTTATCCCAACATACAAACAAAGTGAATGATGTTTAATTTCCTCATCTTCAATATGTGCGAAGCAGTTTATACCTCTATAGAAATATGAAAAGGAATTTTATTGGTTTATATGTTACTTTGTTTTCTACAAGGTACTGGAAATATCGTATGTCATTCATAATTGTAAAACATAAAAAGACCGAATCAAAGTCAATTTAAATATTATTCCAATCTGATTGGATTTGATAGTTCTTAGAGGGCATTCCAATGCCTCACACAATGTGAGATTTTTCGGAGCTCTTGAAAATACGTTATATAACTTGATGGGTATCTAATTATTATAGCATCATTTAATAAAAAATACAAACTTTATGTGCACTTCAAATTTCTTGGCATGCTTTTTGCTTTCAAGGCTTCGCCATTTAAGCTTTGGTCTTAAGTTGTCTAGGGGGTTGAGAAGAAAATTTGCCTCTTAGATTACCAAGCCTTATCTTGCAGGAAAATTCTAAATCTGCTCTAAAGTGTTGGCTGCCACTAATGTTTTCTATTCCTCATGTTGGGTTCCCTCCAAAGTTGCCTATGCCAAATTAGAAAAACTTTTCAGGGACTTTTTGTGGGCTAATTTTGAAGGTCCTAAGGGTTTTCATAGGGTTGCTTTGAATATCTATTGTTGGCTTATAGATGTAGGGGGCTATGGCTATGGATATCAAATTTCAAGTCCTTGCTCTCAATGTCAAATAAATAATCTAAAGTCTGGAAGGCTCTAAAGCTTGAAAAAATTGCTCTAACATTGCATCACTCAAGGGACTCTTAGGGGCATAAAAGCTTGGAACAGTATAGGGTTGCAAAGTCTCCTCTTGCTCGTCCCTGTGAAGATAAGTGGTATTTTTGTTGTTAAAAGGATTTGGAAGGCATGTGAGCTTCTCAAACCTAATCTCACCTAGGTTGGGAATGGTTTCAGATCTGGGCTCTTTCTCAATTCTCTTTGTGGTGGTCTCCTATTCTTAACTTTCATAATGTCTCTTTTGTTATGGTCTCCTAGATTAAAGACATTCGACTCTTTAAAAAGGAAATCAAAGTTATTGGCGATATTTTGTAAGGCTTCCATTAGTTGGATCTCATGCAATATGCTTAAATCAAAATTTCAGCTCAAGAATGAAGATGCAAAGTCAATTTTTGAAATTCAAATTTCCATACCCAATGAATGCCTACACAAAATTGGTATTTCCTCGTGTTCCCAAGTGGAGATATTGGCATTGACCATCTGTTGCGTCCTTTTAACAATTAAAAGTGCATGTTGGTTATCAACTTCTTGCCCCTCAACATGTTTTGGGAGAATCTCTCAATCATTGTAGGAATTGTAGATCCCGAGATGTTGTTTGGCCCTAGAGGTTCGCTAATCCATGGAAAGTTCACATTGAGCCTAAAAAGCCCCATTTTTCTGTTGTATTATTTATTAGGCTCAAGCACATCGAGGTGTTGAGTCCTAGAATTCTATACTTTGAAAATATTTCTCCTTAGGGACTAAGCGATGCTTTCTACAAAATACAATGATTATTGACAAATTTTTCGTGTTGATATTGTTTTTCATATTTGGAAAGATATAAATTTTGCTATTTTTAACAACACTATTATGGATAGAGGCTTCTCTATGACTAATTAAGTTACTATGATTCTCATTATGTTCCTTCAGATATAGGTACAAGAGGAGAGTCCGCTTGGAAGTGGAGTATATACAATCCCCGCTCTCATTGGGGGAATGTTTTGTATATTGTTAGTTGGGTGCTTTTGAATTCTCTGGGAAACTACTCTCTTCAGGGTTGTGGCCGAGGTTTACATAGACTCGACTTTAGCAATTGGGTGTTGTGGTCGAGGTTTACATAGACACAACTTTAGTTGGATGCTTTTGAATTCTCTTTTCGTCATCATCCTTCGCCCAAATCTCGACCCCCTTCACCTACCTGTGGAGATGTTTTTGATTGTCTCGACAGTGGTTGGGATGCTCCCCCAAAGGAAATTCTTGCAATTTGCTTTGGCCATTTCTTCTCATCATGAGAATGAAAATGAAGAGCAATAACAAGACGACAGATGAGACCCCATCTCGGATATAATGCACCCCTCCAACACCAATGACTAGGGGGGACAATCCTGATAGTCCTCCCCCTCCACCGGTTGCCTTGTTAGTTGTTGCATAGTTGTCTTGTTTTTTGTGATATAGAGCTTTACTTTTTTAATTAAAAAGTTGTGCTTTTATTACTGATATGATTGTGCAACTTTGATGTTTCTACTTTGAGGCGAGTTGGCCTTCTTGAGACTTGTTGGCTCGATACGTTTTGCATTCTGAGGTGTGACTCTTTCCCTATAATGTCGTGAGTGTGTTCACTTTTAATTCCTACCTTAAATTTGACATACATTTCACTGTGATGTAGAAGTCTTCTTATTTTTAAAGATGTCAATCGAAAAATCATAACATCTTAGCAATAGGATGAGGATTTTTGAGCTCATTTTATTATGCAATTATTTTCAAGCCTCGCACATTAGTATATCTAGATTCACACCCTTTGTCACTAGTCATGAAAAATATATAGAAAAAGTAATAATTATAATATGTAAAAAATTCCAAAATAAAGGCTTTGAGATTATATCTATCGATGTTTTCAAGATATATGTATTTAAGATATCTATACTAGGGGAGACAAACTAGTCACCCTAACTTTAAGGGCATCCTGAAAACAAATGGGGATACGATGGACCGCAAAAATAATGTGCCACGTTAAAAATTTTGTGGCAAATTCAAAAATATTTTTTTCCACCTAGACGTCGCATCACGCTCCAAGTGGTGGGCCTAAAATCCAACACACATTGAAAAAGTCAAAATTTGACGGTGAACTAGCGGATAACCCTTCTCGCCTAAAACAATGCATGCTCTCATTTACTATCTCTCTCTTACCACTTTCACCAAATTCTTTTTTTATAATGCACACAATTATTTCAATGGTGCCTTGGCCATGTATGAATTTATTTCAATGGTGTCTTGGCAACAACACAAAAGGATATCTGAAAAACATTTCTCTTAATGTTGATGAAGATTTGATTGCTTATGAAGTATGTCGCATTGAATCAACTTTCCTACTCCTCCTATAGCAAGTTGAGAATGCAACTCATTTGCTTAGCATAAATCTTGATGAAAGTTTTGAGTTTCTTTCTCCGTGGAAAGGAAATGAACGTGTGGAAGATTTTGCACATTTTCCACCTGCTTCTACGCTAACTTTTGTTGAGAGTTATAAAGATGTTGATGTGATCACTTTGTTAGCTTCCAATATTCAAATTATCTCGTGTTCTTCTATTGAACAAATGAAGATATTATGGGGTCCTTAGATCATCTTCTTGTCCAAACCTTATTATTACTAATCTATATTATAAGGCTCAAAGGATTATATATGTGCATATATGGGAACCAATGTCACTCCCTTACATTGTTGATTGTGAGGATTGCTCAAGTGGTCCTCTTAAATATGCATGCCCTAAGCTTGTAAAGTAGGTACTCATCCATAATATGACTCTACCATGATTCCAAGATGAAATTAGGGCTTCAACTCCACGCTCATGAGAAAATTCATAAGTCCCTATATTTGAGCAATTGTCGCTACCACATGGGAAACCAATGTCACTCCCTTACATTGTTGATTGTGAGGATTGCTCAAGTGGCCCTCTTAAATATGCATGCCCTAAGCTTTTAAAGTAGGTACTCATCCATAGTATGATTCTACCATGATTCCGAGATGAAATTAGGGCTTCAACTCCACGCTCATGGGAAAATTGATAAGTCCATATATTTGAGCAGTTGTCGCTACCTTTGGGAGCTTGTAAAATATAATTTTAACTCATTTTAAACTCGTACAAATGTCAGTAAACTATCTAAAATGCCCCTAAACCTAAACAAGGACTATATGTTTTCCCAAAAAAGACATTGATTATACAATTTATATCATAAAAACTTTATGCCGAATGTTGAAATCCTGAAAAATACCTATAAACCGACCACATTAGATTATGAAAAACTATCTTCTAAACCGCGACTCATGAAGATGTAAGACTAGTTCCATAAGGTCTACAGTGACACTAATTTCTTATATTTACTAAAATAAATTTGAAGTATAAGAAATAATAAAGTATAAAGAATAATAACTGGAAAACTTATACTTTAACAATTATTTTAGTGAATGTATACCTTTCATAAACACATATACTACACAACTATCAGGAACGCGTACACGTTATAGCTGTTATCTCCGTTTTGAGTTCACGGTAAAATGATCAGATAACCCCTGCGAAATTTTTTTAAAGCTGGTTTTTGCAAAATTTCTTCTTTAAGAGAAAATCGGGTTTTCGGGGTTTTACCGACAAGTCGACATGAGTTTTAAATGTTTAATGTCTTGTGTTTTCCGAAACTTGAAGCCCGCTTCAAGTAGAGTCAATTTGGGTTTTCGGACCTTCGGCGCATCGGAACATGCCTTATCCAAAGCATGTTTTGTGTCGCCTGTCTCCCGATACCCAAAGTCCGATTTAGTCCTTCATGTTGGGTTTTCGGAACGTTGAAGCATCTAAACATCTCATGCTCTATGTCTTGTGTTTCCCGAAACCCGAAACCCGAATTGTTCTAAGCACCTTTGTATCGGGTTTTCGGACCTCTCGAGCATGCTGACATGGCGTTAATGCCGAGTTGTCGGGTGAGTTGGCACGTGCCAGCCGAGGTGTATTAATTGCGAATTTTCTTATAAATATGCGGATTTACACGTCATTTTTACCGGACGTATTTTTAACTCGGGGATTTTCGTACATGCTCTTCCAATCTCGAAACCCGAAAGCTCGCCTGTGCCCTATTGAATCGCCTGTTTTCAATCTTTCCTTTCTCTGGTTGAAGGTATTTCTCTTTCCATTCTTTGTTCCTAGTCTTTGTGGATTGATTGCGCGTAGGATTCTTCTCATTTTCTTGCTGGATTTTGAGGGATTTTTATTCTTCTTCTTTTTGGAGTTGTTTTCTAAAAGGGGTTTAGGTCTTAGGGTTAATCTCTTCGAAATTTCCACTTGGTGTTATTTCCTCAAATTTTATTATGTGCTTGGTACATGAATGGTTAAAAAGAGATGGCATGTTTGAAATTCAACAAAAAACCCTGTTTTTCTCTTCTCGGGTTTTGAAGGCTATTGTGCAGTGTCGAAGACCCGAAGTATATTGAAGGTTTGGCTTATCGGACTTTCCAGAGTTTCCGACATCATCACAAGTGTCGGGCTTTCTTCAGTTTCCGACATCATCACAAGTGTCGGGCTTTCTTCAGTTTCCGACACTCTCAGCGCATCGGGTTTCTTGGATTTCCTGACATCCTCGCCAGTGTCGGACTCTTCCATTCTTCCGACATATCCAGTAGATCGGGTTTTTCACAGTGCTCGACATCCCCTGATCTTCGGAACTTTCTTCCTTCGACATCCTTCATGTTGGACCCTGGTCCATCTCAAGAAAAGACAGAGAAGTCGGGAAGAATGAAATACAAGTTTAAAAAGGTGGAGTCTTCATCATATATTGATTGCAACTACGACATCCGAGATACAGAGCTCGGGAATATAGATATTGAAGATTTCTGGAGCAGAGTAAGGAGTTCCTCCCAAACTCCGTGGATGAAATCTATAGCCGATAGTGGCTTGCCTCTCGCAGCGGGTTTTCCCATGTCCGCTCAGTGTCCGGAATTCATTTTGGCCTGTGCCTCCAGTTATGACTCGGCTTCTCATTCTGTGAAAAGTCAGGCAGGTGAAGTAGTGATCAAATTGGACGGAGGTTACTTTGATGATCTCCTCAGACTGCCCAATTTTGAAGAGTATGGAGACTTGGACATCAAGTCAGCTCAGAAAGCCTGGGACAACGATTAGGAAGACTGCATCAAGCATGTAAATAAAAAGTTCCTGATCAAGGCCAAGCCGGCTGTCTCCAGATTTCCAAGACTTATCCCCAGGAGTGATTTCATCCAAGAGATCAATGACATCATCACTCTGCTGAGTCGGGTTTTTGGTTTGCCCAAATCGAATGTATTCCAAGGGTGGATGTATCAATTCATGATCACCATCAAGAAGAATCAGCAAGGGATTGACTGGGGCACTCTCATTAGCAATGAGATTGATTCCCAAATGACAACGGTCTTGTCAACGGGGAAATTTTATATGTCTTCATATGTCACATATGCAGCGGCCGGGATGAGGAACTATCCCGGATTGGATACTAAGGGAAGCAGGACGGGGAGTCATGTGTATCAATACTTCCCTCAACTGACAAGGAAGGGATCCCAAGATCAATTCAGAAGGGTGAATGACTCCTTATATGAAAACATCTGCAGGCTAAACCCTGAATTGAGGAAGACAAGAGTCTCAGATGAGGCTTGGGCTGAAGTTTCCAAATGGGGATGTGTCTTCTTACAGTTCAAGAAGTTCACATATCTACGGGTGGTCATGTACTCAGGGGATCCTTTTCGCCTGCCCCGATATCCAGGAGATAAACTGATATTGATGGAATTGGTTAGGCAGCTGTTGGATTTCCATAAATTCCAACAAAGTAAACATAAGGCTGTTGTATCCTTCCCAATTTCTATTGGGAGATACACTTGCTCAACAGTGGTGAAGGCTAAAAATGTTATCCATGAGCTTCAGGACAAGCTGAGGAAGCATATGAAACCTCGAGACGGTTTTGACATCCGAGGAGTGCTCAGGGCGTATGGAACCCTGCATCTGCACAGGCCAAACACAGAGGATATTTGGGTTGATCTGCGTAATGAGGTTGCTGTTCGCAGAAAGGATAATAGCAGATTGACAATTGCTGAGATTCAAACACTTGAGCTTGCTGATTTACCCAAAGGTACCAGTGACAATGAAAGTGTTTTGGATCTTTCCTATGATGGACTAAATGAAGATCAATATGTTTTCCCACCTATTGATTGGTCAATCAGTGAAAAAGCCTCTATTACAGATAGGTCGGCTCTAATTCTTGCACGCACCAAAGCATGGCTCTCCTCTTGGGGAATGAATTTTAAAGATGATAAGTTTTCAAAGTTGGCTGATTCAGAGGCGGGGCCCTCCAAAAGGGAAAAGGACAGAAAATCTTCTAGGGGGCCTATAAAGGTCAAGATTGTCAAAAAGAGGAAAGAAAGAGAAATCTCTTCAATTGTTTCTCCAGTATAAACGGTGAATGTGCCAGAATCACCAACGCCACCAGAAATAGGAGAAATTACTTTGGAAGGAGAAGGAAGTCAGCCTCTGGTTTCACCATTTGCTGATTGCTCAACTGAAGAAACCTTATCTCTTGCATCCAAGGCTTTGGAGTCTGAATCTGTGCCTCTTTCCTCACAACCACTCCTACCTCCTTATTCTCCATCAACTTCTTCAGTAATGGCCAGTATTTTCTCTGGACTTTCACCCCTCTCTGCTGGTACCCAAGTGATCACCAACACGCCCCCTCCTGTGCCTCTTTTTATTGGATCTACTACCACGTTGGTAACTATTCCTCCTCCACTAGTAGAATCTTCTCCCCTTGAGAGTATGATACCAGCTTTTACAACCGTGGCAACTCCCTCTGATACACCGCAATGGCTACTCGAGCAAACTCCGAGGAAGAGGAAGGTGATTGTGCCCCTACCAGCCTTTGATTTCAACTCACTCAAGGCTCCTACTGCTAAATCAGGCAAGAAACCCAAAACAGTTTCAAGGGTTTTGGTGGACGCTTCAGGAGATAAGTTCGCAGAGATAGCCACTCCCGTGACTGACAAAACTAAAGAGGACATAACAGCCTCTGATTATCAGATAACCAGGGTGGCTCTAGGAAGAGTGACAGCAGAAGGGGCACAACAAGATGTGCGAGATGCCACAAACGTGTTGTGCCAAAAGTTGAAAGAAACAAAAGACAGCAGAGATGAGCTTAAAAGGAAAGTGGAGCAGTTGACTGAGGTTTTGCTTAAACTCTCAAAACCCCTTGAATCCGTACCACCTTCTTCTGTTCCTGTCGGATTCGATTTCTCATCGGTGCCTACAATTGAGAAGATTGCTAAAAAAGGAAGGGTGGTCGATGAATGGATCCAAAGGTTGCTCCAACAGGGGAAGGAAGTGATACAAGGCGTTGTGAAAGTTCATCAATCTGTGGGGGACATTCAGAAGGATGGAGAGAAGATGGATGAGGAGTTTTCTCAAGAAATTGGACATCTTGATTTGACTTATGAAGCTCTCCAAGTATTAAAGCAAATACCAGCACATCTCTTGGTAGAAGAAGGTATTCTCCCACATACGGATAAGCATTTCCAGCTGACCAAGGCCATCAGGTTCAAAGTAAAGATTCTCAATGAAGCCTGCGGTAAGTTGAGAGAATCAAGGGATAAATTGATTGATGGGAAAAGTGATCTAGAAGAAGAATTGCTGAAAATTTGTCCAAAGGTGTCAGTGGGGAACTCAGGTATACTATCAGCAGATGATCTCTTCAAAAAATTCCAAGAGTCTGTTCAGCATGAATCAATGCACGGATTTGGTATTGAGATCATTGATCAGTTTGTAAGGATTGAACATTCTTTGGAGGCCTTGAGAAAGCTCAGCAAAGGATTGAAAAAGCTTCCCGACAATGCCAGCGATACTCATGAAACTTGCAAAATTTGGAATGATCATTCCACTGCGCCTGATGAGAACGAGATGCAAGGCATAATTCGGAAGTTCCAAGAATTTCAGAACAAACAGTCTCAGCCGAAGGAAGAAAAAGATGAAGGAGCAAAGGATGACGATTCAGACTAAGTTCCAATGTTTCATGTCATTTCAATCTTGAAATTGACATGTCTTTTTCATTTCTGTTTCATCACATAGGAAGTAAATTTTGACTTGGTCTCCTGCGTGAGAGTCAAGCAAAATAGAACTCTATTTTAAAGAACACTATTTTCTAGGATTTATCCTATTTTCTCTCGTTTCCTTTTATTATAAATAAGGGATGCTTATGCATTCCAAAGGGTTGAGATTTTTGTAATATTCGGAGCTATTGGAAAGAAGAAAAACTTTGTGTTTTCGTTCGATCATTTCAAAGAATAGGAGTTGATATTATTTTACAAACTTTGTGTTGTGGGATATATCTTTCTTAAGACATTGTTCTTACGTTCATGATCTAAAGCTATTCTTTGCATAGCATCTTATTGTTTCTAATCATCTCAGAAATTATATTTATGATCTAAAGCTCGTATGATTATTTCGTGCTCTGCGTTTACTCGAAAGAAAATACGTTTCTCTCATTTCCTTTCCATTGTGCTTCTTTCATTGTAATAGTTTCTAACCTCGTTCATTTACGAAGGCATACCTTTGAATCGTGTGAATGCGGATTTCGGGATTTTATCCCAACCCCCAATGGTTAGATTAGTGTGAATACTGTATATATTGTTTTCGCTGTGTTTTAGATTAGTAGCAAGCAGGCAGCCTCACCTGTCTTTGAGGAGGGATTTAATCCCATATACTGTGGTTGAACCTCATATTTTGGGTTGACAAAATATCCAACCAACAATAGCGCATACGCGTTTTGGTTCGGTAATTACCGAACTTGGAATTTTAAAGCGTGAATGCACTTTTACAAACCGCATGTGTTTTTCTTAAAATCGCATTTTGGCCACATTTTGGACCCCAACTCCGTGCACGTACCTGACTTTTTGATTTGAATAAATTGAGATTTTGTCGTTATATTCGAGCTTGTTGCTAACTTGTCCTAGGTAGGATGATGTATTGAGGTATACGATGCCAATTAATTGCTTTTATCATTAGTGCTTGGTTTAGATATGGTGTTAAGGATATTATTGGTCTAATATTTACATGAATTATATTTCAGATATATTGTGGATAGTTAATCATAATGGTTAGTTGATTTGGATAAACATTATTTTGTCATCTCTTTATCTTGAATAGGCTAACCTGACTTGGCAAGTTGTTGTGTTTGGCCCGTGAGCCCAATTCATGGGTATTATTATCATCATTTAATCTCGACATGCTAATAGTGGATCTTGATGGATTTGTAGAATAATTTGTAGCTTGTATAAGACTTGTGAAACATACCATGGTTGATTGTTGTAATTTCTAACATCTTGTATAATGAACGAATGAAATTGTTATTATTTGATTATTGCTTATAAATGGCTTGATTTCTTGAAATGTGTGTGATTATTTCATTTGGCATATTTTATCAAGCAAGTATGATGTTTTTCAATTGAGTGTGCAAGCAACAAGTTTAAACCATTGGAGAACGTGGGGCTCGGGGGTTGCACCTCCAAGATTGCACAATAGGTCATTTGGGCCAAATCCTCACCCCTTAATCGATCGGCTTTACCTTACTGATCTTTCTCTTAGATGGAAATGAGAAATCCATCATCCTTGTATGTGTTTTGTCATTTGGTTTGGTCACCTTGGTTTGTTGTCTGCTTTTGATTCATTTGCGTATTAGTTATTCTAATCACTTGTTTAAACCAATTTTATGGGTTTAATGTTCGTGTTATCTTGTTTTAGGAGGTTTAGGCCACCTAATCATGAACTAGGTGGGGTCCACCACCTCTCAAAGTGTGCCACTTCCCAATCCCGAATTTGGGCTAAAAGTGGAATTTCAAAGGAGGTGTTTTGCTTGTTGGGGGTCACACTTACACCAAAATGGACCCCTTAGATCCTACCTATGGGTAGGGGGGACCCTTTTCAAAGTTCAAAAGGGATTTTCCCTCCCATTTGAACATCTTTTGTCCCCATCTTCATTATGAGTTTGTTCTTATGAGCCAATTGGGGATTGGGAGAAAAATTATTTTGTTTTAATTATATTTTGTTAAGATTCTTCTCCATTAAGACTCTTGTCTTATTCATGAAAGGGACTTGGGGTGGAAAGGATTTGAGAAGGAGATGGGTGACACATGCCACCATCTCATAGGTTGGTGTTTCTAAGTTGCTTCTTACTTAATCCACCATTTTGGACGGAGTAGGGACTTTTCCATTCTTTTTTCTTACTTGGGAGCTTATGGGGAGCTAGGAAAGAGAATTGAACTTTTGGAGGTCTGGGCATGCAATTTGGAGTTTGGATTTATTGCTTGTGAGGTAGGTCTCACAACTTTTACTTCTTGTTGATCTAGCATGGAATTATGATTGTTTTCTTGCTTGTGTTTGAAATGTTGAATGGTTATGCAGAAAATTGTTTGGTTGTTTCGATTCCTTATTTCCTCCATTCTTTTCCCCTTTGGAGGTAGCGTGAGATAAGGCCTTGGGAGGTTTGATGGGGCCTTGGTGGTTTGAGGTCATTTGGCAAGGTTTTGAGACTCATTTGAATGTCTGGAAATGTGGATACCATGGATCTATTTTACCCCCTTTCCCTCTTGGGAAGTATTGAGCTTTTATGTGTGTGGTAATGGTTTTGAACTTAGTTTGCTTGAGTGTAAGTTTAGTGTTATATTTTTCTTCACTCTTTGTGTGCATCTCGAAGGCGTGCTTCCTCTTTTTTCCATGGGCTTGGAGGGAGGCTAGCATGCCCTCCTTGTTGGGAAGTGGCATGTAATGATTTCAATATATTGGGTGGATAACCAAACATCTTCCTCTTGTGGTCTTTGGAGATTTTTCTGATGGACTTGGAGATTACATTTCTTGCTTGGAGATAAGGAGGTTTCATTCTAAAATTTGACATGTTGTTCCCATTTTTATGGAGGCTTTTCCTCTTGCATTTTGAGTTGTCTTCTTGTAGATTGTAGGAGAACAATGATTGTAAGATGGTTTGTTCTAGATTTGAAGATCTTGTTGTTATTCCTTGTACAACCCTTGTTTTAAAAGGAAGAAAGTGTGAGTATAGTTTTCTTGTTTTCCCATGTTTATGTAAGTTATTATGAAATGGTGAGCTTAGTGTGATTCCCCTTGTAATTCTTGTATTAGAAAGAACTAAGTTTGTAAGATTTTGTGAAGTGGGGTTCTCATTGTATCTTGTTTCTCCATTAGTTTTGTCATGGCATCAAACCCTTGATCTTGTATAAATATTGTTCCCTTGTATTAACCTAGAATAATAGGTGTGGCAAGACAAAAAAAAAATGAAGCCATTTCGAATATGAATAAAATTGCAAAACATTTCTTTGGTTAATGGTTGGTTTTGGTAGAAAGGAGAAAAGCGAAATCAATATATTGTTGGAAAGGCTATAATGCGACGGGTTTCTGTGTCATTTTCCTTATTATGTGATCCCTTGACTCATTTTTTATAAAGAAAAAGGGAGATTGAGATTCTTGCTTTTACTTCGTCCAAATTGTCATTTGGAAAAAAAAAACACAAGGGAACATGAAACTCTTCATTTAAATATTTTCTGACATTATAATGAAGATGTGACTCAAGTAATGCTAAGAATGTATTCGTTTATAGATCGGTATTGTCCTTAACATCTACTTCTTGAGCTCTAACATCAGTTTCACAACTGTCAATTTTTCTTTTATAAATAGATTACAAAGAAGATACTAATTGCCTTAAGGATTTATAAGTGAATGTAAGTGTAATCAAACCTACAACAAATGTATATTATGTCATAGCTTATATTTGTTGGTTTGTCACTTGTTATAGATCTTCAGTGAAATATTTTATTTCCAACTAGAATTAGTTTAGATATGAGTGTGAATAGGTTATATATACAAGACGTGGGGCTCTTCCTAATGGACTTCTTATAGTTGATGAGAGTATACACATATATGTATATGAATAGATTTTTATTGTTTCAATCTTTTATCAAATCTAAAGTAAATAATGATGATATTGGAGGTCGTAGCCAGGCCGCGACCCCCCTCCAAACAAACTTTGGGACTTGTTTTTGGGTGTGTCCCATTTTAATGCTCATACCTTGGCTTAATCTTTTAACTTATAAGATTTTAACAATGCACAATCCATGTTTTGGACATTGGCCATATATATATATGAACTTGTGTCTCTCTTCTTTTAAACCGCCAAAGGAGGCCATGGCTGCCTTACATCAAGGTTTTATATATATATATATATATATATATATATATATATTCCATGTTTTGGACATTGGCCATATATATATATATGAACTTGTGTCTCTCTTCTTTTAAACTGCCAAAGGAGGCCATGGCTGCCTTACATCAAGGTTAGAAAAATAAAATTATATATATATATATATATCAAGGTATGTATGTATGTACATATACGTATATATATGTACACATATACGTATATATATACATGTACACACACACACACACACACATCCACCGATTTGAAATTATAAATTTTGGAATATGCTTTAAAATATACAATAGAGTAAACATATTTTGATATATACACACAATATATCTCCATTAAATTCACACAAGGTTTGAATAGAAGCAAACATTGAAAAATAAGCAAACATTCCTTCATCTTCCTCTATGACTTTCTTCATAAACCTGCAAATGCAAAAAAAAAAAAATTGAGAACGAAATAGAACAAACAAAAAATGCAATAGTCAAGATATTTAGGGTTTTTGGCCTTTACCCCATATCTATGGTGTAAGATCATTTGATCCTAAGGTCCTCATTAAACCTAGATCCTTCCACTTGTTTAAGGGACCCATTAGGTGGACCTTTACAATTAGATTTACAAATAGGATTCCTTTGTATTTCCCCCTTCTTCTTAAAATGGGGTGAATTTATTTAATTTGCAAGTGTATTAAGAATTGTATTTTGGTATTAGGAGCCACTTAACCCATTGTGCAGTCAATTAAATTAAATTGACCTTTTTAAAGGGGGAATGACTTGATAGATTTAACTTTTAAAAAAACTACAAGGCCAAGATGAATTGTTTTTCCCTCGTATTAAGTAAAGTAAACGGTTAGTGAAACAAAATAATTTCACCTCTTAGCTAGATTAACTATGGTGAGGAAATATTGTAACCCACAATAGTCCGTACTTAAATCATTATTTGGAAGACACTTGTGATTTAATCTCTCTCTTGTATGTAAGTAAGGTCACAAGTTTTGATGTTATCTTATCATAAGAGTTTTGGTGTGTGATAATTGAACCTAAATCACATGGGGTACGATTTTATTTCCCTAGTATATTTTGTGTTGTGTAAACAAATTCCATCACTTTACCAAGTGATTAAACGACGACTTTTAATCAACTTCTTACAAACTCAACCAAAAAAATTGTCCCAAATTTCATGGGGATGATGAAATGATTGTATGGGCCTTGTTGGGTCACAAAATCTTGGGCATGACAGTTTCTCTCGATCGCAACTAGACACGTGTTTCTCTCAACAAATTGCCATCAAACTGTTTCCACGCTTCACTCTAGTGTATAATGCCCACAATCTCATTCATGTCCTCCTCGGTTTGTGTTACTCAATTTGTGCCCCTGTTGTAGGGCTTCCTCAAACTATACTTCGAAATTTGTACTTCTTTTGCCAATCTTCCTCAGATTCTAAACACTTTCGAACACTAGTGGTTCTCATACCAGTGTTAGAAAATGTAGACGAGGAAAGAAATGAAGAGGAATTGGACTACACACCAAATGAATGTGTCCTTTATTTTATTAAGTTGGGAGTATAGTTACAATGCAGTTTGGAACAGTTCTGAGACAGTTCATAACTAATTACAGTTTATGTCTAACATGTATGTCTATAAATATATTCATTATACTCAATACAAACTTCAAATCTATGTCAAAATTGAACATCAGTAAATTTCACAGCAAATGACCTGAGATAGATGGTATACAACTAGCAGATGAGTACGTATTTTCCAACTCATAATGGATGAAATGATCCCTCAGAACAAAATTTGCATTGAATGATAATACCTATTACACGAGTGATATCACCACATCAACCTGTTTCCATATGAGTACAGACACCCTGTTAAAGTACAACAAAGGAGCTACTTAAGCACAATGACACTCACGCAACATGATCTAGAAAAAATCAGCATAATAGTGTTCTTTATAATATGAAATATGCAAAAAGAATAGTCTGGTACAAGGTACTGTTCTAGATGCATTTAGATAAATCCCAAGACAAAGTTCTTCTGCACGTCCCAGTAATCTTTTGCTTCCTTCATCCTCTCTGCCCGCTCCACATAGAACCTTTCCTTCCAATATTTTTTGCACCTGTTGGACAAAACAGTACAATATTTAGATATTTTTGTTTTCATAAATACTACATACCTATAACCAGATATATTTAACAAACTAAAGGTAGCATTCCACGATTCTAAACAATTCGACCAGTCAAATAGCCATCTCACAAAATAGGTGCATAATTCATAGGTTGACAAATACAACTATTAATAACAACCCAGAAAACCCAGGTGAAGAAAACAAGTTTTTTATGCACCAAGAATTTGCATTACTCGCACCTTTTCTTTACAAGCAAATTCAATTCCGCTAAATGCACCGAGTCTGCATAAACACCAGTCTGCATTCACAACAGCTAGATTTCATTAGTGTTTCAAAATTCATGCCCCGAACTTCTCTAACATACACATCAAAGTAGTCAAATTTCAGAAAATAAATATGAAATGCTGCCCGATGCAAAGAACATGAAAATTTGAATTTGGTTGGATTTGGTACTTAAGAAGGCTACCCATGAGTGCAAAATAGAAGCGAGTAATATGAATAGATGGATGCTGATGCAAGGGAACCAAAGCTCAATGACTTGGCGAGTTTACAGCCAAGTTATATTTTAGAATCATCAAGCATCAAATGTGAATCATTTCCATGGTAAGTGTCAAATTGGTAAATTGTATCATACCTGTCTACATAAGGGACACCTCATAAAAGATTTTGCAGCCTTGACTCCTTCAATCATCGGGACAGAAGCAGCAGTACAAGCACAAATGTTACAAAAAAGATGCCCACATCGCAAAGATACAGGTTCAAACACAATATCCTGCAACACCAACACTGGAATGTGATGAAAAAGGGCATTCCAAGAACATGAGCAACTATTTCTTAAGAGAAGGGCTCAATTGAAGAGGGTATGTTTGAAACCAAAATTTATAACTATTAAATGGAATAACTAGCTGTTAAATATATTTATTTTATCGTCAATAAGTGGCTCCAATCACAACAAATACATAACATCACATACTAAGAAATACCTTTCAATATTTGGAAAATGGGTGAAAAGATGCAATCTTACCAGGCAAATTGGACATGTCAGATTAAATTCCACCTTTACAGATTCCGACAATGTGCACATAATAATAGGTTCACTGCCACTTAAATCACATGAGCATTTACAAATCTCTTCGCTGAAAACTCCATGCTTTGAATTTTTCGTATTGATCTGGAAGGCACTCAGTTCAATGAGCCATGGAGACTGCAATAACTCGAGGTGTTTAGCCTGCAGTATTCTCCTGAAGTTCATACCATTTTCAGAGCAGTGCACCTGCAACACAGATTGAAATTCAAAATACTTCTCAACATAGACAATATTTAACAGTAAGTTGTAACAAAAGTTTGCAATGGTAAGTGTTGATCTAACTTACTTTGTCATATTTCTTCAAAATTTTGTGAACAGCAATGGAATTCATTGCAACATAATTAATTAGGTTCTGACCTTCTTGAATCATTGTCAAATAATCATCACCAAAGCAGTGTCTCATGCGCCGTAAATATCGGTGAAAACCCGAGGCAAGATGCATATGCAATAAATGTCGGGCACGTGAACTAAAGCAATCGGCTACAGCTGATATTTCGTTTGAGAGTTCAGAGAAAAATTTCTGGCCACAAACTGTCCACACACAAACACTCTTAAAAGATACCCCTTTAAAGCTCTCATCAGAAATCATAAATTGTACTTCAATAATATTAAATTAAACAAGAATATTAAATATATCTGTACAGAGAAATCAGAGGTAACACTCCAAAGACAGAAACTTACCAAGCAAATTATACAATAATAGACCACTTAAAGTCACAAGGACAACCAACTAGAGCTTTCTTTTGCAGCCAGAAACAAAAGACATAAACCTGAAATAGTAACTAGTTAATGTAAGGAGATTCTCCACAGCTATTCCCAGGAGGGAAGCAACTTTCCATACCTGGTGATGATATAACAGTTGTTAAGGACTTCATGGACAAAAGGAGCCGTTTGATTGGAATATATCCTGTCCTATATTAAGATAAGTGTGGGTGCTGAGGCAGGTTTCGGATTAGATATGGCTCCAATTCAATTCCAAAATGTAGAAATTTAAAAGATACGGTTTTCGGAAAAAATGCAACAGAAATGTTTTAATCAACATTTCCAACCAAGTTATGTGGCCCATCATCAAGATAACTGATAAGATTACATGCTGGGGCTCCTTACACAGATAAACCTAAGAAGCCGATTCAGGTGTGATACGGGTACAAAGTATCTGGTATGTGGGTACGGCAAACTTTTTTGTTGCCTTGGGTATGTCTTGGGTGCGTCCATACAAATAATATTTACAAAATATTTACAAAATAAAAAAATACAGAAATTATAGCCTAATAAGTAATAAATCCGAAAGTAGAGACATTTATCAATAACCATATAATATGCATATAAAAAACAAAATAACCACAAAAATGAAAATATTATCCGAATGCCAAATGTCATAATAATCAAATTTTAGGGTTGGAATTAGTTTTTTTATTATATTTTGTGTTTTTATGCTGTATTTTTTATTGTAAAACTTTTTTTTTTAAATGTAAAAAAAAACATTTTTTTTGCTGTGGGTACCTCCCGGTACATCTTGGGCATACAGGTAAGCCCAGGTATGTCTGCAGATGTACCCGGGCATACCTGTACGCCCAGGTCATACCCAAGGGGTACCATACCCATACCACGTCCCAGGGGTGTACCCAAGTTGGGTACGAGAATGGGGGGGAAGTACCGACTTCATAGAGATAAACCAATCAATATAACACAAGGAAGAGAAAAGCATAAGTGAATAATATTTAATGCCATTACATAATTTCTATTATAGTATTCATTATTATGAGCTTTTAAGTAAATAACTTATGGGCTGCCAAGAATCACTAAGTTCCAAACCATCGTCACTAATGAGATTGTTTGCATATTCGCCAATTTTTATTGCCTTTTTCACCGTACTTTTCATAAAGTGTGTGTTCCTTAAGTATTTTTGCTTCTCCCAAATGAATATCATGTGATGTCCTGCGAGCATGTTCTGCAACAGCGGAGTTCTTGATGCAATCTCAATTTATGTCTAATCAATGTTCTTTAAATCTTTGCTGGAACAATCTTCTAGTCTCTCCAATGTCAGGCCAACCACATTCACAGTCGATGTGATAAACACCACAAACAAGATTGGGCTCTATTGCATCTTTTAAGGACCTTGTCATGTTGTCAATTTTGTTTTGCAAAATAGATATTGCTTTTACCTTATGTTGTCCAGGAGTTCGATTTTGAAACTGAATGGAAGAAATGCCTCAGATGACTCCCGAGTCTCCATAACTCTTTGAGGGAGTAAAGCCATTCTCCTTACCACATTGTTGAAGACCTTCAACATCTGTTTCATGCCTATTCCATTTTGAAGACTAAATGTCTTTTATCTTCCTCAATGTGATCGGCATCTGATAGTCTGAAAGATCTGTTGGTGAGGGTATAAAGGACACCAATGTTTCGAGAAGAATGATGGTGTGATGAGGCCTGCAGATAAAGATTTGGTTACTTGTCTAGACAAAACCCATTCTTCTTTCTGGCTATAAGGACATCTGAGAGAGGAAGAAATCCATTGCTTTCTAGCTCTTTGGTGAATTGTATACTTGGGCAGATGTTGTTGAGATACGAATGTCCTTCAAATCTGTTTGATCCTTGTGTGCAACATATATTCATGTCATCTATAAATCTTTTCCACCATTTGGGTTGCGGCTGAAAGGAAGCCAATGCTTTTTCTTCGAACTTTTCAATGAATATATTGGCTAGAACAGGTGATAAGGGAGACCTCATAGCAACTCCTTCAATCTGCTTGAATAACTCTCATTGGAATGAAGTTGGATCTAAGGCACAAATCAGCAAAGCTAGCAGTTTCCTCATCTGTTATGCTACTAACAAAAGTGATGGCCTCAAGCAACAGCATTTTAGGGGATAAAGCAAAAGAATCAATATGGATTGCGAAAGCTTGAAGTCTTTAAATGTAGAAATTGTCAAATTACATGATTGAAATTATATATTTCTGTCTTTTGACAATCTGCCATGCACAACAATATTTATAAAATTCAAAAGGTGGGATCTGTGTTTTGATTTTTAAAACAAGGTGGGATTGAGGCCTACTTGCCTAGTAACCTCTGGTTGTCTTTTGCTTTTGTGTATGAAGGCTTCTCATCTGCAAGACATTGTCTTTTCCAACCTAGCATGCTGTAGATAATGGAAACTAGTTCCCAGGATACAAAACAATTCTGGATTACTGGAACTGTCCAGGTGCAAGAGAATTCCATCATCTTCGATTTCTCAACCGCAAGACAAAGAGGTAGTACAAACAGAACCCACAAAAATCATCTCTTAAAAGCGAAAAATCTTAAACCAGCTGTCACTACGATAATAGGCACAACTTCATAAGATTTTGTTGTAAAGTATGGATTCATAGATTGAATAACATATTGAGCAACCTGTTTGCAATAGCAATATCAGTCTTCGAAGATTAAAATTGGATATCAATGCAGAGTAAGTCTAATGGAAGACTTTAAACTAGCTATTGCACCTGTCGGTGCAGTTGTAAGGCCAATAGAAAAGATAGAGAAATAAGGTGATGTAACTTATTCAAACTGTATATGAAGTGTTAAAATCCAATCCAGTTGTCTTCTCCACTGCCATTATTTTAACATTCCATAGCAAAAATAGCCCTGAACAATGAGCCCCTGAAAAACATCAACCAAATCTTCTGTGTCCTTTCATTTCTCTTTATAAAAATATATTACAAATATGAACCCGATCCATGTTTTGGAGAACTATGTTAATAGACACAACCGATACTATACTTCATTAATTATCATTTACATAGGTAACACCCGATAGGCTAATTTGCCTTACTATAGCACCACAGGTGTGGTAGCTACTAATATTAGTAATTCATTGACGAAACCAAAGACTTACAAGAACCTAACCGTTAATCTCATATTAATCTTTCCCATAAACAGGTTTCAGTCCGAGACAAAGAGAAGCTTTATTGAGGCAATCATTAGAATAGCAATATCAGTCTTCAAAATTTAAAATTGGATATCAATGCAGAGTGAGTCTAATGGAATTTTATTTTATTTTATTTTGAACACGTGACGCTCAAGGACAACGCATGCGCCAACTTATTCATCCCACAAATTCAATCCTTGACCGTTCAAGGGTTACCACAAATGTGCACTATGCAGCGGTCACATTTTGGCTACTCGCGATCCCACTATCTGGAGAATGCTCTAACGCATGGACGGAAGTAGAGGCGACATCCCTGCACCCGAATCCAAAAACATCTTAATTATATGTGTAAAACAGCAACAAATAAGTAATAGATCAGCATTGTTTCCCGATCTCTACATGCACTGTATCTCACAGTCAGATTTCTTAGAGTACAAATAAAACCAGAAACCTGCAACAAGGCATCTGGGTCTCTTCTCGGTGACCCTCTAAAGCCATTATCATATTAGACTGCTCGAAGGAAGCTATGGTTCGTCTGCAGCAGGAAATACACTGTACAAGGAGAAATGTCATTCGTAAAACGGAAAGGGAATTTTCTGAACTCCAATTCATAGCCATAATGGCAAGCAGAGATTGTCAGTTGCGCAAAGGATGATGATCAGTGTTGCTGCCCCAGTAAGCAGTAGCCAATTCCTGCATAACGACTTAAACCTAAATCATTGATGCCGAATGTTCATATTGTTCAACAATATCAAGCCTGAAGGAACAAGGGCTTTACAATCTTAAAGCTTCAGCTTTGCATCCGGACCTCTGTTTATATAAACTATGGTTCTCAATCGACCAAATTTTAAGGATTTTTAAGCTACCCGTGTCCCATTTGAAAGAGAGATGTTGACAAACAGGAAAGGCACATCATAACATTTTTAGTACCCTAAATTTTTAGACCATTTGAAAGAGAACTCTTGACTAACAGAAAAGTCACACTATACTGCTTGAGGGAGTACTATCCTTCCCCATACAAGCAGCAGAGTCGAGCAATTCTTTTTTAAAAAAGCACAGAGCAAGAAATCTAGTCCATAATTGGAAGGAAGGTTTATGAATACTCATAGCTACTCTGTCGCAGCAAGAACATACTCGACCCAAATAACCCTTGGTCTGGCACGCACTGATATGTTTTTGAACCTGCCTCATTAGCCAATACCAGACATTTGTATGTTCTAGCTATCATTCAGACTCTTCTCTGCAATGGCCTAGACCCAGATGCATCTCTGTCTTCCACCACATTTGATTATTACATCTAATACAGATCGATCTTAACTCCAAATCTGACATTATTCAAAAGACTGAAGGTTTCAATCGCAATGTTTTTAAACCCAACATGGTGTGGCCATTTTGGGAATTGTGCTATTCACTCATGTATATCCTCAGTGCACTTCCAGTATCCACCGAGTCAAGTGGCTGGATGCCTTTTTGAGTGTCACACATACAAAGAGTTCATCCCACCAGGGCGGTAGAGTACATCTCTATTATTTGGCACCAGCACAGTGCGAATGCTTTAGAAATTGTACTGTCTGACTCGTGTTTAATGTGCATTTAATCGAGGTGCATTCGAGGGCATTGAGAATGCATATCAACGAATTCCAACACCACTGTAAGATGGCATTCTCAGCACAGATTTAAACAAAAATAAAAATAAAATATGATTTTGGGAGGATTTGACCCCTTTTGGTTTGGACATCTGCTTAGAAAACATAGATAACACTCATGACAAATAACAATAAAAAGAAAATGGTCAGATGGCTAATTGAAACACTCTTCAAGTCCCTAACCCGTGCCCTTGACTGTATATACACCTGTGGGTACAAAAAATTCCTCTAACAGTGACCCAAAACAGGGGAAATTTTAAGGAATGGGAAGTTTCTAGCAATATCTAATTACAGGTGAATATTTTTGGATTGAAAATCAGGGAATATGTGTATAGTATGAGAATTCTAAGGTAACTACTTACTTTATCACAGGCTCGATTCACAAAAGTTGGGTCCCAATAACTGTGACACCTATCAAGTTCATAGTTCTGGCCAAAAGTGTTTACCAAACAAAAAGGAGAAGAAAATTCTAATGAAAAAATAACATTTACTATTAAAATATATGCATATCGTAATGAATTTAACAACATTTTGTACAATTTTTTATAAGACAATTTGACCCAAAAAAAATTTGTTGATCGGCAAATCTAAAAGTTGAAAAAAAATGTCAAAAATTAATCAATTGGCAAAAAAACACCGACCAATCTACTTTTTGACAGTATTGAATCCCTATGCAAATGACCTAGGATCACATGCATGCAGTCAAGGATCGATTCCCAAGCATGGAAAGCAAAGATATCACCCTAAATGAAGCTTACAACACCCATATTTCCAAGACATTCCCCGCTCTAGAGTATCCCAATCACAAATTATCAGCAAAAAAAAAAAGCCACAAAACTGGTAAATTTTTCTCAAAAGTCTTTTCTTTTTTTTAAACTGATATTTTCTCCCTAAAGCCCTTGAGGGACAAATGAAATAAAATACCTTGACAGACTCCATTGTTTTCGTGACCAGGAGCTTCAGCATGTCTGCACTTCTTCAGAACTTTTTTCAACTCTTTGTACTCAAGATGGCAGCATTTCTGCAGAAAAATGTCGTCCTCGGAATCCAAATACTCAGAATACGCTTCACCGAACTTCATCCTTGACACTTGTAAACACCAATCTTTTCCCTTTGCACGATTTTTTCACATGGAATCTATTTTCAGCCAAAAAAAAAAAAAAAAATCCAAAACAAAAGTGCAGATGAAATCTGACCAAGTACAAAAGCGATGAAATCTAGTAATAACGTAACGGTATTCGAAACCGCGACAAAGTAAAGCGAAAGAAGGAAAGAGAAGAAAATGACGGCGCAAACCTTAAAATGGATAGAATATCTGTGCAGCTACCAAAATATATGTGAAGCAAAATCTGAAGGAATGCGTATAAAGATGTGTGCTAAACTTATACGGGTGCTTTCACCCTAAATTTAGACGGGGAACGTTATCCAGTTCAGGGCGTTGCTTCCGCGGAAAGTTCCGTGTTACAAATATTGGCAGGAGAATGGGCGAAATTTGATGGCCGTTGAGGTATTTAGCGTTTCCAAGAAGTTTGTGTACTGTTTGAAGATGACGACAGGGCAGGGGATTTCATACATATCCCCAGAAGGCATATTCATGACGACTGTACCATGTCTCTCTATCGAGATGAGATGAGATGAAATGAGACGAGACGGAATAACAATCCTTGGATCGAAAGGGATAGGTGGGGAAAGTCGTTTCAGGTACACAAATACACCAACCAAGTTATGATGGAGCCGTTGACAGGGATAATAATGAATGTGGTGGGATTAGGGACGTGGTGTACACAACACAAATGGATTTGGAGGGGATACAACTGGGAAAGTTAAGGGAGATTTTTCAGTCCAGTTAAAAGCCTCCAACAACTTGAATATGACATCTACCATCTATGATCCTCTTGTTTCTTTCGATAAATCGTGTATGGACTAATTGTTATTTTGGTACGAGCAGATCGAAGGAGAAAGAGGATACAAACTACATGAAGGACGCATGATAAAATTTGCTGATGTTGAAAGCAATGGTCTATATCTTATATAGTGAACAAAAAAGGTTTTGGGAGCCTTCATTTAAATTTCCAACAAAGCCTCTTGCATGTGGCACAAGGTGAACACAACACGAGCGGATTTGAAAGGGGCTTCAATAGGGCAAGACGTGGGAGATGGTCATACCCAATTTGGATTTCATGAATTTAAAAAATGGGATAAGTCCTCCATTTCTTTATTCTATTAGAATTGGGGAAGTCTCCAACATTGAATATCTTCATAGTCTTTGGGACCTCTTTGTCCATAGCAAGCTTTCACCTATTAGAAAAATGGGAATCCTACAAAATAGCAAGGGCATTCTAGGCTTCTGGTTTCCATCTTGGAGAGGGAATTTGAGGGCTTCATCAATTAAAGCTTCTTAGAGTTGAAGCATGACATTGTAGAATAGGTTGGATGGGTTATCAATATAAGAGAAGAGGAGTTGAAGGTCGATGACCTTCACGAGCTCCTCCTCTAAGAACCTATTCAAAAGCATGCTTCTGTCTTTGTCATTGTGGAGGGTCTTTCTGGTGATCTGCATCACCACGTGCTTCACCACAATGCACTTGTTTTCCCTCAAGTGACAAAGATCCACGACCTAACATAATGCCACCATATACACGATAGACATGAGCTTCAGTATTTAGATGGCCTTTGCCTTCTTTCATAGGAATCAAGCCCAATGAATTCACAGTTTGGTTGTGTTGCTCGATGATTTAATTTAATTTGAATTAATTAAATATAGGTATTGCAGAGTAACTGATGTATAATTGGTAAAATACAGAAATGACACAAACAAACTAAGATTTAAAGTATGAAACCCTAAGCAAGATATGGAGAAAGAAGACTTAGTTGATTTACACATAATCTAGGATTGATCTCGATAGAGAAAAGTGATACATACACTGAGAAGAGTGTCGTTACTGCACAATGTAAATTATAACAGGCAGGGATGAAGCCGGACATGGGATCCTGGGATAGGGCGAGGGCGCGTGGGCGCTGGAGACTGCTTCTAGGCATCGGTGACTATGTAGGAGCTTAGAATCTGATCTCTGATGTGTTGGGAAAGTCAAAGATGAGACTAGATGAAATAACAATCCTTGGATTGAAAGGGATAGGTTGGGAAAGTCATTTCAGGTACACAAATACACCAACCAAGTTATGATGGAGACGTTGATAGGGATAATAACGAATGTTGTAGGATTAGGGACGTGGTGTACACAACACAAATGGATTTGGAGGGGATACAACTGGGAAAGTTAAGGGAGATTTTCAGTCCAGTTAAAAGCCTCCAACAACTTGAATATGCCATCTGCCATCTATGATCCTCTTGTTTCTTTCGATAAATCGTGTATGGACTAATTGCTATTTTTGCAAGTGGATCGAAGGAGAAAGAGGATACAAACTGCATGAAGGACGCATGATAAAATTTGCTGATGTTGAAAGCAACGGTCTATATCTTATATAGTGAACACAAAAGGTTTTCTGAGCCTTCTTTTAAATTTCCAACAAAGCCTCTCGCATGTGGCACAATGTGAACACAACACAAGTGGATTTGAAGGGGGCTTCAATAGGGGAAGACATGGGAGATGGTCATACCAATTTGGATTTCATGAATTTAAAAAATGGGGTAAGTCCTCCATTTCTTTATTCTATTAGAATTGGGGAAGTCTCCAACGTTGAATATCTTCATAGTCTTTGGGACCTCTTTGTCCATGCGAGCTTTCATCTATTAGAAAATGGGAGTCCTACAAAATAGCAAGGGCATTCTAGGCTTTTAGTTGCCATCTTGGAGAGCGAATTTGAGGGCTTCATCGATTAAAGCTTCTTAGAGTTGAAGCATGACATTGTAGAATAGGTTGGATGGGTTATCAATATAAGAGAAGAGGAGTTGAAGGTCGATGATCTTCACGAGCTCCTCCTCTAAGAACCTATTCAAAAGCATGCTTCTGTCTTCGTCATTGTGGAGAGTCTTTATGGTGATTACAACACCACGTGCTTCACCACAACGCACTTGTTTTCCCTCAAGTGATGAAGATCCACGACCTGACATAATGCCACCATATACACGGTAGACATGAGCTTCAGTATTTAGATGGCCTTTGCCTTCTTTCGTAGGAATTAGGCCCAATGAATTCATAGTTTGGTTGTGTTGCTCAATGATTTAATTTAATTTGAATTAATTAAATCTAGGTATTACAGAGTAACTGATGTATAATTGGTAAAATACAGAAATGACACAAACAAACTAAGATTTAAAGTATGAAACCCTAATCAAGATATGGAGAAAGAAGACTTAGTTGATTTACACATAATCTAGGATTGATCTGGATAGAGAAAAGTGATACATACACTGAGAAGAGTGTCGTTACTGCACAATGTAAATTATAACAGGCAGGGATGAAGTCGGACATGGGTGCCTGGGATAGGGCAAGGGCGCGTGGGCACTGGAGACTACTTCTGGGCATCAATGACTACCTAGGAGCTTAGAATCTGATCTCTGATGTGTCGCAAGTGTGTAGTAATCACTTCCTGTTTGTCGCCTGATGGTGAATTCTTGATCATTGAAGGTACCTGTAATCTACAAAAAAGAGATGTTCACCTGCACAAGCTCGTAAACCACATCAAATCTAATAAAAAATGGATGTAGAATGGGGAGTTGGAATGACCTTGGTGGTCATCCCGAGAGTGGACTTACGACTGAGAAATGCACTACATCTCAGACTCCATGTAGTTCTTGTGTGGGGGGGGGGGGGAATTATGCCCTACGATGCCCTAGTGCAAGTTTCACTTGATAACGGGCTAGATCTAGAATGTAGAAATGTATAGCATGTGTGGATGGAATAGAATGAACTTCCCCTTCCTATGTAGTGTATGCAACCCTTATCCCTTGAATGGATGCTAGATGAATGCCTTTAGTGCTCTTTAGTGCATTTGTATGCAAGCTTAGGTAATGATAGTAATATGATTAATGTTTGGTCCCTCATTTTGAACACATAACTATGTATTTATATGATTCCCTTGCTTGAATTTTGTAATTGACAACTGAAAGGCCGACCCATGAGTGAAAAAGATGCTTAAAAGATAAAAGAGATCCAAAAGGAGTGAGTAAGATAGAAAAGGGACAGGGGCACCTAGAGGGGACATCAGCGTCTGGGCGTTGGTATCCGAAGCCATGAAAGATAAACAAGTAAAGTTTGACTGGGTTGTAAGGTGTGCAAGACCGAAGAGAAAGTAACAAACAAAGAAAACAAGCCAAAGATAGTTGTCAACCACTAGTTTTCTTTCTTAGGAATCATGTAAATGCTAGCATGCTTTAGGACCTCGAAATGTACCCAAGTGCATGATTTTGTGTCTACATTTTCCCTCACTTTATATTATTGCGTGAATATTCGATAACGTAAAGTAGATAGAAGATGTGTACCTGATAACCATGAAGAGTGTGTGGAAAAATATGTGTTGAGTGGGTAAGTGAAGCGTGAAATGATGCACAAAGTGAAGTGTGGAAACTAGGAAAGGAAAGTGACCCTAGGGGTGAAGTATGTGCATTGCATTGTACCTATTGTCGTGTGTGTACTTGTTGTTTGTAGGTTGCTTCTTGTTGCGTATTAAGGACGAACCTGCAAAAGAAGAGAGAAAGAGTAGTCAAAGTCTTGTATATGAAAAATATGAGCAAAGTATGTAAAAGTATGTAAAAAGTGTGTAAAGTAGTAGTAAAGGAAAGTGTGCACTTAATGTAAAAGAGTGTAAAGGATAGAAAATGTCTTGAAATGTTGCAAAGGGTGAGTTTTTTGGGCGATCTCACATCAATAGCGAGTTTTTTGGGTGATCTCATGCCAATAGCGAGTTTTTTGGGCAATCTCACGCTAAGAGTGAGTGTTTTGGGTGATCTCACGCCAAAGAGCAAGTGTTGGGGAGAGAGGTCTAGTGTTACTCACCATCCATGACTATGCTCGATAAGCACCACTACAGATGGTACGTCCCTAATTTGGTCATGTTATCCATGATTAATTCTGATTGTAACTGATTATAGGAGATTGCATGCATGATGTAACTAGAGGACTATGCATGTAATTGTAGAAATGTTCTGAAGACTTCTGTGTATTGTGTTGGCATGAGAAGTTGACTATATGTGCCCCCAGGACATTAGCACCTAGGGGAGGACACTGGCACCCAGGCACTACTATTTGAGTCTGGGAACTGGTGTTTTTGCTTTGATCTGACCCAAGCCTAATTCTGGGTCATTCTTTGACTATGTTCATGTGCCTTTTCTGTACTGTAGCTCTGAGATGTTGTAGAGGTGATTTGATCACCCTGTTATGTTGTGGAGTCTATTTTCATGTGTGGAAGTGTTGAAGACTGTACACTAAAATTATTGTACACCATCCATAGTTTTATCATCTCAAAAAACGTGCATGATATTTCAAGAAACGTGATCTTCTCATATGGGTGGGATTTTTAACCCATAGGTTTATGGGGCAATTTTGGCCCCTAGTTTTGGTACCCACGGTATTGTAAAACTGCTTAAGTAGTTACCTATTTATGTGGTTTTTTTCATATGGTAGGGTTGATATTACATTGTAGAGGTGTGTGAGTTCAAGTGTGAATTCATGAGAGTTTGTTGAGCATAGCTCCAAACAGATCTAGTTATTGTATTAAGAGAGAGGTGGCTTGTAATAAAATTTGAGCAAGTGATTCTTGGTGGACATAGCCCAAATTGGGTGAACCACGTTAAATATTGTCTCTGTGTTATGTTCTTTTAATTTCTGCACCTTTATTTTTCAGATCCATGATATTATTATGTATATTAGTTTCTACTATTGCGATTATGTGTGGGATTGTTCCACATATTTATCCCTTATTCACTAATAATTGGTGTCAAAGCCTGGTTTGGTTTTCTGAAGTGTTGAATCACAAGGAAAGTTTTAGCTTGAGTGGGAGCTATGGCAGATGATGGAAGATCAAAGGTTGATAAATTCAACCGGTAGAATTTTAGTCTTTGGAAGATGTAGATGGAAGATTACCCTTATCAAAAGGATCTTTATATTCTGTAGTCTGAAAAAGGGAACAAACCCTCGAGCATGAGGGATGTGGAATGGGATTTTCTCGATAAGAAGGCACTTGGGACAATCTAGCTATGTCTTTAATCTTCGGTATTATTTAATGTTTCAAAGGAAAAGACTACAAAAGAACTTACAGATGCATTAGGGAAGTTGTATGAAAAACCCTCTACCTCTAACAAGATATTTTTAATGAAAAGTTGTTTAATATGAGGATGTCTGATAATAGTTCAGTAGTAGAACATTTAAATGATTTTAATATGGTTGTGAATATGCTAGCTTCAGTTACAATAGAATTTGATGAAGAAGTTAGGGCTTTATTAATTATGTGTTCTTTACCTGAGAGTTGGAATAGCCTGGTAATGGAGGTAAGCAACTCGGTTCCAGCTAACTCGAAGTTGAAGTTTGAGGATGTTATAAAGGTGATTCTAAGCAAGGAAATGCGAAGAAAAATCTTTGGGAATCTTCTACTTTAGGGAATGCTTTGACAGTGGAAACTAGAGGGAGACAAAAGAATAGAGGAAGTTGTGGAAAATCGAAAGATCGGGCAAGGTCAAAATCCAAAAGCAAGATGGTATGTTGGCATTGTGGAAAGTATGGGCATGCAAAGGATTGTTGGGAGCTTTAGGATAAGAAGAAACAACTAGAAGAAAACAAGGAGGCAAGTGTGGCAACGGGTAATGTATGTCAGGATGATTTGATTCTTTCTTTACATAATATTGATGAATCTTGGGTTTTAGATTCGAGGGCTTCTTTCCATGCTACTCCACATAGGCATTATTTTGTTGATTATGTTCAAGGGGATTTTGGGCATGTTTTTCTTGGTGATGATGAGCCTTGCAACATAGTTGGAAATGGTTTTGTCCATGTTAAGATGTAGAAAGGGAATACATGGCTATTGAAGGATATCAGACATGTGCCTACATTAAGACGAAATTTGATATTAGCGGGGTAGTTAGGAAATGATAGTTGTACTGTGATATTTACAACGGACTCTTGGAAGGTTACCAAAGGTGCTCTTGTGGTGGCAAGAGGTAAGAAGGTTGGAACCTTGTATTTAACCTATTGTACAGGAAACTTCATTCTCGAGCGGGGTGAAGGCCGATACTGGGAGCCACTAGCAACTTCAAATGATGGAGGGCTTAGGACCTTAGATGCAGATGTGGATCTACGGGCAAAAATAAGATAGATGCTTAGTATAAAGAAGTTGGATCTGCAAAACTGAAACATATAAGATTAGATCACAATATGCGGGGGTTTCTCAAACAGTGCCGGTTCCAAGAGGATTTTAACTCCCTTGGAGGATTTCAACCCCCATGTCAGACAAGATAATAATAGATCGTGAACATTAGTAATGGAATATAAAATGACAAGTAACTAAAATGACAAGAGGACTTAGCTTGTACTCTGCTTTGGAGATGAACCAGGCATCAAGATGGCAAGATAATGAACCATGGAAAATATTTATCCCTTAAACTTGCAGAATAAGCTCTTTCTTCTCCTCTTTGGGCCTAAGTCTTCTTGGAAAATATTAGTCAGGGTCCTCGAAAAATCTATCTCCCCCCGAAATATGGGGGAAAAACCCATATTTATAGCTTAAATGTGAGGTTAGATTGGGGTTAACAAGTAACCGGGGTTGGGTAGAGTAACCCGAGTTAAGAGATATGATGTGATCATGTGGGGACCACGGCTTGAATTATTAGATGGAGTGGGGAGCATGATTGAAATGGTGGGTGAGATAAAATATTCCATTTAGAAATGGGTGTCGGATGGGTGTATTAATACTCATGGATTAATAATTTGTGGGAGATGGGGGGATAATGCCAAAAGTTGAATCATCAAATGGGTCTTCATGGAGCCCATTTGATAATTAATCAAATAATGTGAGCAAATAGATAGGATTTCATTTTATTTAAGAAAAAGAGAAGCGAGAATGGAAATTGTGAAATAGGTGTCTACATTTGCCCCTTTTTGTTGAGTGGTTTGCAATAGCAAACCATGAGACAAAAACAAAAAGGGTTAGATGAGATATGTGTCAGAATATGGTAGAGGACAATTGTGGTCTCAACGAAGACAAATGACAACATTCTACAAACCAGTGAGTGGGTGAAGACCACTGCAGTATGAATGTAAACCAAGATGACCAATGGGTCATAGGAAAACATCAAAATATGTGTAACTAAATGCGAAAGATGTGCACAATCCTTTATCTACGAGGAATCGTGTGAAAAAATCATGCATCCAAAAATGGACGAGAATGAAGATAATGATGCCCCAACACGGGGCACGAGAATGACACAAAGTGAGTTATATGTGTTGAAAAGTACAAGGATGAAAAGGTGTCCCAACATAAGACATAGATGGATGTTGAAATAAGATGTCCCAAGGGGAATACTCATAAATGTAGATATGATGAGCAAACAGGATAGAAGGGTGAGATAAAAGTTTTTAAAAGGGTGATAAATATAATGACAAACATGTTTCATAGGAAATATGCATAATTGTTAGCAAATTAGAAGGTGAAGAAGATAAAGAAGTCACATTTCTTCCATAAGTAGGATAAGAAGTAAAGATACTTTTGCGACAAAGCAAAAGCAGAGGAAATATTCATGTAAGAGAACAAGATTAGATAGGTGATGGCCGTTATGGTATCTTCCAAGAAAAAAATGTCAAAAGAAGATGGGAAGAGATTCTTAGAAATGGATAGGATGATTTCCCTGTGAGAGGACTGACGAAGATAAAATATGTGACAAGGTTCTCAAAAAGAGAAGAGGTCAATGTTGCAAAGAGTAGAACAAGAACGGTAATGAAAGGGATAGATGGCGATACATAAACGGAGAAACATTGACATTGAATGTGAATGCTAGATGTAAGGGTTGTTGAGAATGAGAAAATGGAATAGACAGGAGTATTGGTTGATTATGAGAAGAGCAAGAAAGATTGAACATGAAGGTGACAGGGGTATGGAATAGAGGGACGGAGACGGAGGAGGAGAAAATAAGGAATGAAAGGGGAGGAAAAAGATAACAAAGAATAATTATAAAGAAAGGGGGAAATGAAGAAGGACAAACAAAGAGAAGACAAGAAAAGAACAAAGCAGAGGATGAAATTATGAAAAAGAGAGAGATATATTCAAGACGAAATGTGTGAAGAAGGATGGAGCAGAGGAAAACAAAGAGGTAATAGAAAATGAAAGAGATGATAGAGAAAAGAAAATTGAAGGAAACAGATCATCGTGAGGAAATCCAAGGCAAAGAATATGGAACTGACCGCATGGAAATGCATGTGGATGATGAGATGATAAAGGAGATGGGATAATGCTGAAGAGTCAGGTTTTCGAAGGGGAAGTAAGGAGGAAGTGCGAGGTAAAATGGGGTGAAGGACGATGTAGAGGAAGTGAAATAAGACGAAGATCAGAAAGGAGGAGAATGAAATGAATAAAATTATGCAGATGGAAGAGAACCAAGAATGAAGATATTTGATAAAGAGTGAGAAACACAAGGAATGTAAAGAGAAGCTTGAGGGGAGGAATGACATCGATTGGAAAAGAAACGGATATGCATGAGATGAGGATATGTTGATGACGAGAAAATAAAGAGAGGGTGTATGATGAAGACAGTGAAGAAAATGGAAAGGAATAATGGAAGGTGGAGAAGTGGCGATGAAAAAGAAAGGAAGGGATAGGAGAGGAAACTCCAGTGAATGGATGTTAGGAGAAATCCACCGATAATGATTAGTAGGAAAAGATGGGACAAAAGATGAGACGAGGCAAAAAGTAAATGAAGAATGGGAGGGGGAACTCCAATGAAGGGATGTTAGGATAAGTCCTCCGATAATGATCACATGATATAAAGGAAGGAAGGAATGAAGATAGAATGGAGGAGGTCAAAGAAAAGGATTCATGTCGTGCATAATGGGGATGAGTGAGTTTTAGGAGAAGTCCATCGATAATTACTAGCACGAGAATAGAAGATGATGATAAAAGAATGTTAATGAAATATCAATGACAATGACGGGTTAGTATGGGGGTAGATATGTGGGAGAACTTGAGAAGATGGGGTGGAAAGAGTAAAGAAAAGATGGATAACGATGTGTAGGAAGATGAAGACAAGGAGAGGATGCAGTGGATGAGAATGAATGAGAGAAAAATGAAGAAACAAGACATTAAATTAATGGAGAAGCAACAGTCAAGTAAGATTACCTAGCGACGAATGATGGAGATAAAAAAGGGACTCGTAGAAAGTGGTGTTTGCGAGAATGAAAGAGGAGGTGAGAGGATGTGATGATGGTGAATGACGAGAAAATGTAGATGGAGAGAATGTGGGGTAGTGGGGGAGTGTAGGATGACTTATCATGCTTAAGAGGGACTCTTAAGTAAGATCACCATGCCGCAGGAAAATTTAAGTAAGATCACCAAACCGGCAGTGATGATAAGGAAGGAGAAAGACAACATTGTATTGGATGCAGGTGTGGAAGAGTTGGTTGGAATGGATGAGTATGATGAGAGGCAAGAGATAGAAGATGATAAAGGTATGATGGGAGATGGAAGGATTAGATGAAAAACCATTCTTAAGAGGAACTCTTAAGTAAGATTGCCTACGATGGGGATGGTTAAGTAGGATCGCCAAACCAAAAAAGAAGAAGAATGATGAAAAGACTGAGCAGTGTATACCAAAATAGAACAAGAGATGAAAGGAGGCGATATTAAAGTGATAACAAAGAAACAAAGGAGTGTGACATGAGTGGATGGAGGAACATATGCAACATAGATGGAGAGTGTAAGGGCAATCCTTAACTGGGATGCCCACATGGTGGTAGTGATGATGCAAGAGTGTTAAGCAGAAAAGGAGGAGTGGAAAGATGTTTGTGGTGGTGATTGTCATTTGTTGAAAGAGGAAATGGTAGAGAAGCTTCTACAGCGGGAGAATCCAAGGAAGAAGATATACCTTAACTAAGATTTGTCGGTTGTATGGATGATTAAGTAATATTGTTAAAATGAAAATAGAAGAGTAAAAGAGAAACTAAATAGGAAAGACAAGTAAGATATTTGGTGTTGTGCAAGGAGACATAAAGGTGAGAAGGATGATGTGGAGACAAATGGTGATGAGCGGAAATGGTTAGCGAGGATCAATGGATCAAAGATGTTGTTGAACATGTTGACAGATAAGGAGCTGCAGGATAACAAACTTGCCTTGAGAAGGATCCTCAAATAGGATTCGCAAACTGAAATGATGATCAAGTATAATTCACAAACCAAAAAGTGTATTTGCAAACGCATTCCTGGAGATGATGGATAGATGTAAAATTCATAGTGTGAAATTTGATGTGATTTTTATAAAAGATGATCTAGATGAGATGAACGGAACATAGTTGTAGCAAGGGCATACAGGGAAACTATGTTTCAAACTGGATTAGAGATAAACAAGAAAGGTTACCACTCAAGGCATTGCAATTACTACCGATAGCAGGTGTTAACACATAACCAACAATAGTTAGTTATACCAAAAGATCATGAGGGACATATGGATGAAAAATGCTCGTAATCCTAATGTTGACATGACAAAGGGATTGAGATGTAACTTGTACATGGGAAGGGGGATCTCCAAAGGTGGTGTTCCTTAAGTCTATGCCCTATCTTTGGGAAAGTGAAAGAACAATAGGAGAAAGCTTTCTGAAAATGATGATAAAGGAAGGCTGATCAATGCGGAAAACCTTCTAGATGCCATAATAACAGAGTAGCCATCCTTCAAGGGTATGGTCTACTTTATACATAATATAGATGACAAGAATAATATGATAGCCATCCTTCAAGGGATCGGTCTATTTATTTTGATTTTTCTTTGATTTTGATTTGTATGCTTTTCTTTTTCTTTCTTTCTTTTTTTTGCATGAACAACTATCCTTCGAGGGATCAGTATTTTTTTAATAACTTTGATTTGGCCTTTTATATAAGTTAATTTGAGCTTCACATGGGGGAGAGCTGGGAATAGCTAAGTAAACCACTTAAAAGGGGATAAGGAATGTACAAGAGACACCCTAGACCCTTCGCATGGATGTAATAGGAGAATGAGAAGGTGATGGATGTAATGGTTATGGGGTCACATCAAAGTAGTGAAGGTGGACGACATAATTCAGATCATTACAATGACAAATGGAAGGGGCTAGGGATGGCAGAACAATCTAAGGATGTAACTAAGTTCTCATTGGTAGATATGTTAATAGTAGATTGGTCGCAAGTGCAATGCATTAAGAGGTTCCGTCTCTGGTTTACCACCACGAGAGGGAAGACAATGTAGTTGCAATAAGATGATATGATAGCCAAGCAGGAAAAAAAATTATGTCCTGAAGGAAATGAACATATGCCCACAATGGTGGATTTAGATGAAATTAAAAAAAATGATGCCCCAAGAGAGACATAAACATAGAAGGACAATCAAGGCCTTAAAGGAGGACCTGATGAAATAAACAATGGCCCAAAAGAGACACAAATATAGCCACAATGGTGGACTTCGAAATAGATAGTGCCCCAAAAGAGACACAAATATAGCCAAAATGGTGGACTTGATGAAATAGATGGTGCCCTAAAAGAGACACAAATATGGCCCCAATGGTGGACTTCAATGAAATATATGGTGCCCCAAAAGGGACACAAATATGGCCACAATGGTGGACTTCGATAAAAAGGTCCCTCAATGGAGAGACAAACATGGCCTCAAAGGAGGACTTTAACAAAAAAAGATAATGCCTCAAAAGAGGCATAAAAATGGCCACAATGGTGGGCTTAAAATGAGTGAGGATTTGAGCAGAAATAGTTTATATTAGATGAATGTGAAGGAGGTAGACAAAACAATGTCAAAGAATGAAGTCCCCTAGTAACAAGGGAGTTGTACATATGAGATACTCAAGGGTGAGGGAAGGTTGTTCCCCCAATAAGTTAAATGTGAAGGAGTTAAAGGATGTCGAAAGATTTTAGATGAGATTGTTTTAGATTTGGATGGGATAAATGATTGGAGACCACAAGTGTGTTTAGCAAGATAAGCGGTATTGATGAATAATGGATGACCTTCCTTAGGAGTAATGTCATGTGCATGAGGGATGTTAATGGATGATGTGGATGAAGGAATCATGGGAGACCTGACAGTTGGGATATGAATTAGATTCAAAGTAAATGGAGAAGAAACTTTCCCTTGAATGAGGAAGTCATATTTCTCAATAAGATTGTGGACGATTGATCAAAATGCCTTACAATGTTCAATGTCATGGCCCGGGGTACGATGATAAGTGCAACTGAAATTAGGATTGAACCATGATGGCTTGGGACCATAGGGATTAAAGGATTTAATATGAGGAATTTTGATGGAAGATGTTTGAGTTAAATGTTGAAATATATATGTGTATGACCCCATTGAAGTGTCATGGGGAAGGTAACTCTTGTGGGTTTTGATGGGATATCTCAGCTTGGAGTTGGGAGAAAAAATGGATGTAGATTGGATGGGTGAATTTCACATTTTGGAGGACAAATCAAATTCAGTTGGATGATTGTACTTTTTAGATGTGGATTGATTATTACAAGATGTCATAGAGGGAGAGACTAATCCTGAAATAGATATTGTGGCATTGGATTGTTGAAAAGAGAGAGAATCTGAATGTTTCCTAGGATGCACAGGGGACTGTCGAGGATGTTTTCCCTGAGCCTTAGACTTCAACCGAGAGGATTTACCTCTAGCAGGGATGACAATAATTTCAACCGGAGGATATGATAGTGGTAATGTGGTTATTAATAAAGAAACTATCCTAAAACAAGACGAAGACGTTAATGAAGAGATAGGTGTTTGTATGATGTGATTAATGATATCTATGTGAGATGTGGATTGTTTTGGATTTTTCATGGGAAGGGTTAGTTTTGTAGAGGGAGAAGGTAAATTATCTTTATTTGACTTAGGTGGATGTGTTGGTTTAGTAGATGATCCAAAGGGTATCTTAGATAAGGTTGCAGATCGAGAGGATTGGGTTGGTGTGATAGAAGGATTAGGTAAAGAGTATTGGGATAAAGCTGATGTGGCCATGGGTGAAGATACAGGTAAAGATGTCAAGGTCAAGATAGGTGTATTTGAGGCAGATGTGGGTGAAGAAATAGATGGGAGAGATGTAGGGATATATGTGGATACGAGTGGATCTGAAATAAATGCTAAGGATGAATCTAATGTGGTAGATCGAGGTATGTTTGAAGTGGCGGAAGTGGATGGTATAGTCAAATTTGATGTGGATGTGATAAGGATAGGAGAAGGTGTAGGTTCAGGATAGGTAGTAAAATTTAATGTGGGTGTGATAGGTTCTGAATAAGGGATGGGAATAATGTCCACTGTGCGAACATGCGAAGTTGGTGATAAGATATGATCTATATTGACAGTGTCAACCATAAAAGCATTTGATAGTTGAGATGTAAAGGGGGTGACATGATTTTTTGGTGGTTGATTAGTTTGTGTAGTGGAAGTGTCAATTTGGATGTCCCCTTGATTTACGAGTTGTTGGACATGATCTTTGAAGGAATGACATCTCTCAATGTCGTGACCTTTGACTCGATGATATTTACAAAAGTGGGCCTCGTGATACCAAATAGGCTTGCCTTGTGAGTTTTCCACAGGTTGTATGGGAGGAAGTTGGATGGAGTTTACACACATCAACTTATCAAATACATAACTGTATGATTCTCCTAAAGGAGTGTAGTTGGTTGTTGATTGAGGAGATCGTTGTTGAGACCATGTCTTGATGTAGATGGGGATGAGGGTTCAATGACCACAGTGTTGGCCACAACCTTGAACTCGTCATTATATGTGAATGGTTTGGTGGATTCAATTTTAGGTTTAGTTGAACTTAGTTTAAGATGACCCTTCTCAATGGCACGGGTTTCAAGCTTGCGAGCCATTGTGAAAGCTTCATCGAAGGTTTGGAATGATTGGATCTACAAAGTGGATGATATATGTTTTGCACACGAACGTGAGAATAATTCGATGAGTTCAGTTTGCAGGATAGTGAAGGATAGGTTGTTTATAACATCATGCCATCGTGTGACGAAGTCGGTGATGGGATCGTTTTCATATTGTCGAATGGTATATAGATTAGCGATAGTGGTTTTGCGTGTGATATTGTTAGAAAAGTGTTTTAAGAACAACTATGCAATTTGAGTGAAAGAGAATAAGGAATGTCGCGGGGATACTGTTGTACCAATCCAACCCAAGACCAGACAAAGACATAGGGAAAGTGTGAAGAAGTATATCGTGATCATGCGTAATAAGACAACATGCGTGTTTAAATGCGAGGAGATGTTGTTGGGGATCTTATCTATTGTTGAACTTAGTAAATGCGAGAAGTTTCCAATGAGGAGGATAGGGTTTGATTGGAACTGACGGATGAATCAGTTCATTACATATGTGCTCATAGGATAAGGTGTTTTTGGGTGCTATGGTAAGGGTTTCTAAATCGGCTAACCAATTCATTAAGGCGTGAATTAAATCACTCAAGGTGTTGTAAGGTTGAGATTGGATTGGCTATGTGATTTGAAAAGTAGTTTGATAATACGAATGATGTGTTTGTGGGTGTGTGGGTGTTTGGTGAAGCGTCTGATAAGGTGGTTGATAAGTTTTTGGATAGGATGTTTGCGGAATGGTTTGATAAAACAGTTGATTAATTTGTGGATATGTAGGTGTTTGGGGAGCTACTTGGAAAAGACTAACATGTGTCACAGGTTGGGATTGTTGCATAGGCTAGTGTTGAGCAATAGGGGCATGACGATGAGCGAGGATATGTGTGTTAAGAATTAAAATGCCTTGGCAGGCCTATAAATGGAATTTTCAAAATGGGATGTGGGTGGAATGCGATCCACCAATTTTGGAGATTGGGAGGATTGAGATATTGTAGGATATTTCTGGAGTAAGAAGTCATATACAAGGTTAGGAGGAGATTTGATTTTATCTATAGGAGCAGGAGATGGTGGTGCGATCGGTTTAGGAAGACTGGCTTGACGAGGGATATGAGGGTTGGTGTCAAGGTGGGGACAATTTTGTATGACATGATTCTCATGAGGTGAGACCATGGAGACTGGAGGTTGGGAGATTGACGATGTGGTTTTGTGTTTAGAATCTTGTCGATCGAGATTGTCAGAAGAAGTAACTTTATTGGATAGAGTAGATTGGTTTTTTATCTCAATTTGAGAGAGAGCGACAATAGGTGTGAAATAGAGAAACATATGTGTATGTATGTTGTTGACAAACAAATCAAGAAAAATATTTCTTATCATCGTGATTAATTTATAGGATGTGAACAGAAAAGAAAAGTAGGTAATGAAGGTTCCTAAAGGAGTCTTAAGGCTAGTTTCATGCAATTATGGATTGGGAGATGTCTAAGATTGTTTCCTGTTGGGTGTTTAGGTCCCAATTAGTTAACCAGGTGAGAGGAATGTTTTGATGTGTTAATTATGTTTGTGCAGTCTCAGGCAGTGTGTGATAAGTGAAATGCATAGAGTTAAATTCTTTTACTTAAGCTATGTAAGCAAGCAACATGCAGAAGGTTTGTTTTAGACTGAAATGAAATGTGACGTATTCGATGCAGAAAGTCACTCAGAAAAAGGAAAGTTCAATGCAGAAAAGAGAAAATATAGAAAAATGAGGAATACCTAGAGGATCTCTTATTAGTGTTATTTTATTGCACGTGGTTAGAGATATTAAGCATAGACCCCGGAACGTCTAGTGACCTTAAAAGTGCATCGTTCATGACTGGAAGAGGGGTCTAGAGAATTAGTGGCCTATTGGAAAGCGCCACTCAGTGGTCTAGAATGCCCGGGTACTCTAGAATGGCACCGTTTAGAGTTGTGAGATGAGGCCGAGTGAAAATAATGTTGCGTGGCGTGTTTGTTTTAAAAACTGGTCTTTGACAATGTGATTTAAAGTTATTGTCGTGAGGTTGTGGAGTTTATCCTGCAAGAAGAAAATGAAACAATTAGTTGACGTTGTTAAGGAAAATGACTGCCATACGTCTAACAGATGTTGCCATCATAGATAAACTAAAAATTAATCAATTAATTAATCTAATTAATTAACTAAATTGTAGTTCAACATTCCTAGTCAATTAGAGTAATTGCGATCGCGAAAATGAATCGATAAATTATCATTTTAATCTATGAAAAAAAACCGTATAAGATAAATTAATAAATGTTCAACCCTATACCGAAATGAGAGATGATTGAATGGTAAACTACACAATGTGTCAATAAATTCGAAATGATAAGTTATGAAATGAACTATAGAATCATAAAATAACATAAGAGCTATAAGGCTAATCTATGAAGTGCACTATTAACTAAAAAGGTGAAGGTAAATTGAAATTAAAAATTATTAAATAAATATGTAGTGTGTGTGTGGTCGAGCCATGTGGAGTTTGCATGGAGGGGTCGCTCTTAGTAGGGGAAAGTGTGCATAGAGAGAGGTGAAGACCACGTGGGTTGGTGTATGTCGATTGTGGGTGTTGAAGATATGGTCGAGTCCGTATGTGGGGTGAGTGGAGCAGAGTTGAGGATGGTGACAGGAACGAAGGGAGGCAGCATATGGATAGTTGTGAGTGGATTTGGTGGTTGTTGGAAGAGCTCATGAGGGAGGGAAGTCATATGGGAGCTTACGCAAAGGAGAATGGAGATCGAGGTCAATGGAAATTGAAGAGAAGTGTTTTGGGAGGTGGTGACTCGGGGAGAAAAAAAGGGCAAGTTACATGTCAGAATAAAGCGCTGCGGGGGAAAGCAATATCGGTGGGTAGTCAGAGCCGAGCTGTTTGGAGAGAGGTATATGTGTTGGGAGGAAGCTAGATGGGAACTCAAGTAGAGGAGGATGGAGATCAGGGTTGGTTGAGTGGAGTGAGTCAAAATAATGGAGGGATATATTGTGTGATCAGAGGGAAGGAAGAGTGGAGTGTGTATGGTGAATAGTTGGGAGATGCAGAAGATGGCTTGGGTTGGATGGAGAGTGGAGTGAAGAAGGGGATGAAGTTGGATGTGGGACTGTGGAGTAGCTCAGTGTGGAGATGAAGCCAGACAGGAGTTTGAGTAGCAAGAGTGCAATGGAGAGCTCAGGAGATCATGAGTGGAGTAAGTTGCTGGAGACCAGTGGACCTCAGGAGAGATAGGGCAGTATAAGTTAAGTTGGGTCATGGTGTTGATAGACTTGGACAAGGAACTGAGTTGGAGGGAGGGAATGAAAGTGAAATGAGAGTGGATAATGTGTAGCAGCTCGGGCAGGAGTTGATTAGGAATAGATGAGGTGAGGATGGATTGTGGGGAGATAGCGAGTTCTATGTGGTGTAGGAGTTACGTGAGACAGGGATGATGAGGTGGCTAATGTAGGTCGGAGTGGGGAGAGCTGAGTGCAGGATGGGGGAGCTCACGTAAGGGAGGGGTGGCAAGCATGAGTCGGGATAGGAGGGACGTGATGTCAGAAGGGAGATAGGTAGCTCAAGATGGAGTGATGTGGTGAGGATGTGAGGAAAGGGCACGATCGAGATGGCCGAAGCCAGGAGGATAATGAATAGGAATAGATAGGGGATGGGATAGTTTAGGAATTTAATTTAATTGAATTTAAAAATATTTAAATATAATAATAATTTTATTTAAATGAATAACTAGAAACTACCAAATGACAAGTGCATGACACACAACACAATTGTACGTTACCTCATAAGATGGAAGAAAATGTGATTGACATGTATCTTGATTAGGACATCACATGGCGGGATCACATTAAGCTCCTGATAAATGAGTAAGCATGATATTTGCGAAACATAAATATTTACAATAATCATATCATGTGACGAAACGCACTAGTTAGATATATTTATTGCAATTAGCACAAGTTCAAACTTGAAAACACAACCAATGAAGTTAATTTCCATATTTGCTTCCCCATGCGGGAGAAACTTAGTACAAGGCTAGTTAAACACTAAGCAGAGCACGTACCTACCTGGTGATTTTGATGAGTGAAACGTACTGACCTGGAAATCAACATAATACTAAGATATTGCAAACAATGCAAGTTATAAAAGATGAGTAAAATAACAAACAAATACGACCAGATCTAGGATCTAGTCCCACCGGGCATGCCAAAATGTTGTAAAGGAAACTTTGTTCTCAAGCAAAGTGAAGGGCCGATACTGGGAGCTACCAGCAAATTTGAATGATGGAGGTCATAGGACCTTAGATGTATATGTGGATATATGTGCACAAATAAGATAGATGCATGATATAAAGAAGTCTATATCTGTAAAACTGAAATAGATAACATTAGATCATGATATGTGGGGGTTTCCCAAACAATGCCAGTTCCAAGAGGATTTTAACTCCCTTGGAGAAAGTCAACCCCCGTGTCAAACAAGATAATAATAGATCATGAACATTAGTAATGGAATATGAAATGAAAAGTAACTAAAATGATGAGGGAACTTATCTTGTGCTTTTCTTATGGAGATGAACTGGGCATCAAGATAGTAAGATAATGAACTATGGTAAATATTTCTCTCTTCAAATTTGTAGAACTTGAATTAAGCTCTTTCTTCTCCTCTCTGGGCCTAGGTTCTCCAAGTCTTCTTGAAAAATATCTAGTCAAGGTCCTCAAAAAATCTATCTATGTCCAGCGTCCAGGTTTTTTTGAAATATGAGGGAAAAACCCATATTTATAGCTTGGATGTGAGGTCAGATTGGGGTTAACAAGTAACCGGGATTGGGTAGAGTAACCCGAGTTAAGAGATATGATGTGATCACGTGGGAACCACGACTTGAATTATTAGATGGAGTGGGGAGCATAATTGAAATGATAGGTGAGATGATAGATTCCATTTAGAAAGGGGTGCCATATGGGTATATTAATACCCATGGATTAATAATTTGTGAGAGATGGGGGATAATGCCAAAAGTTGAATTATTAAATGGGTTTATCATGGAGCCCATTTAATAATTAATTAAATAATGTGTTGAATAGATAGATTATGATTTCATTGAAATTTAGGAAAAATAGAAGGTGATAATAGGAAATTGTGTGAATGCTGATATGATGGAGGGGTACTATACCCAAAAACAGGTGTCTACATTTCCCCCTTTTTGTTGAGTGGTTTGCGATAGCAAGCCATGAAACAAAAACAAAAAGGGTTAGATGAGATATGTGTCCGAGGATGGACGAAGACATGACCAAAGGCAAGATGCCTCAGGTAAAAAAGGATCACAAATAACAATTTAAAAAAGTATGGCGGTGACTCCAATATCACATTGGTAAAGGACAAATTGTGGTCTCAACGGAGATAGACGACAAAGTTCTATAGACCAGTGGGTGGGTGAAGACCACTGCAGTATGGATGTAAACCTTGATGACCAATGGGTCATAGGAAAACATCGAAATATGCTCCAAATGAAATGAAAAAGATATGTGCAAAATCCTTTGTCTACAAGGAATTGTGTGAAAAAATCATGCATCCACAAAAGAGACGAGGATGAAGATAATGATGCCCCAGCACAAGGCATGAGAAGGACACAAAGTGAGTTCTATGTGTTGACAAGTATAAGGATGAGAAGGTGCCCCAACATAAGATATAGATGGATGTTAAAATAAGATATCCCAGGGGGAATAATCATAAATGTGGACATGATGAGCAGACATGATAGAAGGGTGAGATACAATGCCTTAAAATGGCGATAAATATGATGGTAATCATGTTTCATAGGAAAGATGTATAAGTGTTAGCAAATTAGAAGGTGAAGAAGACAAAGAAGTCTCATTTCTTCGATAAGTATGATAAGAAGTAAAGATACTTTTGTGACAAAACAAAAGCAGAGAAAATATGCATGGAAGAGAACTAAGATCAGATAGGTGATGGTTGTTATGGTATCTTCCAAGAGAAAAATGTCAAAGGAAGATGGGAAGAGATTCTTAGAAATGGATATGATGATGACCCTACGAAAGGACTGATGAAGATAAAAGATGTGACAAGGTTCTCAAAAAGAGAAGAGGTCAATGTTGTCAGAGAAAAGAACAAGAACAGTAATGAAAGGGATAGGTGTCGGTACATAAATGGAGAAACATTGGCATTGAATGTGAATGGTAGGTGTGAGGATCGTTAAGAATGAGAAGATGGAATAGACAGGAGGATTGGTTGATTATGAGAAGAGCAAGAAAAATTTAATGCGAAGGTGACATGGGTATGGAATAGAGGGATGGAGATGGAGGAGGAGAAAATAAGGAATGAAAGGGGATGTAGAAGATAACAAAGAAGGATTATAAAGAATATGGGGAAATGAAGAAGGAAAAACAAAGAGAAGACAAGAAAAGGACAGGGAAGAGGGTGAAATTATGAAAAAGAGAGAGAGTTATTTAAAACAAAAGGTGTGAAGGAGGATGAAGCAGAGGAAGGTAGAGAAGTAATGGAAAACGAAAGAGATGATAGAGAAAATAAAATTGAAGGAAGCAGATCATAGTGAGGAAATCCAAGGCAAATAATATGGAACTGACCGTATGGAAATGTATGTGGATGATGAGATGATAAAGGAGATGGGATAATGCTGAAGAGTTAGGTTTTTGATGGGGAAGTAAGGAGGAAGTGCAAAGTAAAATGGGGAGAAGGACGATGTAGAGGAAGTGAAATAAGATGAAGATCAGAAAGGAGGAGAAGATTGCAAATGAAATGAAATTGAAAATGCCACTAAACTATCATAGGGACGAGATCCTATGTGATTTCACAAATATTGCAATATAAGATTGCAATAGGAACAAGAAAAACTACTTGCAGACATTCTAAAACAAAGCAGACACTAATTGCTCCAAGATTGACACAAATTAATTTCAAAATTGCTTAAATTCATCCGTAGGGGAAAGCTTCTAGAGAAATCTCAGTGCTCGTCAATGGCTATACATTTGTAACCAACTTGACATGATAGAAAATCTAACACAGAAGAAATTAACAGGTTATCTCAGATTGGTCTCTCAGGAAGATGGATTTTCTCAAATTTTCTCTTAAGAATTCAACCCCCTGACCATTTGCAAGAGTATTCTCATTGCATTTATACATTTCACTCACTCAATTTTCCCCCCAAAAGAGAAGAATATTCGAGGGACCTTTTCTTGTTACCAATTTTCCTTAAAAAGTGACGTTTAACAAATTCACATCTGAAAATTTCCATGTGGACCAATTATGAACTGATCATGCTTCTCATACAATCGACTAATGACTAGGATGTCATGCCACAACCTTTTTGACAATCCTTTTAATCATTTTGATTATGTCATGCGAGAAATCCCTATTTTAATCATTCTCTGGAGGCTCTGCACAGCTGGATATGACAGGAAAGCCTTTTCGCTCTCAAGGAAACACCTTTTCCATCCTTTGCACCTGCAACCTTCATCATTTCATCCTTTTCCCTCTTTTTCCTCTGCAACTATGCCCTGCATCCATCTTCTCTGGTAATTCACGTTTTTGCAAGTGCCTGAGCAATTCCAACTTCAAAATATCGATCTTAACAATCCTTGGAATCACAAATTAAGTTCTAAATCCATTGAATGACACTTTGTAGACAAAAACGACAAGGAATTTTATCAAAAATGATGAAAAATAGTGTGTATTCGCATCTCCAGGAGTCTTGGAGCAAAAATGGAGGAAAAACAGACGCAATGCACAATAACCATTTATTTTTCCCCTTCTCTACTTTATATTATATCTGTCCATGTGTTTCCTTGGTTCAACTGCAAAGGAGAAGTACAGGGGCAAGTTTCCAAACAAGTGCGGTCCTTCCACTTGCCCTGGGCCCAAGAAAAATGCCTTTTGGCCTTTGAAAAAGTCTCAGTAAAAAAGGAGCCATCGGAAGCCTCCACGTATCTCAATGGCACATTTAGAGATGGTCCCCAAAAGTGAAGACCCCAAAAAAGTGTGGGCTCACCATGTGTCTCAGTCCGGCAAAGTTGTTAAGAAATTTGAAGGGTCAGCGGAAGGTGCCATTTGTCTAGGGTCTGAGATAGTTTTCCTTTGCCTTTGAAAATTCCAAGCAAGGGCAGAGTAAGTGGAAGCCTCCAAGTGTCCTCCTAGAGCTTCTTCAAAATAAAATTTAGGGGCCAGTCCCCAAACAGGTGCGGTCCCTCCACGTGTCTCAGGCCTTAGAAAATTGCTTTGAAAAGTTTAAGTATAGAGCGGAGCCAGCGAAAGCCTCCAAGTGTCCTCCTGGTGATTCTGTTAAGGTGGGACCCTGAGGTGGATCCTCAAATGAACATTAGCCCTCCACGTGTCCAAGGTCTGCCAAAGTTACACCGGTTGCATGAAAAAAAATTCTAAGTCTGGGAAAGGCAGCGAAAACCTCCACATGTCTCCCCGGCGCAACTCCAAGGTTCAACCAAAAGGTGATTTTTTTAGCTGAGTGCCGACCCTCCATGTGGACAATTTTTTAGTAGAAGTGGGCCTTAGAGTTTCAAATTTCCTCACCAAGCCGCATCCAACCAGAAAGGGCCACGTTTCCACAGATGCTGAGATATGAATTTGACCAGGAAAAATACACCCTTCAAACCATACAATGTAGGAAAATCACCATTTACGCCCAGAAATGAATATTTCTTGAAGGAAAGATAATTTGGAAATGATATAAGGCCCAAATATGATCTTCTAAGCCACATCCAATGACATTTCCATAGATACTTGGGACAACAATGACAAGGAAAAAAAATGTGACTGTGGAAAATGGAAGGAAGGGAAAAAACCTGAGTTTTCGTCCAAGTTACAGATCTTTTCACATGACAAAGGAATGAAAAACAAACTCTGGATTTAAAGTGATCCTCGACCAAAGGAAGGGACTGATCATGACAACCAAATGAAGGACAGATATTTCATGCATCAATACGGGGAGATAGAAAACACGACAAAGTCCGCAAACTGAAGAATTTTAAGGATAAACGGGGTGAGATTAAAATGAGCACCAACATGGTGAGCATAGTTGTGTACTTGATAAACAAATGACCCTCAAGTGCCTTGGATGGAGGCATGCCTAAGGAGGCTTGGTATTGTAAGAAATTTGATTACTCATTTCTTAGAGTCTTTGAATGTGAGGTGTTTGATCATATTGACAAGGATGATAGGACCAAGCTAGAGGCTAAATAAAAAAAATGCACTTTCATTGGTTATGGTGGTGATGAATTTATATTTAATTATTGGAGTATTAAGGATGGTAAAATCATTCGATCTAGGGATTTGGTCTTTAATGAGAAAGTTGTGTATAAGAAATAGTTACAGGAAAACATGGAAGAATCCAAAAAAGAATATGCAGCGGTAGAGGATCTTCTGGATGAGAAAGTGACACATGAATCAGTTCAGGAACCTACACAACATGAACCCCAAACTCCAATATTGAGGAGGTCTTCTAGGGTAAGAAGAGAACCTGAGCATTTTTATCCTTCTCTTTATTATTTATTACTCACTGACAGTAGAGATCTAAAGAGCTTTGATGAAGCAATAGGGGTAGATGCCAGGAAGAAATGGGAGCAAGTCATGAATGAGGAGCATCAGTCTCTCGTGGAGAACCAGGCTTGAGATTTGGTGAAGCCACCCGAAGGAAAAAGAGTGTTGCAAAACAAGCGGGTGTATAAAGTTAAAGAGGAAAGAAAAGATACAAGGCCTGATTGGTGGTCAAGGGGTTTGCACAGAAAAATTGTATAAATTTTGATGAGATTTTTTCTCCTGTAGTAAAAATGAGTTCTATTAGAATTGTTCTTGGAATAGTGGCAACAAAATACTTACACTTAGAGTAGCTAGATGTAAATTCTGCATTTCTCCATGGTGATTTGGAGGATGATCTATTCATGCAGCAGCCTGAGGGCTATGAGGTCAAAGGTAAAGAGGAAATGGTGTGAAAACTAAAGAAGATCTTGTATGGATTGAAACAAGCTCCACATCAATGGTATAAGAAATTTTATAGCTTCATAATATAACAAGGTTATATTAGATGTCATTCTGACCATTGCATATATAAAAGGAAATTTTAGGATGGAATTTATGTTAGCATGTGTCTGTATGTGGATGGCATGTTGGTTGCAGGAAAAAACATGCAGGAAATAAAAGTACTCAAGAAGTAGCTAAATGCCTCCTTTGATATGAAGGATTTGGGGGCAGCCAAATAAATCCTTGGTATGAGGATATCTAGGGATAGGAAGGAATGAAATATGACTTTATCTCAAGAAGAATACATTAAGAAGGAATTTGGAGAGGTTTAATATGTAAGATGCTAAACTGGTTGGGACTCCTTTGGCAAGCCATTTCAAGTTATCAAAGGAGTTGTGTCCCAAGATAGAGTAGGAGAGAAACTATATGTCCAAGGTACCTTACTCATCAGTGGTTGGCAGTTTGATGTATGTCATTGTGTGTACTAGGCCTGATATTGTGCATGCAGTGGGAGTAATGAGTTGATTTACGAGTGATCCAGGTAAAGAGCATTGACAGGCAGTAAAGTGGATCCTTCGGTACTTTAGAGGGACCATGAGGACAGTTTTTTGCTACAGTGGATCAGATACCATTTTGTGTGGTTATGTAGATTCAAATATGGTAAGAGATGTAGAAAGTAGGAGGATCATGAAAGGTTATATTTACATTGTAGGTGGGACAACAATGAGCTAGATTTCACGACTACAAAAGATTGTGGCTTTGTCAACCATGAAGGCTGAGTATGTTGTTGCCACAGAGGCAAAAAGAGAGATGATTTGGTTACATCAATTGTTTGAGTTAGGGCATAATGAGGAGGAAGGGAAGATACATAGTGATAGTCAGAGTGTTATTCACCTAGCTAAGAACTTTGCTTTCCACTCTAGGACAAAAAATATATAGTTAAGGTACCATTTCATTATGATAGCTTCAGAGGAAGAGCAGTTGAAGCTAGAGAAGATTCATACCAGTAAAAATCCTGCATATATGATGACCAAGGTGGTCACAAGGGAGAAACTGAAATTTGGTTAGTCTTCATGGACAACAGTGAAGGGTTAAGAAGCTTGCTTAGAGGAAAATTAGTCTCCAAGTTGGAGATTGTTATGTTGTGGTGCCCATTTTCATGTGTGGAAGTGTTGAAGATTGTGCACTAAAATTATTGTATACTATCCATAGTTTTATCTTCGTGGTTTGGGGCCGAATGGGGGTCTTGGGGTGGAAACCCCTGGTAGTAAGGGTTCGGGGGCATAGCCCCCGAGAAAAACATATTTGGCCTCGAAAAACATGCCTGATATTTCGGGAAACATGCTCTTCTCGTATGGGCAGGATTTTTGACCTGTAGGTTTATGGGGCGGTTTTGGCCCATGGTTATGGTACCTACTGTATTGTAAAACTACTTAAACATTTGCCTATTTATGTGGTTTTTTGCATATGGTAGGGTTGATGTTACACTATAAAGGTGTGTGAGTTCAAGTGTGAATTCAGGAGAGTTTGTTGAGCATAGCTCCAAATAGATTTGGGTATTGTATTGAGAGAGAGGTAGTTTGTAATAAAATATGAGCAAGTGATTCTTGGTGGAGGTAGCTCAAATTGGGTGAACACCATTAAATATTGTCTTTGTGTTGTGTTCTTTTAATTTCTGCTCCTTTATTTATCATATCTGTGATATTATTTTGCATATTAGTTTCTAATATTGTGATTATGTGTGGGATTGTTCCGCATATTTATTCCTTATTTCCTAACACACCCAATGTATGACCCCCTTATTTGGGGTGCATGCAACGATTGTAGGAGTTTGCAGCCCAAAAGAGAGGACCTAATGTTGTGTTGTATTGTATCTCTGCAGGGAGTGGGGGATTTGCATGGTAGGTGTAGACACCAAAATTGGGTCACACTCCCTTTGGTCCCCTTTCGAACAACCAACTTAAACACATTCACCTAGCCATGACCCTTATACCCCACATTAATATTAATTTGATTATTTATAATTAAATTAATACTCATCCTCACTTCATTCATTATTTAATTACCTCAATTAAAACCAATTTCCACCTCACCTAGATACCTCACCATAGAACTATTCATAACATGCTTCCATAACTAACCAAGAATTAGCCCTACTTACCTTAATAAACTAAGACTTAATACAACCCTAAAATCACATGCTTATTCTACCTCTAACCACTTTCCCGCGTAGCTAATCACAACGTTTCATTTAGACCTGACACAAATGAGAAAAATTTGGGAGAGTATAGCCAAGATCTGTTATTTTAGGCAACCTAGGATATCCCGCCTTAACCGATGCCGGTCAACCCAAAACTGACGCCAGTAACCATAAAATACCGTCGGTTACCATTTAACCATTTTGGTAACCTTGTTTGAGAGGTTAGACACATTCTTGAGTTTTGGGAGCAAAGGAGATTTGCATGCAAGCAAGAACCAAATATCTTTCACACATCCAGGCATCCATAACCAGTACAACCATTGATTAGAAGGAATTTTCATTCACAGGAGCACCTCAGGAAGCACTGCCATGACATTGATCGTCATTTCACTAATCAACCATCACCACCACCCAGCCATTGAACCTACACAGTAGTAAGTGTGTCTCTAACCTGCACCACTTCATTCCCATTCAGTTTATAAAGTTCTTCACCTTTTTTTTTATCAACCATCGGTTATATTTTTACCCCACCACTATTGTCTTCCTGTGAACCCAACCATTTCCATCACTCATAACCCTTTTAATCACCTATGTCTACTCCTGAGTACCCCTGAATATTCCCAACATCTTCCCAGACCTAAACCAACACCTCAACATCATTGATCTAGTCTTAGAAAAATCCCCAAAACCATGAACTATTGATTTATTACCATCCCGCAGTAACCATCGTCATTCATACCAGACCGACATCGGTATTTGTATTTGGCAGTCCTACTAATACCAAATCCCAATAATCTTTTTTAAGTGGTTCAAGTGACCCAGAATCTGACCCTGACCTATTCCAGCACCTTAGTTGTTTACCTTATTTCCAAATCTGATCATAGCCTAACATGTTATGTTATATTTTTCTATTATATTTAGATGAGATACCTAAATTATATCAACTACAGTAGGATTCTATTTACTTATGTTATTTCTTACATTAAATTGTATGAAACAGTGAGTTGACTTCCACCAAGGAAGTATCACACTTCCTAGATCTAGCACACGCTAGGCAACTCACTGACATATATTATTTAATCCTCTTTCTATGGTCTTGTTGTGTATTTCAGGTAGTTCCTCCTAGCCAAAAGGAAGCTCTCATAGTCAACATTGGATCGAGAATTCAGAACACATGCAACGACCTTCAAAGTGACTGTCACAACAGGTATTCCTCCTTGGCCCACACCCTTATCTGTTTTGTCTAAGAACTTAAAGAAAATGGTGAAACATTTTGGCACACCCGGTGGGACCCATCCGGGGTTCCTTAAATTTTATTCATTCCTAGGTGAAATTTGTGTGTTTATTTCCCTTCTGAAAAGCTTACACATTAATTTTCCTCTCTGGAATCTTCTTCTCTTTCTATTATCTAAAAGTAATCATGTTTTTGGTGATATAAAAAGAATACTTATTTTCTTTCATTAGTATTGCATTAGTGAAAGACCATTCCTCTTCCTATTCATTACTTGTTACATCAAATAACACACTTCAATTTGGGCTTAAAACACTTACATAGCATTATGATTAATTGCATCTTAGCTCACATTAAAATGAGGGAAACCTATATGCTGGAAGTCATGCCTAGCTGATGGTTAACATAATTAAATCATAAAAGAGCACATTTTTCTTCTCTCTCCTTTCAAAACTACACAAATTGGAATATATACATCTTCTTAAACAACATCCCACCCAGAAGAATTTGTCAACGATCACATGATCGAAGGATTGACAATGAGCACCTAGTTGGTTATCTATGTCTAGTACCCCATCAGAGGACGGTCCGCCCCCGCTATAACATAACCTGAAACCTCACTTTTAGAATTTACTTCTTCCTAGGAAGCCTTCCCAACCAAAAAATATACTCTAAATTCACGAGTCGGTCTTTTAAATAGCATAAGCTAAACACACTAAAATCACTTGTTAGATTACGTATTTTTCTTAGATTTGTGCTTGACTTGCATTTTGAGGTGTGAGGATACGATTCTTCATTTTTCCTTTTACCTTTCACATTCTACCATCACAGTTAGAGTATTATGACTTTCTCAAAGTATGTCAGGACCTCATCTTATCATCTCCAGACTTCTGGTTGATTATTCATCTAATCTAAATTCACAAAATTTCATTTTTTTCTCATTCTTCAGATTTCACAGTAACCGGCATTAGTCCAGTGACCGTCATTGGTTTACATCTGATTGCCATCAGTTTACCTAACCGGCGTATGTTCCTTGTTCTTTTGGTTAAATTACCCAAAAGACACTTATATCATCTTCTCTTCTGTTTAGAGTCTCTGTGTATCATTGTAATCTATGTACTCAGATAACAGTCATCAACTACACCTTTCTTGTCTGACAGTTTATCACTTTTTGTCTCATTTGTTGAAACTGTTATTTTCTCACAGTAATCGGTATCAATTGTTGTAACCGACATCGGTCAGCCCTTAATCGTCATCAGTTTGTTTGACTAACGTCGGTCACTATGTTTTGATTTTAATCAAATTATTTACCAACTTTCCCTCCCATAATTTGTTTTTTTCCCATCTCTATTGTTCCCTGTGTCATTTACAAAGTACACTTCACCTAATATACACTGATTCACATGGTCTTGACTCAGATCCAAACTAACGCCCTCCTATTTCATGCCAGCCGTCAACCACTCCCACCTAGTCTGTCACCGCCATCCATTCTTTCACCTATGGATCCGACTCAACTTATCCCCATCGCTATCGGTGAAAAGGAGTTTACGAGACTCATCGACCAAAATCCCGCAACCCTTTAGTACTACCTTGCTCCTTCTTCCACCCGGGATTCTTCAGGACAATTAATATATGGCATGCCCCTATCTATCCCTCCTCCTCTAGCCCCCACTTCCTTGTCAGCTAGCACTAGTTCGGCGCTACTATCATTTGCTTTATCGCTTATGGTGTCTCAGCTAAATCCCATAGCCGCTATAATTGTAGCATCTACGTCATCAATCGCACCCACAACATTGATTGTCCCTCTGACAATTGCTATGAGAATAGATTCATCTACACCCGCCATTTCACATATACCCATCCCATCAAAACCACCTCCGGCATCGGTAACTTACACCCCTTTCCAAAACCTCATCCTTTCTATCCCACAATCCTTACCCCCAATCACCACTAGAGTCATTTTGACTAGCCCACCTGCTTACACATACTACCAACAACCCCTGACCTCATCTATCGCTTATGATGGCTATGTGCCACCTCCATCTATTCCTCCTGTGCAGTTCTCATACTCATTGCCACCATACATGTACATACCACCCACCTCATACATTCAACATCAACCCCCTTTTTTCTACAGGGGTACCCATTCAACCCAACCTACTAACAACCTCATTAAAATGATGATGGAGAAGATGCAAACTTTAGAAGCATCTATTTATGGCTCCCATAATTCTTTAACATATGATGAAATCTATAACGATCCTATCCATCCATCTATTCCCATTCACCCTTACCCAGTGTATTGGGAAATTCCTAAATTCAATCGCTTCAATAGAATAGAAGACCCACAGTAACACTTGCAGTCATTTAAACATGGGTGTTACCTAATCACCCATGATGACGCTTTGTTCCTATGAACTTTCCCAAGTCCCTGACAGGACCAACATTGGATTGATACATTTGAATACCTTGATATTTTATTTATTCCTTTAATCAAGTAGCCCAAGATTTCCTAGATCATTTTTCAATCAATGTTACCAAGAAAGTCACCATGACCGATCTCTATTCAACCCGGCAGTATGAAAACGAATCTATCACAGATTTCGTTGCCCACTGGCAGAGTCTTATTAACCAATTAACATTCCAAATACCTCAGACTGAACTTATTGAGTTGTTCACTAGAGCTTGTGTCAGACACATCTCACCAACTCTATAAGTCCAAACCTTCTGAACCTTTGATGAAGCGTTCACCATGTCTCGAAAACTGGAAATTCGTGCCATTGAAGAAAATAAAATCCAATTACGAAACAAGAACACCCCATTCAAATCAAATGATTCTTGTTCATCTTCAAAACTCCAAAATAAATATTCAAAGCCCAAAGGATCTGCCAACGTTGTAGTCCTCAAGGTGGGTCCATCTCATCCTTCTAATCAAGTCCAAACTTCCTCCAATCTTTGTCTTGTCCAACCCTTTCAGCTCCGGCAGGAGCAACAGAAGTACACTTTGATTGGAGAGCCATATTCATCAGTCTTGGAAAATCTTCTTAAAGTTGGAGCCATTACACTTCCTCCCATAAAACCTCATACAGGTGTTGATCCTGCTCGTCCTATGTCAACATGGTATAAAGAACACGACTCTTGTAATTATCATTACATTAAAGGACATAGTGATGGTAATTGCATAACTTTTAAAAACATTGTTCATGAGATGATAGACAATGGAGACCTTGTCATAGAAAACCCTAACGTGCCAACAAATCAGAATTTTCACATCTTCCAAAATCCATTCCCTAATCATAAACCATCGTCTAATCAAAATAATGAACCTCCATCCAGTGACAACAATTTTGGTGAAGTTCACACAATTTTTGATATCATGCCAATTGTTCCTCAAAACCTAGCTACTTCATCTATTAAGGAAATCTTGGCACAAAATCCTCCACCCACAGAGGAGCATACCTCTTTTACTCTACCCACAAAGACGTCCCCCTCATCTACCCTTTCTCTCACAGAGGAACTCACACTTTCTACCGATGTCATGTCATCATTAGCTTCCCAGCCTTCTAAACCATCAACATTCATTATTCTCCCATCCACAAGAGAATCATCATCACCTTCTCCTCTAAAAAGAGAGAAGTCTACCTCACCCAACCTATTATCTCTCCTACCCATGGGAGTTTCTTCAGACAAGTCATTACCTGTTGAGGATACTTTTCCCTGAGCATCTCAAGACCCTATTAACATGATCTGGACTCTTTTTCCTACAGAATCTGAGGCTAGCCAATTCCTTGTCTCACAGACCTATTTTACAGGGATTTCCACCCAATCCATTCCATCCTCTTCTTCAGTAGTCATGTTTTCGCGGTTGGTTGATCATTTGGATTACGTTGATCATTCCATGCTCTGGGTATGTCTTCGGCTCCCCGTTTCGACCCAAATGTAAATGTTTCCTGAAGATACTTCCACGGTTTACCCAAAGGTATTTTTGGTAACTAAAACTATATTGACCAGACTGATTGAAACGGCTTCCTCTTCATCATCCCTACCACCATCCAAAATTCTACCCATCACTACTTTGGGTGTCATGTTGACATCAAGCCATACTCACCCACCTATCAGATTGGAATCAACTATGTCTTCTCAAACCCATGCCAACATTATCCTCCTTCCTAAAAGGAAAACCCAACCTTCTAGGCCATGTACACCTGTCTCACCTGCCACACCTTTGTCACCTTCCCCCCTTCCATCCATCTTAGGGCCTCATCCATCAACCTTGACCAAATAATCTCATATCCAAGGCCATTCAAAAGCTAAACAACCTACTCCTACCTCATGATTCTTTTTTATACCTCATTCACCCAACAACCAAACTTCCTCACCCTCACCCATACACTTCTTACCATCTATACCTCCACCAGTTACTATAACCCCAACCTTTCCTATACAACTTCAACCAATGTCGATTATCTAACCTCTACCAACTATCTCCACCACAACTCGGTTGCCCCCGTGGGTAACCCATCCTCTTCCACCATCTACTTTTCCTTCTACATCCTGTACTCTTGTGTCACCTTTACCCAAGAAGATGCAACCGAAAGCTAAGGATATGCTACCCTCCAATAAGGTAGTCAAACCAACCAAACCTTCCATCGCTATCTCTTCTACCCCTCCTTTACCCAAGCAGATGCCAGCAAGACCTAAGATCACTCCACATACCAAACCAGTAGACCAACCCATTCCCCCTCCTATAAAGCCTCTTCCCTCATAATCATCCATACTTGTACCCAAACCCACAGTCACTTCCCATTGTGATCCGTTAGCGGGGGTCTTACGCCAACATTTTAACCAATCTCTTAGAGACTTCCTTCATCACATTACCACCACTTCGACCTTACGATCCTCTCAAACCCAAACCAAAAGGGTTTGATGAAACCACAATTTGTGCCTATCATCATATGCCAGGTCATGATGTCGAAAATTGCAAAGCTCTAAAGATCGTTCTTCTCCAACTTTGTCCTCCTGAAATTTTTTTGACGATGATGAACTTCTTGATTAGGACCATACTCCACCTTCACCTATCACCACACATCATCGTCCTTTAACAATTCAGGAACTAGTATCTCCACCCCACAACCATTTTTCCCGCTGCTAAAATTTGAAATCAACATGGTCCATATTAGAGAGTTGGCTAAACCACCACCCAAATGTCAGTGTGCCCTACTCATTTCACAAGGATATTATCCACCCCTAGAATTTTCCCCCTTATATTGTTATACCTTTCATGGCACACCCTCTCCATCCACATCCCCTCAAATTAACATGGTTCATGTTGCTACCTGCGTTCAAAAAGACAAAGACAAAGAAAAAGCAACTAGCCCATCAAAAAACCCTGTACCCAATATACCATCTACACCCACTCCCAAAATCACCATCCACGGGCCTACATACCCTATATCTGATGGGGTCACCCATCATGCAATGATAAAACAATTACATCAGTCTCCTCTAAAGATGTATTTGTATGATCTCATCAAAACTTTTGAATCCCAAAAACAAGCTCTTATCGAGGTTTTACAATCCATTGAAGTTCTACCCAATGACCCCCACACTAGTGGGCTCAATTATCACCCCTCACCATGTGGCCTCATTAACCAAATCAGTTCATCCTTCTACCCCCACGACCACTCCTCACGTCACCGCCCTCAGCTTCTCTGATGAGGAGATTGTACCTCTCCAGTCAGATGATCCTGATCCCGCCCTATTCATTTTTGTTTATATCGATAACATACACATACGACATGTCATGATTGATGGTGGTGATAGCATTAACAACATATCCTCCCATGCATAAAATCAAATGTGTATTCCTTCTAATTATATGCATAATAACCCAATTATTTTGTGCTCCTTTAACGATGCCATCACCTCTACCCTTGGCACTATTATCCTTCATGTTCGCATAGGCCCTCGCATTGTCCCGGAACTATTCTACATCTTAGAGGGGGAATTTTAGTATAGCTTATTGCTTGGTAGACCCTAGATTCACGTCATGGGTTGTGTCCCTTCAAATTTACATCGTTGTGTAAAATTTGAGCATGGGGGACATAACTACACCATCCCCACGGTCCCCGTCACCATTTAAGACCTGTAACATGTTATACCGACCCAATGATGTGCCTGTACCAGTCAAGGCATCTGCCACTACCCCCACTTTACCTTCACCTACAATCCCATCCACCAATGTTGCCACCACCTCTCCCACATCTAGCCTTGTTATTCCTACTGCTGCCGCAACCTCTACATCTAACTCATATGCTTCCCAATCATCTAGCGAGTCGTCTGTCCCCGCTACCCACATATTAACTACTGATCCTTTAGAAGGTTTTTTTCAATGCCTCACTTTGGGGAAGTACCACTTATACAATATCGACACATTTCTCACTCCTCAAGAGTATGGGAACTTGCATTAAGACCCTAGTTATGACTACCGAGTAGGCGAGGTTTTTCCTTATGGCCCTCCCCACCTTCACAACAATCTAACATATGGGGGGACTTGATATTACCACTTATTTACCCAAAACTCCATCCCAAACATGACCGTTTTCATCTGACCTACAATCCCTTACTAATCATCGCTTTTCCCACACTTTCCTCCACTGTTGCGCATGGAAAGGTTTTGGCTTCAGTTTTATGAACAAGGCCGCCATACTATCATTTCCTATACCACCCATAAACACAATGACCATAGTGGCATTGGCTTTGCTACACCACCTCTCGAGAAGGCCCACGTTGACCTCTTTGAAGAAGACAAACCTTCTCCACCTCATTCACCCACATCATCATCTTCACCCACGGAGTCCATAAATCCTGAATCTATTCCTCCTACAAAAATTCATAAACAAAATTTCCATGGGACCTCTGACCTATGAACATGATGGCGAGACTCCCTCTTCTCTCCCCTTCCTATATCCTGGCATGATCAATGATGATACGCCTTTTATTAATGTTGTTCAATGTCACAACGATGATTCCATCCTCACCTACCTTGGTGTGGAAGACTCTTATATTCACCGGTCATTACCCTCTGAGACGCAAACCATGTTGAACGAATCGACTATCAAAATCAACATTAATACTTAGGATGACCCACACATCCTAAAGATAGGTCAGTCTTTAGATGTTGCTAAACATGAAGCTTTTACTTCCTTCATGACCATAGTAATGATTTTTCTTGGTCCTATGCCGATATGCCTAGTATTGACCCAAAAATCATGGTCCACAATATCGTAACCATTCCTAATGCCAAACCCATCAAACAAAAGCTACAGAAAATGCATCCTTGCATTGCTCTTCTGGTCAAAGAAGAACTTCAACGCCTTCTCTTAGTTTCTTTCATCCTACCCATTAATTATCCCCTATGGATTTCTAGCATCGTTCCTATCACAAAAGCAACAGGGGGAATTCACTTTTGCACGGACTTCCGTGACCTCAACCTAGCTTGTCCCAAAGATGACTTTCCTCTACCAAGTATTGACCAACTAGTTGATCTCACCGTCGGCCATGAAATGTTGTCACTCATGGATGGTTTCTCGGGTTATAATCAAATATTCCTTACTCCAGAAGATCAACACAAAACTTCGTTCATTACTCCTTGGGGGACCTTCTTTTATCGATTCATGCCTTTTGGCCTTAAAATCATTAGTGCTACATACCAACGAGCCATGACTTACATCTTCCATGACATCATGCATCACATATTTGAAGATTACGTAGATGATCTTCTTTCCAAATCCAAACATTGAGCTGAACACTTGATCTCCTTAAGGTCATCTTTGACTACCTCATCAAGTATTGTGTTCATCTTCAACCAAAGAAGTGCGTCTTTGCGGTACTTTTAGGAAAACTTCTTGGTTTCATCATTTCTTTACATGGCATAGAATTTGATCCTACTAAATTACATGCTATTCTGGAAATGCCGCTACCTACTAATCTCTGTCAACTTTGAAGCTTGCATGGTAAGTTGCAATCCATTCATTGTTTTATCTCGCAGCTTTCTGACCATTGTCAACCATTTCATCATCTTCTCAAGAAGGAAATTTCATTCAAATGGGATGATGAATGCCATAAATCCTTTGAAACCTTAAAACAATACATTCTTCAACCACTAGTGCTCATTCCTCCTAAGGACGACCAACCCTTTTACCTGTATATTTCTGCCACTGACCATTCTTTAGGTGCCATGCTCGCTCATCACGATGAGTAACACAGAGAGCAATCAGTTCATTATATAAGCCATACCCTTCTGGACTAGGAAACTAGATACACCTATGCCAAAAAACTCTATTTGGCCTTAGTTTTTGTCACCATCAGACTCCACTATTACCTACTCAACCACAAAACCTTCATTATTACCAATACTGACCCCCTACACTATATGTACGCCAAACCCTATTAACATCAATGTGCCACATGTTGGCCTATGCTTCTTGCTGACCTTAACCTCGAATTAACTCATCAAAAATCTATCAAGGGCCAAACCATCACTGACCAACTAGAAGACACACCTCTTTCTAGGAATCAACCCTCTAACTTCAATTTCCCAAACGAATCCATAGCTACCCTCTCCTTGGATAATACCACTTACTAAATGAAACTCTTCTTCGATGGCTCGAAGTGTCAGCGGGGAGGCGGGGCTGGTGTTATCCTCATTCCTCTTAATGGTGAACCTATGCCTTTATCTTTCAAACTATATTTTGATTGTACAAATAATATCGCTGAATATGAAGCACTTGTATTGGGTCTTCAGGTTGTTTATGCCCTAGATGTTAATTCAATCAATATCTTTGGTGATTCCCAATTGGTCGTAAACCAAGTCAATGGTATATACCAGTGTCATAATGAGATACTTCAAAAGTATAAACATCACGTAGACATACTTTTGACCATCTTTGACCGTTACGAACTTCAAACCACCCCACGTTCTACCAATAAATTTGTAGATACCATGTCCTGCTTGGCTTCTCAGATACTTGCTTCACCTTCCGACTCTAAAATCTTTATCACAATACAATGGTTACAATCACCCTCTTACTTACCTCATGAGGTCTACTCTGTTGAAACCATTGCACGTGACCCACGTGACCTTTGGTATAAGCAGTTTGCAAAATATCTTTCCCTTTCCATTCTACCCACTGATCTCACTCGTAATGGACAATGTTCCTTTCTTAAAAGTGTTTCTCGTTATGTCATCATGGATGGTATCCTTTATAAGCATGACTTCGATGATATTCTCTTACAATGCCTTCCAAGTTCTAAAATTCTCTACACTATCCAGGAAGTTCACGATGGAATTTTTAGAGGTCACTTTAGTGGTTTAGCTGTCCCAAAACACATTCTTCTCCTTGGCTATTATTGGCCAACCCTAAACCATGATTTTTATGACTATGTTAAACCTTTTGTCAAATTCCAACAACATGCTAATCTTCATCACACACCTAGTCATGCCTTACAGGTCACACAAGACCTTTGGCCTTTCTCTCGATGGGGCATGGATCTTGTTGGTGAGATCAATCCCCATTCTTCACAATGCCATCAATGGATTATAACCAGTACTTAATATTACACTAAATGGGTAGAAGACATCCCCCTCATTTATACAAAAGCCGAGAAAATATGTGAATTCATCAACCATCACATCATTTGTCGCTTTGGTGTTCCTCATCATCTCATCACGGATAACGGAAAGTAATTCAAAAACAAAACCATACGTAAGTTGTGCGACGATTTTTTCATCCAAATAATTTTCTCATCACCTTATTACCCGCAAACTAATGGCCAAGAAGAATCGACCAATAAAACCTTGAACAAAATTCTTATGAAAGTAGTTGACGATACTAACAAGGATTGTCATTCATACATTCGTTTCGCTTTGTCGGATTATCACACTAGTATTCGCACTTTGAATGCTGCCACACCTTTTTCTCTGGTCTACGGTACCAAGGTTTTCTTGCCTCTCGAAGTCCAGATTCCATCTCTCTACATATCACTACGACACATGCTGAACAAAAATGACTTTCACCAAGATCGTTTGGTGTAACTTGAGTTATGAGATGAACGTCATCTCAATGCTCTTGACCATCTCCAAATCTACTAAAAACATATCAAATGTTCCAACGAAAAATGTGTCCACGAATGAACCTTTTAGGTTGGAAACCTTGTCCTGAAGGAAATTCAACATGTAGCCAAAGAAGAGAAAAGTAAATGGGGAAATATTGCTCCTAATTGGTTTGGACCCTATATCGTTACCCATACCTATGGATAAGGTGCTTATCATTTGTCTTCACTCGAAGGTAAACCCAAACCTCAGCCTCTGAACGCATTACATCTTCAACCATTTTATTGTTGACATCAATTCCTATATCACTTTCTGTCAATTGATCACTCCTCCCTTGAGCATTGTTCACCTTCCATATTACCCATTTTTTTAGGATCAACGACTAAACAAGAATCGTGTGATTATCCGTCATCTTTCGACCTTATCTTCAATATGAGTACCACGGCTTTACTAGTAGCATGATTCTCATGGATACTTTTCATATTTTTAAAGATGAAACCCCATGGTCATTCATCACTTAAAACCACATCTTTTATAGTTAACCCCCATGTACTACGGTTTTGTCTTCTAAAAAAAACTTAATCTTCCTCTATAGTCTTGTCCATGACTTAAACATCCAAAACACAAAAATGGATTCAACTCCTTGAATCAAACTTCCAGATAAAGATGACTCCCTCAAAAGGGACATCTCTTCTTTCTACCTCGCCCCTATGAATAGACTACTCCCTTGAAGGACAGCTATATAAATTCATTGCAAAAAAATAAAAAAATTAGAAGCTTCCCTAATCCATAGGGATCCAGGAAAACACACCACTTCATCAGTTCCATCAACACCAAGAAGGAGAAACAAGAAAAGTGAATAAAATGAGGTAAACGGAGGTCCTGAAACCGCCGCCCAGCCAGTAGGGGCGGCAATCCTGAGACCGCCGGTCTATTCAAGGCGGCGGTCCTAACACTTTTGAACAGAAAAGAAGAATGGAACACAAATGGACGCAAATTTGAAGTGCCCAACTGTGTCTCTTCCCCTTCCATGCCCTTTCACATCCTCCAGTGCACGTGAGGACATGGGAAGGCCTATAAATGCATGAAAGGAGCAAGAGAATGATCATTCAAAGATCCAGAGAGATCGAGAAGTAGAGTTTAATGAGAGCAGTGAGCAAGATCTTCAGTGCTGGAATGGAATTGTAGGAGCAAGGTGTAGAAACAGAGCAAGCAAGTAATTGGAGAGAAGATTTACATTGTTGCTTCTTTTCATACTTATTGTAATCTGTAATTGTCTATATTAGACCAATAAAGTGGGAAGAAAGAGCAGTTTCCCTTCCCGACTGGTTTTCCTCCATTGGAAGTTTCCAGGATAAAATTGTTGGTGTTGAAGTTAGAATTATTTCCTTCTCTGCAATTTCCTTTCTTTAGCACTAGATAATCAATCACGAAGCTCTAATTTTTCAAGCAAATCTGTCATTTTCCAAAGTTGAAAGTAGAACAGCATAATTGTGTGATTCGTAGAGTTCCAAAGTAGAAGTTTACGGATCATTAATATAATTGCTTTATTTCTTTCGTTCTTCCAAGCATCTAATTCTTTTCATCTAATGTTTATTCTTGATTTTCCTCCAAATGTTCCCAACTCTAATAATTGCTCTTCATCAATACTAGACCCATCACCATCTCTTTTCTATCTATGCAGTCGTACACTAAGTTACACTAAACCATCCACTTCCACCTCAATTCCTTTTGCGCCCTGATTTTCTATCTGCTTAAGGGACTTCTTCAAAGTTCTTTTTTTTAACCCTTTCTCCAGCTATCTGTCTCAAACCACCATAAATGTCAATTCAACAATTCAAAACCCATCATGCTCTCTTTTTAAACCACTTTGGATTTTCCACATATTGTTTAACTAAGGGATACTGATAAGATGCTCTTTTTACATCAAATATCAATTTAGTCCTACGCCTATACAACTATTGACAAGCATTTGTCATACACCTTATCAACATCGACTCATTGCTTTCAGGTCGAGCCATCCCACATTCATTTTTATTCCGTTAATTATCACCATGATAGCTTTACATATCCCAAAGATAGGATGTCGCCACTAGGGCTCTAATCAATGTCTTAGCTAAGTCTTGAATTTATCCCTGTCCACATTGACTGATGTACTACCTGACCTAGGGCATCCCTAAGTTTCTATTAGTTATTTACAAAAGATACGTGTGTGTAGGAATGTGATACAAAATAGAAATAGAACAAGCAACAACATAAAATTATCTACAATAATGTATGTATACCATCATCACATTACACATGAACAAAAATAAAGATAGAATGGAATATCTTCACCAAAAGTACATGGTCTTCAAGAGTGGGCCTTATTCATATATGATCTAACAATAGACACATGGATGGAAATTCTCGAACAAATCAAGACAACCCTACTACATGTAGAAGAGAGAAAAGGTATTGGAGACAGCAATGGTCAAGGCATAGACCACTCTAAAAGCTCAAAACTTGATTAATCACATTTAGGTATGTCATCTCATAACAAGGTTGTGGCATTCTTTAATTAACGGCCTGTTTTCCTTATTATGGTATATACATTGACCACCAAAGCTATGCTTTGGTCCCCCGTCTATAATTATCGTCGCCCTTGACAATGCTGATCAATGGAGGTCTAGGAGCGCATGGAGGAGATGACTCAGGTGGCAGAACACAGGCAGAAGTCAACAGTACTACAGGAAGCTGAACCGAGACTAAAAGTAGAGGGTGATGTTACAACATCCCATAGCGCCTCTTCAATATCACTTTTTGTTTTGCTGACATCATTTTCTTCTTTTGCATGATGCTCATCAAATTATGGTGTGTTGCTCGAATTTCAATTGGTGTTGTTGCCATTCTACCTCTTTATTTTTCAATTTGCTTGATCGTTTCCTCCATCTCAATGGACATGGTGTTGGACTTCCAATCATGCAAGGAGATGTCATGTTTCTTTTGGGGAATTAATTGAGTCTCTAACTTAGAATATCTATAATATTTGATCTTCCTCTCTTTTTCTGATTTGCATTATTTGTAATAAACTTGGATGCCCTAAAGTCAGCCTTTTTAATGTCATAAGTACTCCAGCTCATACTTATGATACATATCCCAAAACTGTTCGATGTGTTTGTCTACTTCATTCTTGCTCAATAAAGCTCCAATGTAATACTATTGTGTCTCTATCTAAGAAAGCTAGTGGATCAATAGCTTTTGCGCAAAGTACGCCCTATACATTCTTTCCTATGATATTACATGCATACAAATTATTCATCACAGTCTCGTGCCAATACTCTTGCTTCTTAAGGTAGCCTTTATCGATATATTCTTCCCTCTTCTGTTGTGCAGATGTATGCAACTCCTGTATTTTTTCCATTAAGAGGATAGATTTATGCCGCCATCCTAGAATACAACTCCTATGACATGTCTAAATTATGAATTTCTACTGCTACCTAGAATGAAACTCAGTTAATTCTATATGCATGGCCTCCAAATCGCTAGGCATCAACTTCCTTCCCTTGAGAAAGAAAAGCATATTGGTTGTCAATCTGCTCAACTGGCCAACAATCTACCTCGCCATGGGCAATGTTGTCATAGGATGAGTGATCTACAGTGGTGGTTGTATAGGACATAGGATGGTCAAGCCGTACAGGTTGATCATGAGTCATCTGCAGGTTGTTTAGCAAGCTCAAGGCTTTGTGCCTATTGATGTGTAATCACAACACCCCTGATTGTTTGCAACTCGATAGATTGAAACTGTCAATATGATTGCATAACATGGAGCTTTTCCCAAAGTGTGGGACTTTGAACCGAGAAAGCTCTTCGGATGAAAGTCGATTCCTATTCCTCTGTTCTAGGTGCACACAAATAAATTGTAGAGGATCTATCTAAAACCTACTCTATCTTACCAAGGAGACAAGGGTTGAGAAGATGCGAGAAAATAAACCTAAGCTAACAAGGTGATGCACCAAAGGAATGTTAAACACCCATTTTTGAAATTTAACACAGACCATAGAAATGCAACATTAAAAACAACTATCCATGCAACCTAGATAACCAAACTTGTAATGAGAGATCAGAAGACAATAATGAACACATGAGAGGGTTGAGAATCATCCACAGACATATATTATTGCTCCAGAGTTGATACAGTACATTACAGTAGCCAAGAGGCAAAAATTTGTATTACAACTTGAATGGGAGGTTAGGAAAACTCCACAAATTCACTTGCAGACAAGGGAAGAAGGGAGGGTGTAAAACATAAATGTCCAACCCTTTACAATGAGCCCAAGCTCCTTCTTTTATAGATGCAAGTGAAGAGAGAAGAAGGAGAGAGGCAGAAAACTGATTTGAATCTCAGCTACCAGCCATCAATGCCACTGTAAATCCACCCACAATCTGTTCGAGTCTATCCTCTATGTCTATTCGGCATGTTGAAGAAGGAAGAATGATGGATCAAATCGAATCTGATCTAGTTGTTGGAGTGATTGGATTGCATATTAATGGCATGAAGACATTTTCCCATTTTTCACCCACCTAACCTCGTCAAAATTAAAGTCTCAGGTTTCCATGGTGTAGACGAGGTCGAGACCTTTCTAATGGTGCCAAATTTGTTGAATTTCAAGTACTGGATCAAAAGATATGTCCATTTGAATGTTTGAGTCGAGTCCATACAAAAATGGTGAAAATACTAGTTAGCAGAACAGGTCTGCGGGCCCGAAATTCACTTTGCGCCCTTTGGCACAAAAATACAAAAATGCAAAAATGCCCCGTAGCCCCGTAATTCATTCTTTTCAAAAAACCATCCTTCGGGCCCATTGGTCCACATTTTCCATTTGGGCAAAAAGTCCTCCCCAGGCCACCGGCCCGCATGTAATTTAGGCCTGACACGTGGCTCCTTGGGCGTCAGACGGAGGTGCAGATCATTTTTATACTTTACGCCTTTTCAAGCCAAAAAGTTTGAATTTCCCCCGACGACCCACCTTGACTTGAAGCATGGCCACATGTAGAGATGGCACACATTTGGGGACTGCTCCTGGATTTCACTTTTGAAATTGCATTGAAGAGACACATGGCACCTTCCATATCTTTTCTCTGTTCCTTTATGTTTTTGCTAAGTCCTTTTGTTTGGTGGGGCCATATATTTGACCCGAGACACGTGGAGACTTGGTTCTTGTCTGAGTCTGGCCCTCAGGCCGCCCCTCTTGAATTTGCGCAGTTGAGGCACGTGGCACCCTCCGCTGATTCTGCCCCATCTTGACTTTTCAACTGTTCAACTATGTCCCTCTTTTGACCTAGGACACATGGAAGGCCATCGCTTGTTTAGGAGACCCACTTTTAGATTTACCTTTGAAGGTGCACTGAGATGACACATGGCTCCTTCCATGAGTCTTCGATACTTAGCCGATTCGAGCCGATGCCTTTCTCGAACCCTAGACATGTGGAGGCTTGGCGCTCATGTCTGAGTTTTCACTTTGGGTCGCGCCTTTGAATGTGCACCATTGAGACACTTGGTGCCCTCCACTGACACTCTTATACTTAACTGATTTGGGCCCGCTTGCTCTTTGAATTTTGTTGACCCTGACCACGTGGAGAGCTGGTGCTAGTTTGAGTCTCCGCCTTGAGCTTTCTCTTTTGAAATTACGTCGAGCTGACACGTGGTTCTTTCCACTCGTTTAGACTTTTCAATGGCCAGATCTATCCCTTTTCAGGTCTGGGACACGTGGAAGCTCCGCGCTTGTTCGAGCCTCCGATTTTTGGTTTAACCTTTGGAGAAGCACTGATGAGGCACGTGGAAGCTTCTGCTGATTCTTCCATACTTAGTCAATTTGGGCTCGTTCTGAATCATTTGTAAAGCTCGAAGACTTTGAGCCTTTCTTCCATTTCTCTCCTTTGAGCCTCTGTTTTCTGTGACACTGTTTGGCCCTTCCCTGACCCTACTACTCCATTATAGAATGCCTTCCTGTAACCTAACTATTGGATTTGAAACATAGGCTCATTCAACGGAAATGTCCCTTGGATTTCTTTCTGCACAGGGTCATGTTTGATCAATTTTTCCCGGGGGAAAAATTGAGATAACAATTTGGTGACTCATAGGGGCATCTGCCTGCTAGATGAAGAGATCAGTTGCCTTGTTGTATCCATTGGGCACGAAGTCATGGGTGGTGGCCTGATGTTGGTCCTGTTCTTCTAGAAATGGACCCTTTGAGACCCAATGATTTTAGTTGCTCTGTATTTGTTCTATTTTAAAATTAGCAATTGTTACATGGCGACTATGGGTCTCCCTGTTGCAAATGCTGAAGGCCTGACGCATTCACCTGGAGGCACATCGAACTGTATAATGATGCAAACCTAGAGCAACAAAAAAAAAACCTGTGCCAGAGCACTTAGGGAAATAAAACCTATGCTACAACAAGACAATGTGCATACACACTTAGGGAAATTAAATTCCTATGCTAATATTTACAAGGGTGGAACCTTCCTTTTCAGTAGCAATGTTTGAGATGGATCCCATTGACTTGAATCTATAATTATTCACCATCCAATTTAGCCAGCTGGAAGGCATTGCTACTTTTGCACCTTGTGATCATATAGGGGCCACTCCAAATGGCATCAAACTTGGAATGCCTTCCTGGCTTTTCCCGATCTACATCCCACTTCAGAACTAAGTCCCCCTCTTGAAAGGTCCTCATTCTTGCTTTCTTATCAAAACTCTTCTTGATCAATGCTTGATCCTTCTCCATGATCTGCATTGCATGCTCTCTTACCTCTCCTACTTCCATCAGCTCTGCATACCTGATTTCCATAGGTTCAAACTCGGCTAGTTCCAACTATTTCATGAGCTCCAAAGTGGGAAACTCCAATGATATGGGAAATACTACCTCTTTTCCATATACAAGCTTGTATGGGGAGCTGCCTGTAGACCTTTTGGATGTGATCCTATCAGCCCATAGAGATGATTTGAGCTTTGCATGCCAAGTCCTCTGATTTTCATCAAGATTCCTTCTGATAATCCTCAATAGGTTCTTGTTTGTGGACTCTGCTTGGCCATTACCTTGAGGGTAATAGTTTGATGAAGTGTTGAGGTATACACCATTCTTGACAGCCCATTCAGTGATCCTTGTACCTAGGAATGCCAATGCATTATCTGATATAATAGTGGTAGGGACTCCAAACCTGGTGGCTATTCCTTCATAGAAATCCAAGATGTTGGATTCATTTGCTTCCTTAAGTGCCACTGCCTCAGTCCACTTGGTGAAATAGTCTATTTGCTGTAAGTATCCACTTGTGGCCCTGCTTGAGTTTGGGTTAATCACTCCAATGAAGTCTAATCCCCATTGCATGAATGGATGATCCACTAAAATTGGGTGAAGGGGTAGGGCTGCTAACTTCTCCTTCCCTGTGAAGAATGCACACTTCTTGCACTTCTTGATCCATGAGTAGCAGTCCCTAAACACTGTAGGCCAGTAATAACCAGCTTTCATGATTTTGAGAGCTGTTACTCGAGGGGAAAAGTGGCCTCCTGCTTCTCCATCATGGAACTCATGCAACACTCTCTCAATTTGGCCTGTCCCAATGCACCTCAATAGGACACTATTGATATCCTTCTTGAACAAGACTCCACCAACAAGCACATATGGGATGGCTTGTAGTCTGAAGTATCTCCTTTTTGCTTTGTTCCATTCTGGAGGGCACAAACCTATCTGGAGATAATGCACCAAGGCTTGAGTCCAACATGGAATAGGTGCATCATTAGCTGGTTGTTCTTGATCATTCTGTAGTAATAGGACAACCTCTTCTTCATCCACTGACTCGGCTTGTTGCTTGGAAGCGAGCTACTCACACAAACCCTTGCCATGAACCAATTTGGTCACCTTGATTTCAATGTCATACTCCATTACCCGAGTGATCCAACCAGACTCTCTTCTCATTCAAGTCCTTGTTTAGGAGAAAATATTTGACACCAACATGAGATACTAGCAGTTGAATCTTATTGTTCAAGACTAAGTGTCTGAACTTCTTCAAACTCCTAATGACAGTAAGGACATGCTTCTCAATGAAAGAGTACTTTACCTCATAATCCTCCAAGCTCTGACTGAAGAAGGCTATGGGCTGTTCTGAACCTTCCTTGTTGGGCTGAACCAAGATAGCTGAGATTGTGTCTGACCCTCCAAAAGCATATAGCATGAAGTCCTTTGAGAAATTTGGGTTAATAAGAGTTGGGGCCTGTGATATTGCGAGCTTGATGGCCTCAAAACTCTCTTTTCCTTCTGTTTTCCATTTAAATGCAAGACTCTTCTTCAACATCATTGTTAAAGGCTTCACAAGAGTGGAAAAATTAGGCACAAACCTGAACAAAGTTTATTCTCCCCAAGAAGCTTTGGAGAGATATTTCTTGTGTTGTGGTAATGGAAGTGTTCGAATGGCTTCAACCCTTTCAGGATCAATTGTTAACCCTTCTCTTGAGACAATGTGGCCCAAAAATTTCCCCTCATGTGCCAAGAACACACACTTCTTTGGGTTTAATGACACTCTGAATCTTCTACACCTCTGGAATACCTGTCTGAGGTGGAAGAGATGGTCTGCAACATTCTTTGAGAAGATGGTGATATCATCTAGATACACCAGGACAATATTGTTGATTAAGCCTTTGAATGCCATGTCCATAGCTCACTGAAATGTTGCTCCTGGCATTTGATAGTCCAAATGGCATCTTCTTATAAGCATATGTACCCCATTTGGTGGTGAAGGTTATCTTAAATTGATCTTCCTCTTTCACCATTATCTGATTATATCCTGAGTATCCATCTAGCAATGAAAACCTCTCAGAGCCAGCTACAACCTGTAGGATCTGTTCCATTGATGGAAGTGGATAATGATCCTTGAGTGATGCTCTATTCAGATCATGAAAGTCCACACACAGTCTGATTTCTCCATTTCTTTTCCTCACAGGCACCAATTTTGCAACCCAACTTGAGTGCTTGATAGGGAAGATGATGCTGGCCTCAATTAGCTTGTTCAACTCTTTCCTCATGAGAGGCTCAATGTGAGGATTTATTGGCCTTTTCTTCTATGTCTGAAAGGCTTAGATCCTGGATCCAGCTCGATAGTGTGTTGTGCCAACTTTGGGTTGAAACCTCTTAAATCTTTGTAAGTCCAGGAAAAGACATCTGGGAATTCTTGACAAAGTTGAATGAATTCATATTTTTCTTGTTGAGTACTTACCTTTCCGATTCACAACATTTTGCCTTCTTCTATGGAAATGGGCTCTGAATCTTCACCCTTTACCTGAACACTTGCTTTCTCCTTTTGGAATTGATCATTTGGGTTAAAGATTGACTCCAAAGTTACAAGACCCTTTGGTAGTTTGTTGGTTCTCAGCTGCACCACTTGGTCGCCATACTGTTGTTCCATTTTGTCTTGGTTTCTAGAGGAGAACTCAACTTCTTCTTGTAGAAAGTTGACAATTTGTTGATCATTCTCGAAGACCTGCCAACTTGTGTTATTATCAGGGACAACTAGTCTCACAACCACTTTGATATGGGGCTGAGACTTATCACTCTTGATACTCTCTACAACATCAAATGCTACCCCAATAGCTTCCAGTCTATCCACCACTTCATTCTTCTTCCTTGGGATGGAACTGATGTTGAATGCTTTAAAATCCTTGATGAGGTCCCATACCCGGTTCTTGTAGTTCTTTAACAGATCGTTCTTGGCAGCATTTTTTCCTCAGACTTGATTCACAACTAGCTCACTGTCGCCAAACACTTGCAAGTTTTTAATCCCTCTTTTCCTTGCCCAATGCAGTCCATGGACCAAGGCTTCATACTCTGTTGTGTTGTTTGAGCAAGAAAATTGGAAATGGAAAGCTGAGTAATATTTCATACCTTGAGGTGAAAAAAAGCATAGCTCCTCCTCCGGCTCCTTGTCTACTTCTTGAGCCATCAAAGAATAACTGCCATACCTCATTATCATCTTTGTGGTCTGGCTTAATGATGTCAGGAAGAGGATGATTCTCCTCATGCAAATAGTAGACTCCTAGCTCAGATTCCTCCATCTCCTTATAGGGGTCAAAATCATGCTTCTTGTTCACCCACTCATCGAGGGTCAAGTCTGGAATACACCCAACCTTGGTATCTACCTCACAAGTGTTTGGGAGGTCCTCCTGATCAAAGGCTGAACAATTGGCATTGATTGGGATGGGTACATAAGGCTCAATATGGTAATCTGCAATGGGCTCAGATCTGATCGTAGCCTTAGCTCCATACCTTGTTCTAAAAATCATGTGTGACCAATCAACAGACAAATAGCCTCCAATTTTAGCGTGAAGTCTCTTGACAAACACAATGCAAAATGTGGTGGAAAGTCTATGACTGATACATTTTGTAATATAGTCACATTGGGGCATGCATGCAATGTGAGGGTCAAATCCTTGATGACTCCAACCATTGTTACCAATTGTCCCATCTAATTGCACTACACCCCTGGAGATGACTTCGTATTGAAGACCCAACTGATCGGCTATTTGTTTTGGCATTACAGAGCTACTTTCCCCCGAATCAATCATGCAATTATGTACCAATTTGTCTCCAATGATCAATGAAACATAAAATGGAGGGGGCTTCAGATTCTTACCTTGTTGTCCTCCATGGTTTCCTTCAGGCCGAGCCACATTGGTAAGCACTTTCTCTTGTTGGTTGGGGGGCTGGTATGAGGTTGACCAATTGGCTATAGTAAGCCTGCAACAGGTCTCTCTTCCCTGGGATAGCCAATGACTCCCACATTGAAATATTCACATTTGTTTTCTTCATTTGTTCAATGATGTTAAATGGGGTTGAGCTATCTTTTTTCTGCCCCTTTCCTGGTACATTTTTCTCTTGCACATGGGTCATTACAACCGGTGTCTGAGTGGGTCTGGAAGGTGGCTTGGGCTGACTCTGCATATTGGGAGTTGCACTTTGAGTGCCAATACCTTGTGGAATAATAGAGGGTTGAGGATTACCTGAGTTTGATGACTGTCCCTCTCCAATATTCCTTTTCTTGGATCGTGTATTGGTAGCTAACACTTTGAGAAGGGGCTTGGTTAACTCCCACAGAAGTCTTCAGCCTGCCAATTGACAAGCATAGTCTCACTTGGAGGTGCCTCTTTCTGAGTTTCTTGCTATTGATTTTCTTCTTGACTAGGCTCTTGGGACACACCAATGGTTTGTACCATCAAGGCCTGGTTTAGTGCACCATTGAAACACATTGACTAGGTTGTGGGGCTGATTGCATGGGAAACACCAGTCATATTCTTGTGCCATATTGTTTTGTGTTGGAACCAAGGCCCTTGATGTTGAAGTTGTGTTTGGGTCATATGGTCAGAAAGGCCTAGCAGCTTGAGGTTGTCCTTGGTTTTGGTTTTGATTTGCAGCCTGAGTATGGTTGTCTATTTTGTTGATATGGGGGTCTAGCCTGATACTGAGTTTGAGGCTGATATGGCCTAGAACTCTGAGCTTGCTGCCTTTTGATAGTCACTAGCTCATTCCCTAGGTTCTGCAGTTGCTTCATAACCTCTTGTAGCTCTTTTGAAGTGCTAGAGGATGAGGTAGAGGCTTCAGCTGAACTTTGATTCCTTGGAGTGGGTATGGGAGCTAATGTGGGTGTCTGACTAGTGCTTGGAGCTCCTAGTTCTAGATATAGAGGCATAGGTGGCCTAGGGCAAGTTTACCAGCCTGAATTAAACAATTTTCAGCTCTAATGGAAATGTTATAGGCTACAGGTAAGGTTGTGCCTCCCATTGATTGAATCATTAAGGCAATATCATAATTTAAAGCTCTAAGAAAGTATAAGAAAGCACCTTCATCTGTGGGCCTCACGGCCAATGGAATCCTATCCCATGTCCTTTGAAATCTGAAGTTGAAATCTTTCAGCTGCTCATTAGGAGCCCTCTTGATTGTTGTCAAATGCTCCAACAAGGATAGATTATCTCCCTTCTCTCCAAATTGGTTGTGAAGAGCTCTGCACATATGGTCCCAATTCTGAATAGAGCCTGTTGTTAGACTCCTGAACCATTGTGAAGCTTTACCCTTGAGTGAAGAGGCTAATAATTTGACTGCAATGTCCATCTCAGTGATCTCATGAATTGCACAGACATTTGCAATGTCTTGAATGTGGTCACTAGGAGAAGTCTGGTTCTCTCCAGTGAAATATGGGATGCTCTTTAATGCTGCAACTGGGACTGGATTTTGTGCATTGAGAGTGAGTGGGCTGCTGCCAGTGAAGTCAACATAGGGGTTGGGTGGTTGTGCCATTATGATTGGCCTGAGAACCCTTGTTGATTGAATGAACAACCTACCAGGAGGAGGTGTTGACAAGGTTTTGTTTGGTGGAGATGGAGACCTCTGGGCTCTTCTCCCTCTTCTCCCTCTATCTAGGGACAAGTGTAGATAGACAAATAGTCCCTCCTCTCTAGTTCTTGACCTTGTTTGTATTCTTCTCATGAACTTGACAAGCTTGGACTGTTGAAACCAGTGGATTCTGATCTCTTTTGGAGTCACCAGATGTGTAATTTCAGAGCTTCTTAAAAGCTTAAAACTTACAACAAGTGCACATCAATCTTGCTGCAATAAAAATGGAGACCTCTTTGTCCCACCAGGTGTGCCAAAACTGTTAGTGCAGAATCACAACACCCCTGAATTCTACAACTAGATGAGTTGAGACTCTCAGTGTGATTGCACAACATGGAGCATCTCTCAAAGTGTGGGACTTTGAAATCGAGAGAGCTCTCTGAGATGAAGGTTCGGTTCCTATTCCTCTGTTCAGGTGCACACAAATAAATTGCAGAGGATCTATTCTAAAACCTACTCTATCTTACCAAGGAGACAGGGTTGAGAAGATATGAGAAAATAAACCTAAGCTAATGAGGTGATGCACCAAAGGAATGTTAAACACCCATTTTGCAATTTAACACAGACCATAGAAATGCAATACAACTACCATGCACAGATAACCAAACTATAATGAGAGATCAGAAGACAACAATGAACACATGAAAGGGTTGAGGAATCATCCACAGACATATATTATTGCTCCAGAGTTGATACAGTACACTACAGTAGCCAAGAGGCAAAACTTTGTATTACAACTTGAATGGGAGGTTTGGAAAACTCCACAAATTCACTTGCAGACAAGGGAAGAAGGGAGGGTGCAAAACAAAATTGTCCAACCCTTTACAATGAGCCCAGATCCTTCTTTTATAGATGCAACACAGAGAGAAGAAGGAGAGAGGTGGGAAAACTGATTTGAAGCTCAGCTACCAGGCCATCAATGCCACTGCAAATCCACCCACAATCTGTCAAGTCTGCCACTCTATGTCTATTCAGGCGTGTTGAAGAAGGAAGAATGACGGATCAAATCAAATCTGATCTGGTTGTTGGAGCAATCGGATTGCATATTAATGGCATGAAGATGTTTTCCCATTTTTCACCCACCTAACCTCGTCAAAATTAAAGTCTCAGAGTCTCCATGGCATAGACGAGGTCGAGACCTTTCCAATGGTGCCAAATTTGTTAAATTTTGAGTACTGGATCGAAAGATATGTCCATTTGAATGTTTGAGTTGAGGTCTGTACAAAAATGGTGAAAAAGCAGTTAGCAGAACGGGTCCACGTGGCCCGAAATTCACTTTGCTGCCTTTTGGCACAAAAATACAAAAATGCAAAAATGCCCCAAGCCCCGCAATTCATTCTTTTCAAAAAACCATCCTTGGGCCCGCTGGTCCGCATTTTCCATTTGGGAAAAATTCCTCCCCAGGCCCATCCCGCATGTAATTTAGGCCTGACACGTGGCTCCTTGGGTGTCAGCAGACTGTGTGGCTCATTTTTATACTTTACGCCTTTTCAAGCCAAAAATTTTGAATTTCCCCCGACGACCCGCCTTGACTTGAAGCATGGCCATGTGTAGAGATGGCGCACATTTGGGGACCACTCCTAGATTTCATTTTTAAAATTGTGCCCCCGAAGAGACACGTGGCACCTTCCACATTTGCTTTTCTCTATTGGCACCTTCCTTTATGTTTTGGCTAAGTCCTTTTGTTTGGCAGGGGCCATATATCTGGGAGACATGTGGAGACTTGGTGCTTGTCTGAGTCTGGCCCTTGGGCCGCCCCTCTTGAATTTGCATGGTTGAGGCACGTGGCACCCTCCGCTGATTCTACCCCATCTTGACTTTTCAACTACTGACTATGTCCCTCTTTCGGACTTGGGACATGTGGAAGGCCAACGCTTGTTTAGGAGACCCACTTTTAGATTTACCTTTGAAGGTGTGCTGAGCTGACATGTGGCTCCTTCCGTGAGTCTTTGATACTTAGCCGATTCAGGCCAATGCCTTTCTCAAACCCTAGACATGTGGAGGCTTGGTGCTTGTCTGAGTCTCCACTTTGGGCCACGCCTTTGAATGTGCACCGTTGAGACACTTGGTGCCCTCCGCCGACACTCTTATACTTAACTGATTTGGGCCTGCTACTCTTTGACTTCTATTGGACCTTGACCACGTGGAGAGTTGGCACTAGTTTGAGTCTCCACCTTGAGCTTTCTCTTTTGAAATTGTGCCGAGATGACATGTGGTTCTTTCCGCTCATTTGGAATTTTCAACGGCCAGCTCTGTCCCTTTTCAGACCTGGGACACGTGGAAGCTCCACGCTTGTTCGAGCCTCCGACTTTTGGGTTTAACCTTTGGAGAAGCGTCGATGAGGCACGTGGAAGCTTCCACTGATTCTTCCATACTTAGTCAATTTGGGCTCATTCTGAATCATTTGTAAAGCTTGAAGACTTTGAGCCTTTCTTTGTTTCTCTCCTTTGAGCCTCTGGTTTTCTGTGACACTATTTGGCCCTTCCCCAACCCTGCTACTCCATTGTAGAGCCTTCCTGTAACTTGAGTGTTGGATTTGAAACATAGGCTCATTCGATGGAAATTTCCCTTGGATTTCTTTTTGCGCATGGTCGTGTTTGATCAAATTTTTTGGGGGGTAAAATTGAGATAACAAGTCCCTCGCCTGCATCTAACAAACTATAACATGATTAAACCTTGATCATACCCGAATTAACCCTAGACCTTCCCACCTTTTTCTTGAGATTCTTCCTACTCATGACCTGTCTCCTGTTATGTTTTTGGAGCCTATTTTCATGTTAGAATGTGGTACACCTTCTATGTGTTACACTCGGGTATTTTTACAGCGGTCCCGCTCACCGATGAGTGGGTCAAGGGGATTCAGGGGCTTCGCCCCCGAAGCAAATTTTCATGGGTGGTTTATTAACCCATGGGTAATGGGTAACCGTTATGGGCTATTTTTGGGCCCATTGTTTTTTGGTACCCATTGTTTTGATACCCACGGTTTTTTGCCCATGGTTTTGATAACCACGGTTTTTTCCCATGGTTTTGATACCCACGGTTTTGTATCAAACTGCTTAAGCAATTGTCTATTTATATGGTCTTATGCATATGATACATAGATAAGCAAATGTATTGTAGATGTGTTATGAACTCGGGTGTGAATTCTGTAGAGTTTGTTGAGCATAGCTCCAAACGGATCTGGGTATTGTATTGAGAGAGTGGAGGCTTGTAATAAAATCTGAACAAGTGATTCTTGGTGGACGTAGCCCAAATTGGGTGAACCATGTTAAATATTGTCTCTCTGTGTTGTGTTATTTATTCTACACTTTTATTTGAGATTTGTAATATTTTTTGCATATTAGTTTCTACTGTTGCGATTCTGTAAGGGATTATTCTGCATATTTTATCTCTTATTTCCTAACATCTCCATCATCCCATCCCTCGAGTCATACCTATTTATACCCATTACCATCCATGTTTTCCTTTGAAACTACCTTCCTATATCAAGACCTATCTCCCCCACCCACCCTCTCTCATTTTTCAACCCATTTTCCCCTAAATTTCGACCCTCATCAGTTCTTATTGATTGAAAACAGTCTCCCATAAATAGCATGGGTTACCTCACCCTCGACCGATGCTAGCTAACTCCCACTGACGTCGGCCAACCCTTGACCTACGTCAGTCACTGTCATGGCATGAAATCCGCTAAACCATTCCCTTTTTTCTCTAAAAAAATCCACATTCTACCCTCTGACCTACCCTTCCCTACCCAAATCTCACCCCAACCCATCCCCACCCCTCTTTTACCTACATACCACTTCCAACAAGTCTTATTTCTTCAATCCTCCTTCCAAATTCAAATTTGATTCCCCCCAAACCCATTTTTACCCAAACCCAAATTATACAAACAAATTCCTCTAAAAACATTGAATGGGACAAAATCCTACCTTGTCGCGATGTCATCTCTGTGGGGGCATGTCAAGCCACTGCACTGGTGGTCCACCTGACCCCTCTCCTACCTCTTCCATCACCGAATTCCCTCCTCACCTCCAACCAACTGAAACGCTCACATCGATCTCGTGGACCCGCCTATCGAATGACCGATCACACACTCTGAGGCTCACCAACTCAACTCTCCATCTCACTCTGTCACTTTCCACTTTTCCACCTTTCTTCTATCATTTTATACTATTGGAAAATGAAAAATGATTCCGCAAAATTAAGATTTTCCTTTTTAATCCCCATCCGCTATAACCAATGTCGGTCATATTGGTGCCCTAGTCAACTGTTATCGATCAACATGTAACCAACGTCGGTCAAACTTCAAACTATTTTCCCTTGCCCCACTCCCTTTTTCACTTGTCGCCACTCATGCCTATACCTTTTATCATTCCCACCACCTATTGAACCATACCTACAAGCCCAAATTACCCCTACATTTCCTTTGTTGCACCTTAGGAGTTGTTATTTTACTTATACCTTAGCCTTACATGTGCCATGACCTATTTTCCTAAACTTGACCTACTTGGTGTGACCATTGACCTTATGTACTCACTATACCTTGCGATGTTGTTACCTATGTTTTTTTAGCCTAACAACCATATTTTTCCTATTACCATGTCATTTATCCCGACCAAACATTTGGTGTATTGTAACATACCTAAACGTTCCTGCGCTTGACGTATATTGTGTTTCTGAACCATATCCTATACCTTGGATACCTGAATCACTTCACCCTTGTTTAGATAAACCTATCGACCTTGGACAATGGAGATTTTGCAAGCTCTTCAACCTGGTACCATGTTGCAATCTATACTTGTGTGTGCATTTGATTTCCATTACCCATGACCCAATTTTGACCACGACCTACTACCCATTACCTGAGTTAACCGTCACCCTTTCTCTCAATACTCAAACCCTTCCCCACCTATCTTCCCCACCTACACCTTTATCAAACCACTCACCAATTCTGTCTTACACCTCATCAGTGTCCGGTTTGAGGGGGATCACCTTCACCCACACATGGAGCATTCACTTCTTGTTTTGTCAGCGTCGCTTACCAATACAACCTATGCAACAAAAAGGGGAAAAATGTAGACACCAAAATTGGGTCACACTCCCCTTGGTCCCCTTTCGAATAACCAACTCAAACACATTCACCTAACCATGACCCTTATACCCCACATTAATATTAATTTAATTATTTACAATTAAATTAATACTCATCCTCACTTCATTCATTATTTAATTACATCAATTAAAACCAATTTCCACCTCAACATAGACCTATTCATAGCATGTTTCCATAAATAACTAAGACTTATCCCTACTCATCTTAATGAAATAAGACTTAGTACAACCCTAAAAGCACATGCATATTCTTCTCTAACCACTTTCCCACGTAGCTAAGCACAACGTTTCATTTATACCTGGCACAAACAAGCAAAAGCTGGGAGAGGATAGCCAATATCTGTTATTTTAGGAAACCTAGGATATCCCACCTTAACTGACATCGGTCAACCCAAAATTGACGTCGATAACCCTATACTGTTGTCGGTTACCATATAACCATTTTGGTAACCTTTTTTGAGAGGTTAGACACATTCTCGAGTTTTGGGAGTAAAGGATATCTACATGCAAGCAAGAACTAGAGCTCTTTCACACATCTAGGCAGCCATAACCAACACAACCATTGATCATAAGGTATTTTCATTCACAGGTGCACCCCAGGAAGCACTACCACGACATTGATCGCCATTTCACCGATCAACCATCACCACCACCCAGCCATTGAACCTGCACAATAATAAGTGTGTCTCTAACCTGCACCACTTCATTTCCATTCATTTTATAAATCTCTTCACCTTTTTTTATCAACCATAAGCTATATTTCCACCCCACCACTATTTCCTTTCTGTGAACCCAACCATTCCCATCACTCATAACCCTTTTAATCACCTCTGTCTACTCATGAGTACCCATCAATATTCACAACATCTCCCCAGACCTAAACCAATACCTCACCATTGTTGATCCAGTCTCAAAAAAATCCCCAAAATCATGAACTATTGAGTTATTACCATCCTGCAGTAACCGTCGTCAGTTCTTAATAAACTATCGTCGGTCATACTAGACATACATCGGTCTCTATATTTGGCAGTCCTGCTAATACCATATCCCAATAACCCTTTTTAAGTGGTTCAAGTGACCTAAAATCCAACCCTGACATGTTCCAGCACCTTAGTTATTTACCTTATTCCCAAATCTGATCATAGCCCACCCTATTATGTTAGATTTGCTTATTGTATTTGCATGAGATACCTAAATCATACCAACTATAGTAGGATTCTATTTACTTAAGTTATTTCCTACATTAAATTGTATTAAACAGTGGGTTGACTGTCACTGAAGAAGTATCACACTTCCTGGATCTAGCACACTCTAGGCAACCCACTGACATATATTATTTAATCCTCTTTCTATGGTCTTGTTGTGTATTTTAGGTAGTTCCTCCTAGCCAAAAGGAAGCTCTCACAGTCAGCATTAGATCAAGAAGTCGGAATGCGTGCAATAACCTTCAAACCGACCATCACAATAGGTATTCCTTCTTGGCCCACACCCTTATCTGTTTCGTCTAAGAACTTAAAGAAAATGGTGAAACAATAAGAACTAAGGCACATGTAAACAAAGTGGATAATAACATGTGTTAGTAGAAAAAAGTAGCAAGTAAAGCGTGTAATAGAAGATAATGTAATCAAGCAAGTGTGCAAAGAAAGTAGACCACAAAAAGTGGGTTTAATACATGGTACATCGCTCACAATGTTACAAGACAATCAGGACTGAAGCGGCCAAAAGCATACAATTAGCATAGAAGACAAGGGCATGACTTGCAAACAATAACAAACAATGACAAGTAAAATGTATCAGATAGCCATGGTGGAAAATAGTCCTACAAAGAAAATTCTACACATGAAGCACCTGTTAGCATGTTAGAAAGATTAAAATTATTTCAAAGCATGTATATATCAATGGAAAGTAATGTGCTAGAAAGTAGAAGTAGTTAATGATGAAACAATAACACCTGTAATGTGTGAGAGTATGAAATGTAGATACCCCCAAGAGCCTCGATGGGACTAGTAAAAGGTACAATGCCAAACATTGTTGCAATATGTGAAAATATGTAAAGAATTTGCATTCACAACTAGAGACCAATGAATGCACATGTGTTTATGATAAAAATAATGACATACTGAGTATCTAACTAGCATAGTAATAAAAGTGCAACATGTACGTAGAATAAGCTAGAAAAAGTAGATGCAACCAAGATATGCAAATACAATATGTGAGTGGGATGGAGTAGTATGCATAGTGTGAATGTGATAAGAGCACCATTCCCCCAACATATGTGTAGGGTATGGGATGAAAACTAAATGTATAGAGTATAGAGTGTGAAAACTGAATGTGGTGAGGCTCATTTTAGATTTATACCCTCAATAGTCAAGTATGAACTATGGAAGCGTCATAGGGTTATGATGATACAAAGTGAGTGCGAAAGTACGTAAGAGTAGTGAGAAATATTTAGATAGGAAGCACAGAGCGTGAAGTGTAGTAGACACCTTGAGAGTGATGAAGGGGGGGGGAAGATATCCAATGTTCCCAATTGTATATTTGATGGAGATCTCTGTGGTGATGTGATAAGGACCATGCCATAGTGGTGGAGTTTGAAATGTTTCCCGGCCATCAATGTAAGGATTAGCTTATTTGACAAAGCGAATTGGACACTAAAGTGGAGTAGGGTAGAGAGGGATCTTGAATGGTGGTAGCTTATTTAGGATTTATAATGTTGTAGAAGACTTGAGAGGAGGAGGGGATGGTCTGATTTTTAGAGGAGGTTACTTAGTTGGAATGGGTAACACTGTAAATATATTAGTGGGAGGGGATAATGGGGCAGATAGTTTTGAATATGGTCTAACAATGGTTTGGATAGGTGTTGCGTGACTTATTGGAATAGGAACATTATAAATGATGGAATGATGCTCACTAGACATAGATGTATCAGATTCAGGAGCCCATTAGGTTTTAGCAATTGGAGATGAGCATGAAGTAGAGTTTTGTGTAGAAAATGAATTGAAACCATGATGCTTAAGGTGGCCAATTCTTCATTTTAAAGCATAACAATCCTTATCATTATGTCCATGGATCTGATGTTAACAACAAAAGGGGAGACCTTGGTATTCGTCAAGCCGATAAGGAGGGTAGAAATGATTAGTTCATAAGTTGATCAATTGGTGATTGAGGATCTCAGGAAGAATATCATGTTTCTTAGCATTTGAATCAAACTTGAGAGGTGCAAGTAGTGGTATGACTTGAGGTTCACTAATATAAGCACATGTAGAAGACATAGAAGTAGGATGAGATGTAGAAGAAGAACTAGCATGAGCCTGAGAAGCATCCTTGAGATGTTGTATTTCAGCTTTAAGAGATGTAATTATGGTTTCCATAGCTTGGATTTTGTCTTAAAATAAACAATGCAAAGCTTGAATTGACTTTAAGACAGGTTGATTGGATGGAGGATTAGGAGTGATATAAGATAAACAATCGAAAACAACACTTACTTGAGTGAGTGGCATATTGCAAGGGAGATACATAGTGTCTAGGTATTTTACGAGAATAGCTTTGTAAGATGGATCCATTTGAAGTAAGCCATGCAAAGAGGTTTGAGGAATTTTAGGAGCCATGCAAGAAGATTGGATCAAATAGGAAAGCAAATGATCATCCAAGTGTTTGATCATGAGTGGGGTTCACCAAATGATTTAATTTAATTTGAATTAATTCAATCAACGTATTACAAAGTAACTGATGTATAAATGATAAAATATAGAAATGAAACAAGAAAACTAATATTTAAAGTATGAAACCCTAATCAAGATATGGAGAAAGAAGACTTCATTGATGTACACTCAACCTGGGATTGATCTGGATAGAGAGAAGTGATGCACATACTGAGAAGAGTGGTGTTATTGCATATTATAAACTCTGACAGGCAGGGATGAAGTCATATACGAGTTCTTGGGATAGGGCAAGGGTGCTTGGGCGTTGGAGACAACTTCTAGGTGTCGATGACTACACACGAGCTCATAATCTAATCTCTAATGTTTCGCAAGGGTGTCACAATTACTTCGTGTTTGTTACTCGATGGTCACTTCTTGATCACTGAAGGTACCTATAACCTGTAAAAAAATATGTTCACCCACACAAGCCCGCAAACTACATCAAATATAATAAAAAAGATGCAGAATGGGGAGTCAGACGGACCCCGATGGTCACCTTGAGAGTGAAATTACGATCAAGAATTGCACTACATCTTAGACTACATGTAGTTCGTGTGTGTGTGTATGAATTGTGTCCTAGGTTTCCCTAGTTCAAGTTGCACTTGATAGTGGGCTAGATCTAGAACGTATAAATGTATAGCATGTGTGGATGTAATAGAATGAAATTCCCCTTCCTATGCAGTGTATGCTTCCCTTTTCCCTTTAATGGATGCTAGATGAATGCCTTTAGTGCTCTTTAGTGCCTTTGGATGCAAGCTTAGGCAATGATAGTTTATGCTTAGTGCTTGGTCCCTCATTTTGAACACATAACTATGTATTTATATGATTCCCTTGTTTGAATTTTTAATTGAAAACTGGAAGGTCAACCCATAAGTGAAAAATATTGCCAAAAGATAAAATAGACCCAAAAGGAATGAGTAAGATAGAAAAGGGACATGGGCACCTAGAGGGGACGAGAGCACCTGTGCGTTGTTTTCCTAGCTAGGTGCTGGTATTTAAAGCCATGAAAGATAAACAATTAATGTTTTGACTTGGTTGTAGGGTATGTAAGACCAAAGAGAAAGTAAGAAATAGATAAAAGAGGTCAAATGTAGTTGTCAACCACTAGTTTTCTTTCTTAGAAATCATATCGATACTACCATGCTTTTAGGACCTAGAAATGTACCCAAGTGTGTGATTTTGTGTCTACATTTGGCACCCCTAACATCCACATTCTCCCTACCCTCCACCTTTGAAGTCTTGCAAATAAGAAGCTTACATATGTCTGAATCCCTTACGCTAATGCACTTTCTGACCATGCCTTTCCAATCATCTTGCATCTTCCTGGTCATGCAATATCTTGTAAAAGGCTTGAGAATTTGTGCTTTGATTAATGTTTATCAAATCCTCACACTCATGACATGATGCAAACACAACTTGAGTAGTTTGCAAGAAAAATAGTTTTAATTTTAGCTAATTTAATAAGTTTCAAATCTTACGAAAAATAATAAATTTTATAAATAAAAAAGATGAAGACCCAAACACATCAAATAAAAAAGATATGAGTTCTTGGCGATGAGGAAAATAGGTTTCAGATAAATTGTGTGCAAGGATGTCCAATCTATGTGAACTCCCATTTTATAGGCCTCATATGAGTCTCTCAATGATGGTGGTGGAAAAGAGTGCCATGATAGTATGCGGGGTATCCTGATAGTAGTTGTGCTAGTGGGAAAAATGGTAGCAAAAATGGAGTTTGACGAGGCAGTCGTAAGAGAAGCAGGAGTTTATTTGGCTACAGATGTTATGGCTCACCACATAAATTCCTCCTTCACCACTAACTGTAAAAAAGAATCTTGCATACGTTTGAATCCCTCATGCCCAGTGGTTTTCAAATTCATTTTATTGGTATAAATATTCACAATACGGTGTGCATGAATTTTTAGGAAGAGACCCATAAAGGGAATTTGAACTGGGGAGTTTGTTGTGGGTAATGTATTTGAAGGCATCAAAGATAAATTTGAACTGAGTGAAACAATTAACGTAGGATTTTCATTGTGTCTAGATGAGATCGTTGGATGTGTCCATCAAAATCCACCTCTTTCCCACAAGGAAAGTCAATGTTAGAGCCATGCAATTCACCTATGTGTCACTACTTATCATAACACAAAATATTCCATTAGCCATGTTGGTGAAATGGGAATACAAACTATTCCAGAGCGTGTGATTTGCGTTGATTAAAATAGGTGGTTTGATGTGTCGTTTATAAGGCACATAATAGAATCCACTAGAATTGGTTAGTTGTCACTTTATTTTGTAAACAAATACTGTCATAATAAAGTGGACAGTTATAATTAGAATTGACTAAAATTGGATAAAAGTTTAATTATATTATAAACATGTAAGAGGAGAATATTTTGACCGAGGGATTTCACTAACATAAAACTCTACTCCAACCTATGTGGCGTAAAATCCATAATCTTTATATGAATGACAACATAACCATCAAAAATTTCAAATTTTGAGGGAACTTTCTAATGAGATAAGGAGGGAGTTTCTATCAATATATCCATGCACGTCTCTTTTTAAGTGACAGTTGTGTGCAAAAGTTGGACGAATGTCATAAAACCCTCAGTTCTATCATGATAGAAATTAATTAAGGATGTCTAAGGGGGCATATCTTTTATTGTAGAGAGTAAATAATGGGGATCATCTTGTGCAATAATTATATATGATCCAATCCAAATCTACTAGGAAATCCTCCCTCTCGTGCTCATCGAATTTTGAATTGCATTGTTAAACCAAATCTCAATGTGTGTTAACCAATCACAAGTTGTTAGTACTTGTGATGAGGTTATGATAACATGGGATGTTTTAGGCTATAACATCATCTCTTCTAGATAGCACCGTGAGTCCTGCACATCTATTCCTATGTGGGAGATGGGAAATATCAGTAAATATAGAGGCCCTCCCCCTCCAAATGTGGAATTGGCTCTCGGTACTCAGCTTTGAACAAAGGAGGGATATTTCTTCACCACTTGCATTTCCTTCCAATTCGGTATAGTTCTATTTCCCCTATCTATATATGGGTTGGCTCTTCCTCGACCCCCATATATAGATAGAGACCTCCACCCCAATATAGAGTCTAGATAGAGGGCTCTTCCTTGACCCCCCTCTATAGTTCATAATTCTAAATAGGGGGAGATCATGGGTGTCCATCGAGTAATAAAGTCGCGTGGAAGGTGATTTTCTTGTGTACTTGTTCACCATGTCGGAAAGCACAATTATACCTCAAACAGTCAACATTGATGAGGAAATTAGTTCACTAAATTCTAGAACATTTAATCCACCATTGTAAGTAAAAAATGCATTAGACACCCATTATCAAATTTTCATATAATGCATTCTAATAGCTTTCTCTATTGAATTTCTCTAGTATGTTCTTATCCTTTCAGTCCTTTTAGCCTTCCTAACCAGTGTAAACTCAAATGCATCACCGGATGTTTACATAACTGATTTTACTACATTTACCATTGTTATGAATTACTTTCCTTGTTTAAATATAGATTAGCATTTTGCAGAGCACTTCACCAAATCCACTTTGAACATATCAGGAAATATATAAAGCAACCCAATAGGAGTGGCAATGATTCACATTATTCCATATATCATATCATACATTAACATGAAGGGAATATTTATGGCCTGCATAGATATGAGTGTATAGTATCGACAAGGTGGTGCCTCTGCATATACACTAATAGCCTCTGGAATAGTTGTATTGAGGGGAATATTAATTTTTGGCTTCATGGATGCCACCAACAAACTTTTCTCTCAGAATTTGAAATTTGGCGACATGTTATTATTTCCTAAGGGAATTATACATTTCCTTCTAAACATTGGACATATGCCTATCACTGTGATAGATGGTTAGAGTGCTTGACTGTGAGAAGAATTTGTGGGACCCATAAAAACTAATTCCACGCGGATGACACTGAAACAATCATACTTTAATGACCAAAGAAACTATAGTCATCAAATATCTACGAATTATCAAAAATTTCTTGCTTCGGTCTAGTTTGTAAAAATGCTTATCGGCGTAAAAAACATATATCGATGGCCTTTGTCTAAATTAATTAGAGCCAACCTTACCTCCTTCATTCACTTTAGCTTTATTCAATGAAATCAATTCTATTTTTCCTACCAAGTTTGCATTGTAAATATTTCTCATTATCAACTCAAGTGCTTGTGTTAGCATGGATTCATCTTGCATAAAATTTATTTATTCAGTTGAATCATTAACCATAAGTTAATTAATGAGGTTTGACTTTGTATTGGTGCGTTGCAATAAATGTGGGTGTTACAAACGACACTACATCCATTTTGTGGTAAATTGAAGTGTGGGTAAGGATCCATTTTTCCTAGCAAAAGTTACTGCATGGGGGATAAAAACATGTGCATGAGTTTACCATGGCTTCAACCAATGACTATCTAAAATGATACAACCAAATGTTGATGTATACATCCATCAGCATATCACTGCAAAATAACTCATGATCACATCTTGCTATGTAGTCCATATGACTGATATAAGTACAATAAACTAAGATGTATAAGTCATATATGCTAGATTGGCACTACATGTCCTAAAGGGGAGGATGATTTCGTGGAATGTCACCAATGATAAAAACATAATGAGACCACATAATGATCAATTACATATGGATGTTATATCATATGATCATAAAGTCTATTACCAATGAAATCAGAGTCAGCCGAGCTATTCATGTTGTCAGAAAGAGGTGGGGCACTGCAATCTAGTTTGGCAAAGGGTTTCTTGCATCAACCCGTGTAATTGACTATACAATGAAACCTTTCCACCGGTGTACTAGACTTGACATAGTTAAAACTATCTTAGCCATATTGAACTATAGAATAACTGGAAAGTATGACCCAATGGATGTCAAAGTCAGTATTCTTAAATGGTTTTCTAGGAATTGAAAAATTGTAAAAGAAACTAAGCAGCCACCTGCAAAAAGATATGAAGTTATATGGACATTAGAGCATAAAGTTTGTAGTTACATGAAAAAGACGTTGTATGGCCTAAATGCATAGAAAGGTGAGAGCTTGTGTACGGTACAAATAGTATATACGATATTTTTTGGAATAATAGGATTCAACAAAAGCAGTAGTGAACCAACCCTGATGAAAAACATCAAGGCATGCATTACATGAGAGGAACACAGTTCTAATAGTTTTTTTGTATGTTGATGACCTTCAAGATTCACATGGAAATCTAAGTCTATTGACTTATTATACTGCTCCAACCATGAAGAAGGAATGTCAAAATGATAGATCTAGGGTTCAATAAAATTACAAGTTTTTATCAGCATCCTCTCCAAAAAAATTGACTCAATGCCGACAGAAGGTTATAATCCACTTATAATGTCAGTCCAAGTATGCAAATGGCTGTGTTGAAGAGATTCAATATGCTGAAAATAAATCTAGGAATTGCAACACCAACTTCATTATGGGTTCTAAAATTAAATTGCAAAGAGGATTTAATGGATCATGAATGTCGATCTAACATTGTACCTAACAAGAACTTGTTGGAAGTCCTAATATACATATGACTCTTTTTGCATAGAGTCAGACATCATTAGTATGGAGTTACATGCATAAAAATCAAGGTTCATGTGAGAATCCAAAAGACATTGACGCACTATATGTGCTTGTTGCAGGAAACATGATTTTAACTACAGACCTAGAGTGGAAACTGGTACTCATACCCATATATGGAAATCCTTGTTGGTGCACATTAATGATGATTTTCAGATTAATTCGGATTTTCTTATAGTTACAGTGCAACTGTTGTAGGTAACATTGATGACTAAGCCGCCCATTTTTTAATAACATCTGGCTATGTATTTAATTTTGGTTCAGGTGCAATCTCATGGGCATCCAAAAAAACCCATTTTCACTTTCTCGTCTGTAGAAGCAAAGTATGGAACAATCCACAACATTTTTCGCACCTGTCAGACAATATGGATGAGGAAAATTAATAGCAATATGCTGGAACACTATCAAGAAGAACGCCAAAGACATGAGAATCTTCTGTCCAACAATCAAATGTACAATTGCACTGTCAAATGTTCTAATCATGTGTTAATACAAGATAGAGAAATGGCACATCGACACCATTGGTATCATCTCTCATCAGTATGAGCTTGTCAAATAAATGGTGAGAATAATATTTGTACAATTTTGCAGGTCTGCAAGACCAGTTTGTAGATATCTTTATTGTTCAATATATATCTATCTTTTTTTATTCCTATTAAAGATACTTTTGTAACATCTTAGAGAATGTATTGGTTTAGCCTCCCCCTGGTAGTTAAGCATGTAAGGAGGAGTGTTGGAATTCTATTTTCACATCCTATAAAATACCAAATTATGTCTGATAGATTTTTATCAGGTACAAGAAAAGTACCTGGATTACTAGATGTTGGCAATTACTAAATCATAAAATCTTCTCTCCTACCCATGCACAATTGAATATTTTCTAGCTTGCTCATGAAGCTAATCTCTTTGAACAGTCCTCTATATATTTGAGGCATTTGTATGTTGGGGTTAGCACACCGGTTGTACAAACAATATATCAAATCTAAGCATACATGAAAATAAAAGCAGATATTCTACCAGAAGAAATATACAAAACAAGAGACATAAATCAACACCAGATTTAACATGGTTCACCCAGTGTGGGCTACGTCCACCAAGAAACAAGCCAATCTATTATCCAAAGCTTTGACAAGATATACAATGAAGATTTACAATCTTCCACACCTCTCAGATGTTCAGTACTTTCTTTCCTCAAGCTTTTTCTTCATCACCAAGAATTCTCTCTCTCACCAACCTTTTCAAGTTCTTTCTAATTCTTGTTAATCATTATTACTTCTAAACCATAGCTTTTATGCTTATATAGTCATTTATAGGCTTAGGGCACTTAGCCATGCAATTACAATCAATAGATATACTTTAATGCTAAAAATAGATCTAATTCCCGAGAGTTAATTAAAACATCCTCGCACAGGTAACCGATGCCGGTTAGCCCTAACCGTTGCCGGTTCCTTCCTTGCCTGACCGATGTCTGGTCCTGGGTGACCAATGTCAGTTCCCCCTAACCGATGACAGCTTACTGTATTTTCCAGCAAGTTTCCATTGCATGCTAAACTGAAGTAATTGAGTTCCACAACTCAACAATCTCCCACTTGGAGATTAATTACTGCACCATACCTATACAAGCATCATTCTTGGATCCTTAGCTTTGTTTCTTCTTCTTCAAGTCTCAAACTCGAAAACCAACAGAAGTGGAGTGTAGCTCCAACTTCTCCTTTGCTAATGGCTTCGTTAGCATATCCACAAGGTTCTTGCTCATATGAATCTTTTCCAGATTCAACTGTCCATCCTCCAATACCTTTCGTATGAAGTGATACCTCAACTGAATGTGTTTCGTTCTCGAATGAAATTTGAGTTCTTTGCCAAATGAATTGCACTTTGACTATCACTGAACAGTTTACAATTACTTTGTCTCCTTTCCCAACTCTTCCATGAACCTACTCATCCATATCATCTCCTTGCTAGCCTCTGTAGCTACAACATACTCTGCCTCTTTAGTAGACAAAGCCATAACCTTCTGCAATCTCAAAATCCAGCTAACTATCATTCCACCTACTATGAAAATATATCCAGTAGTGCTTCTTCTACCATCCAGATCTCCAGCCATATCTGAATCAACATAGCCACGTAATGAAATATTCAAACCTCCATAGCATAATTGCATGCTAGATGTCCCTTTCAAATACCTGAGTATCCATTGGACTACTTTCCAATGCTCTTTACCTAGATTGACCCTATATTTACTCACCACTCCCACTGCATATGCAATGTCTGGTCTGGTACAAACCATAACATACATGAGACTTCCAACTACTGAAGCATATGGCACTCATGTCATGTGATGATGTGACACTAATCTTTGCTTAATTTGAAGTGTACAGCCATAAGTGTGCTAACAGGTTTTGCATTTTGCATATTGAACCTTTCTAACACATCGTAGATATAATGATCCTGAGACAAATACAATTTCTTATTTTTCATGTCTCTGTGTATTTGCATGCCAAGAATTCTTTTTGCAGATCCTAAATCCTTCATAGCAAATGTGTGAGCTAGCTTTCCCTTAAGCTCACCAATGTCCTGCATACTAGATCCTGCAATAAGCATATCATCCACATACAGTAACAAAATAATATAGCTCCCATTTTCAAGCTTCTTTAAATAAACACAATGGTCAGATTCACATCTCAAGTAACCATGCTCTTGCATAAAACTATCAAACCTATTATACCATTTCCTTGGAGCTTGTTTGAGCCCATATAGACTCTTTTTCAACCTGCACACTTAGTTTATCCCTACCATTGACTTCATACCCAAGCGGTTGTTGGATATAAATCTCTTCATCCAAATCACCATGAAAAAAATCTGTCTTCACATCCAGTTGCTCTAAATGCAAATCTTCTACTGCAACTAAACTCAATACAGCATGAATAGAAGTCATCTTAACAACAGGAAAAAATATTTCACCAAATTCAATACCTACTTGCTGTGTAAATCCCTTTACTACAAGCCTTTCCTTGTATCTTTTCCGTCCACCCTCTTCTTCCTTGATCCTGTAAACCCACTTGTTCTACAATGTTCTCTTACCTGCTGGAAACTTGACCAAATCCCAAGTCTGGTTCTATTCCAAAGAGTCCATCTCCTCATCCATGTCATGCTCCCATTGGATGTGTGTCTTATCCTGCATTGCTTCTTCAAAGATCTCTGGTTCACCATTATCAGTCAATAATAAATAAAATAGATGTGTAAATCTTTCTGGAGGTTTACTTACCCTTTGTGACCTTCTCACATGAGTTTGGGGTACCGGAGGCTCAATTTAGACCTCCTAGACATTTGTATCCAAATCTGTCAGTGACCAATACTGGTCACCTGTAACCAATTTCGGTTCTACTAACCGATGCCAGATTTGGATCTTCTGTAATAGATACCGGTTCTACTGACCGATGTTGGTCAGGGGTCAACCGATCACCAGTTACTGTGTAACCCTGTCAGTAATTCTTTTGAATCTGAGAGTTCATTTTCATTCAATAAACTTCTCAACCAGTTCATCCTTGGGTACCAAAATTTGATCCATGTACATTCTATTTTCATTCCATTCAACATCACAACTCCTAATAATTTTAGAATTCTCTAAATCCCAAAAATGGAAACCGAAATCACCAGATCCATAACCAATGAAAGTACATCTTCTTGGATTTTACATCCAAATTTTTCCTATTTTCCTTATCAACATGCACAAAAGCTTATGAACCAAAAACTTTAAGAAAAGAAATATCTACCTCTTTTCCAGTCCAAGCTTCCTCTGGTATTCCTCCATCTAGTGAACTTGAAGGCCCATGGTTAATCAAATAAACTGATGTATTAACTGCTTCCACCCAAAACTATAAGGGCAGTCCAGAATGTATTCTCATACTTCTATCACGTTCCATGATTCTCCTGTTCATTCTTTCTACAACACCATTCTCATGTGGTGTTCTTGGAACCATTCTTTCTCTACATATCCCATTCACTAAACAATAATTATTGAAATCCTTACTATAATATTCACCACCATTGTCAGATCTAAGGCACTTTAACTTAGAATTTGATTCATTCTCAACAAGAGTTTTCCATCTTTTAAAAGTCTCAAAAACATCAAATTTGCGTTTAATACAATAAACGCATACCTTTCTTGTAGCATCATCAATGAAAGTAACATAATATGGGGATCCTCCATGAGAAGCTACCTGAGCTGGTCCCCACACATCTGAGTGTACAAGCTCCAATTTTTTTATCCTTCTTAATTGCCCCAACTTTGAGAAATATCACTCTCTTTTGCTTTCCAAAAATACAATGCTCACAAAAATCAAGATCTAAATCTTTAAAATCTGATAACTTACCCTTAGCCTTTAAAATCTACATTCCTTTTTTACTCATATGATCCAATCGGTTATGCCACATGCATGCATCTGAATCTAAAGTAGATAGACTTGAGGATCTATTTTTATGCCACAATCTATTTTTAGCATTAAATTATATCTATCTTTTTTTATTCCTATAAAAAAATTAATAACAATGAAAGTAGAACAAGCCTCCCCCTCTTTCGCATGTAATGATTTGTTCCATTTTCACCGCCTATAAAATCCAAATAGTAAAATTTATGTAGGTACTTCAAAATTATGTTTTACTAATGTTGGCTTACTAAATCATAAAACTTCAAGAAACCACAATTTGGGATTGTCAAATTACTTAACAAATCCAAAAATCAACTTTATTAATCATGTTGGGGTTAGCACATTAGTTGTACATATAATATATCAGATCTAAGCATACATGCAAATAAAAGCAGATATTCTACCAGAAGAAATATACAAACCAAGAGACATAAATCAACACCAGATTTAACGTGGTTTACCCAATGTGGGCTACGTCCACCAAGAAATAAGCTAATCTATTATCCAAAGCTTTAACAAGATATACAATGAAGATTTACAATCTTCCACACCTCTCAGATGTTTAGTACTTTCTTTCCTCAAGTTTTTGCTTCATCACTAAGAATTCTCTCTCTCACCAACCTTTTGCAAGTTCTTTATAATTCTTGTTAATCATTCTTACTTCTAAACCCTAGATTTTATGTTTATATAGTTATTTATAGACTTAGGGCACTTAGCCATGTAATTACAATCAAAAGATATACTTTAATGTTAAAAATAGATATAATTCCCAAGAGTTAATTAAAACATCCTCGCACATGTAACCGATGCCGGTTAGACCTAACCACTGTCGATTCCTCCCTTTCCTAACTGATGTCAGTCCTGGGTGACTGATGTCAGGTCCCCCTTAACCGATGATGGTTATTGTATTTTCCAGCAAGTTTCCATTGCATGCTAAACTGAAGTAATTGAGCTCCACAACTCAAAAAATCGAAGTGACTACAATCTTTTCTTATTTCACCTTGATTTTCTACCTTGACACCAACCCAACCTAGATTTTTCATTACTCGTATGAAGGTTGCATTAAATTTGAAGGGATTATTGGTAAAGACAATCACTATGTTTTAAGCATGTGTTTACGCATAATTCTTGATCAGGAGTAAAAAGGCCCTTTCCATTCACTAGTTGTCTTGGTAGTAGACTGATAGTGAACTCTAAATTTTCTCACGAGTTATTTCAATTTCTTTCACTGTCTAATGGCAAATTCTATGATACAAGAACATTTCTAAAATTTTAGTTTTGTCAGTTGGCTTCTCATATTGTTGGCCTAACGTATGCATACACACTGGAGATGATGTAAAGGCTATTGATTCAAACATGGTCATTCTATCGCAAGAGATATCCCGATGTGTGATTCATCTATGCCTGATGCATACTTCTCTATAGAACTAAAATTCATCAAGCTCTTCTTTAGCTAGACTTGAAAGGCTTCATGTAGGTTCTGTGCATGATATAATATCCCTTTTATCATCATTTCTGGATACAAGGCTACATATGTTATCAACATCACATATATATAGTACTTCCCTTGATGCTTCAACACAATAGCTCCTTATTGCACATGCAAGCTCCTTCATGGGTCATGAAACTATCAGTCCTGATTTGCATATTCATTTAGCACATTAACACCTCTTAGTATGGGACTTTCTGATATCATGCTAACTTCACTCCATGATTTCCTTGGTTCCATACTCGCACTTAGCTTCTGATACACAGATTCAACATTGTAGCCACCTTACTACCTTTATTAGTTCTATTCTAACACTCCAACTCTACACTGTTAAAACATCAGCCTCTACAATTCATTGAACATATATTCATTTCACATTTCTCCTGCATCAAAAGTTCATATTTACCTAGAAAAGTCACTGCTTGATAATCCTCTAACATGTCTATTTTTAACATATTCTAATGACAACATAACCTCATGCTCACCTTATTGACCCTTGCGATGCAATGAAAGATTTTGTTAAAACACTGCTATAGAACGCAGTTACGATGGTTTGAAATCCAATCCACCTAATACTGATTTCCATTATTACATTTTAAAATTGACTTGATTTTTTATTCCTCATTTAGGGGACAATGCACCGACTTCTCCAGTTTGAATGTAACTAGTAGGGAGATTTCGTAATCTCCAGTAAAATCACGTGTCCCACTGATAGTAGATGAGAAGAATGAAGGGGCATATGAGAAGGATGATGCAAAATCCTCGATGTAAAATGATCACCTCCTTATCAATATATCAGGACAACATTCAGACCATATATACATGATGATAAGAATCATCAAAGGAGGCTTGCGATACTACTCTCTAGAATGCCTTGAATTCACCTGCAGACTGATGAGGGGCACCACTACAAAACCCATGTCTCCTTCAATTTTTACCTCATAAATTAATTCACTTGATTTGCATAAACAATACCATTACTAACATCAGGTGACAAGAAGCTATAATCACCATATAACATGAAGAGAAAAAGTTAATTCATTTGAAACCAAAACTTATTCCCACTTAAACCCACTGATAACCAAGAAATAATGCTGTAGAGAACATTGAGAGTTGTCTTATATCTGCTTTCATTGATTTCATGGTATGAGCTTCTAGCTCAAACGCTATGAGCTGTAACTCCAAAACTTGGGGTAACCATATTGCATCCACTCAGGGTATTTAACAATCTGTCAACCTTGGACTCCAGAACGCCTTGTAACCTCCTAAGTTTGGTATAGCAACAACTGACCTTTAAAATTTGGGACTTTAGACATTACAAGCTTCGAAAGCTACAACTCCCACTCATGTTAAGATGCAACTTAGAATTTTTCCTAGTTCTGAGACCTCACATTATTTGTTGTCTTCTATAACTGATAGTGAATCTCTATCGTTTTCTCACGCTTGATTTCAATTTCTTTCTCTTCTAAATCCAAAGTCTATCATACAAGAACATTTCAAAATTTTAGGATTTTGGACCTTAGGCTTCACATTTGTTTCAGTTTTTCTCGGCATACACACTGAAATTGGAAAGGCTAAACCTCATAAACGTTCGAAGTCTTTGCAAGAGATTCATATTTCGGAGTTCAAACTCTGATGCCATGGTGCCATTGACTCCTGATAAGGGGAGTTGACCCTGAAAATTCATCAGGCTCTTCCTTAGCTAGACTTGAATCTTCATTTCAGGCCTTCTATACATTGATATAATGCTATAATGCATACTTTCTATACAAGGCTACACCTATGTTATCCAACATTCACATATCTTTAGAGCTTTTTCTTTTCTTCAACATACTCCTTATGCACATGCAAGACCTCCTTCAAAGCATATTCAACTAAACTCCTGATTTGCAAGCTCCCATTTATGCACATCTAACACCCTCTTATCAGTCCACAAGTTCATGTATCATGCTCAACTTCACTCCATAGAGGCAAAATTGGATAACATTACTCGCACTTAGCTCTAACTTCGAGATTCATACATATATGCCATGATGTTACTTACCATATATTAGTTCATTCTAACACTAACTCATACACTGTTAAAACATCAGCCTCTCAATGTCAATCAAGGATATATTCATTTCACATTTCTAGGTCCATCAAATTTCATGGCTGTACCTAGAAAATTCACTGGGAGGATTTGCAATCCTCTAAACATGTCTAGGTGTTGATCAAGCATGATTCTTAAAACATAACCTCATGCTACACCTTATTGATCCTTGTGAGAATAAAATTTTGTTAAAAACCTCTATCATGGTTTCAAATGATGTTGTCACTTATCCAATCACCTCATACATTTCCATTATTGAATTTTCAAATCACTTGACTTATTTACATCCTTATTAGATACTGCATGGGACCATTCTTCCAGTTTGAGTAACTTTGGGAGTTCGTCAAACTAGTAACTTCTAAGAACATGTCCCACTGAAGTAGATGAGACAAATGAAGTTATGAGAATTGTGGGAGTGATGCAAAATTATCAATGTTGTAGGATCACTCTTATCAATTATCACGCCCACATTTTACACACACATATATAACGTGATGAAAAATACATCAATATATAGGCTTTTAGATACACTGCTCTATTGTAAATTAGGAGACTAAGAGGGGGTGAATCCAATGTCTGTTGAATTTTTACCTCATACAACGCATAATTCACTTGATTTACATAATCAATACCAAAATAACATCAGACAAGAAGGTAAAATAAAAGATAACATGAAGATGAAAAAGTTAATGAGGGAATGACCAAATGACTAGGAAATAACCCAACTGACAAAAAAGAAACTCATGGATTAGGACAAGATTGTCTTATATCTGCTACATTGCATTATCATGGTTACAGCTTCGAACTCAACCTGGAGCTGTAACATTCCAATAACCTTATTATGTAAGCATCCATTCTCAGTCTTTAACAATATTCCATCCTAACTAGAATTCTTAAAGTCCTAAGTTTGGTATAGCAACTTACAGTTCGACCATTTAAGTTGAGCTTCAAATTATCAGGGAAGCTACAATCTCCATAACTTACATAATTAAGATGCCATACTTTAGAATTTCATAAAAAGTTCCTAGTTCTGATCACACATTATGTTAAAGGTTTGTCTTCTTATAATATGATTAGTTGAACTCTAAATTTTACTCACACTTATTTCAATTTCTTTCACTTCTAATCAGAAGTTCTCGAGGGATACAAATAACATTATTCAAAGGATTTGAGAAGGTGTCAGGCTTCTCTTTGTTTTAAACTTCCTTGCATTACAAGCACATTAGTTCTCGTACTATGGTGGTATTCAGTTCCAACATTCAGTTTAAGTCAATTAAGCATTTAGAGATCATTATTTTATTTTATCTTTATGCCTATACATGGACTCCTCTAAAATGGCTAAAATTCATCAACTCTTCCTTAGCTAGACATGAATCTGTCATGTAGGTTCTATGAATGATATAATAGATCAATGCTTAAATTAACCGTAAGAACTTCAAGGCTGCATATGTGTATCCTAAACCATTATCACATATATTTAGACTTCCCTTTGCTTCAACATACTCCTTATGCACATGCAAGCTCCTTCAAATCATAAAATACCCCTTATTTGCAATTCATTTAGCACATTAACACCTATTATATCCACTTTCTGTACCAGGCTAACTTCATTCCATATTTCCTTTTCCATACTTGCACTCATCTTCTTCAAGGTTCAACATATAGCCACCTTAGTACTGTTCTTAGTTCATTCTAACACTAACTATAAACTGTTAAAAAATCAGCCTCTCAATTCATCAACATATATTCATTTCACATCTATCCTCCATCAAAGTTCATATTTACCTAGAAAAGTCACTCTTTCAATCCTCTAACATGTCTATTTTTAAGATATTCTTACAATATAACCTCATGCTCACCTTATTGACCCTTACGAGAATAAAATTTTGTTAAAAACATCTATATGTGTTACGATGTTACATCCAATCACCTCATACGTTTCCATTATTGAATTTTCAAATCACTTGATTTTTAATTCCTTATTAGATGCACACCATTCTCCAGTTTGAGTAACTTTGGGAGTTCGTAACTAGTAAAATCACATGTCCCATTGAAGTATATTAGAAAATGAAGTATGAGAAGGATGATGCAAAATCCTTGATGTTGATCACTCTTATCAATTTAAACAACATTCAACCATATATACGTGATGAAAAATCATCAAAGGAGGCTTGCGATAAGGTCTCTCTATTGTAAATTAAGAGACTGAGAGGGGGTGAATCAATGTCTGTTCAATTTTTATCTCATAAATTAATTCACTTGATTTGCATAATCAATACCAAACTAACATTAACAAGAAGCTAAAATCAAAGATAACATGAAGAGAAAAATTTAATGAGGGAAACCAAAACTAGGAAAAAAGAGTTAACCTAGGTGAAATGTATCACCTTAAGATACCCAAATATTTGTAAAAAATAGTCAAAGTGGAGAAATTAACTTATGTTGCAAGGCATCCCAAGAAGTGTGGCTAAAAAAAATTAATATGATGTTGAATAAGTTGTTTGGTAGACGAAAACATTTCTTAAACTCATTCTACATTAGAGGTTTAGATCCAATGCTCGGTCATTGAAAAATACTTGACAGTGTAATTCAACATAATAGCTCCATATAAGGTGATTTTTGGTGGGTATTGATAGTTCAAGAGTTCACCAAACTTAATATGATCTACTGCCATAAGATGTGGTGTACCAAACGCAAAAAAGGAAATTTTCAAAAAGTAATGGACATAACACTCGAAGGAGCATGATTAACACAATTCCCTCCATACTATTGAATGGGTGAAGTGATGCTTCAATTATGTATGAGTGGTTGAATCCAACTACTCAAACATCTAGACAAGCTAACACTGGGCTTCACCAGACTATCTACACTTCATAAAGAGAACTAGATCCACTACAAAGTTGAAAGAAATTGTAATGCCTTAAAGAAGTGCCAAATATACATATGAAATCTACCTTTCAAGAAGATGGCTCAAGTGATGCATAAAAGGTTCCAAATTGTGGTCAATATCTAAAGGATGTCATCTAAAAGTAAAAGAGTGACTCTACAACTACCAAAAATAACTCTTGATGAAAAAAAGGAGCTACAAAAGGCAAGAGGAGTAGTGAGTGGACTAAGAAGATGACAAGTGGATGAGTCATGTCTGTAGTCCCTCTCAATGAATGCTTACATTTCTATCAAAAGTGATCAGAAAATTATCCCAAATTAATACACATGGTAGAATAATATGCATGCATATAATTCGGTTCCATTCGCATAACCAATACATGCGAGGAGACATCTAAATGTTGGGACAGGTTGATCATGCTACTAATAATTGTGTTAGCAATTGTTCTATCTTATGACTAATACACATTATACCATGTTAGTTGATATACTAATTTTAGTTTATATCATTGATCAGGATGCTTCTCTAGTTTTATATTACTAAGACTCTCTCTTTTGAGTTAGATTATCCTTTGCAAAATCCCTTGTCTCAAAAGGAGGGCATAGTATAGGATTTTCCCAACACATTCATGTAAATATCAAATACATTTCTTCAAATGGAATTGTATGATGATATATAGATAGTTATTAGAACACAACATTTATATGATTCTTACATCATGACATTTACATGATCCTTACATCATGATGTTTACATGGATTCACTTAGCAGGCTCAATCACTATTGAAAGGCTTCACTTAGCAGGCATAATTTCTAAGAGAGAAGTCCACTTTAAATGTTCAATTTTTATGGAATGGATTCACATAGCATGCCCAATTTCTACTATTCTATTTATGTTTGAATTAATCTTCTCTAACATATAATTATGAGGGGAAATAGGTGTACACTTTTCATGCTTTTTACTTTTTGGTTTGCTCTTCCCTCACATTTAAACATTGGGGGAAAATAGGCATACACAATTCATAATTTTTTACTTTTCAATTTATGTTATTTACTGATTGTATATGAGCACCTTGAATGTAATTTAATACACATATTTTCATGTGGAAAATGCATCCACATGTATGGATATACACACCAAGGGGAAGTGTACACACAAATTCCAATCTCAAGAAATTTGTGTTCATATGACAGCTTTACATTTCATAGCATTTTATTTTAATCAAGAAATTTTAAATTACTCTATTAAAATGGGGGAAAATGTAGATACCTAAACCTAGACCTATAGACCTATATCATTTGGAAACTAATACTTTGCATTTATCTCATCCCATTAATCATTGTGCACGTAAATGACTAATTCTTATACAAGCCTTTCTTAATTAACACTATCAACCACTAGGTCATACTTGTTATTTGTCATTTACCAATAAAAATTCCACTTATGGAATATAGAACACGTCTTAGGACATCTTTCCACTATTATTAGATAAAAGATTGCAATATGTGCTCCACCAAAATTAAATCATCCATGAAAAAAAAAATTAGATTGGAAAACTTTGTCTTGAGATAACATATTCATCCTCCAAAGCTCTAATAGTCAAATTTTCAATTTAACAAGTTACCCTAGTTAACTAGTTTCATTTGAGAAGGAAATCTTGTTGCAACAATCACCTATAAAATTAAATTCACATAACCTATTTTAAGGGCCCCACCTCTCACATTCTTTGGGGACTACCTAGGAGATCACAACACAAAACACCCAATTACTAAATCACTCTCTCAAGAATATCATCGAGTTCAATTTGTACACATCCTACCTAGCTTCCCTATATAATTTTGTAAAGTGGCATCACACCAAATATCACATCCAAGTTTCAGAGGTAATGTTGGGGTATTCATTACCACAAAACATTAAAATATACATTTTATGTGCATTCATTGGGTGGGGAACGAAGAGGGTTTGATGCCTCTTTGGAGTATTGCTACATAGTAATTGCAGGAGCAATTCAACCCAATTGGAGTAACCCCTTCTTAGGTCTCCAATATAAGAAGAAGCCCTAATCTATTGCATAACTATGGTCGCATAATTTTGGTCACAAAAGGTGAAGTTGCAAACACATAGAAACACAATGTTAGAGGCAAGATCCAGTCAAAGTCAACAAAGAAAAAATTCATCCATCTTAGAAAAAGTTACTTGGGAAATTTTTTTCCACAAGAGAAGACTTCTTCATGCACTCAAATTCACACTTCTATATTTTTAGGACAACTTGACAACACTTTGTATATTCTTCTTGTACACTACACCTATCTTCATCATCCATATTTATGTCTATAAAGAATGATTTTTTAATCAAAGTGTTGAAGGCATTATGGCGATCTATAACAAAATCACCATCATTCATTCTCAATGAATATAAATTTCTTTGCATGAATAGTTTTGTGTCATAGATTTTCCCTAGCATAATGTTCCTAACTTATCTCAAAAACCCATGTTTTTTCATTAGATACATTCAATAAAACTAAATCTAATAGAAAAAGTGTGATAGATGTTCTAGCTTTTCTATCTAATTTATCCCACTCTTCTTATTTTAACTCTACATGTCCTATTTTTACATGACAACTCACTAATCTTTATCTATTATGAGATCCTCCATCTTGAGTTTCCATTACTTAAAGTTATTACCATTAAACTTTCCAATCTCTATTTGTGTGCTTCATGACATGTCTTTTTGTACAATGCTTTCTATAGTGCATGGACCCTCCACCCAAAACACTTATTATAGACCTACCCAAAGAATCCTACAGACCTTTAAACCAAGCTCAGATACCAAATATTGGGAAACTATGAAATAAACTAAATGTAATAACAATAAGTGAATTAAGAGAAGCTATTACACAATAAATATAAATATCATATAAAGATATTGAATGGGATATAAACACAAATTTATCTGAGGAAAACCCTTTCGGGTTAAAAAATGAGCACAATAGCATTTCTTATTGCATTAACTTCAAAACAACTTACAGACACAACAAAGGTATCTTCAAGGAATGATACAACATTATATATTATTTGTTCTACTCTACTTAACATTCATAGGTTCAGTTGGTCTATATATAACATGCAAAGACTTGACTGAATTAGAAATTTCCAACAACCACAATAATTCCTACATTTTTTTGGTCCTTAATTTACACCTAGGAAACTATATGATATAAAAATAGGTGTTATAATTCAAATCATACCATGACTTTGCAGTCATAGAATCCTAATATTCTCTCTAATCATAGTCCAATCATTAATACAATATATTCTTCCACCAACTTTGTCAAAATATTTTCCAACACATTTCTTTATACTTACATTCTTCCTACCTAGTCAAACAAGTGTTAGTAATGCAAAAATATTACACTCAATCGTATATAAAGACACTACACACCATAATTCAAATCTCATTTATTATAGTTTATAGGTATTCTCCAGAACCACTATAAACAAACATAAGGCATTCACTCGCATACATGCATATATAATAAATCTATGAACACTTAAAAGAAAGACACCACAAATTTATCAAGTGTGTTGTCACTACCACAATTTTATAAAGAAACTTTGGCCCGAATTCACCAATGTAAGAATAAGTCTCTTCAACAATGAATACCCATAGACTATCTCTTTGTGCTCTTATAAAGAAAAATTAAGAAGTTATGGACTGGGTTTGGAAGTTAGCTTGCAAAGCAAGTCTTAGAAAATACTACTACTGACAGAATTTGGTCAAGTCAATAACTTGATTGATGCTCTTTTTTATCAAAAAAAGTGTATAATTTTGCACCAATGGGTGAATTATCCACATATTATATACAAATAATATTACAAGTACATCTTAATCACATCCAATAGTGCATGGTTAATTAAATACAGTAACATTCCTCATTAAGGTGTTCTTCAATGAATGCAAGGATGGAGGAATCATTAACTTACGCCCCCTTGATGAAACTTTCCTTCATTATGAAAAGTTTCTTTAGTTGAATAAATCAAGTATCAAGCAAGGGCTTTGTGAAGATATCTACAAACTAATAATCAGTTTGACAAAACATAATATCAATGACCTGTAAATGAACAAATTACTCCAACCAAAATTGAAAAAAAGAATTTATATTGTATCCGACCATGTTTCTATATTGAAACTGATAGAAAAACTAAACTAAACCTGTAACTGAAGTTCTAAATCTAAACATTAGTTTGTTGAGCTTCTAGATAAACCCAACTGATTCACTAGGTTAGGGTGTGTTTATTACATAGGCTCTTTGATACGCTTATCCCATTTTTAAATAGGGAACTGGACTAATGTTTCAAGCCACTAATTATGGAGGATTCCATCATTCTTGTAACCTCTCTATCTCATCTCTAAGATACATAGAGAATAACTTGTTAGGGCTAACCACTTACTGGCATACCACATAGTCAAATGGCTAAAAGGCTTCTTATTACAAAAAATAAAAAAATCCTAGGTGCTTCCTTTATACCATGAGGTATGTGGAACCTAAAATCCATATGCAATGTTGTCTAATGGTTTGTGTATTAAGGTACTGCCCATCACACCATCCAGATCAGGTAAAATTGATTATTAATTTTCCTATAAAAATAGCTTTTGAGGTTTCATATCACGAGAACACCATTCTATCTTAAGGGAGATCTAAAAAATCTCAAATATAAAATTTTAGTACCCCACCAATTTCACCAAAATTTGATCAACACAAATCCTGTAAAGGGAAATGTGAGAGCATAAGATTGGTTAATTGTGATTTGGTTAGAAATTAAAGAAAAAACACTAGAAATTGTAATAGATTTGGATACCTATAGACAAAACTCTAAAAACATCATATTTGATTTGGATACCTACAGAATAGACTAAAACTTAAAGATTTTATCTTTAAACATGCATGCAACACGAGGTGAATCTTTTATTGCTCTGCTACCATATTAGAATTTGTCAATATTCTCTAGAAATTATGTAAACAACCATAAGACATTGAACCGCATATGTGTATACATAATAAAACATGAAAGCATAAAAGAAAGACAACATAGATTTATCAAAGGTATGACAACTACCACAATTTTATTTAGAAGCTCTAGCTTGAATTCGCCATGATAAGGATAACTCTCTTCCATAACGAATATTCACACAGTAACGCTTTATGATCTTATAAACAAAAGCTAAGAGGCTAGATTATGGTTTGGAGAGTAGTTAGCTTGCAAAGCAAGTCTCAGAAGAGACTATTGATTGCAGAAGTCAATCAAGTCAATAACTTCATTGATACTCTTCTGTATTAATAGATGTGGATAAGTGTGCACCAATGAATGAATTATCCATATATTATATTGCGAATATTATTACAAGTGCATCTTAATCACATAAGTGTATGGTTAATTAAATACACTAACATCAATGTGTACATATGCCTACACAGTCCTGTAACACAATGTTGTGCACGGTATTTCAAATCACATTGCTCATGTCCCATAAAATTCCCATGTGCCCATATACCTATGTGCATTCCTTTGCACACACCTTATTTGTACGAAAGTGTTGCACAAGCCTATGCAATAACATTCATTACTAGATACACCTTGCAAAAACTTATGCAAGGTTGAGGCATTCCCAACAAGCACAAGAATTGAACATAATCTTTAATAATTGGAAGCAATTTATCAACAAATAGGATTTGGATCTCATTATTTGATGTGTTACAACTCTTTTTGGCAACATAATATTGGTCCTAAACATGTAATACCTAATGTACTCATTGAATTCTTGTCTAATTTGAGCTGATTTTACAAATCTAACCTTCCAATTAACATTGATTTGAAAATGAGCCAAAAAATTATTAAATAACATAGTCAAGGAATATATAGATCCACATGGTAAATAGTAGAATCAATCAAATGCATAATCCTTTAAGCTCCCTAGAAATAGCTTATTAGTTAATTTATAATTATGAGCAAAATTCAAAGAAGAGGCATAAAAGTCCCTAATGTTATATCCATTTTGATTAAATGGTTCAAATTTTGGAACAATAATTTATATTATGTTATTAGAAGTTACGTTATTATGTTGCTTTTAAGAACATTGAGAAATAATTTTAATTTGATGTTGTGTGTCACATAGTGAATGTGTCATTGAAGCCATTTCAAGGTTTGGAATGAAACTAGAAGTAGAATAAATTGGAATAGAATATATTTTTTTTAAATAGAGAAATTAAGAACATGTGAAACAATTAGAAGAATATTAGAAGCAAATAGTTGCTAAACAATAGAGGGAATATTAGCAAAAGAAACATGTTGAGATATTGGATGATTTTGAGAATAATGTTGAGAAATTGAGAGATTTTGAGAAGTATGTTGAGAAACTAGAAGCTTTTGAGAAGCACCTTGAGTAAAATTGGGAGATTTTGAAAAGAATCTTGAGACATTAGAAAATTTTGAGAAGCAATAGATGCTAGTTGAGAAATTGGAATATTTTGACTCTTGCATCTTAATAGGAAACTTGAATTCAGATTAAGACCCTATTGTTGTATGAACTGATATTAAGCGGTCAAAAAAAGTGACAATAAGCTTCAAATGGGACAAAGAAGGGGGAGGGTCTAGTGACAACTTGCCAAGATCGAGCACTTCACATCCCTCACATGCTTGGAAGATAGAAGTTACATTGTAAACATAAACAACCAAAATGAAGTGAATGGCTAAATGAGGTGAGGTTATCACCAATCCACTAAAATATGGAAATTACGCAACTACAGGCAAAATTTAAACCAATTATTGACACACACTCTGAAAAACATACAATTTAATGATTGATTGGTGCATATGGGCCATTTTAAAGCATATACCAATTTCTATCCCTACGTTTTAATTATTTGACTTGTATTTTAGGTAATAATGTGAAATATTACATACATTTATTTATGATTTAGATTTGTTAGAGAAGGATCCTTCAATTCCACCTAAAAATCCAAGATTTAGTGCAATGGTAAAAAGCATGTATTGAACCCTAAATTAACGTAATAGATTTCCATATTTATTTTGCTTTTATTTCTTTATCATATCTTTGATGTCATCCATTGAAAATAGTTTCAACACTATGATAGTGTTAGAATTAATAAGCAAGAGGATTACAATGTCCGCACTAAGAGGAAGGAAACATCCATGCTAAGGAGGATGATGAAGGTGTTCCCATCTTTAATGTCATCCATTGAAAATTGTTTCAACTTTATGAAGGTGTTGAGTTAAATAAGCAAGAGCAAGGCAATATCCACACTAGAAGAAGATCAATGTTGCCTAGAAAGCAAGAGGAATTTCTATGAAGGTGTTATTCATAATCAGAAAGAGGAAGGAAACATCCACAATATGTGTCCAGATAGTGGGGCATGGGCCATATTCCTAGTCTTGCACTAATCAATAGGAATGGAGGGTTAAGGTGAAGCAATCTCATTATTTGTGGAAGAGGGAACTCGATCGCCTAATTACCTTCACCCCTTTTTTTGTCCCATCACCATGCACTTGAGAGAGAAGTAACTATATAGGTGGACACATAACCCCACCCCTTACTGGGGTCACCCCCACCTACCTCTTTTTTTACTAGATTTAGGGACACACCCGATGTGATAAAGAGAAGAGGTAGCTAGGGGTGGCCCTAGATAATAGTGAGCTTCACAAAGATTTATCTCTAAATTTCAAGGTTCTATGTTCCCCCTCCACATAATATAAATCCATCTTTATTAGATCTCTTACATGAATTCAAACAACAAATGTGAATACCCTTCGCATTGAAACCTTACTATACACACCAATTTTTGGTGTAACGTCCCTCCGTCATCTCGCATTCATTCAACCTTCCCTCTCACTTTTCTTCTTCCTAAATTTAAATAAATTCAATCCATTTATTCACCCAAATTTAATTAATTATCAAATGGGCTCCATATAAACCCATTAAATAATTGAATTTTGGCATCTCTCAAAATTATTCAATTCATGGGTAATAATACACCCATCTGACACTCCACTCTTAATTTCAAAAAATAGAATCTATTATCTCACCTACCATGTCAATCATGCTCCCCACTCCATCTAATAAGTCAAACTGTGGGCCCCACATGATCACATCATGTCTCTTAACCTAGGTTACTTTACCCAACCTTAGTTATTCGTTAACCTCAATCTAACCTCACCTCTAAGTTATGAATATGGGTTTTCCCCCCTCTTTCAAGGGGAGGAGAGAGTTAGACCTGAACCTAGACTGGGACATGGACCTAGACCAGACCTAAGAGAGGAAGGAGTACGAAATCTCTGCTTACTAAAGTTTTTAGGAGAGGAGAAGAAAGTGCTTGATTAAGTTCTACAAGGAGGTCAAGGAAAACCTTTGCCATTGTTAGAAGTTAGAGGTGAGGAGTGCAGGAGGAATATTTTCCATTATTCGTCATCTTGCCATCTTGATGCCCATTTCATCTCCATATTAGAGCACAAGCTAACTCCCCTCTTCATTTCAATTACTCGTCATTTTTTATTTCATTATTTCTACAATATATCTATTGTTCATCATTTATTGCTATCTTTCTAGACATGGGGGTTGAAATCCTCCAAGGGAGTTAACATCCTCTTGGAACCAGGATTGTCTGGGAAACCCCCACATATTTTTATCTACTCGCATATGTTTCAGTCTTGCATATCTATCTTCTTTTATCACACATCTATCTTCTCTACACCCGTAGATCCATATTCGCATCTAAGGGTCCTAATCCCTCCATCATTCGAAGTTGTTGGTGGCTTCCAATATCGGATTTCACCTACGCGAGAATGGGATTTCTTGTACAACATTTTGGCATGCTCGGTGGGACCATACCCAAATTCTAGTCACTTTTCTTTTTGCTAACCTTGCACAGGTGTCGTAAGGATTCCGGTTATTTGGATTCATCATTCTTGTCAAGTTAGATATATTTTACAAATATTTTGTTTTTCGACTCACCTGTTTGCATGATTTAAAGTTGTCTCCGCTAGTGTAGTGTCCATTGTACATATAGTCGTCACCCAGGTAATTTCATTTTGTTATTTTGAAAGGGTGTATACTTGTTAATAATTTTTCATGTTATTGCTATTAAAAAAACAAAAAAAAATAATAGTTTTGTTCCTGTTTTACGAGTAGTATAGAGTTCATTTTTAATATTTAACTAAATAAGGGAGAAATTTAATATATAAAAAATAATAATACATAAATTATCCCAACCCCACTCATTCACCTCACATCCCAACTCTCAACCCACACAACCTCCCACCTTCCCTTCTCTCCACCCAACTCTCCACTCATCCCATCTCCCTTCTAACCATCTCACTCCCTCGTCAACTCCCTACCTACCCAATTCGACTCCCACTCTCCCACTCCATAGAGTCGCTTCCCTTCTAACCACTCCATCCCCAACTCACCTCACCTGGCCAGCTCGGCCACTTCCCCATTGAGTCCTCCATGTCCCCTCCTCACACGGCCAGCTCAACCACCTTCCCAAACCCAAATCTGCACTACCCTGACCCATCTCACCATTCTCATATACGATTCCTCTCCCACACCGAGCCAATTCCTCACACCCATCCACCTCACCTCTCCCTTCCTCATCGAGTTCTCATCTCCAACTCAACATCCCACATCCCAACTCCCTTTCACCTTGGTCGAGCGATAGCCCCTCAACCGAGCTCCCTTCCACCGAGCTATCTCCTTCCCTCAGTCGAGATCTCATTCCACACCCCTTCCCTCTCCAAATCTCTTTTTCTGACCTCGAGCATCCACCTCATTCCCTTCACCCAACTGACTCCTCACATCCAAATCCCTCAACTCACACATAATTTCACCCCTACATTCTGCTCTTCTCCCAACTCGCTCCCCTTTCACTTGAGCTCTCCATGTCCCTGTCACCATTCTCAACCTACCCATCCACATATCTCTCCCTAACTTTGTTCTCGATCCCCTGTGATTGATCTCCAACTCTATCCCAACAACCCATCCTTACACAAATAGCTTGTCCATGCCTCCTCCTCCCAACTCCACGCAAATCAACTTATTTGAGTCTCCTCGCTGAGCTATTCCACCTTCCTATCTGACTCCCAAGATGCCTCCCGAACTACCTCCTCAGACGGTAATTGAATTGAATCAATTATTTAATATAGACTCACATAATTTTGATGCTTGATGCATTCAACTGTTTCCAACTTGGTTTCAAACTCACACAAATTTTTGTGGATATTGTTTGTAAATTCTATTTATAGTAGTCAGTTTACATCTGTTATGGATTTAATTTGTTCCTTGTGACTGACTCATAAGATTCTGACGATTGATGCATCCAACTATTTCCAACTTCATTTCAAATTCATGCAAGCTTTGTGGGTATTGACTGCAAAATCTCTGTATATCAATTGGTGTACCATTGTTTACACCACATCCCAATTGTCTCTAGCTCAATTTCAACTTCACGCAAGCTCTGTGGGTAGCTATTGTACAGTCTCCTTATAGTGATTGGATTCCAATTCACCTGAACACATTTACAAACAACGTTTGTGGCACTATAGCTAATCATATATTTCTCGCTTAAATTCTCTGCGATTCTCAATATATCATCGTCCATGTGAAAAGCCATGTCTATATACGTTGTCGACCTGTCACTTCGGATTTGGCATCGTTGACTTTCACGTTCCCTTTTCGGTCACCAACCTATCTCTACCCCCCCTTTATTCAACTAAGTCCAAATCTTAGGTCCACTATTTTCTCCCATCTCCATTACAAATTTCAAATCAAATTGCTTTCATCCTCCCTAAAGTATTCATTATTAAAATAAAAGACCACTCTCCCCATCTACTTTTTGTTGTTACCTCTTAAAGTCCACATTCAGTCATATTATATGTTTATTCTTATTTATAGTTCACGTAAAGAAATGAAATAAACACAAAATGCACACGTTAATGTCTTGTCATTTATAGGTTAGCTCATATCTTAGTTAGATGGCATTTTATCATAATTTTATCTTGCAATCTATTTCATCAGTATTTAATCGTTTATTTCATAGTTAATTTTTCTTTACCCTTATTAAATACGAATGTCGAATTCTGACTTTTATTAATCCATTAGATTAATTTATTTTATTTTTATGATTATAAAAATACTTTTTTATACACAAAATATTTACGACAGTTATAATCACATCAACTAATTACATTTATTTGCTTTTACAGGTGCATTCTACAAAGTCCACGAGGTACACTCCACAAACTTACAAACAACATTATGTTGTCAAAGAAAACCATTGAAACATAAACACATTGGTGAATCCTTTTCACTCACCCCCTTCCACAATTATGCACGGTGTAATTTTAGGGAACTCAGACATTCCTGACCACTGGTCGTTGCTTCCAAGTACGCTATCATCACATGTAATCAAATAAAAGGGAAAATCATTCTCTAGGTTTTACTCATTTTTTCTCTATTTTCTCTCTTCTGCATTTTAATTTCCTTTTCCTGAGTGATTATCTGCATTGAACGTCATATTTCAAATTTTGTCTAAAATGAACCTTGTGCATCCTGCTTTCTCACATACCCTAAATAAGGGGTCTAACCTTCTACATTTCACTTATCACACACTGCTTAAAACTTCACGAACAAAATCAACACATCGAAATACTCCTCTCACATGGTTAATTGATTGGGACTTGAACACCCAAGAGGAAACCATCTCAGACATTGCCCTAGCCAAAAATACTTGAAAACAGCCTTAGACTTCCGTTCTTTAGGCACCTTCATTATCCATTTTACTTTTTTTCACATCTCGTACTTAATCATGATGATAAAAAATATGTTGCTTGATTTGTTTGTCAACAAATTACATAAAAAAAATGTTTCTCTATTTCACACCTATTGTCACTCTCTCTCTCAAATTGAAACAAAACAACAATGTTCTCCATCCAATAAAATTACTTCTCCTAACGATCTCTCCCAACAAGATTCTAAACTCAAAACCACGTCGTCAATCACCTAACCTCTAGTCTCCATGACCTCACTTCTTGAGAACCATGTCATGAACGATTATCCCTATCTTAAAACTAATCCTCATATCCCTCACCAAGCCAATCTTCCTAAATTAATTGCATCACCATCTCCCGCTCCTCAAGAGATAATCGGGCCTCCCCATAACACCATATATGAATTCTTACTCTAAAAATCTCCTTCAATCTCTCAATCCTCCCAATCTCCTAAATTGGTGGATCACATTCCACCCGCATACCCATTTTGACAATTCTATTTCATCCACTACTAATAGGTTTGTCAAGCCATCTCAATCTCTTCACACTTATATTCCTACCCATCGTATTCTCCAACTGTCTCAACCTCTTAACACACATATCCCCGCTTATCATTTACCGCAACAACCTACCGAACTTCAACGAACACATCATGTCCCTATTATTCATATTCATCCTATGCAACAATCTAAACCCATGACACATGTTAATCCTTACCAAATAGTTCCCCACACACCTACACACCCGCAAGTTTATCAATTGTGTTCAATGAAAGGTTTTGCAATAGCTATTGAAATGGGGTAAGAAACACTCAAGAACCCCAAAGATTTGTGCAAAATCCCCTCAATGGACTATATGATAAGAAATGAGCAAGGAATCCTATTTGCATGCATTAACTTGAAGTAAAAAATCAACTTAAAGAAATGAAGTTAACCTCTATTCCTGAAAGCTTAAAGGAAATGAGCCTAAAAGGATCTAAGCAATCAGTTTATGCTTCAAGAGAATGGGATCTCACCATTAATGGCTTTAAGGCCAATGGTTCTTCTCATTTACTCCATGTTATGTGATAGAAATGTAAAATCAAAGCAAATAGCTCAATAAAAGGTCCTAATCCTAGCAATAATACTATAGTTTAGGTTAGAGGGAAGAAGTGTTCTTGGAAATGAGAGGGGGGTAGTAGGCTATTTATAGTTTTCCATTTGGGAAATGGGAGGCCTTTTGGCACATGTGGGACTAAAAGAGAGTCAACAAATTAATTAGCAAGTCAAAGTAAGATTTGACTAGTTTTAGAGAGAGGTTGATCATGGTTAAGACTAGCTAACCCTATTTAGAGGGTAATTAATCCTATTTAGAGAGAAATTAGATTTTTGGGAGGGTTCTAAAAGGCCTAATCAATCCAATGAAGTGGATTGATATTCCAAGGAGATAATAGAGGTGGTAAAGAAGAGAATATTAGCTGAGAAGAGGTTATTATAACCTATTTAATTAGTTTACAAGAGGAAATACGACCAAAAGAATGTCATAAGAGGGGAGTTAGATAGATCTAATTGACGAGGTGTCTTCAATTTGCAAGGAAGAGAATAGTAAGTGCAATATTATAAATAATAGTGCTTTGATCAAATTACATGTGTCTACATTTTCCCTTCTTTGGGGTGACATAACCTATGTCACTTCAAAGAAAGTAGACAAACGTAAACGAGTAGAAAATTTTGAAGGGGTAGAAGAAAAATTAATAGGATGGAGGATGAAGGATGCCCCCTCGAGTGTCGATGGGGTGACGGAGAAACTCGATCGACGATCGAAAAATAAAGTAGGAGAGAAAGTGAGAAGAAAGGAGATGAAAAAGTAAAAAAATGGATATTGAGCTATCCAAAAACCAATGCTTTATAGAAACAATAGATAATCATCATTTTTCTTAGAATCCTCATCATCAGACCTTATTAAAATGTAAGCATACGACGGAGGCATAAAATGACATGAAAATCCAAGATACAAACATTCGTCCTGTGCTAAAAATGGCCAACTCCATGCAACACACATGAATGTAATGCAATACAAGAAATAAACAATCTCACTTAACATGGAAATAAGTACAATCACACACACTTAAACCAACAACGTTCAAGATAGTTGCAAAAATATTGTATTGTCGAGATGTAGTCCCAAATGTTCTGATAAATGAAAAGGGTGAAGGATGCTTCCCCAAGCAATGTGTATATGCAAGGGAAAAGATGGAGGAAACTTAGGTCTAGCAAAAAAGCAATGTACACGACGAAAACAGTGCCATGCAACTGAGAGTGTCCCAGAGTACAGACGAAGTAAGTAGTGTAGCTTTGGTAGATGTTTTGAAGATGTAGATGATCCATGAGTCATTGTTTCAAAATGTTTTAAAATGTCAGAAATATATAGGACGAGTGTCATGCAAGAGACACGGATTTCAGCTGTAAATGAGTGTTTTACCAATTTTTAGGCCATTTTTGAAGTATTTCAATGTTTTTGGTTTTTTAGATGGTTTTACAATTTTTAAATTTTTTGATTGGTTAGAAGAATTTGTATAAGAGATCAAAGATCTCCTAAAAATATGCACACCTACCTAAAGGCACAGGAAAAGACGTTAGTCAACACATAAAATGCCCTGGCGAGAAGAATTAGAGCCAAAAATAATCATCACGATAGGTGAAAGATAGAGGAATAATGGAAGAAAAATGATAAGAAATGATGCCTGAAATATGCGTAAATCATTCCAGTGTAATGAAGAAATGACCGCAGGGTGACACTAAGTGCCCTAGCATGCAAAAACGAGTAAAAATAATTATTTTAATAAAAAATTAATCATCGCGGCGGATAGAAGAGGGGTTAAAACGATCATGGTGGAGAAAACATAACCTGGGGGCATCACAGCATCCTAATATACCCACCTGGGGGGGTAAATCAATCACGATCAGTTCATTTGTACCAGAGTTCTTGCAAATTTTTACCATGAGTGAGAGCGATAACGACAACCCTGGAGTGAGATGGCAAGACTACTGAGCAGGAGGAGACGAGCATATCGCATCTAAGAGTTCATGCGAGACCCAGTAGATGGACCCTATGTGAGTGGCCTATCCCTCCTTGTAAATTATGCATTTAATGCACTTTTTTAGGGCTTTTTAGGCTAGGTAGAAGAATTTTGACGTATGCGCACACGTGCATGCATCAATGATGTATGTGTGTGTGTGTGCATGCGTCAAAACCAATGGGTACGCGTACACGTATCCATCAAAAAAATGGATACACGTGCATGCATAGCAGTTGGAGGGAAATGACAGGGGTGTGTACGCATGCATACATCGAAAGGGCCACATACGCATTTTGGGTGGGGGTACGGGGACACGCACGTGCATATGTGTGAAGACAAGCGGTGTTGGCATCATTACTGGGCATGCATGCATCTGGTGCAGATGAGAAAAGATAGACAAGGCATGTATGCATCGAATATGGGCAGCGCAGGTATTGGAATGAGGCACACACATGTTGGAAAAAGGAATCAAAACACCCTTCTGACAAAATGGCCTAGGAGAAAGAAGACAAACTAGAAGAAAGTGAAATGTTTAGGAAATAAGATAGAAGAATGGTGATCTACCAGCAATTTTTAGATAGAGTAGATAAAAATGTTTAACTGATACATGTGTGTTTTCTTGTTTGCAGCTGTATAACTACCCGTCCTATAGACCTGTGAGTGATATGGTCGGATAGCGACGATAGAGGCCCAATTTAATGATGATAATAGAGTGACACTGGACAATCTTCTATATATTACGGGATTAGCTCATGTGGTGGATATGCCCTAGATCACATTAGATCATGGCATTTTGACAGCTATAGCAGAGTGATGGCATAGTGAGAGTCAGTGCTTTTGGCTCCCGATCTAGGGAGATTACGATTACTCTCAAGGACGTGTGGCATATTATGCAAGTCCCCGATCTAAGGTCATCTTATCCAGTCTATGAGTCGTTGGACTGATATTTAGCGATATATCATAGAGTTGTTTGGTGTCTCGACGATACCACGGCATGGGATGAGTATTAGGATATCACGGTGTATTAAGGACTTAGAGCTAGACCGAGTAGTGGTTTATATGATGGCCTTTGTCAGTGGATTATTACTCCCTGACAATACTGGTGCTTCATTTTCACTCGGGCTCCTTGAAGTGATACACGGTTTGGTAGAGAGAAGAGACATACTAACTGGGGTTAGTGCATCTTAGCAGACCTATACTGGGACCTTCACTTGATTACCTATTACCGTTAGAAGATGGTAGGACAAGCCCGCTTGCTTTAGATTTGGGCGTGGGACCACATTGCCATTGGTCGCCCCTTAGGTTTTTTAATGATTTTTGGGATCCCGAGGAGCCTTCTACGATGGGTTGGATCCCGACAGGGGATTATGTGTGGCCATATATGGGGGATGTATATCACTATCGCCACAAGATTGATGAGTTACATTAGGCTTCCATGGTTTGGAGGCCTTACAAGCATTTCCAGTGGCCTGAGGACAGCTTAGAGCTCAGTACTGCCACAGTGGAGCATTTTATATTAGGCAGCCACAACTATATGTGAGAGTTGTACATGGTGGATCAGTGCCAGAGGCAGTTTGGCATTACCTAGGATGTTCTTGGGCCAGATAGGTGGTACGCTCACAGGGCCTAAGAGTATGTTGATATGGGTCCACAGATTTCCCAAGATACAGACACTGGCTAGGTTCCTACAAGTGGTACATGTTATGTGGGTGACCACTGAGGACAGATTAGAGATCCGGGCATTATACCTGAGTATGTGTCATGGTACCATGGCGTGCTTTCATGTCCTTTGACTGTTTCCATGGTGGTGTATAATGTCAGTGTGAGAGCTCCTCCAGTGGGGCCTCCTAGTTGTGGCAAGGGTGGAGTCATTGGCGGTGATGACAGTGATGATGATGATGATGGTGGTCCCAACTCACACCAGTATGTGAGGGGTAAGGGACAAGGTCTATCATTATAGCAGCCACAGGGACAGGGGCCCGGTACTAGGCCGAGATAAGGTGTTCAAGGAAGCTAACATAGAGTTTCCCCCAGTAGGCATTCCAACAGAGGATTTACACCCCTCTCCAGCAAGTACTTCTAGAGCAGGGCCCGCCACCCTGATGCTCCATGGGGGTGGTGGTGATAGTGGACAGTTGGTTGCTCTTCAGCAACAAGTTACAGGTGGTGATTGTCATGTTCAATTACAGGTGGTTGAGGAGAGAGATGTAGCCAGGGCATAGGTACATGACCTTTACAGCAGAGTCGAGATCAGGCACATGCTCAGGTACAAATTTTGACATTGGAGAGAGATCAAGCTAGAGCACAGGCCGCTCAAGGTAGTGATAGTACCCTATGGCAGAGTAATATTAGTGAGATGGCCGTACAGGGGGCTCAGATACTGAGTTTTTTACATCAATCTTAGACCCAGGTGCAAATGGTTGTTACTTAGAGGGACCATGCCCAGGCATAGTCATAGGGCCATATTACGTAGAGAGATCAGGCACGAGCCTAAGTGCAGACTATCACCGCAGATTGAGATCAAGAGGTCTACTGCCTCTAGACAAGCTCAGGCTAACAGTGGCAGATTGATAGGTGAGCAATGATGTCACCCTACATGTAGTTATTGCTTCTGGAGATGTTGATCTAATACGAGGTGCCATGAGGTCTGGCGGTGAGGATTTATATTATAGGACTGCTTATTTTAGGGCAGTCCCTACAGAGCAGTGAGTGGTACCTTTTGAGCAGTCAGGTGTGAGCATGATAGGCTCCAGGTCACAGCGATCAAGTCGTTCAGTTAGATCAGTTCGGTAGCCTATTGTAGAGTAGCTGACTGGAAAACAGCTAGCTAGACAGTCATGGTGATACCCCTTGTGCTGGTTCCATCATAGCCACCACTCTTCCGACCTCCAAGTCATGGTCTCGGGAGCCCCGGCGAGGGAGAGAGCTGTGGTTGAGCTCTTTACTTCTTCTTTTTTACAGATGTATTGTATAAATGCCTCTTGTGAAGGCTGATTTTGATGTATAGTTTTATGTACCATTGTTTTTATGATGCCTCTTGATGAAGGCTCGATTCTTTTGATGTATGCCCTTATTATATGGCATATTGTATCGATGATGTACATTTAAGTATTGACTATGGACAGTTATACATGTATTATATGGACATTTTGATGATGATTTTGTCATGTTATACTATGATTGTGCTTTATATGATTATTGATTATTGTTTTTTAACCATTACATCATGATTTAAGATTTCCCTTTCCTCTATGTATGTGACATACCTTAGATTTACAGATGTGTATGTTTCATGCTTTCATATTGATGATGTATCCATAGATATTATCACATGTTTTTAGATTTTTATGAGATGTTTCTGAGTTCTGTATTCTAGCACTTGGGATGATACTAGATGATATTTGTGTGGGGGGGGATAGATTTGTGATTATGAGCAACCCCTCTTTCCCCCATTGATGATACGATATGTGGTGATTAGCTTAGCATACATGCATGATGTTATACTTAGCATTTTTTGTATATATGATGTAGTAGATGATGTTTTATATGTGATGAATGATAGATGATAGATGTGATAACAAATGACTGTGCAAGAAGACAAACATACACAGGTAAAAGTTAACAAAGCTAAACAATTGTACCCATACAACGCAACACAACTTATAATGCAAACACATGAATCGATAAAACATACCAAAAAGATCAAATTGAAATTTTAATCTAAGTAAAATGAACCCTAATAAATGCATAAAAGCTACAAATGAATCAAATGCCATATATAATTATTTCAAACAAGATCCAACCCATGCTAAGAAAATAAGTCACAACATCACACAAAAAGGTATGCGCAGTCAAAACTATACAAACCAACAACTAAAAGCAATTAAACCATTACCTTGTTTTTACGGGACAACGTTGACATATTTTCTAATGTTTTTGGGTTTATCTAAAAATATAAGTTTTCAAGGCTACTATTCACATTGTTTTCTGAAGACAACGTTGTGTGGTTGCCATAGCTTCATCCTTAAAAGGGGAGATTTTCTGAATGTTTAGATTTTTGCATATCCATTTTCTGAATGTTTTTACATTTTCTAAGGTCATGTTACTGAAAGTAATGTACAAGAATAAAGAAGCGTGGATGCCCCCAGCGCGATGTGGGAATATACAAAAGGAAAAATGTCTATGCACATATGTACAAGAAGGTGAAAATGTGAAGGTTCTCTCAACATTAGATGGGAGTATGCAAAGGCAATTTCCTTCATGTAGATATAAGAGTAAATAAGCCAAATCAAGGTTCGGCAAAGGTAGCTTTAATAGGCTTTTCAGACCTAGCAAAGGAAGTCATAGTATTTTTAAAGTGGTGAGGTTTACTCATCCTGTTGTAAGAGTGACTTGTGTTCTGGAAAATATTCCTTGAGTACCAAAAAACCAGTTTTCACTCAAATACCTGCTCACTACGCCACAATTGTGTGGTTTTCACATGTGGACGACCTATTTTTTTCTTTACTATTTTCTCAATTTTCCATTTTTTTGCTTGTTTTTTCTTTTTTTTTCTATTTTTTAGTTCTTATCTAATATTCTCGTCATGCTTAAGCATAAAACCACTTGAGTTTTATGGCGTTCATAGGTTCTAGAAGCTCTTCTCCTGTCCAAGTATGTAATTGTATAGGATCTTGATCCATACTTTGCAACTACTACATAAGGACCTAGCCAGTTAGCCTCAAACTTAGCTTTCTTTTCTTTGTCTTTGACGGTGTTCTTCTAATTTTATTTTAGAGCTAGATCTCCTACATCAAATTCCTGGATGAATGATGTGCATTTGTTATATCCTCTGGATACTCTTTTTTGATAGACCTTCAGGTGATTGAGCGCTCTAATACACTTTTCATCTAATAATTCCAACTCTATCAGTCAAGTAACTCTGTAGTCCTCATCTTTATCAAGATAGTCTCTGAGAGATATTCTTAGGGAAGGAAGCTCCACTTCTATAGGTATGATGGCTTTAGTTCCATAGACGAGTGAATATGGGGTCAAACGCTAGTAGGAGCGTGGATGGAAGTTTGATAGGCCCAGAGGGAAGGATGTATCTGTAAGTGCCAATTACGGCTGGTTTTACTGACCATTTTCTCCATAATCCACACAAGGGTTTTATTAGTAGCTTTTTCCTATCCATTGCCTTGAGGGTAATAGGGGGTAGACCACTTGAGTTGGATATGGAAACATTAACACAAGGTTTTAACCATTTTTTTCTTAAAGGATTTACCATTATCAGTGACAATGGCTAAAGGGACCCCGTAATGGCAGATGAGATGGTTCATGATGAAATTTGAAATTTGTGCACTAGTGACATAAGTAAGAGGGACGGCCTCTACCCATTTGGTAAAATATTTGGTGGCAGTGATGATGTGAGTATGGCTATCTAAGGAAGAAGGATGGAGCTTCCCTATGAGATCTAGGCCCCATTTAGAGAATGGCCATGGTGTTGCAATAGGCTACAAGGCCTGTATTAGCACATGTATTAAGTTTCCATATTTCTAGCATAGTTCACACTTGTTTACAAAGTTGCAGCAATATGATTCCATGGTAGGACCAATAATAGCCTAGTCTCAATAGCTTCTTAGCTAAGACCATGTTCGCTGGTGTGCGCTCCACAAATACCACCATGTACTTCCTTAATGGCATGGATCAAGTCAGTAACATCTAAATAGTCGAAGCAGATTCCCATCATAGCCATGACATGATAAAGGGTGCCTCCTAGGAGGGTATAACGGAGCTATGCAGTGGATAAGGTCTTTATTTTCAGAATGAGTAATGTCTAGTGGAAAAGTGTCATCTTATAGGTATCAAAAGATAGGATCATACCAGGGGGATAAGGGACCAACAAATTCACATGCCAAACATGACTTTGGCATATCATATGTTGGCACTTGTAAATTCTCTATGAAGAAAGGCATCTTACTTTCCTCGGGGTGGAATGCGTAATAGAGACCTAATAGTAGCCATAGCATCTGCGGATCTATTGTGTGACCTTGGATTTTTTCTCAAATATGATCTGTGTAAATTACTCCTTCAGGGTTTCGACCATATTTTTTATATGGAATGAGCTTCTCATCTTTAACTTTATACTCAATCCTTAACTTGTTTAATGATAAGTTGATAGTCTCTAATGACTTGTAGTTGTTAGATGTTCCAAGTAATAGCTAGCTTGAGGCCAGCGATGAGTGCCTCGTACTCTGTAATATTGTTAGTGCATGAGAATCCCAACCGGAATGCTCTTGGTATGACATCACCTGTGGGAGTGATAAGCACCACTCCTGCTCCTAATCCATGGAAGGTGAACAATCCATCAAAATGGACCTGTCACTCTACGGATTCTTCAATATACATCATAGATGCATCTGGCAGATCCAGACACAAATGTTTCATACCTGGTAGAGGTGCTTATACCAACTGATCAACCAATACATTTCCTTTCAAGGATTTCTGATTTATAAACTCAATATCAAATTCACTCAAGAGAATGATCCAATTAGCCATTCGGCCTATGAGGGCATGTTTGGATAAAAGGTATTTGAGAGGTTCAACTTTGGATATGAGTTTGGTTTTATTATTTAGGAGATAATGGTGAAGCTTATGGAAGGTAAAGAAAACTGCCAAGAAGGCCTTTTCTATTTATGAATAATTTCAATTTGTATGCAATCAAGGTGCGATTGAGATGGTAAACTCCTCTCTCTTTATGTTCTAAGTCGTATTTGGCAAGCAGTGCACCAATAGAAAACTGGGTAGCATAAATGTACAAGAGGAGAGGTTCATCTGGCGTAGGCGGCATGAGTACAGGTGGGTTGACCAAGTACTATTTTAGTAGTGTGAAGGCCTTCTGACAGTCAGGTCCCCAATTGAATACAACATCTTTCTTTAGCAAATGAGTAAAGGGGTGGCACTTATTTGCAAGTTGTGAAATAAAGTGACGGATTGCCTGAATTTTCCCTTGTATACTCCTTATATGTTTGAGAGTGGTAGGTGGTGGCATTTCTGTGATAGTCGTAACCTTCGCAAGGTCCACTTCAATCCCTCTTTGTGAAATAATGAACCCTAAGAGCTTTCCTAATAAAACACCAAAGACACATTTCTTAGGGTTCAAGCAAACCTTATAGTCTCACAGATGCTGAAAAATAGGCCTCAGTACTTCAGGGTGCTCTACCCTACTCTTGGATTTTGCTAGGATTTCATCAACATAATCTTCCATGATGTCATTCATCATATCATGGAAGATAACAGTCATGGCCCGTTGATAAGCAGCCCTGGCATTCTTGAGCCTGAAAGGCATGAATTTGTAGCAAAATGTCCCCCAAGGGGTGATGAAGGTTGTTTTATGTTGATCTTCTTCTGCAATCCGTATCTAGTTATAACCTGAAAAGTCATCCATTAAGGATGATATTTCATAACCAGCAGTGGAATCAACTATCATATCAATGTTAGGTAGGGGAAATTCATCCTTAGGACATGCCTTATTAATGTCACAGAAATCAGTGGAGATTCTTATGCCGACAGGATTATTCTATACCGGGACTATGTTAGAGATCCATTCTGAATAGTCAATGGGTTTAATAAAATCAGCAGCTAATAGTTTTTCCAATTCTTCTTTGACAAGTAGTTCCGCCTTAGGATGCATCTTTCTCAACTTTTTCTTGATGGGTTTGGCATCTAGGTGCACAACAAGGTTGTGCAAAACTAGCTCTAGGTCCAAACCAGGCATATCTGTGTATGTCCATGCGAATATGTCTACATATTCTCTTAAGAGCTCTACAAAGATATTTTGTTCCTGAGCTGAGAGTGAAGCCCCCAACTTTATCATTCTAGGCTACTCTTCTGAGCCAATGTTGATGTTGATTGTTTCCTCAACAAGCATCTTAGAAGCATCTTCCATCCGTGTAGGATTAGGGGGAGGAGTAAGATCGACCTCCTGCAGTAGCTCATTATCATATTTAAATGGATAAACTACTTCATCTTTATATTTTTTGTTCTGTTTATCTATGAGTTTTTCAAAGAGTTTGTCACTGTGAGATTTTTGTCTATCCTTTTTGCCAAGTTTCTCGGAAGTGGTTGTAATCTTACTTGCCACTTTCTTATTCAAATGTCCACACATCTCTACTTCTTCCCCGAAGTATGCACAGGTGTCTAGTTGAATTGCAAATCCTTTCTTGTGGTCCCCAGCTGGAATACAATCCCTGAGTCCCGTGAACTCTACAAATGCCCAATCATTTTCAAAGAAGTCTAGGGGCACGTGAAATTTTTGATCCCAATCTATAAGTTTTGGATATACAAGGGCTACTTGATAATTGTTTAAGGGGATGGATTCAGATAAGGTAAGGATAGTTGAATCTGGGAATAGGTTACTCGAAGAAAGATCCTCGTAGATGCTACATTGGGAATCTGCGTCGCTATCAGAATGAGATGAAATGTCCTCATGTTCAAAAGAGGTGGCGTCATTCTCAGAGGGTAGAGCGTTATGAGGCCTTATCCCCAGGCCATGATTATCTAACTTAAAATGAGGGATGGTAATAGGCTCTATCCGTCCTTGTGCATTAATGCCACATCCAAACCCACTATAGCCCATGACAAACATCATGCGGTGACCTTTGATGTAATGGGGTGCTTGATGGCACAAAGCCATGGTACCTTCTGGCACTCTGCTGGTATGATCTTCTAACATTTTCTCCTCAGATAGGAGACCACTATGGAAAAAAATTTCTAATGGTTTAGGACACTGCTCCCGAGTGCTCTTGAACTGAAAATAAGGCTTACCCCTTGTTCTAGGAGATATTGATAAATCTAATATTAACAAAGCTTGTTCAAGAGTGAATGGCTCACCTGGGCCATATTTTTCCGACGTTGCCTCCCATGAATAGAACTGGTTGACTAATGAAGGAAAGTCATGATTATAAGGTGTGAGGGACTCTAAATCTATTTGTTTCTTAATAGCTTCCGTTTGTAGGGGGACAACAACATCCACCGAAGGACACTCATAAGCTGCACAAGAAAAACTGTGCAATGCCCTACAATGTGTGAATGGTTCCGGGTCACCCAGAATGGTAACCACTTGACCTTCATGACATAACTTGATGCATTGATGAAAATTCGATGGAATAGCTTGCATGGCATGGATCCATGGGTGCCTCAGGAGCATGTTGTATGGAAGGTCCAACTCAAGGACATGGAACGTCGTGTCATGAAAATTTGGGCCTACTTCCATGGGAACTACTATAGTACCCATTGATTCTTGTTCTTCATTGTCGTAAGTTGTGATTGTGATAGTTTTAGCTCCCAGATCTATTTCTGAATGGCCTAGCTGCTTACCCAGCATCAAAGTGCAAATGTTTAGACCAGATCCACTATCCATAAGTACCCTCTTGATTTTGCGACGAGTAACCACCACTTCAAGATATAAGGGTAAGTTATGCTCTAGGTTGTTAAGTGGGATTGGAGTGTGATAAAAAGTAATATGATCATTGGAGCCTAGGTGCACAATCATGGCTTGGAGGTTTGTGGGATCTATATTTGTCGAAACCCCTAAATTTTGTAATGTTTTATACAGTATGTTCTTGTAGGCATTAGATATTTTGAGGATATTGAGAATAGATATCCTAGCAGGTGTTTTCTCTAACTGATCTATTAAATTATATTGACATTCCTAAGGGATAGGCATGGGATCTGGTATGATTAAGCGAGCACATCTCGTCCCTTGTTGGCTAGATTTTCTGCATAGCATCAAACCCAGGCAATCATGAGATAAATCTCCCTCATTTAACCGGTGAGGCTCCCGTGTCAGATTTGTCAATATAAATGTGTTTTTTATCTATCAGGGGTTTTACTTTAACAACTTAGTTCATGAACCATAACTAAGAAGTTCTGCAGCAAGTAAGCAGCTGTTTAAGAAAGGAAAATTATAGAAGAAGGAAGTAGAGGAATTACAGAGAAGAAATAAGGAAGATGTGCATCCCAATCAGTAGATAGTAGAGCTAATTGCATGCACATAGAAGAAACTTAATAGATTTGAACACACAGAATTCTAAAGCAAAGGTAGTTCTAGATCTAGATCTAAAATAACACAAAGTTTACTTTAAAGATCTAAGATTTAAAAGCAAGAAACACAGTACGCCGTGACACAAAGTTCTCCGGAAACCTGCTTCTTTGTATTCCTCTGCAACAAGTGGCTCTCAGGGGTTCAGCACAAAGTCTAGAACACAAGATTGCTTCTCACAAATTCTGATCGATGATTAACCCGTGGGTTCTTCTCCTACTTATAGAATGTAGGAGGGAAAGTACAAATAGAAGACTCAAACTGAACTAAAGTATGAACAACAAGTAAAGATGACATTTGGCAATCATCCTCAACTAACTTCTTCTTAAGTGACACATGTATCACTTAACTAATAGAAAGGTTCCACATGACTTCAAGTAATGGTTGCAAAACCAATAACTTAAAAGTTTACAATTTCATCCGGGAACATAGAAAGTAGAAGAAGAAAGAAATAGAAGAAGTCATGCCAGCTGTAACATCTACATCTTCTTCTTGTTTTGATATCTGATATACTTGTCGAACATATAGTTCAGCATCTTTCCATCTGTTTTAGCTACTGCTTCCTTTTCTGTCCTGAATTGCAGCAATCCTTCATTCAACACTTTGCTGCATGCTTCCACTTCTTCCAAACTTGGCCCAAATCTCGCAATGTCCGCCTGCAGTGTCACCAGCCTACTGATAGAGTTCATCGTGAAAGGCTTGGTGGCTTTGTCAATCCTCTTTTGCACCATCAGAAGAGAACCCTCCAGGGAATCATGCACCTCGTTAGAAACAATCCGCACGTATGAAGTAATACCTCCATCCACTCTTTCCTCAGTGAAAGAAATAATACTGTCCGGCAAATCTGATGTTCTACTCTCAAGCGCCTGCATCCTCTTCAGCAAAACTCTATAGATCTCCAAACGGAAAGATACTGCAAACTCTAGCTGCTTCCCCTTCTCGACTGATCCATCCGGCACAATTTGTTCTGCAACCAATACATCTCCCGGCAGCTTGTTAATCTCGGCCAAAATACTCAGGTTACTCTCTGCAACTGTATTTATTCCTTCTATGCTTTCTATCAGTTGCTTTAGTTGATTTTCTGCATCGTTCATAACCTTTAGGCGGGCTGGCACTTCCCCAAGTTGCACAGAAGCTTGACGAATAATCAGATCCTTCCATTCGTCAATAGCCTTTACTTGATTGCTTGCATCTTCCATTTCCTGCATAAGATGATCACTCACCTGCGCTGAAATGGGCTGAACGGAAGGTTTAGCAACCTTGGCTATGATCTCACATAATTGAGATATTTGCTTCTGCAGCTCTTCTTTCTCCGCCTTTTCACTGTCAAGCCTAAGGAACAAAGCATCCAGCAACATCTGCGTGTCCTGCTTCAATCCTTCAGTGGTAGCTTGACCGAGTGGTATTTTGGTCACCGTCACATCTTCTGCCGTGAGTTCCTCTTCTACCTTTCCTTCCGCCGGGATTGATATCTCAGCAAACTTCTCTCCCGAATCCTCGATGATCAACCTAGAAGTTGCTTTAGCAACTTTAGGCCTTCTGTCTCTTCTGCTCAGATCCTGAAGTAGCTGCAAGTCATGTTCCTCTAAGTTCATCTCTACTCTTGCTTCCGGAACCAACTGCAAAGCTAACCATTCCGAGAAATTACTTCTCGGAGAGTGAGAAGTTGCTGAGTGCACTACCATTTCCCGCTCTGCATCCTCTCCATCAGAAAGTGCCACAGTATCATGGCTGCCATCCTCTGAAACATCCAAGGACAAAGCTCTTTCGAACTCCGTCATCTGCAGCTTCAACATCTCCTCTGGAACGGGTGCTGAACGAAGTGGCTGCGGAGAGAAGATGAACGTTGCTGGTTTTAATGAAGGCATGGAAGCATACTGCTGCTGTGGTGCAATAGTTGGTGATCCACTACGTACTGGAGAAGTCGGAGTCAAAGCTATGGTCGTAGAAGTGGTCTTCTCTTTCTCTTGAGATCTTCTGCGTACTTTCAACTTCTCAGACCTTCTGTTGCTCTCTCCTTCATGCTTTCGCTTGAGGGAATCTCCTGTGCCGAAGTTGCCTGTGATTTGGTTCATCAATACTTCATCAAGGCAGTATCCCTTCGTTAACAACCAGCTCGAAGTACTCACCAACACAGCTCCAGATCTTTCTTCTATTGTGCTGCAGCCGCCATTGCTATCCTGCAGTAGAGCTTTATCTCCTCCCATTTGATGGTAAGTGTCAAGTACCACGTTCCCATCATCTTTAAGATCCGCAGGTATCCGCGCTAGTCCAAAGTCAAATACTTGCTTTGCCGACAGCCTGCTGAAATCTTTCTTTCTGACCTCATACTCACTTCTGCACTTCATCCAGAAATCTTCTAACGAAGGCACATGTGCGTACTCCTGGGAGATTGTCTTCCTGGCTATTCCAAATGGATCGAAATTAAGCCGTGCAGGGAAGAACTCTTGCTCATACTTGAACAACATTTGTGCTTCCATTCCCTCGAGCTCTGTGAATGCTGATGCAACTGTAATATCCCACAGTGAGTGGGAAGAAGCCCGTAGACTTGTGCCGCTTCGACTGAAGGTCGTGTAACTCCACAAGTTGCCTGCTTAGCTCCACGGCAATCAATCTGTCACTCGGGTACCTTGGCATCTTTGTTGGTTCACCTGAAAAGCTCATAACCCTGAGGTATGTGAAATCTGCAAACTGGATGAATACACTGCCAATCTTGGATACTGCTTCCCATGCTTCCTTGCTTACCCTGTGAGTCTTCAAGTCCTTGTCTAACCTGCAAATGAAATCGTAGAAGAAACCATCGTTGATCACTTTGAAGTCCTTCTCGCACGCAGGTGCAGTAAGCTGTGGGTAGCACTCGAAAATGAGATCCTTGGAAAGAATACCACATCTATCCAGCTTGGAAAAGACACCCTGTGAAGCTGCAGCATATACCAAGTATGAAGTCATCTTGAAGCTGAAGGTACGCTTTACGTTCCGCAGTTGCTCACCGATATTGCTGCTAATAATTTCTGACCAACTGATTATAGAATCAACCTTATTGATTTCAATGGTCTTGATGAAAGCATACATCCATGTCCGGAAAGTGTAGGCATTCGCTTCACCATTCAACCTGCATAGCAATTTGACAATATCATCCGCCTCCTGCACCAAATTGGATCGTGGAAGAGTTCTCGGGAACTTGGAAGGGGATCTAGGCTTCTTCATGAACCGGCTATTCATGATGCTCACACAGTCAGCTCTATGCTTTTCCCACCTACTGTCAGCATCCTGAATGCTAATAGAAGTCACCACCTTTCGTACTGGAATCTTCAAACAATAATCAAAGAATTCCGCATCCAAACGAATTATTGTCTTTCCCGCAACATCACGCACTGATCTGGATGAAGGATGATAAGATCTAGCACACTCCATCACAAACTCTGGCAATTGGGCTGTACACGGGAAAGCTGCAGCTCGAATAATTCCACTACTTTTGACCGCACGCATGAGTGAAGTCTTTCCAGCTCTGGATCTGTCAATCAAATCAGAAAGAGGTTCTGGGCCTAAATCTGTGTCTCCTATGTTTGAAAGTTTAGAAGCAATGCATGAATCCATCGTGCTCTCTTTTTCATCTCCTTTTGCCATGACTTTATCAATCTTTGTCTGAATAATTCTTTTTCTTCTAATTTGGCCGGATTTCTTCAATACTGGTGCAGATCTGGACAATTCTTCAGATTCGGAGGATATTTGCAATGTATTGGACATTGATAAATACTCCTTTTCTTTTATAAAGCACCTGTAATGAGTTCCTGCAATTTATTCAAACAAAAATGGCCACCGGAGCATGAATAGTGAATTTAAATTATAAAAATCTGCACTTTTCAAGCCTGCTGCCCCAAAAATTGGTGTTTAATTTGCACATAAAGAGAGCATGAATCCTTTCAATCAACACCTGAGCTCCTGTTACACCTGTGAAAACAACTATGCCGACGAAGATCAACCTTCTCCAAAGCATGCGCCAAATCTGGAAGCTTTTAGCCTTTGTTAGCACTTTGTCTGTGCAAAATCCTTCCTCTAATGGGGGCGCACTTTTTCTCCTTGCTGCAATTCCTAACCTGTGAATTAAATAATTCATCCATATGGCTGCCCATGCTTATATAACCTTCATAATTCTATAATTAATAATTGCCCTAACAATTAAAGGCAATTAATTAATTAAAAATCATGCTTTTCTCTTTTAAAAATAGCATGTTTAAGGACAGCCATCCAATAAATTAAATTAATCCAATTTAATCCTTCACACAGCACTTCACTCAAGTCTCACAGTGTGCTTTGACCATAGCCACTGAAAATAGAAATTAATTTAATGATTTAATGCTTCAAAAATCATTAAATAATGCCTAAATGGGGCGCACTTTTTGAGAGAAGGGGGCAGCCACTAAATAAATTAAATTTAATTAATTTAATCTATTTCTTTTATCCCTTCTTTGACTTCTTTGACTTCCTCAAGCTTGGGCACACTTTTTGAAGGAAGAAAGATTATTTAAAATAATGAATTTAATCACTTTAATCCATCACCAAAGGGGGCGCACTTTTTTGCACATGTAATTCTATTTTTAAGAATTTTTCCATAATGGGATTCTTTACCCTGCCAGGCAGGCACCAAAATCCCATGATCCACTTAAGTGATTTGACTTTGACAATGGGATTCTTTACCCTGCAAGGCAGGCACTAAAATCCCATGATTTCACTTAAGTCACTTTCCTTTTATTATATCATGGGAATTTTTACCCTGCAAGGCAGGCAATAAATTCCCACCTGCCTGCAACCTCTATTTTTCCCACTGCAGCTTAAGTGACTTTTATAACACGGGAAAAAGTACCCTGCCAGGCAGGTATACAATTCCCATCCTACCTGCGGCTTATATTTTTCCCATCGCAGCTTAAATCCTTTGTTTTCCAAAAATGCGCCCATCCCCGCAGGGGCTTTTCTGTGCACGACTTCGTTTTTTCCCAGTGATCTAGACCTCCGATGACGACTTCCTCCGGGCAAAATGTGCGTGTATGTTTTCCAGCTGCTCCAGGCCAAAAATCGGGCTTACCCGGCGAAGGAGTTGTTCCAGAGAAATTTTACAGAAAACAGAACGGGACACCACAAAAACACGAAAAATTGCCAAAAGTTACAAATAAAGCCCAAAACTTAAAATAAGTTAAAATCCTTCTGGTATATAGGAATAATAACATATTCGCTTATAACAGAGTTGAAACGGAGCGCAAATAGCCTCATACGGGGCATACGGGGCTCACAATAATTAAATACAAATTTCCCACAGACAAATCCCAACGACAGAATAAAACAATTTTAGGCATCTGGGTATTTGGCGAAAAGGGCTAATATGGCTCTTTGGGATTATCTTGACACAATACAGGAACTTTCAGGCAATAAAAACAACCAATGACCCACTATTTTAAAAGTACGAAATTTTTTCGAATTGGGTAGTTACAGATTTCGGGGTGAAATCTGAGTGACACCATCACTTTCAAAATACTGATCTCATCTTAGACCACCCATCACAATCTATTAATGTACTGCACTATCTTTTCGTGATCCATTTTCATTACGGCCAACACAAATTGTGATCTTATAGAACTCGGTGGATTCTTTCACACTCAAATCATTTTGTTGCAAGATTTCCAACCTTTTCAGCAAATCTAATTGGTAAACACTAGGCAAAAACATTCCTTTCAATTTCACAACCATCCACTCCCATCAAGTTATCTTATCTTTACCCTCTTTGTTGTGCTCAAACTGAAATTCTTTCCACCATAACGCAAAATGACCTCTTAATCTGGTTTGCATGATCTTCATTTTTTGTTTCCAAGTATTCTTACATTTTTGTGAGCCAATCAATAAACTCTCGGGCGTTCAGTGTTCCTAAAAAATAAGGAACTTCCATTTTAATGCCTCTACTAATTTTCAACATGGCAGATAAGGACTCCGTTAATGGCGTGAACGTGTGTTTAGTGGGTGCCTTGGGACGAGGTCCTTGTGAGAGCTTTAAAAGCGGGCATGTCTGCACGGCTTGGACTCTTTTGGAGTCCATAATGCCATCACCAACGACATGCTTTTTCTTATTAAAGAAATTTGGTTTTTCTATGGATTTGGATTCATGTTTATCTTTAACAAGTGGTTTAAGCATACCTTTTGCAATGAGGGCCTTCTTGATTTGACCACCTTTCTCTATGACTTCTTCGAAGTTTCAGCCACAGTGCATCTATAAATGAAAGGCTATTTATGGGTTTAAGTTAGGAACAAATATGCTCACTAGCTATTTTTTTGGTAATGCATAAGGGAAACGACTTGCCAAGCGCCATTTTTGTAAGAAACTTGCAAAGGTCTCATGGGGTTTTTGTTTTATATTGCATAAATCGTTCATTGTGATGTCACTTTCCATATTATAGGAGTAATGTCATACAAATTTTTCCGCTAATGCAGGCCACGTTGTAATGGAGCCCTTGGGTATGCTATAGAACCATTCCAATCCCATGGCTCTTAGGTTACAAGGAAAAAGTAGTATTAAGAAGTTATCACTATATGCGACCTCTTGGAAAACCATGTAAAAGTCTTTTATATGATCATGAGGATCACTGTTGCACTTATACTTATCAAACTTGGGAACGGAAAAGTGTTTTGGGAAGGGTTGTTGTAACATGTCCTTATCAAAGGGGTAAGGGCATAGTTCTTCACACGAATAATTTCTATTTTGACCTACATTTCCCTCTTGTAATGTAGTAAGCATATTTTTCATTGATTGTAACTCTTTCTGAATGAGTTGCTCTTTAATAGGCGATATTGGTCTTTGTACTTGAGTCGCTTTAAAGGTATGGTCAGTGTATGGATCAAAGTGAAACCCACTAGGTTTAGTTTTGTCTTTGTCTTTGTATATGTTTCTTCTTGAAGAGCTTAAGTTTGCTAGTTTTTGGCTCAATTTAAAGATCTGTTTTAGAAGGATCTCTTCTTCAACCAAAGGGTCCTCTTCTTCATCAAATTTGGGAGGGAAATCTTTACGCTTAGTTTTCACTTTACATGAAGCTTTGTAGTGTGGTCTTCGTGATGGGTCCCCTTCGACAGTGGCATGATGTTGCCCAGAAGTGGAAGCGTATCCCACATCAAAAGGGTTATCTATGTCTAAGATGAATCTTCATTCTCCTAGTTGAGGATTAATGACCTTAGTTTCTGCTTCACACTCTTCCGGAATTTTAGCTCCTAATTCTAAGACTCTCATGAGTACTTGATCTTTATTATAATATAGGAGTTCATCAAATCTACCTAGGTCTAATCTATGTTGTTCTCCAGAAGAGTCTGACTCTTCTCCACTATGGTCAATTAATGGCTTTGCATCCTTGACTTGAGAAAAGAGAGGCATTAAATTGTTGCCGCTAAATGGGAGGCTTTCGGAAGGGTTTTCTCCTAAGTCATGCTCATTTGATTTGGTTTCCATCTTTGCGATTTTATACATTACTAGGTGATGTTTGTATGGAGCTAGCGTGACCCCTAAGTGTATGGTTTTTGCACGCCATTCAAGGTGATGTTTTGAACTATACCACAGTGTATCCTAGATGCAGTGTTATGTAGTTGTTTTTTATCAAGGAACACTCATATGTACACCTAAATGTAATGATCACTCAATTTTGGTGTTACCAATCCTATGCCCTAAAACAGATAGTGACAATATCATATCAATATGTAGGTCAAGTTAAAATTCTAACAAGGCCTAAGTATCGACGCAGTATTGACATAGTCCCTCAACGAGGTATACTAAAACTTAGTTTGAATGTAGATGAAAGATAAGCCTTCTGAAAAATGGAAGTCACGACTAGATATAGCATAACAATGTCATCGTGATACATTAACTGAGCAAGCAAGGTGCTAGTATCATGACAACTTTATCATGATGTATATAAGGCATTATCAACAAAATTGCAAAGATGAGCATTGCTTCACTGACCTATCCTCTTCAATTCATGAAACAACATATTCCAGAGGGTGTGAAACGCCACCAACATCTTTGAGGGGCTAAAAAATGAAGTGATTAGCATAGGGATTCTAAGGGCTCCTTGTCGAGACTTGTGTCGAAGGGTGAAAACCTCTCAAAGAACAAGAGCCAGGAAGTATGATTTAGGTACCAAAAGAAAGAGGATAGACATTTGTCCAATCTCTGTTAAGACAATAATATCTCCCCTGGATCTCATAATAAATAGGGCATCTGAAAATAAAGTGCTCCTCAATCTCGACCTCCTTAAAGGGGCAATGAAGACAAATCTAGTTCCCATATAGAATATGATGATAAGTCTCAACCTTATAACATTGAGAAATGTCATTCCTTCAAAGATCGTGTCCAACAACTCATAATCAGGGGGATATCCAAATCGATAGATCCATTGCTCAAACTAATCAACCACCAACAAATTAAGCCACACCCTTTAAATCTCAACTATCAAATGCGTATATGATTAACATTTTCAATCAAGATCTCATTTTATCACTGACTCTGCATGTTCCTACCTTAGACATTATGCCCACTTCTTATGCAGAACTTGTTGCACCCACAATTATCACACCTATGTCAATTTTTACTCCTTGTCCTGAACCTACACCTTCTCCTATCCTTATCACATCCACATAAAATATGACTATACCATCCACTTCATCCACTTTGATCATACCCCCAATATACCACATTAGATCCATCCTTAACACCTATTTCAGCCCCATTGATATCCACACACATCCCTACATCTCTCACACTTATTCCTTCACCCACATCTTCATCAAACACACCAATTACTACACCTATATTACTCACAACCATCTCAACTAAACTCCGTTCTACCACATGTACCTTTACAACCCCACCTTTGAAATCAACCCCATTAGAAAAACATATCATTCTTACCCCTTGAAACATTTATGAAACAACCAGTCCCACCTACTTCTACAGCTGAAATTACTCTTGCATTTGTTGCATTACCCATAATATCTACTCCATCAGTTTTCACATCACCCACATCTCCAAATATTCTGAATATGCCTACATCCCTATATATGCCAACTACCCCTATATCTATCATATCAACAAATCCACCTATCTCTACCTTGAAACCCTTGCCTATGGCCAAATCACTCGATCTACCCCAATACTCTTTACCTAATTTGTCTATCACGATGAAAAAAATCTTCTTGATCTGTAACCTTATCAAATATACCCTTTGAAACGTCTACTGAACAAACATTTCCACCTAAATCAAATAAAGATGGATTTTATTCTCCAAAATTAAATCTTTCCTTACCAAAACCTAAACAATCCACATCTCACATAGACCTCATTAATTGCATCATACAAACACTTATTTCTCCATTAACATCCTCGTATTGTTTTAGGACATTTTCTCCATTAATAACCACACCACCATTGTTATATCCTCCGGTTGAGATTATTGTTATCCCTGCTAAGAGTAAGTCTTCTCGGTTTGATTCTAAGGATCATGGAAAACATCCTCGAAAACATTTGGATTTTCCCTCTTCTCAACAATCCAATGCCACAACATCTATTTTAGGATCAGTTCCTCCATCTATGACATCTCGCAACTATAAATTTATAGTCAAACAATCCAATTCAATTTGTCGTCTAAGATGTATAATCTACCTATCCAATGTACATCCTTGCCTAAATCTGAATCCAAACAATACAATCCTTCCACCAAATTTTATTTGTCTCCCAAAGCACATAATTTACCCATCCAATCTATAGCCACTTTTTCTCCTAACTCCAAGCTGAGATATCATATCAAAGCCCACAAGAGTTACCTTCCCCATGACACTTCAATGGGTTCTTACACATATATCCTTCGACATTTAACTCAAATATATGTCATCACACTTCCTCCCATTAAATCCTTTAATCCATATGGTCCAAAGCCATCATGGTTCAATCCTGATTGTAGTTGCGTTTATCATCATACCCCAGGCCATGACATCGAACATTGCAAGGCATTTCAGACAATCGTCCATAAACTTATTAAGAAAGATGATTTCCTCATTTAGGGGAAATATCCTTCTCCATCTACATTTGATCGAATTCGTATCCCATCCCTTAGGCTTCCCACGATTCATTCATCCACATCATCCCTTAACATCCCTCCTGCACACAACATTCCTCCTAAGGAAGGTCCTCCATTGTCAATCAATATTGTTGATCTTGTCATGCACACTTGTGGTCTCTGATCATTTATCCCATCTGAATCCAAAACAATCTCATCTAAACTCTTTCGACATCCTTTAACTCCTTCACATTTAATTCATTGGGGGAGCAGCCCTTCCCTTGTCACTAGGGGACTTCGCTCATTGACATTTTTTTTTTGTTTACCTTCTTCACATTCATCCAATCTAAACTAATTTCATCCCAATCCTTATCTCATTCTAAGTCCACCATTGTGGCCATTTTTTGTCCTTCTATGAGGGGACCATTTTTGTTATTTGTTTACCAAAGTCAACCATTGTGGCCATATTTGTCTCTTTTGGGGCACCATCTATTTCATCAAGTCCACATTTGTGGTCATTTGTGTCCTACCATATTTGTGTCTCTCTCAGGACATAATTTATTTTCATTCAAATTCATCATCATGATCATATTTTTGTCTCCTTAAGGACATAGTTTTATTTCCTGCTTGTCTATCATCTCATCTTGTTGTAACTTAATGTCTTCCCTCTCTTGATGGTAAACCAAAAGCATAACCTCTTAATGCATTGCACTTGCGACCAGTCTATTGTTAGCATATCTACCAATGAGCACTTAGTTATATCCTTAGATCATTCCTCCATCCTTGGCCCCTTCCGTTTTTTCATTGTAATGATATGAATGATTTGGTCTACCTCCACTGCTTTGATATGACCCCATAACCATTACATCCATCACCCTCTCATTCTCCTATTGCAGTCATGCAAAAGGTCCAGGGGTGTCACTTGTACTATCAGTGTCCCCTCCTAAGCAGTCTACTTAGCTATTCCCAGTTCTTCCCCATGTGAAGCTCAAATTCATGTATGCAAAAGGCTAAAGCAAAATTATCAAAAATAGACCGATCCCTCGAAGGACAGTTGTTTATGCAAAAAATAAGAGAAAAAGAAAAAGAAAAGCATACAAAGCAAAATCGAAAGAAATAGACCGATCCCTTGAAGGACGGCTATCATATATATTCTTCTTGCCATCCATATTATGTATATAGCAGACCATACCCTCGAAGAATGGCTACTCTTTTGTTATGGCATTTGGAAGGTTTCCCGCATTGATCAGCCTTCCTTTTATCAGTATTCTTAGAAAGCTTCCCATAATGATAAGCTTTCTTCTATTGTTCTTTCCCTTTCCCAGAGCTGGGGCATAGTTCTAGGAACAACCATCTATGGAGATCCCTCTTCCCGCTTATAAGTTACATCTCCAATCCCTTTGTCACGTCAACATTAGGATTACGAGGATCTTTCATCCATATTTCCCTCACGGTCTTTTGGTATAACTAATTATCGTTGGTTATATGTTAGCACCTGTTATTGGCTGCAAGTGCAATGCCTTGAGTGGTAACCTTTCTTGTTTATCTCCAATCCAATTCGAAACATAGTTTCCATGTACACCCTTTCTACAACTATATTCCATTCATCTCATCAAGGTCATCTTTTATCAAAATCACATCAAATTTCACACTATGGATTCTATATCTATCCATAATCTCCATGTATGTGCTCGCAAATACACTTTTTAGTTTACGAATTCTACTTGATTGTCGTTGCAATTTGCAAATCCTACTTGAGGATCCTTCTCAAGGCAAGTTCGTTAGCCTGCAACTCCTTATCTCCCAACATGTTCAACAATGTCTTTGATTCATTGCTCTTCGCTCCCCATTTCCACTAATCACCATTTGTCTCCACATCATTCTTCTCACCTTTCAGTCCCCTTTCATCACGTCGAATGTCTTACTTGTCTTTCCTCTTGAGTTTCCCTTTCACTCTTCCACTTTCAATTTCACAATCTTACTTAACCATCCATACGTCCAGAGAATCTTAGTTAAGGTATATCTTCTTCCTTGGATCCTCCTACTATAGAAGTTTCTCCACCATTTCCTCTTTCAGGGGATGACAATCACCACCACAAACATCTTTCCGCTCCTTTTTGCTTGACACTCTTACATCATCACTCCCATCACGTGGGCATCCCAATTAAGGATTGCCCTTACACTCTCCATCTACACTACATATGTTCCTCCATCCACTCATATCACACTCCTTTGTTTCCTTGATATCACCCCCTTTCATCTCTTGTTCCATTTTGGTATACATTGTTCAGTCTTTTCATCATTTTTCTTCTTCTTCGGCTTGGCAATCCTACTTAACCATCTCTGTTGAATGGCAATCTTACTTAAGAGTCCCTCTTAAGCATGGTTTGTCATCTGACCCTTCTACTTCCCATCATATCTTCCTCATCTTTTGTCTCCCACCTCTCATCATACTTGTCTACTCCAACCAACCGTTCCACACTTGTATCCAATACAGTGTTGTCTTTCTCCTTCCATATCGTCACTGCCGGTTTGGTGATCTTACTTAACTCCTCTTATGGCATGGCGATCTTACTTAAGATTCCCTCTTAAGGATGATCTATCATCCTGCACTTTCCCACCACTCCACATTCTCATTATCTACATTTTCTCGTCATTCCCCATCATCACATCCTCTCACCTCCTCTTCCATTCTCGCAAACACCACTTCCTATTTGCCCCTTGTTCATCTCCATCATCCCTTGCTTGGTAATCTTACTTAACCGTTGCTTCCCATTTATTTCGTGTCTTGTTTCTTCATTTTTCTCTCATTCATTCTCATCCACTACGTCATCTCCTCACCTTCATCTTCGCACACATTGTTATCCCTCCTTTATTTACTCTTTCCACTCTATCTTCTAGAGTTCTCCCACATATCTACCCCCATACTTACCTATGATTGTCATTGATCATCTCCTAACATTCTTTCATCATCATCTTTTGTTTCCGCGCTAATAATTATCGGTGGACTTCTCCTAAAAATCACTCATCCCCATTCTATCTGCATTCCTTCCTTTGTGTCTTCTGATCATTATTGGGGGACTTCTCCTAACATCCCTTCATTGGCATTCCCCCTTTCATTCCTTGTTTACTTTCCCCCGCTTCTCACCTTTTGTCCCATCCTTCCCTCCTGATCATTATTGGTGGATTTCTCCTAACATCCATTCACTGGCATTGGCTCTCTTATCCCTTCCTCTATTTTTCCTCGCCACCTCTTCATCTTTCATTCTTACCAATTTCTTCACTGTCTTCATCATACACCCTCTCTCTATTTTCTCGTCATCAACTTATCCTCATCTCACGCATCTACACATCCTTTCCAATCTATGTCATTCCTCCCCTCAAGCTTCTCTTTACGTTCTTTATGCTTCTCACTCTTTATCAAATATCTCCATCCTTGGTTCCCTTCTTTCTACATAATTTTCTCCATTGTCCTCTTCTCCTTTCTAATCCCCGTCTTATTTTACTTCCTCTATATTGTCTTCTTCCCCATTCTACCTTGCACTTCCGTCTTACTTCCCCGTCGATAACCTAACTCTTCAGTGTTGTCCCATCTTTTTTATCATCCCACCATCCACATGCATTTCCATGCAGTCAGTTCCATATTCTTTGCCTTGGATTTCCTCACCATGTTTTTTCTCCTCCTCCATCTTCGTTCCTCTATTCCATACCCTTGTCGCCTTCGCCTTCGACCTTTCTTGCTCTTCTCATAATCAACCACTCCTCCTTTCCATTCCCTTTTTTCTTTATCATTGCATCCTTCAACACATCCCTCACACCTAGCATTCAGGGTCAATGCCAATGTTTCTTCGTTTATGCATCACCGTCGATCCATTTCATTACCGTTCTCATTCTTCTCTCTACAACATTGACCTCTTCTCTTTTGGAGAACCCTGTCACATCTTTTATCTTTGTTAATCCTCTCGCAGGGGCATCATCATATCCATTTCTAAGAATATGTTCCCATCTTCTTTTGACATTTTTGTTTTGAAGGATATCATAACGGTCATCACCTATATGATCTTGTTCTCTTCTACGGATGTTTGTCAAAGAAGCGGGACTACTTTCCTTCTTCTTTGCCCCATTATTCATTTGTCTTCAACTGCAAACCTTTCTTAAGAAACAGATATTCAACATCCTATTTAACACCCTCTTGGGGCATTTTATCCGATATGTTCTGCATATCCACATTCGTGGCCATATTCGTTCCCCTTGGGATATTTTATTTCAACATTCATCTCTCATTATGTCATTTTCATGTCCTATGTTGAGGCACCTTTTCATCCTCGTCCCTTTTGTGAACGCATAATTTTTCGCTCGATTCCTTGCAGACAAACGATTTCGCATACCTTTCGCATTTAGTTTGCGCATATTTTGATGTTTTCCTATGACCCATTGGTCATCGTTGTTTACATCCATACTGCAGTGGTCTTCACTCACTCACTGGTCCATAGAACGTTGTCACCTATTTTTGTTGAGACCGCAATTGTCCTCTACCGATGTGATATTGGAGTCACCGCCATATTTTTCATTGTCATTGCAATTTTTTTTCGCCTGGGACATCTTGTCTTTAGTCATGTTGTGATTCACCCTCATCCCTTTTACAAACACATATTTCATCTAACCCTTTTTGGTTTTGTCTCGTGGCTTGTTATCGTAAACCACTCAACAAAAAGGGGCAAATGTAGACACCATTTTTTGGTGTAACGCCCCTCTGTCATCTCGCATTCATTCAACCTTCCCTCTCGTTTTCTTCTTCCTAAATTTAAATAAATCTCATCCATTTATTCACCCAAATTTAATTAATTATCAAATGGGCCCCCATATAAACCCATTTAATAATTGAATTTTAGCATCTCTCAAAATTATTCAATTCATGGGCAATAATACACCCATCTGACACTCCACTCTTAATTTCAAAAAATGGAATCTATTATCTCACCTACCATGCCAATCATGCTCCCCACTCCATCTAATAAGTCAAACCGTGGACCCCGTGTGATCACATCATGTCTCTTAACCCATGGTACTTTACCCAACCCCAATTATTCGTTAACCTCAATCTAACCTCACCTCCAAGTTATAAATATGGGTTTTCCCCCCTCTTTCAAGGGGAGGTGAGAGTTGGACCTGAACCTAAACCGGGACCTGGACCTAGACCAAACCTAGGAGAGGAAGGAGTGAAATTTTTACTTACTGAAGTTTTTTAGGAGAGGAGAAGAAAGTGCTTAATTAAGTTCTGCAAGTTTGAGGTCAAGGCAAACCTTTGCCATTGTTAGAAGTTAGAGGTGAGGAGTGCAGGAGGAATCTTTGCCATTATTCGTCATCTTGCCATCCCGATGCCCATTTCATCTCCATATCAGAGCACTAACTAAGTCCCCTCGTCATTTCAGTTACTTGTCATTTTGTATTTCATTATTTCTACATGATATTTAATGTTCATCGTTTATTGCTATCTTTCTAAACACGGGGGTTGACATCCTCCAAGGGAGTTAACATCCTCTTGGAATTGGGATTGTCTGGGCAATCCCCGCATATTTTAATCTAATCACATATGTTTCAGTCTTGCAGATCTATCTTCTATTATCACACATCTATCTTCTCTACACCGGTAGATCCATATCAGCATCTAAGGTCCTAAGCCCTCTATCATTCAAAGTCGCTGATGGCTTCCAGTATCGGCTTTCACTCCGCGCAAGAATGAGGTTTCCTGTACAACACTTACCAAGGGCAAAAAACCAACAAAGCTAGGGTTGACATTGGAAGATTTGTAGTCTTTCAACTCAATAAGAATTTTGATTTCAAATTAAGACCTTATGCATAGATCAACATTAAGCAATAATAAGATATGGGTCAAATGGGTGAAGAAGGGGGAGGGCCCAGTGGCATCTTGTCTAGACCGCGCACTTCATGTCCCTATCATGTTTGGAAGATAGAGTCTACATTCTAAACAAAAGTAATCGAAAATGAGTGTTTCCACTAAAAGTGAAAGAAATTACACAATTAAAGACCATAATTTGAACCAACAATTGGCAAACACACTCTAGAACTATACAATTTAATGACTAATCAATGCATAGGGGCCATATTTAAGCATATACAAATTTATATCTCCACGTTGTTATTCGATTTGATTTGATTTAAGGTGGTATTGTGAAATATTTTGCATACATTTACTTGTGATTTAAAGTTTGCTAGCAAATTTTCCCTTGATTCCATCTTAAATCCAAGATTTAGTGCTATAAAAAAGGCATGTATCAAAACATAAAACAAATCAATAGATTTCAATTTTTATTAGTCTTTTATTTCATTATCCTATTTATGATGTCGTTTTGTTGAAAATAATTTTCAACCCCAATGCATGTGTTAGGTTAAACAAGTAAGAGGAAGGCAACATCCCCATCAAGAAAACCAATGAAGGTATTCCCATCTTTTGATGTCATCCATTCAAAATTGTTTCATCACATGATAGTGTTGGTTTAATGAGCAAGCCTAGGCCGATGAAAGTGTTACACCTATAAAGCAAGAGTAAGGTCCATGAAGGTGTTTGGCCTATATAGAAGAGCAAGTCAACATCCACCATATGTATCATGTTAGAGAGCCATGGGACATATTCTCTATCCTATGTTGATCAACACAAATGCAAGGCTCAGGTGAAGTGTCTTATCATTTATGGAAAACGAAGCCCAATCGTCTACTTACCTTCACCCCTTCCCATGTCCGGAGGCAAATAAGCAAGTACACAACCCTAAGGCAACCGACACCTACCTCTATTCTTTACTAGATCAAGGGAAACCCCAATGCTATAAAGAGATGGGGTGGGGGGGATCGCAATAAAGAGCAACTACCACAAAAGTTCTCTAGGTTTCAAACTTCTAGATTAGAGTTTCCCCCCAAACATAAAAAAAACTAAGTTTGTTAAATCAGTGATAAAAAAAGACTCATAGGTCTAAACAACTTCACTTTCAAAAACCCTCACACCCTTATATAATTCAATGTTCCCTTTTTATATGGGGTTTATTTACAATTAATACAAATATTTTAAATACATTAACCTAATAAATGTCAAGAAATATATCAAGATCCTTATCTTCAAATTTTAGTATATCACAAGTATTAGTAACTTTACCTTCAACAAATTTCTTATGAAATGATGAGGTGTATCTATCTTACTACATAATTAACATCATCCAAAAAACAAAAAACATAAACACTTCTTAACGATGGACACGTAGACATCAAATGTAAAATTAAATTTAAAATTAAAACATTTCACACATATTACATACCACCACTCTCCTAAACATAATAATAACTTGCATTATCCAATTGAAATTCAAGATATGCAAAACTAATGAAACTACTCTACAGCTAAAAAATCATATTTACAACTTCTAAACATGTCACTTTCGGTAGGTGCTACATGCGGCCCCAAGATTCACCAACTCGATAGCAAAATGATTCACGAACTCAATACCAAAATAAAACTTAGATTTGTCCCTTTACAATTGAAATTCACAATATGCAAAACTAATGCAACTACTCTCCAACTAAGAATCATATTTACAACTTCTAAACATGTTACTTTCAGTAGGTGCTACTCGGTACATGTGGCCCCAAGATTCGTCAACTCAGTAACAAAATAAAACTAACATCACATTTGTCCCTTTACAATTGAAATTCAAGATATGCAAAACTAATTAAACTATTTTGCAGCTAAACATCATATTTACAACTTCTAAACATGTCACTTTCGGTGGTTGCTACATGTGGCCCTGAGATTCACCAGCTTGATACCAAAATAAAACTTACATTTGTCCCTTTACAATCGGAATTCAAGATATGGAAAACTAATGCAACTACTCTACAGCTATGAAACATATTTACAACTTCTAAACATGTCACTTTCCGTAGTTGCTACATACTACGTGTGATCCTGAGATTTAGGAACTCGATAACAAAATAAAACTAACGTTACATTTGTCCCTTTCCAATTGAAATTCAAGATGTGCAAAACTAATGAAACTATTATGCAGCTAAAAATCATATTTACTACTAAACATGTCACTTTTGGTAGTTGCTACATGCGGCCCCAAGATTTACCAACTCGATACAAAATAAAACTAACTTACATTTGTCCCTTTACAATTGAAATTCAAGATATGCAAAACTAATGCAACTACTCTGCACCTAAGAATCATATTTACAACTTCTAAGCATGTCACTTTCGGTAGGTGCTACATGCTCCATGTGGCCCCAAGATTCACCAACTCAATAACAAAATACAACTAACGTTACATTTGTCCCTTTACAATTGAAATTCAAGGTATGCACAACTAACAAAAGTATTCTGCAGCCAAAAATCATATTTATAACTTCTAAACATGTCTCTTTCCGTAAGTGCTACATGCTACATGTGACCCCAAGATTCACCAGCTCAATAACATAATAAAACCAACATTACATTTGTCCCTTTATATCTCCATGAAAACCAATAAAAAAGTTTCAGTGTCATGAATCTTTAATTATTCTTATTTTACCAAATTCCAAATATGCCCTCGCCTCAATAGTGTATTTGACACTTCTATACAACTGATATGTACAGTAAATGAAATGATATGGCATTCACGAGACTAAATAGAACCACTTGAAAATTCCAATTGCTTGATCATTTATAAGCTTGATGGTAGCTTTTATAAAATTATGGTGAGTTTACTGATTTGAGTTGAGCATCTCCCCCAAATATTTTATTCAATACAACTATAGAAACTCAACCTGATCATTATACTGTATTGACCAACTCAAAACTTCATCACTGGGACACCTAAAAGACACATAAAAGATCGATTGCAAGACATGAACCATATAACTCATTTTCAGATGGAAATCCATCGAAAAGGGACAAAATATCGTGCAAAACACTCCTTCAAATTATGAAAAGATAAGAAATTGGTGGTCGCGATAACAATTAGTGAATCTTGGAAAATATCTAGGATACACGGATCGGGAAAAGTGGCCTAAAACACAGCCAAAGGCCAACAGGCCCCACAAGCCTCAAAAAACTTAAACCACAAACCTTACAAATTAATATTTATTTAGGAACCCAAAAATAATGATCTAAACAACAACTCGGGTCAGGGTGCTCAGCAGCCGGCTCCTCAGTTCGCTTTGGCCAACTGGGTTCGCAGCAATTTGGCAGCTGCAACCATGGCAGTCAGGGCTGGAACCACCTCAGGGTATTTCCTGGTCTTCAAACCGCAGTCAGGGTTAACCCACAAGATGTTTGTTTCCAGCACAGCAAGCATCTAGCAAAACATTAGGAAATATCAGTTAGAGCTCTGTATTCATTATAGAAGTTGAGTGTGATTATCCAATCCTCAAATATTAACAATGAGAAGATATTAATAGTTTAAATCAATGGTAAAAACCTTGCTGATACGGTCAGCGATTTCTTCTGTGCTGGGGATGCGAGGAGAGTGGATGTCATAAACACCAGGACCAATTCCAGCTCCATATTTGACACCTTCTCGGAAAACTGAGAGAAGCTTCTCATCGGAACGGGAATTCTCAATGGTGATCACATCAGCATCCATGTCAATGATTGAATGAATGATATCATTAAAGTTGGAGTAGCACATGTGGGTATGGATCTGCAGAGATTTAGAAGACGACCAAACTTAACTGTTAGTGCAGACACTAAAGGCTTACGAGGATATTTATGAATTATAACACTAAAAATTCCAACACTAACCTGAGTAGTATCCTTCACACCAGAGTTAGTGATGCGAAACCCATGAACAGCCCAATCTAGATAGTAAGCATGTTCTGATTTGCGTAAAGGCAATCCTTCCCTGAGAGCCGCCTCGTCAATTTGAATTACCTAAAGTGCCAGAATACCATATAGTAAATAACAAAGTCGCAAAATATTATAATTATAAAACCATTTTATCAACAGGCATGGAAAGTATTGAATGAATCTATTTTACTTATGTGGGCTTGTGGAAGCCTGAAAACTTTAGATATTGATGGTGGGCAAATTTGAGTCACATTAATGTGTTTAGACTTACCTGAATTCCACCTGCTTCCAAATCTTCCACCTCATCCTTGATAGCCAAGGCAATTTGCATACAGGTTTCGGATCTGCATTACACTTGCATTAGTGTCTTAGAAAGCAACAAGTGATGAATCTAGAGTGGACATCAGTTTATCTTTTGATTAAAGGTCTAACATCACCTTGGTTGATCATTTCTCACGAAGGACCAGTTTAGAATTGTGACTGGGCCGGTGAGCATTCCCTTCATGGGTCGGGCGGTCATACTCTGAGCCATCTTAGACCAGAAGACAGTCATAGCTTTTGGGCGACTGACATCACCATAGATAACAGGTGGCTTCACACATCGGGATCCATACGACTGCACCCAGCCATTAACTGTAAATGCAAAGCCCTGTAGCTGTTCTCCAAAGTACTCCACCATATCATTTCTCTGCAACGAAAACACATAATTAGGCTTTGGTTCATAACATTAAAAACATTCAATTTCTACTTCCCAAATATCAATATCAAGCACAAGGTTCGCACCTCGGGTTCTCCATGCACAAGGACATCAATATCAAGATCTTCTTGTAGCTTGACAACTTTGGCAATTTCATCCTTGATGGAGTTGACATATTCTTCTTCAGAAATCCTGTTTAATGCATCCCAAGTTTGTCATTGACTAGATACAAGGATGCATACACAGATTTTAAAACTCCAACCATAGAACATTGAAAAACATACTTGTTTATCTTGTATTCACGGCGAACCCTGCGCAACTCAACCGTCTGAGGAAATGATCCAATGGTGGTGGTTGGAAGAACTGGGAGTTTCAACTGTTTCTGCTGCTGCTCAAGGCGATTGTGTACAGGTGTAACTCTGCGATGGTCGGAGGTTTTTAATTCTGCAGCCTGCAATTTATATCATGAAAAACAGTCAAAAACACTTGCTAGAACAAAACTAGTGAACCTTCACAGTAATTAATGGGGATAAATTATACTAATATAATTTCACCCCTTTTGCTGATGCTGTAGACAATGCTGTAGAGGGTTGGAGAAGCACATAACCCTCAGCGATGTAAAAATAACTATGTTTGTATTTCGATAGTTGAAGAAATGAAACACTAAGCTGGCTAGGAAAGTGTACAAGCTACTAAGACAGACATCTTATATACATCCATCTGAAAAACAAAGGTGAATGAAAGGCTACAGGCTAATAGAACATATAACTTATATACATCCGTCTGAAAAACACAGGTGAATGAAAGGCTACAGGCTGTTAGTACAGATATCTTATATACATCATCTGAAAAATGTCAAGAGATATCGACTCAAGGCACCTAAATCAGTTCTGTCACATACGACAATGATTAATAACTCAATTATCTTCTCCACAAATTTCCCAATGACTAATGACAGACTGGCCTCAATCTAGCAGCAGCAGAGTATCAAGCATGCCATTGGACTGCCTAAATCCATGGAGCATTAGCCCCTAACCCAAGGAGCAAATGTGTGTTATGTTTTGCTGTATTCTGCAGACATACATATTATGATTGTAATGGAACTAATTACCTATACAGTTGGTAGCTTTGGTGAATGTATAATAACAAAATGTTAAGAGGGCGGTTATTAAGGCATCTTTACCAATCACAATATGTATCTATGTAAAGTACATAGACATAAACGGCTGACAGTGCAGGTCCACATCAAATACATAATACATATTTAGAGGGATTTTTATAGCCTCACTCACTTCCCTAGCAACCTGCCACATCAAATACCAGGCTTATTCACTCAGGCCCTTAGCATATAATTTCCACCCTCTATAATATTAGCTAAATTGTACTAATTAGATTAGTGCAATTTATATCGTAACAAGGAAAGAGAAAAATTATATTACAATGAGGCTATCACAATGAAGAACCTCTGATAAGAAAGCAACAATATAGACCATAGAACAGAACAGGTGATGCATATCAACATGTCATCCTTGGACTTCAATTTTAAACAAAAGAAATTAAAGACTTACAGCTTTCTGGACTGCCTCATTTGTCACTCTTGGAGATGACCTCCTTGAAGCTTGGGCAGCCGCATTGGCAGCAAAGAATTCCTGCAGAAAATAAAAAATTGTCACTTAAAACATTCACTAGTCTCCTACTACAATCAAATGAAATCGCGACACATCATATCCAAACAAATTGAAGTGCTTATAATGCCAGCCCTATACATTACATAGCCATTTGTTCCAAAACAAAACTTGTTCACATAAAACTTACCTCATCTTTTTGACCAGCCAATGCCTTGGCCAGTGCATTTACTTCAATAAGCTTTTGAGCAGCAAAAGCCAGCCAGGACTTGATTTCACCGTCAAGCTTTGTTTCATTCACCAGATCCACAGCTGTGTGCATAAGGGAGCAGGAAGTAGAGACAACCAGTTTATCTGCAAGCATATAAGTTTTATTATATACCCTGCAACAATGTTTAAAATAAGCATTGCATGATTTTATAAAACATTGCCACTGGTAAAAAAAAATGATGGGCTTTTGTATACCTTTTCCAACAATGCTCTCAAGACTTTCCAAAACGCTCAATGATGTGGACAAATCATTAGCCCAAATGTTACGGCCATCAACAACTCCTGCATACAATACCTTATCAGCTGGAAAGCCAACCTCCTTGATAAGACTCAAGGTCTGCGTTCCACGTACAAGATCAAATCCAATTGCGGAAATACCCTTCAATCCAATAATGGTCCTGAAAGGGACAAATTTTCACAGCATAAGATATTACGAACAGTACCAATGCAACTATGCATATTGTATACAAAAATCAATAGCAGGCAAACAGAAATGCTTCATGCAAATCTCAAATATTAAGCCAGCAGGGAACTTTTGCATATTAGCCTAATATTTAGTTATAATTTACTAAGGTTCAGAATAGGCAAATGACTATTAGCCTAATATTTAGGTATAATTTACTAACATTCAGAATAGGTAAACAAAAGAGTCCTACTTGTAAGTCTCAGCAGGGATATCAGCAAAGTAAGTCTCTACTAAGAGTTTGACGTCAGTTGATTCCTCCAAATAAGAATACGCCTTAGAGAATGCCTCCAACTGATGTGATTCGAGGTCCATTACAAGAGATGGTTCATCCAACTGCACCAAGGTTGCACCGGCTGCCTTCAACTCAGACACAACTTCCCTGAATACATAGAATTGCCCAGAATAAACAAATTAGCAATTTAGTACCAAAAAACCCAAGTCAGGGATAGAAATCATTTGCCCAGAATAAACAAATTAGCAATTTAATACAAAAAAAAACCCAAGTCAGGAATAGAAATCAAAAGATCTTTTCTTCAACTTGAAATCCTATCAAATGTTAGAACTAGCTTGTAAGTTTTAATGTTCCCTGGCTAATTTTACAGATTGCCAAATATGGTATGAGTAGTGATGCAAGTATTATCAACTTGAAATACTATCAAATGTTAGAACTAGCTTGTAAGTTTTAATGTTCCCTGGCTAATTTTACAGATTGCCAAATATGGTATGAGTAGTGATGCAAGTATTACTTACTTGTAAATTGGAAGAATTGAATCGAGCAAGGAAAGGAGATTGAAGGTCTTTGGTACATCCTTCGCAGGCTTTGACAGTAACAAGTATGACACTGGTCCGACAAGCACGGGCACTGTATCAATGCCAAGCTGCATGGAACAGAGCATAACCAAGTGAGTTAGACAGTTTATACTCAAACTCAGGTACTCTTAATTTAGACTCAAATTCAGGACCTTATGCATGGCTGAGGATCCCTCGTATAACAATCAAAGTGAACTAAATTTTAGATATCTAAGGCTCTATAAACTAGATTTTCGACAACCAAGTCTCTACAAACTAAATTTAAGACTACTAAGGCTCTATAACAAATTGTAGACAACTAAGGCTCTAGAGCATCCTCAGTGGATGAGGCCTTTCACAGGTGATGTGTAATAGAGCAATGAGTTTGCTTTAAAAGATCAACAATAGCATGGTATGCATAATGATAAAATCAATCCCATTAGATTGTCCTCAGGAATATGAAGCAATTATTGAAACAAGCAATCAAATACAGAGGCGCAAAAAGGTCAATTAAAGATGCCATAAATGCAGATATGTACAGATCTAGTACCTCTTTCGCCTCCTTGTATTCATCAACAGCCTTGTGGGATGCATAAGTGAATTTAAGTTCTGGGCTCAACTCAGGAACAATGTAGTGACTGACAAATAAAACATGAAACAACGCTCAGAAAACATCCAATACATAAATCCATGTGTCAGATAGAAATACAATAGAATTGAAATATCTAAAAAAAAAAATTCGTTTAGAGATCACAAAGTTGTGAACTTACTAGTTGGTGTCAAACCATTTGGTCATCTCCATAGCAGGGAGAGTGGCGTTTCCTCTGGCCATAGAGAAGTAAGTGTCTAAGCCAATCTCTTCACCTGACCATCCATATCTAGGAGGAACAGCTCCAAGCAAGGCAGTGGTGTCAAGAACCTGATCATAGTAAGAGAAGGTGTTGCTTGGAATGTATTTAACACCAGCATCAACCATCTGCTTCCAGATTGAAGCCCTTAGCTCCTTGGCAACTGCCTCCAGCTCAGCTGCAGAGCTCTTTTTATCCCAGTAAGATTCTAGAGCAAACTTCAGCTCTCTCTTGGGGCCCATGCGAGGGTATCCAACAACGTGGGATGCCATCTCACAAATATATTATTATTAAAAAACCTGAAAGCAAGACACCCATCCCAGTCAATCCAACCTTAAAAACCCAAAAAAATAACATATTCAAAATTGCAGATCTTAAATGGGATGACCTAAAGCATTAAATCATCGGGTCTCTCATTGCCAAGCTCTAGTTTCATCTTTCTAGGTAAGGTTTTAAATATTCAAATTCCAAAATCCCAAAAAAAACATATTTAAATTTGCAGATCTTAAATGGGATGACCTTAAGCATTAAATCATCAGGTCTCTCATTGCCAAGCTCCGGTTTCATCTTCCTAGGTGAAATTTTAAATATTCAAATTGCAAAATCCAATTTAAGCCAAAAAAACCACATCCAGATCTGTCGAGCTCAAATATGATGAGTACGAGTGCTAAAACATTCGGGATTTCATTTCCGAGCTACGTATCAAACTATTAGGAGAAATGTTCTAACATCCAAAATCTTATTAAAAAGAACATATCCAGATCTGAATAAGCTGAAGAGATCTGCGAAAAGCCAGATCAGATGAAACTAAGGGTTTTCATTTCCGAGGTCTAGTTTCATATTTCCTAGTAAACTCAAGAGATCTGCGTAAGCCCGAATCAGATGAACCTAAGGGTTTTCATTTCCGAGGGCCTAGTTTCATATTTCCTGAGTGACATTTTAAGTATTCAAACCTCCTATTACATTTTTTTAAGATTAATATATCAAGATCTGCAGAGTAGTAACATATCAAGATCTGCAGATATCAAATGGGACCAGCGTGAGTTGTTAATCATTCCATGGCTCTCTGTGTCAGAATACCTAAGAGGTATTTAAGGCTTCAATTGCAATATGTCCTTTAATAATAATAGAATATTCACAGCCGCAAAGATTTAACGGAATCAGTTTAAGTGGAAAATCATTAGGCCCTTAATTGCACATTCCTGGTTTGGAATCCCTAGGAGACATGTTAGTTTCTAAAAAGTTATAACTCGATGAAACAAATTAGTAAACTCTGGGAGCAGAGCATCTGCATGGACAAGGCCTGGTGCAGGTCTCGGGTGAATATGACGGAAGGGATACCCCACAGCAATGACACCAAAGTTGTAAGAAGAATTTTCCACTTACAGAAAATAAAAAACGTACCCAGCTGTCCATATAACACAATAAACTCCCGGGTGACTTATACGGAAAAGGCATACTCCGACAACGGCGTTTAAGCCAAGAACCCACTTAGACAAAAGACAAAACAAACCCAGGTCCGCATAAACCACATGCGAAGAACCTCCAACATTTAAGACAAGACTTATAACGCACGGTTATGGCATGGAAATTAGGGTTTTAAACATCAATATCCTACTTAAACCACGGATCCTAGCGAACAATGATTGCTCACAAATCTAAGCACTAGATCCGTTAAACTAGCAATAGATCCTACAACATCAGTGGTTCTAATTAACTTAAAAACGCTAAGAATAGACATGCGACGACACCGGTGGATATCTTCAAATGGAGAAACCAGATCCAGCAAAAATGAAGCTGACAAAATCGATCACACAAACCTTAACCTGATTTATCCCAAATTCAACAAAAAACACTTTTAACATAAAATACTGCACTGTAAATCAATGCCTATATATATATCTTCATCCTGCCCTAAAAAAGCACTTCTTCCTGTAACATTTTCAGCTGCTTGCTACTATAAACAGCGCATTTCTTGTTATAACACTAAATAACCCGTCGCGCGACGGGTAAAATGTCGTTAGACAGAGGCTAAGCTCTTACCTGGAAAGGAAAAAGAAGAATAGAGCGACAGAGTTTCCTCAGGCGACAGAATTTCCTCAAGCGACAGAGTTTCCTCCAGCAACAGAGGTTCTGAGCAGAGAGAGAGAGAGAGTAGAGCTTTGCTAAGGAAGGAGCAAAGCAGGACAAAGGTTTAAAGGGCGATGAGCGCTTAAATAGGTAATTGCTACCAGTATGGGGCCCGCATTTGCATCTGCTGCATGCGTGGACCTGACGGAAGTGGACAGCGTGGCCGTCCGGTGCGTCCGCTCCGAGCCTCCGATGGTGATCGCTGACCCTGTTTTGGGGGACCGTATTTTTATTAATTATGGCTGTGAATAAAAGTAGATTTAAAAAATAATAATTTGTTTGATTCTTATTTCATCCCTCTTCTAAGGTTTTCTCACGTGTCATTAAGGTTGGTATGCTAGACAAAAATATATTTACGTCGATAGGCGTTACACAGCGAGAAACCCTTACCTGTAGGTCTAAATCTATGGCTTGCTTTTTCCGTTTTTTCGTTTGGACGACCATTGAAGGGATGTGTGTTGTTGGATCGGTTTGTGCACTGTGCATTCGTGGGACTACTAAAAGTAGATAGCCTGCTCCATTTTAAGCGTCATCCAACCTAATATGCTTCTTTGTTTTGCTTATGGCCCCTGGGATTGACGTGTGTTTATTGTTGGCGGCTACGTGTGGTCGTCGTTCCTTGTTCGAATGTCTTCCTGGGATTTATGGCTAACTAGTACAAACAGGTGGTGTTTCTTGTTCGGATGGCTTCTCAAACAAGCCTTTCCATGGATTTGGACGCACATGAAGCATTGTTTTAGCATTGACGTTCGTCGTGCATTGAATATTATGTGTCGTATGGATGAATGTGGCCTATGTCGCCCGAGGCAAGACATACTTGTGCACCAACTATTTTGTTCAGGTTGGGGAAGGGTTTATTTGTTCGTTGTCCAAAATTCATTTTCCTTGTCGGGGATGGTATGTGGGGGTTTTGTTACGGGGAAGGGAAAGTCTTCCACTACTCTTGCATTTGTGCATTGATAAAATACATATATGGGTTTGTTTCTTCCTGTAGCACCCTTGTTATGATCAATCCAATTTAAGGGAAAAAACAATTAAAACATACCCTTAATATACAATCATGCTACCAATGTTTAACATTATTATCTAGCTTACTGCTAATTAATCCAACATGATTAAAATATTCATAATCCATCTGATAACATATAATAACCATGTGTAGTTGTAATTGTATATTCAAATCTCCACGATCTCCCTTAAGTCACTCTAACTAAGTGTGTATACTTTGTATATTTTATTTAGCTTTTACAAGTTATGAGAACTATGTACATCTCCTAAGTGCCTACCTGGAAGATATTTATGCAACTTCCATTCGATATCTGACACCGTTCATTTAGGGGATTGGTGATCAGACAATGTAGTCAGCTATTACATTACTTTGGCCATAGTTTCAAGCATTGCTTTGCAAGCTTAGTTTCGAGACCGCATATTAGCTTACAAAGCTTGTCTTTCGTCACCACACAACCATCTCAATATAGTTATCTGGATTCCTTATTTTTTTAAGAAGGCGAATTAGTTAAGAAGATGGAGAGTCCATTACTGGCTCATTTCCCTTTATATAAAGAATCACATTTGTACTATCTTAGGATTCCTATGGGAAACATAAGGACCACATAATGATTACCCATCATTACGTCATCCCTACCATTCCCTTAGCCATCCTAAGTTGGTACTAAGCTAAGATTCTAATGAGATGACGTGGGAACATTACGTCTCGCGTTCCTTATACTTAGGTTAGCTTAGTTGAGTAATATAACTAAGTCTTCCTTAACGAGTCATTTTAAAAGTATTATTTCACAATACTTAATAGGTTTCCATAAGAGGGTCGTGTTAACTCAACAAGTTACTAACTATTATTAGTTCTTCTTGTTAGGTTGTGGAGCTTGTTTTCATGTGTGAAAGTGTTGAGGACTGTACATTAAGAGTACTATACACTTTTCATGTATCCTCGCAGGGGTTCGGAGGCGCAGCCCTCGATAGCAGGGGTTCGGGGGCGCAGCTCCCGAAAAAAAAAAAATTAGGCGTAAATTTTTGTTGGCCTCGAAAAATACACTCGACATATCGGGAAACGTGCTCTTCTCATATGGGCGAGTTTTTTGACCCATAGGTTTATGGGACGGGTTTTGCCCATGGTTTTGATACCCACGGTTTTGTAAAACTGCTTAAGTAGTTGTCTATTTGTATGGTCTTATGCATATGATAGATGTACAAGCAAATGTATTGCAGATGTGTTTTGAATTCAGGTGTGAATTCTGTAGAGTTTGTCAAGTATAGCTCCAAACGAATCTGGGTATTGTATTGAAAGAGGGGTGGCTTGTAATAAAATCTGAGCAAGTGATTCTTGGTGGGCGTAGCCCAAATTGGGTGAACCATGTTAAATATTGTCTCCTTGTGTTGTGTTATTTTATTCTGTAATTTTATTTCAGATCTGTAATAATTTCTGCATATTAGTTTCTACTGTTGCGATTCTGTGAGGGATTATTCCGCTTATTTTATCCCTTATTTCTTAACACTTCTTATCATATTTTTTAACTTAATAATTGTTGTTAGGTATAGGTTAAATATTCATTAATCATCCCGAGTCATTTGAATACGTTTACTCATCATGATTAGTTCATTATTACTATAAAGTATATAAACGTCTTTATTTTGTTTCCTAAGTCATCCTTTTGGTTTATCGATATTCAGTTTGCTTGATTATTCTATCTGAATTGATAAATTCATAATTAATCACATAACTTACGAAATTATCAGCTTAATTCATAAATCAAACTTTATAAGTAAACTATCTACATTTTCATTTCAAGTAAGACAAGTCATATGACCAGATCACAAATAAGGGGTAAATATTCCGATCTTCATTAATAATGATTTACACTAATCAGCAAGAATAATACATTAGGCTATAATGCCCTTTTTAAGAATCGATGATATTGCAATCGCTTAATCAAATTGATTACAAATAATCCTTTCGGATTTATTTCTAATTAACTCAAGACGTAAAAACAATCACAAAATCTAATCCAAGTAGTTACTTCAAGTATGTTGACATTTCCTGCAAAACTGTAGGAGAGAGAGATAGATATGAGTCAGTTCATAAGAACTAGCATGAGTCCACATGTTATTATTCTATGATGCAATTATAATGAAATAACATAATAAGAGATCAACTGAGAACTATTCTCAATCAATGAGTTATAATCATAAATTCCATAGTTTATATTATGAAATTTATCTTATAACATATCTTAATGAAACTTCATGATTATATAAAAACATTATGTCCATTGTTACTGTATACAACCAACATAATATAACTTGGACATTTAGGCATTAATGAGATATTTACTACATCACAAAACATCAACTAAAGATGTAATAACTCACAATATTTTCCAGCTTTCATGTTAATAATAACTAGAAAGTTCATAATGCAGGCAGACATTAACAACAATAGACTTTCTACCAACTCATATTTTAGCAAAGTTAAACTTCATAAGGTTGCAACAATCAATCATTAGCCCAATCAGAACCTCAATCAACTGAAAAATAATGAAGTAATTATGTTTTAGAGACCCTTTTTGAGTTGACTAATATATAATTGGTGTGTACCAGAACATCGACAATTCCATGTAAGAACTCATTTAATCATAACCGAAGTTAACCAAAACGTCTAGTCCCAAGAAGGGAGAGATATTTCATCAATGATAAACAAATAATCATCAACTATATTACTTACATCAGAAACAATTTAATGACAGCAAATATAAACCTTTATTTCTTGCCCAAGAATTTCCCCGACTAACTCAAACAGTCATGCATAGTTATCACTTAATCAAGTCATTGCACATATATATTTATAACAATAACCCAACAACCTGTTCCAACTGAAATCAAATGCATATCGAATGAAAAGGTCGTTTCCTTCACCATTGCAAACAATCAATGGAGTTAAATGTTGTTCTTATATTCTCATAATAAAAATTGAAGCAACATTCAACTAAAACGTAAGTAAAGTCTACATTTTCCACAACCTTCCTCTTTTCAAGTTTTCAATCACCCAACAAAGTAAAGTAAAATAAACTACAATATGTCCATAAGGGAGAGGATCCCATGAAACAACAAAATAGACCTTACTTTTTATAAACCAAGCAAGAAAAATGATAATAACAAGGATCTAAGAAGGTGTTGTAAAAACTCTTATTTCATTTTCTAGATTTCACCAAATAATCCAAAACCCAAATCGTATTTAGAAAGAGAATGATAGCAACAATGCTCTAAAAAGAGATGTAACAAACTTCTTAATTCATTTTTCTAGATTCCACGTGATAACAAAAACCATAACATGTTTATTTTCTAGATATCACATGATAACCAAAAACAAAAATGTATTCATTTCCATATTTCTCTTCATAACCCAAAAACAAAACGCATTCATTCCCAGATTTCTCATAATAACCCAAATCCAAAAATGTGTTCAAAGAAAGAATGATAACAACAATGCTCTAAAAAGAGCTATAAAATTATCGAAATCGTTTTTATTTCATAGACTATCTTCTTCTTCTTTTTCTCAGATCTCTCATAATAAACCAAAAAAAACATATTCGCTTACTAGATTTCATATAACATTCCAAACCTACAACACCGAACAAAATAGAGTAAAATAAGCTCCAATACGTCCATAAGGGAAAGGATCCCATGAAACAACAAAATAGACATTACATTTTATAAACTAAACAAGAAAAATGATAACAATGTTGTTTTAAAAAGAGCTATAAAACTATCAAATTTGTTTTTATTTCACAAACTATCTCCTTGTTTTATTTTCCCGTATTTGTCATAATAAACCAAAAACAAAACATATTCGTTTACCAGATTTCATATAACATTCCAAACCCAAAACATATTCGAGTACTTCATTAAAATAACAAAGAGTAAGAGTAGAAAACCTATGTTTGTGTATTTTGCCTCCAAAATTCTTTGCGATTTTCCAAGTTGAAAGTTTCAAAACACTACTAAATCTTCCAACAACATATTTAAATGGTAAAAATGCCATGATAACCAGAGATAACAATAATGAAAATGCATGCATAGTCACCAAACAACTTTCCCCCAAAAACTTCATGCACAACCTTCAAACAAAGCTCCCAAAAACAACCCCATAAAAATGAAACAATAGATTTCATGCAAGACCTATCTTCTCAAGGAATCTTATGGTTTCCAAGGCATCCTTCTCGCATTAAACACCCACCAACCTTCCTCAATTCTTGTGTCACATCATGTCTTATCAACATTAAACAATTTGTTTAAATCTTGCTACATTATGCCATGCAACTTAGGTTTTAACCTAAGTCTTTAAACATTACAAAACAACATAACTCGCATGGTGGAGCATCAACAAATTAACAATGCCACATAATCCACCAACTCGCCACCCAATCATATTAAATACCAAGTGGTTCCTATATATGGTAAGTGATCTAATGACCGATTATTATGTCATCAAAGCCTAAACACATACGTATACATACACACACGCACACGTGCACACACACACACATGTTATTAATTTAATACATCATCGCCAGACACTCAAGTAATAACATAAACCAAATTAAACATTTATTACAGCGATCTTGATAATTTCATAAATGAATTTAATTAAATTCGGGATGTTACATATGTTGAGGTGTGGAGCTTAATTGCTTCACAGGCATGTTTTTACAGACTTGTTGGATTACACAGTAACCGTCGTCGGTCACCCAGGGACCGATATCGGTCAGGAAAGAAGGAACCGCCATCGGTTAGGGCTAACCGGTATCGGTTAAGGCTAACCGGCATCGGTTGCCTATGCATGACTATTATAATTAAGTTGCGGGAATTAGATCTATCTTTAGTTGTAAAGTGAATATAATGGTTGTAATTGCATAGCTAAAGTGCCTTAAGATTGTAGATGCATATATAAGCATAAATCTAGGGTTTTAGAAGAGGGAATTCATTTTGAGAATTAAGAAAAAATTCTTTAGAGAGAAAAAGAGAAATTTGTAGAGAAGAAAGTACATTACATCCAAGAAGGTGTGGAAGATTACAAATCTTCATGGTATTTCCTTTGTGATAATAAATTGGTTGTTTCTTGGTAGATGTAGCCCACACTGGGTGAACCACAATAAATTTTGTGTATTGTTTCTTCTTGTTTATTTTTATATTGATTACTTTTATGCTTAGATCTGATAAATATATCTGTACAACTGGTGTGCTAACCCCAACAACTAGTATCAAAACATCTACTCACAGAGGGATTTCTGATTGAGTGGGAACAATGCAATGGGAGAAGAAGGCAAATTCAAAGTAGATAAATTTGACGACCATGACTATCTATTATGGAAGATGTAGGTGGAGGATTATCGGTATCAGAAAGTTTTATACTTACCGTTAGATGAGAAGGCAAGACCTGCAAAGATGACTAATGAAGAATGAAAAATTATTGATAGAAAGGCTCTGAGATCTATAAGATTGATTTTGGCAGCATCTATGGCTTTGAATATTACCGAAGCAAAATCTACGGTAAAGTTAATGAAATCTTTAGCAAATCTATATGAAAAACCTAGTGCTTCAAATAAAGTTTATTAAATAAAAAATTGTTTAATTTAAAGATGCAAGAAGGTGGATCTACATCAAGTCATTTGAATGATTTTCCAGTCTATTGTAAATCAATTAAAATCAGTTAGTATTCCATTTAAGGATGAAGTGAAAGTACTTTTATTATTATTCTCTTTGCCATATAGTTGGGATAACTTGGTAATGGCTGTTAGTAATACAACTTCTGCTACTAATGTTTTAAAGTTTGATGATGTGGTTAATATAATCTTTAATGAAGAAATGCGCAGGAAAAGTACAGGAGAATCATCATCTGGGAATGATTTGAATGTAGAAAGTATGGGAAGGTAAAAGGAGAGATCCAAGAGCAAGAATAATGGGAAATCAAAGTCTAAGAATGATAAATCTAACTCCAAAGGTAGAGGTATAATCCGTCGGAATTGTGGAAAGAAAGGTCATGCAAAGAAGGATTGTTGGTTTAAGAAAAACAAAGAGAATGTACCAGAGAAAGGTAAAGAGGCAAATGTTGCTGGAAAAGAGGTAATGCAAGATGCCCTAATTCTCCCCTTGGATAATAAAATTGAGTCACGAGTTTTAGATTTAGGAGCTTATTTCCATGCAACCCCTAATAAGGGTTATTTCAGAAATTATGTCTAGGGCAATTTTGGGCATGTTTACTTAGAAGATGATGAACTATGTATTATTACTAGTAGAGGTGAACTTCATCTTAAATTGAAGAATGGAAATACATGGATATTGAAAGATGTGAGACATGTTTCAAGCCTCAAAATAAATCTAATTTTTGCAGGATAATTGTGTGAAACTAGTTGCATGGTTACACTCACAGCCAAATCTTGGAAAGTTACCAAGGGATATTTTGTTGTAACAAGAGGCAAGAAGGTAGGATCATTGTATTTTTCTACCTGTATTCTTGATTTCTTTTCTTTTCTATCTACTTCAGATTCATATACAAACATGTGGCACAATCAGCTAGGCCATATGAGTGAAAAGGAAATACAAATCTTAAAGGTGAAGGGTAAGTTATCAGATCTAAAACATGTAGATCTTGATTTTTGTGAGCATTGTATTTTTGGAAAGCAGAAGAGAGTGAGATTTCTCAAAGTTGGGGCAACAAAGAATAAGCATAAATTGAAGCTTGTACACTCAGATGTGTGGGGACCAACCTAGGTAGCTTCTCATAGAGGATCCCAATACTATGTTACTTTCATTGATGATGCCACAAGAAAGTATGGGTTTATTGTATCAATCATAAATCTGATGTTTTTGAAACTGTTAAAAGATGGAAAACCCTTGTGGAAAATGAATCAAATTCAAAGTTAAAGAGTTTTAGATTTGACAATGGTGGTGAGTACGGAAACAAGGCTTTTAATGATTATTGTTCAGTAAATGGAATACACAAAAAAAGGATGGTTCCTAGAACACCACATGAGAATGGTGTTGCAGAGAGAATGAACAGGACAATCATGGAATGTGCAAGAAGCATGATGATACATGCTGGATTTCCCTTACAATTCTAGGTGGAACTAGTAGACACGGTGGTTTATTTGATTAACCATGGACCTTCAAGTGCACCGAATGGTGGAATACTAGAAGAAGCTTGGACTGGAAAAGAGGTAGATCTTTATTTTCTTAGAGTATTTGGCTCAAAAGTTTTTGTGCATATTGATAAGGAAAATAGAAAGAAATTGGATGCTAAATCGAAAAGATGTACTTTCATTGGTTATGGCTCTGGTGATTTTAGATTCCGGTTTTAGGATTTAGAAGGTTCTAAGATAATTAGGAGTTGTGACATTGATTGGAATGAAAATAGAATGTACAGGGATCAATTTTTAGTACCCAAAGGTGAACTGGTGGAGAATTTTGTGGATGAAAATTAACTCTTGGATTCAAAATTAACACCTACATGTTTACATAGTAACTAGTATCGGATTACCCCTGACCGACATCGGTCCCTTGTACCGACGTTAGTTACAGAAGAGTCAGACCGACGTCGGTTATCTGAACCGGCGTCGGCTGAAGGTGACCGGCGTTGGTCATTGTTAGAAGTAGATACAAATCTATAAGATGAGAATATTGAGCCTCTGACACCCCCAAATCTCAGTGAGAAGGTCACAAAGGGTAAGTAGACCTCTAGAAAGATTTTCACCTTCCTTGTCTTATTTATTATTGACTGATAGTGGTGAACCATAAATATTTGAAGAAGCAATGTAGGATAAAGCCCACATGTAGTGGGAGCATGGCATGGATGAGGAGATGGAATCCTTATAACAGAACTAACCATGGAATTTGGTTAAGTTCCCAACAGGTAAAAGAGCATTGCAGAACAAGTGGGTTTATAGGATCAAACAAGAAGAGGGTGGACAAAAGAGATACAAGGTAAGGCTTGTAGTAAAGGGATTTACACGGAAATAAGATATTGACTTTGGTGAAATCTTTTCTATGTTGTTAAGATGACTTATATTCCTACTGTATTGAGTTTAGTTATAGTAGAAGATTTGCATTTAGATAAACTTGATGTCAAGACCACATTTCTTCATAGTGATTTAGAGGAAGAGATTTATATGAATCAGCCACTTGGGTATGAAGTCAAGGGTAAGGAGAAACTTGTGTGCAGATTGAAAAAGAGACTATATGTGTTCAAACAAGCTCCAAGGCAATGGTATATGAGGTTTGATAGTTTCATGCATGAGCATGGTTATTTGAGATGTGAATCTAACCATTGTGTTTATTTCAAAATGTTTGGAAATGGGAGTTATATTATTTTGTTACTATATGTGGATGATATGCTTATTGCAGGATCTAATATGCAGGACATTGGTGAGCTTAAAGAAAAACTAGCCCACACATTTTCAATGAAGGATTTGAGAGTTGCAAAGAGAATCCTTGGTATGTAAATTCACAGAGACAGGAAGAACAAGAAGTTGTATTTGTCTCAGGAGTATTATATCAATAAGGTGTTGGAAAGGTTTAATTTACAAAATTTTAAAAATGTAAGTACACCTATGGTTGGACACTTCAAATTGAGAAAAGATCAGTGTCCTACATCACACGAGGAGGTTGAGTACATGGCATGAGTTCTGTATGCTTCAATAGTTGGGAGCTTGATGTATGCTATGGTTTATACCAGACCAAACATTACACGGGCAGTGGGAGTTGTGAGTAGATTTATGGCTAATCTAGGTAAAAAGCATTAGAAAGTAGTCCAATGGATTCTCAAGTATTTGAGAGGGGACATTTGGCATGCAATTATGCTATGAAGGCTTAGATACTTCTTTACATGGCTATGTGGATTCAAATATGGATTATGATTTGGATGGTAGGAGGAACACCACTGGATATGTTTTCACAGTAGGTGGAATGACAATTAGCTAGATTTCTAGATTACAGAAGGTTGTGGCCCTGTGTACTACAGAGGTTGAGTATGTTGCAGCTATAGAAGCTAGCAAGGAGATGATATGGATGAGCAGGTTCATGGAAAAGTTTCGAAAGGAGTAAGAGGATTGCAGATTGTAAAGTGATAGTCAAATTGTGATTCATTTGGTAAAGAACTCAATGTTTCATTCTAGAATGAAACACATTCAGTTAAGATATCACTTTATGCGGCAGGTATTGGAGGATGGGCAGCTGAAGTTGGAGAAAATTCATACAAAGGAGAACCCTGCAGATATGCTAACGAAGTCATTGGAAAAGGAGAAGTTGGAGCTACACTCCACTTCTGTTAGTCTTCGAGTTCGAGACTTGAGGAGGGAGAAACATGCCAAGGAAAGGATTAGAGGAAGGATTTGTATGGTACAGTGCAACAATTTATCTCCAAGTGGGAGATTGTTGAGTTGTGGAGTTTAAGTGCTTCACAGGCACACTTTTACAAACTTGTTGGATTGCACAATAACCGATGTCAGTTAACAAACTGTTGTCAGTCACCTAAGGACCTGTATCAGTCAGGAAAGGAGGAACTGCCATTGATTAGGGCTAACTGGTATTGGTTAAGGTTAACCGACATCAGTTTCATGTGCGTGTCTATTATAATTAAGTTACAAGAATTAGATCTATCTTTAGTTGTAAATTGAATGTAATGGTTGTAATTGCATAGCTAAAGGGCCCTAAGATTGTAGATGCATAAACATAAAGCTAGGGTTTTAGAAGAGAGTATTAAGAGAAGTTTCCTTTAGAGAGAAAAAAAAAATTTATAGATACAAAAGTACAGGACATGCAAAAAGGTGTGGAATATTTCAAATATTCATGGTATTTCTTCTGTGATGATAAATTGGTTGTTTCTTGGTGGACGTAGCCCACACTGGGTGAACCACGTTAAATCTTGTGTATTGTTTCTTCTTATCTATTTCCGTATTGATTGCTTTTATGCTTAGATCTGATAAATATATTTGTATAACCGGTGTGCTAACACCAACAACATACTTCCCCTCTAAAAGAAATCATTGTCCCGATGATTTAATTATAATCATTGCTAATATATCAATCATAAGAAAAATTCATAAATAAAATTGTAGAATACAATTTAGTTTTCTTATCAATTGGAATTTTTTCCAGAATTTAACCAATCATAGTTCTAAAACTTGGTTGTATCATCTTTATCTCAAAAATCAATTCCCAAAAAGTCTTTCAGTGTGACTTAAATTGCCATTTATTTATAAAAGGTATGAAATTATTTTCAATGATTCGAACACAAATTATCAAAAACAACATTTATGTTTACTTAAACAAGGAAAAATAGTCGTCATATTATTCATATTCTCCCAAGTTGTGTTGTTATCAGAATATTGGTCTCATTGGACCTTACATTAAGCAACTTCTCGATTTTTGAGACGTAATTTGTGAGTTTACAACACTCTTATTGGTTCAACTACGACAATTCCCAGTTTTGGACCTATAATGAGTTGTAAATAATAATATGTGATATATCATAAACATACTTTTTAAGCAAAGATATATAAAAAACATTGTGCATCCTGGATAATGCGGGAGGTAAGGCTAATTTGTAAGCCACCTGACTTATAACTTATAGAACTTCAAAGGGTCCTACATATATAGTAGATAACTTAACAACTTTGCCAAATGAAATAGAGCTCATTTTGGGTTTTACCCTAAAAAAGACCTTGTCTCCTTGCTCATTTTTTTATTAATCCTTTTCAAATCAGTATAGCTTTTCTGCTTATCAACAATTTCTTTCAACCGCTCACGAATGAGATTAACTTGATCTTCCATTTTAGTCAACATTTCCAGACCCACCACCTCTTTGTCCTCTGTGTTATCCCAGCTAATAAGAGTTCTATAATTTCTGCCAAACAACGCTTCAAATGGAGCCATTTTCAGTGAGGAGTGGTAAGTGTTATTGTAAGTAAATTCAACCAATGGTAGATATTCCTCTCATTTGTATTGTTGATCCATGTAATGCATTTTGAGCATATCTTCCAAAACTTGGTTCACTCTTTCTATTTGTCCATCTATTTCAGGATGGTAGGCTGAACTAATATTCAAGTTTGTTCCCAACACAAAGCTCAATGTTTTCCAAAACCGAGAGGTCATCCTTGGATCCCTATCTGAAATGATTAGCTACAGAATTCCATCTAATCGAAAAATCTCATCCACAAGACTTTTTTGCAAGTATTGGAGAATCATTCTTAATATTTCTCGGTATGAAATAAGCTACTTTGGTTAGTTTATCCACTACTACAAAAAAACATATCATGTTTATTTTTGGATAGTGGCAGTCCTTGCACAAAATCCACGTTGATTAGCCTTTATTTATATTGCAGAATACTATGAGGATATAGAAAACCTGCGGGTTGTAAGTGTTTCACCTTTACATGTTGGCATTCCAAACAACAAAAAATAGATTCTATTATATCCTTCTTCCCTTTCCCAAAATACTGTTGTTTTATATCACTCAACAACTTTTTTACTCCTAGATGCATGAAATACAATGCATCATGAAATTATTGCATGACTTTCACTATAAAATTTCATCATTATCGAACCTAAAACCCTTGTACCTTCTATCGTTTAGATTTGTTTCTAACACAGTTTTCACTTGTTGATAGTAAGAATCACCTTGAATTTGTTTCTTAACTTCTTCCCTAAACTGATTTTTGAGGGTCACAATTGTGGAAATATGCTTCCTATGGCTCAGCGCATCAACCACTCAATTTTATTTTCCCTTGATGTAAATAATATCAAATTCACATTGGGATAAAAATTTTAGGCACCTACGTTGTCTTGCATTTAAATTGGGTTGCATAAAAATGTATTTCAACCCAAAACGATATGTTTTTAGTTCAAATGGATTTCTTAACAAGTGATTCCTCTAGACTTGTAAGGTATGGACTATGACAATGCTTTAAGTTGTGGAGAACATAGTTTTTCTCATGTACCTTCAGTTTTCTAATTTCATATGCAATTACATGGTCATTTTAAAGAAGTATTCCACCCAATCCTTCACTTGACGCATATGTGACCATGGTAAAGTTTCCATTGGGATCTGAAACCTTTAATATACGTGTAGATGTAAGTTGTTATGTAATGTCCCCTTTTCCTATGCCAAATGGCCCAAGGGCCTAGTCGAGTCCAAACCGTGGTCAAACCCAGGGGGTTGTGGACGTTGGAAGCTTTTGGGAAGGGGCCTCATGGTTTTAATATCCCAGTTTTGTGTTTGGGGGTCACTTTTGGACATGGCGACTCAAAAAGGGAAAAAAGTAACTATAGTTACTCTTATTTTACTGGCCCCTCCATGGAATGAAATGCGCTTAGGGTTTGGGGGCTCGTTTGCCGAGGAAAAGTATATAAGGAGCCAGGGAGGAAGAAAAGGCACTTTTTGCCACATACTTTTTAGCCTCTTTCTCGTGCAGCAGATGTTGTTGTGCATCTACATCTTGTGGAGTCAAATCCCACAGGGACCCTAGCTTCGGTGGTGAGAGACATGTCCCTAGCTAGTAGGGCATTCTTCGGTAGTAAGAGATCTACACTAGTATGTCATTTTGGAGCCACTTTCTGGGCTTTGCTACAGAGATATTACCAGAGGGTTCAGAGGAAGGGTTTTGAGGATTTTTGGGGGCATTTGGGGAAGATAATCAGAGGGGTTCCAGATCAAACTTACAACAACCTTTTGGGTTGGGCGTGGCAACACGTTGAAGGCACCTCCATCATTTTCCAACCCCATTCCAAGTGAGGCAACTTGTAACCTTTATTTGGGGGTTTTCTAGTCGGTCATTTTTAGATCTGAAGGTGGAGATACTATTTCCTATATCTGTCATTGTTATTTCCAAAGACCCTTATTTTTGCTCTTATATTTAGAGGGTCACAAACCTCTAAAGTTTCCAGCCGCCTAAGGCATTCTGTAATTTTTCTGGCAGCAATATGTTATTCCAAAAAATGTTTTCATAGTGTTTATTTTTGCTGTTGCAAGCTTCCCTCAAAATTTCATGCACTGTGGGCAAATATTTTGTGTGATATCAATTTAATACCATTCGTTATCCTAGCTGGACATTTTCAGTAAAAATTAGTATTTTACTTTGCTGCAATTTTCTATATTTTGTGCATTTTAAGTGGTTCCCATAAGGGATATTTCAGTGGTATCAGAGTAGTTATTTCTCCATCTTGTTGGGATTGAAAGATGGGGGACAAAGATAATGAGGATATAGAGGTAGAGCTGATGAAACAATTGGTCACCAACATGGTAAAGTAGCAGGAGACTACAGATCTCTATTTGAGCTAGCTCATTGAGAGATTAACACAAGACAAGTTTGATACTCATGTAGAAAGATGAGAAAATAGCAACATGGGACAATATGGTCAAAGAGGTGTGGGTGGACATTCAAGACAACGGTCCCCCCCTTCTTCTACCAGGCCTCTGGGGTCTCACGAACCTTCTTTCTTGAAGGATCCAAAAGTTTCACAAGTATGATAGCTAGGGGATATTGTAGATGAGGAGTCTTGTTGGGAAAGGTACCAGACCTTAAGTGATGGTTTTCATGACAACATGTCATTCCAGGAATATTGCAAAATGAAGATTGACAGCAGGCCTAGGAGAGATTGCTAGGCACAGGTACTAGAGATGCAAAGGAGGTTGGGGCATATTTCTGTTCCACATTTCAACGGTTCTAAGAAGTGTACTACACAGTCTTGGGTGCAAAAGTTGAAGACATACTTCAACTTGAATCCTATGCATGAGGAAGATGCAATTAAGTTTGCAATCTTACATCTAGAGGGAGACGCTCATGATTGGTGGCATCATGGGTTGATTACATAGGGACACATATACATCACGACTTATGCAGAGTTCACAAAGATGCTAGTGAGTAGATTTTATAAGAGGGACCCTGATAGGTACTTTAGAGAGTTGACTCATCTAAGACAGACCAGTTTCGTGGATCAATATATCATTGATTTTCAGAGACTATTAGTCATGGTACCTGACGTTATAGAGATGAGGTTGATTTCCCTATTCACAGTAGGTTTGACAAATGCTCTTGCTGGATTTGTGATGGCATTTGAGCCTTCTTCGTTGCATGAGGCTATTAGGAGAGTTTGTGACCTGGAGTTATCCACTCCTAAGTCGAGGTTTCCACCTCGAGTGCAACCTAAGGGTTTCCCTTTAAGAACTGGGGGTTCACAGCCGAATGTACCTCCACCTAGGAAAGATACAGTCTGGAGACCATTTGGAGCTAGTGAGGACAGGGAGGAATTGAGGCAAAAGAAACTATGTTTTGATTGCCGTGCACCTTGGGTCCTGTTGGTCATCAAATAGGACTTCACGAAGAACAACAGTCAGGGGACAAGAAGTCCCTCCTCTTTAATGGGAGAGGTTCCCTTATTCAGAAACGAACCTATTTACACATACACAAAACATGATTTTCTTGTGGAACTTGGATATTATGAAAGTGTTTTCTATAAGGATCATCAATTACAAAAGGACTGAGGAAGGGCAAGAGGCCCAACACGATGACCCCAGGGCAATGGTACCGCCATCCTTGGAAAAATGGCTTGAAGAGGAATTGCAACACCAACAAGAATCAAAGCTCGAAGATTAGGACTAATTTGCTCTGAAGGAATACCACCCGTAGGGTTTCTATCTTGAACAGGCAGAGTGCTTGTTGAACGAGTCTTTCTATTTCTTCTTGTTGAAGGGAAAGGAAAACCCTGCTGTTCCAAAAGCTGAAACTGAGAATCTTCAATACCACGGGCCCTTCTCCCTCGAGTAAAATGTGGAGTCACCAAAAACTGTTGGTCGTCAAATAGGACTTCACGAAGAACAACAGTCAGGGGACAAGAAGTCCCTCCTCTTTAATGGGAGAGGTTCCCTTATTCAGAAACGAACCTATTTACACATACACAAAACATGATTTTCTTGTGGAACTTGGATATTATGAAAGTGTTTTCTATAAGGATCATCAATTACAAAAGGACTGAGGAATGGGAATGAGAAAACGAGTAGAAAAGCACCATTCAGAATTATAGATGACAGAGTAATTCTTTATGTATGTGAAGGTACAGTGAATTGAAACAAGATCATTTGTATCATATTAGTAAGATGAAATTTTGAAAGACACAAAGTTCTGTAAATAACATCTACAAGAATACAAAGCTTCTTAACATAATACAGATAAATGATCTTAGCAATATTAAATGAACATCTTTATGGATAAAAGGAAATCAGATAAACAAAGAATGAAAAGTCCTTCTGTATTGATTTCTTTATGATCTATTTACACTTTCAGAAAATAAGCCAAGTTCTTCCTCCTTCAAAATGGCAAAGAGAGGTCATTATATAGTTTACAAATCAGTTACCCTCGGTAACTACTTCTTTTAACTAAAGATTAGTTAAGGATTGCCAATCGCAATACCCCAACTTATTACAACAAATCCGAGAGAAAGAATGGGAAGAGAAGAGAAGAATTAGGAGAAGAAGACAGGTGCTTATGACTGGGAGGGACCCAGTGATTTTAAAATCTGCTGTCTGAATCTCTTCAGCGCCTCGGCTATGTCTTTGCCACGAGGGATTGACGTGTTGGCTGTAGACTAGGTCCAAAATACGAGGCACTTCTCCATTTCCTTATCAAACTCGACATGAGTATGATAGTCCTTATTTGCTTCTTCAATGGCAAATTGAAGAGAGCAGATTTCTTTCATTTTCTCTTTGGAAATGGAGCTTTCCTTGAACAAATTCTCTTTGACAAAAGCTCTGAATTGAGCTTTGATTTCTTGTAGGGAGAGAGGCACACCAGAAGTCTCATCCTGAAGATGAAAATGTATATCTTTGAAAGCAGATACAACAAGTGTTTTGAAAGCCTCACCCTTCTGCCAACTATTCTTCAATTCTCCCGAAGCTTCCTCCAGGACCTTGATCTTCCACTCCACGCTGTAAACCCAGGACTTTGACAGATTATCCTTTACATCATCAAAAACCTTACTCGCCAATAAAATGTTTTCATCTGTTTGTCCCATGAGGCGGAGGTCTACTATGCAACTACTCCAAAGTTTAAGCTCTTTATCTATGATCCCAATAGTGGAAGAGAGATTCTGTTGCAAGTTGTTCACCTTTCTGTGGAGTTTGAAAGCTTCATCGATGAAGTTCAATCCTGCAACAAGCATATCTTCCACCATGGCCTCCATAGCTCTGCCATAGACAAAATACTTGTGCATATCCTTGATACTATGTACCTCATCTTGGCTCAAAATCACAGGTAGTGGAAGAGTAGTCAATGGGGTAGGGTCCAAAACTTTGTCCTTGGACAAAAGAGATTTGATAAAACCTGTGAGAATCTGGGCTTGTTCTTCCAACTGTTCTATAGTTTGCTGCCCTTTTTCTACCCTCCCAATGACTCTTGTGACCGTTTCCTGGAGATTGTGGATCTCACCTTCAGGGGTAGACTCTCCCATAGGAATCCTTGAGAGTTCTAAGTCAGATGCCTGCAAATCTTGCTCTGGTTTATCTACTGTAGGCTTAGCTATCTCCAGGAATTGCTGGCCCTGAGCATCAGAAACTATCCTGGAGGTGATTCTGGCTTTTTTGGTGCGAGAAGGAGGAGTAATGCCTAACAAAGCTGCCACAGCATCAAAATTTGGCCCTGAGCTCCGAGAGGAAGATTTTCTCTTCCTACTGTCGACAAGAGGTTGCACCCATGCAAAAGAGGAGGAAGAAGCAGGTGGGGCAAGAGGACCAAGAGATAGAGAACTCATAGCGCCCAAGGTCTGTACCGCTGTTGCCTCGAGTTGAGACATGAGTGGGGTGCTTGAGACAACGGGTGCGCTTGAGACAACTGGTGCAGAGGAATCAATAGCACTTGGAAGTTCAGTGCTCTGGACTTCCTTGTCCTTATCCGTTGGAGCTTCAGGGGCACTTGAAGGAGCTGGCACTTCACTCTCTTCACTTTCACTGAGAACAATAATGTTCTCTGGCCCCGAAGGCAATTCTGCATGCTTTCTCAGGGGATCTTCTTCCACAGGCTCCTTCTTAACTTCTTTGAATTTCTTCTGGTATACCTGGGTGGATGAAGAAGGAGTAGAAGCTGCAGGTCCTTGAGTTGACGAGGCAGCAGGGGTTTGCACAGGTGTGTCTGATCTTGGAGTCGATGCTTCCCTCCTTGGTGTTGAAACATCTTTGGAGGAGGATTCCCCTGAGTGCCTCCTAAGTTCTCAGACTTTTCTATCAAACCAGATCTTAGTCCTGACTAAGACTGGAGCCAGGATCTCAGCCAAATCATCTTTCTCTTTTTTAAACCAATCCAAGTCCTCCAAGGGAGTGTGCTTAACCACATTATCATACTCATATGAGTATAGATCAGAGTTTTCATCCTTGAGTCCTTCAGGAACTTGGTACAAGCCGAGTTCTTGGATCAATTGTAGAGAGAACCTGCCATAATGCCTCCTTCGGGCCTCAAAATCATCGGCACAGTCAGCCCAATAGTCTTCTGTATCTGCCCTATGATGATAGGTTATCTTGATATTCTTTCTCAATGAACTTTTTCAAGTCGAAGCAAGTTCTGGGCTTGAAGAAATGGACAGTAATGGGAGCTAGGGCTCTTTCTATATTCTGTGCATCCAGGGCTGTTTTGCAGGTGTAGTTTCCCAAAGAGATGGGGAAGTGCAAACCAGTAATCTTCTTGTCCCTGCAGGTTCTATGCAATTTGTCCAATTGCCTGCATACTTCTATCAGAGCCATGTTGTCACTGCAGAACATAGGAAGCCTCAGAGGGGTGCTCTCATAGCCAGCAAGCCTGATATAAGAAATTTTTCTGAATTGGATAAAATAAGCACCGTAGTGCGATATTAGACTCATGGCTTCGTCAGAAAATCTTCTAGCAGTGTCACCCTCCAGAAGTCTGACCATGTACATGGTGAAGGCATCATTCACCCTTCGAAAATTGCGATTGCTGGTCTCTAGGGTGAACTGTGGGCAGTAGGCATACACAGGATCATCTTTGTGGGCATCAATGTAAGAAAAGCCAAACCATTGCCTTGATGCCGCCAGAGTGTACATCAGGTACGAAGTCATATAGAATTTCTTTGTTTGCTGTACATTGGACAGCTGCTCCGCTAGATTCATACTGATGATTTCTGCCCAGTTGATATTTTGGGTTCCCTCGCACACCATATTGATAAGCGGGCACATCCAGAAATGGAACTCGTTAGTAGAGGGTAAGCCCATAACCCGAGCCAGTAGGATTATGAAATCAGACAATTCTTCATTGAAATCTACCCAGAAAAGAGTCTTGGATAGACGAGATGCTCCCTTCTTAGGGTTTTTAAGCCAAGACTTTGCCACCCGTGCCTTATAATTATCGTTGTCTTGATTGAAAAGAGCATGTGCTTGATTCTGGGAGACAACTATAGCATTATCCATTTCTGGAATCCTCAGTGCAGTACCAATGGTAGCAGCGTCAAGTTTGGCAATGAGCTCCCCGTGCACGTTGGTCAATTCACTCGAATCAGGGTTGAAATGAGCTCCGCATGAGAGCATTGTGTCTGCGCATTGCACCGAGATTGGGAAACCACCAGCGAAAGCTAGACCGCTGTCATGAATCATCTGTGCCATTGGTTTAGGGTTCGCGTCTGTCATCCTCGACCAAAAATCACCAAAGTCAAGGTGGCGAACTTCACTGTCCCTGATATCAGGAACGGTGGACTCTAGTGGTGAGACTTGTTCCTGCCCCTGGAATTTGATCTTCATGTTGATAGTAACTCAGAGAACAAAGCTTGCAAGCTAGACTTGGGATGGAATGCAGAGGAAGAGGATACGCGCGCAGGAAATTAGATTGCAAGGGTTTGAGCAATAGATAGCATGAAAGCAGTGTGCAAAATGCATAGGGGTGCTGCTCGTTATATAGCCGTTTAGGAGAGAGAAAGGTAATAAATGTGCATTTAATACGTACCTACCAAATTAAATAAGCAAGATATTCGGGTAGAGCGGGAAAAATTAGCACGAATGGCACTTGGTTCATTTGGGACGCGAAAGCGTGAAGTATGCGGTTCGGCCGATTCGGGCGAAGTGGGGAAAAGACGCACGAATGAACCTGGGACATGCGGGACGCAAAAGCGCAAAGTACGCGGTTCGACCGATTCGGGCGAAGCGCGGAAAAGACGCACAAATGCTCTTGGGACATGCAGGACAAAAATACGCGGAGTATGCGACTCGGCCGAATCAGGCGAAAAAGGAACAAAGGATCTAGACTAACTTGGGACATTTGGGACAAAAAGTTCCAACGGGCCCGAAAATAACTGACTTCGGGTAAATCAGCTGATTGGGGAATAGAAAGCCCGAATGGACCTGGGACACGCGGGACGCGAATGTCCGACAGGCCCGAAAAACACACAAAATGACCCAAAAACGTAGATTTTTTCAATTTCTCGACTTTTCACATTACCAGGATAACAGAGAAGACACTTAACCTCAAAATTTTAAAATTTCAACTTCTTAAAAGCAAGAGAATTTTGAGTGAACAACAGGTCCCAAGACACGATTGCAAGGATAGAGGGAGGGCCCAATACATAGAGGTCTTCGAGGAGAGTGATGGTGATGAGGAGTTGGAAACATAGCCATTAGAGGATGATGATGATGATGAGGCATTAGATAGTGCGGGTGTGAAGCAGGATAGTGAGACTTTCCCCTAGGAGATTATCACCACCTTGTTTAGTACCCCAAAGTACAAGACATTCAGAGTTAGGGGAGTTTTGCGAGGGACAGTGAGTGATGGTACTCATTGATAGTGGGGCAACCCACAAATTTATTAATACCTCATTGGTTAAGAGGCGGGGGTTACAGATAGAGGAATTTGAGGGCTTCAACGTGGTTGTAGCCAATGGAGATTCTATGAGATGCACATGACGGGTTCCCTAATTGAGCATCACGATGGGTAACTATAGTTACTAATGATTCCTATATTGTTGGTATTGGAGAGACCAACATAGTGCTTGGGGTACAGTGGCTCCATTCCCTTGGTGAGTTTCAGACTAACTTCTAGACGATGGAGCTGAAGTTTAAGTCTGAAGGAGGAATGTGATCTTGAGGGGCTTATCTTCAGGGGAACCCTGAGTTGTTACATCCAAGAGGATGAAGAGGATCTATAGGCATGATGGGGTGAATTGGTCGATAAACTGCTTGGTTTCGACCAAGAAATGAGAGGATGGACAACAACAGTACCATGTGGATATACAGGGCCTATTGGACATACATAGTACCGTGTTTTGTGACATACCTCTAGGCATACCTCTAGATAGGGGATTTGAGCATGTGATTGAGCTCAAGGATGCTAGACCAGTGGTCACTTCTCCTTATCGTCACCCCAAACGGTTTAAGGATGAGATCGAGAAGACTATATAGGAGCTCATGGATATAGGGCACATTAGACCGAGTTCCAACACTTTTGCTTCTTCGGTGGTTTTAGTGAAGAAGGATGAGACCTTGCAGATGTGTATGGACTACTAGGCATTGAATAAAAAGACAATAAAGAACAAGTATCCTATACCATGCATTGATCAGTTGTTGGACGAGCTACATGGTGCAATCTATTTTTTGAAAAAATATTTACGTTCTGGATATCATCAGATCAAAGTCAGGGAACAGGATGTGCATAAGACAACGTTTAGATGCCATTACTGTCACTTTGAATTCTTGGTGATGCCTTCCGGATTGTTAAATGCTCCAGCTACATTCCAGTCTTGCATAAATCATGTGCTCAACCGCCACCTGCGGAAGTTTGTATTGGTTTTTTTAATGATATTTTAGTCTACAACAGGACTTAGGAGGACCATATCAGGCACCTAGGTGAGATATTGGGGATATTAGAAGCTAATTTGTTATATACAAAAGCCTCTAAATGCGAGTTCGACATGACCGAACTTCTATACTTGGGATATGTAATTGGTGGGGGTACAGTGAAGGTGGATAAAGGGAAGATACGGGCAATCCTGGATTGGCCACCACCTAGGACATTGACACAAGTGAGAGGGGTTCATGGGGTTATGCACCTACTATTGGAGGTTCGTGAAGAATTTCTCTCGGTTGACTGCTCCATTGACCGATTTAACCAAGAAGGGGGATTTTGCTTGGTCAGACGCAACACAACAGATTTTTTATCACCTCAAGGCAGTGATGAGTTCATGTGCCGTCCTCACATTACCAAACTTCTCCCGCCCATTCATTCTAGAGTGTGATGCATCAGGAGAGGGTGTTGGGGAAGTTCTCATGCAGGATAGGCATCCCATCACCTATGAGAGTCAGAAATTGAAACCTGTGGAGAGAGGGTATTCAATTTATGACAAGGAGATGTTGGCCATCATGCATGCCTTGGCTAAGTTTAGATAGTACCTTATGGGTAGCAAATTTGTGGTTCGTATGGATCACAACAATTTGAGTTTCTTCCTGGGATAGAAAGAGCTCAACAATCGCCAGCAAAGATGGGTGAACACGATGAAAACCTATGACTTCGACATAGACTACACTAGAGGTAAGAATAATATTTTTGCTAACGCTTTATCTAGGAGGCCTTACCTCACTGCTATGCTTAGTTCTATGTATGAGATTTTAGCATATTGGAAGGCTTGTATACTTGTTGAGTACTCCAAAAACTAGTTTGCATGTGAGATCATGGATGGTATTATACAGGATGACCAATACAAAGTAGTGGATGATCTCATTTTCTACAAGGATAGGATTTTCCTTGTACCAGGATCCAAAATGAAGGAGAAGATCCTTCGTGCAGTACATGATACACCACTAGCTGGTCATCCTGGGTATTTCAAAACTTACAGGTTCATCAGGGAAAGATTTACATGGAAGGGAATGGAGGACGATGTCCTTAATCATGTTAGAGAGTGTATGGTTTGCCAGCAAACCAAATCTGAGCATTCTTTCCCAGCTGGATTACTTCAGCCTCTCCCCATTCCCGAATAGAAATGGGAAAGCATATCTATGGAATTTATCACTGGGCTTCCCTTGGTGCATGGGCATAGCTGCATTTATGTTGTAGTTGATTGGTTAACTAAGTATGCTCATTTCTTTTCCATGCCCAAGGGGCACGAGGCAGTGGATGTGGCCAGGATCTTCTATATCGGTATTTTTAGGCTACACGGGTTTCCTAAAAACATTATCAGTGACAGGGACAAGATCTTCATGAGCGCCTTTTGGTAGGAGATATTCAGACTAGTAGGTACAGAGTTGACTCCTAGCACTAGCAACCACCCACAGACAGATGGGCAGACGAAGATAGTCAATAAGTGGATAGAAGGCTACTTGCGGAGTTATGTAACAAGACACCAATGGGCATGGATTAAATGGTTATACATGGGAGAGTACTGCTACAATGCCACCTACTAGATGAGCATAATTATGACCCCTTTCCGAGCCTTGTATGGGTACAACACCAGAACATTTGTAGATTTGGTATTACCAGATAGCCGAGCTCCCAAATCTCAAGATTGGTTACAGGAGAACCAGGACATTCTGAAGGCTCTTAGAGAGAATCTTCAGAAGGCACAAAATCAACAAAAGGAATATGCAGATCTACACAAGATAAAGAGGTATTTTGAGGTTGGGGATCTAGTGTTCCTACATTTACAGCCATATAGGCATTCCTCACTGAAGTAGAAGGGTGTAAAGAAATTGAAACCATGATTTTATTTTCCATACCGAGTAGTTCCTCGAGTTGGGGTAGTGGCATATGAGCTAGAGCTATCAGAGTATAGTAAGATACATAATGTCTTCCATGTTTCATGCCTTAAGAAGGTGCTCAGACTACATATTGTACCATCTAAAGAGTTACCGCCACTAGATGAGGAAGGGGAGTTAATGCTAGAACCAGACTCCATTATTGAAATGAGACAGAGGGGGCTCAGGAGTAGAGTAATCACCAAGTATTTGGTTCGATGGAAGGGACTACCACTTAAGGATGCTACTTGAGAGGGAGAGTAGATTTTGCAGCATGCTAATTTGCATTTGCTTGAGGACAAACAAAATTTGGGAAGGGAGGACTGTAATGTCCCCTTTCTGTAATGTCCCCTTTTCCTACGCCAAATGGCCCAAGAGCTTATTCGAGTCCAAACCATGGTTAGACCCAGGGGGTTGTGGATGCTGGAAGCTTTTGGGAAGGGGCCCCGTGGTTTTCATATCCCATTTTTGCGTTTGGGGGTCACTTTTGGACATGACGACTTAAAAAGGGAAAAAAGTAACTATAGTTACTTTTATTTTATTGGCCCCTCCATAGAATGAAATACCCCTAGGGTTTGGGGGCTTGTCTGTCAAGGAAAAGTATATAAGGAGCTGAGGGAGGAAGAAAAGGCACTTTTTGTCACATACTTTTTAGCCTCTTTCGTACAACTGCTGTTGTTGCACATCTACAACTTGTGGAGTCAAATCCCACAAGGACCCTAGCTTCAGTGGTGAGAGACCCATCCCTAACTAGCAGGGCATTCTTCGGTAGTGAGAGATCTACCCTAGTCTATCATTTTGGAGCCACTTTCTGGACCGTGCTACAGAGATATTACCAGAGGGTTCACAGGAAGGGTTTTGAGGATTTTTGGGGGCATTTGGGGAAGATAATCAGAGGGGTTCCAGATCAAACTTACAACAACCTTTTGGGCTGTGCGTGGCAGCACATTAAAGGTGCCTCCATCATTTTCTGACCCCATTCCAAGTGAGGTAACTTGCAACCTTTATTTGGGGGTTTTCTAGTTGGTCATTTTCAGATCTGAAGGTGGAGATACTATTTCCTATATCTGTCATTGTCATTTCCAAAGACCCTTATTTTTTCTCTTATATTTAGAGGGTCACAAACCTCTAAAGTTTCTAGCCGCCCAGGGTATTCTGTAATTTTTCTGGCAGCAATATGTTATTCCAAAAAATGTTTTCATAGTGTTTATTATAACTGTTGCAAGCTTCCCTCAAAATTTCATGCACTGTGGGCAAATATTTTGTGTGTTATCAATTTAATACCATTTTATGTCCTAGCTGGACATTTTTAGTGAAAATCAGTATTTTACTTTGCTACAATTTTCTATATTTTGTGCATTTTTAAGTGGTGTCCCACAAGGGATATTTCATGTTATTTTAGCAAATTAAATGCACTCTCACATTTGTCGGTGTATACAAACTTTTTATCCTTTTTTTGCAAGCTGAAGTAATTGGTCCAGACACTCTTGGAAAGTCTTTAATAATTTTTTTTTCTAGTACCCAGTTAGCCCCATAAAATTTCTTACCTCATGCATGTTTTTAGGTGTTAGCCACTCAATAATAGATTTGATTTGTGATGGGTCAAGAGAAATTCCATCCCTATTTATGATATGGTCAAGATATTGTACTTCACTTTGATAAAAAGAGCATTTTGAAATATTACCATAGAGTTTTCTTTTTCTAAATACTTCCAACACTATTCTTAAGTGTTAATTGTATTCATCTACGTTCTTTGAGTAAATTAGAATATCATCAAGAAATACTATAATTAACTTATCCAAAATTTCTTGAAAAATATTATTCATGAGGTTCATAAATGTTACTGGTGCATTAGTGGGTCCAAATGGAAAAAACAATGAACTTGTAATGCCCATAGTGAGTCCTAAATGTTGTTTTGTGAATATGGTCATATTTTATTCTTAACTAATGATAACCAGATCGTAAATCAATCTTAGAGTAAACAGATGCATGTCTCATCTGATTGAAGACATAATCAATTCTTGGCAAAGGATATCTATTATTTATCGTTGCATTGTTAAGCATGCGATAGTCAATGCATAACCTTAACGTTCCATCCTTATTTTTAACAAAAATGATCAGCATTCTCGAAGGAGACATACTAGGTCAAATTAAACCTTTTGACAAGAGTTCATGTAGCCAAAATTTTAGTTTAACCAACTCTTTTGTTGTCATCCTATAAGGTTCTTTTGATATTGGTTATGTTCCTGGTTTGATGTCAATCGTGAAGTCAAAATCTCTTTTTGGAAGAAGTCCAGGTAATTCTTCCTGGAAAGACATCCTTAAACTCATGTAAAAGTGGAAAATATTTCAAAGAAGTCTTACCTTCCTCACTAAAATATGAGATCTTAATAACTTACAACTTACAACCTTTGTTTTTAGCTTTCTTTAGTTGCATTGCAAAGATTTGTCTAACTTCAAAATCTCTCTTAATGCCATGAATGATGGTTTTTTTTTAGTGTCATCAAGGATTTCTATTCACTTCTCAAAGCAATCCATTATTGCATTGTGTTTGGACAACCAATTTACTCCCATTATGATGTCATAAGACCTTAAAGGAGTCACATAAAGGTGAACTTCAATGGTAAAACTAGGCAATTCTAATGCTACTTCAAACAAACATTGGTCTAATGTATGACTAACATCATTATCATATTGGACAATCCAAGTGTTTTCCATAAATCTGGCTTTCTTAGACAATTTTCCAGCTAACTTACTTCAAATAAAACACTTGGTAGCACTGGTGTCAAATAAAATAGTAACTGGAAAAACATAAAGCTTACTTGACACTTCTATTACGGTAGCCTATTTTTTTGCTTGGCGATTACCCACTATAACATGAATTTTTTTTCCCTGGTCATTCCCCTGATTCTTTTGGGGATAGTTGTTTGCATAATGATAACCATCACATTTGAATTATCCCCCAATAGGACATCACCTTTCAAATTTATTTTCTCTAAAAGCAACATTATTCTACTCATTCTTTCTTGTATTTACAACAAGTTTAATTGTTGTATTTTTCCTAGAAAACTTCATTTTTCCCCCTCTTTCTTCCACCAAGTTTTCCTAAGAGCAAGTGGTGTAGGTGAGCTAACAATCTTCTTGCATTTCTCTTCCTTGAAGGATGAAATGGCTTACAATTTTCGTTCCTGCTTTATAGCCTTTTCAAACATCACTTCCATTGTAAATGGTCCATGAACATCCACCTCACCTCATATGTTTTGGTTTAATTTCATGATAAAAGTTACTAATCCTAAACTTTTTGTCTTTTCAGCATTGAGGCACATATTTTAACAACTTTGTAAAACATTCCCAATGCTCCACAACACTCAGTTTATCCTTGAGTTAAGCTCTAAAATTCTGACATTATCTAGTCAAAATAAATTTGAGGAAACCAACGTTGGCAAAAATATACTTTGAACTACTCCCAAGTGATGGAGGCAATATCTACTCCCAATTCTATCTTATGGTTATCCCACCATGAAGATGTTTTGTTAGAGAGTTAGAAAGCACCCATACCACTTTAGTTTCCTAAGAAAAATGCCTTATTTCAAAGTATCGTTATCTATCTCACTTAACCAGTTTACAGCACCATCCCCCAAGGGTAGTTCCATCAAATTTGGGGTGGGCTGATCCTTTTTATGTCTCTAGAAATTTCAACAGTTAAATGATCTCTTTTATCTCCTCGCTCATTGTCATGTTGTTTTGGTTGTTCTTCCTATGTTGTTCAGATTTTTCTTCCTCACATTCTTCATTTTCACCCCCACCTGTTACTCCAAGATAGTTATCCATTTATGGATGTCCTTGAAGGATTGTGAGAATTTCATCTTGCTTTTTAGTTGTCAAACCTTCAACATTAGTTGAACCGGCATTCCAACTTCATATTTCACCCATCGTCTAATCATCTTAACATGTCAATGAAATGATAAGATGTCTGTGAGCGTTATGAACCCATTGAGTCCAAGATCTAATAAACCTATAACTCTGATAACAAACTATAACACCCTTGTTATGTTCAATCCAATTCAAGGTATTTTTTTTAAAACATACCCTTAATATACAATCATGCTACTAATGTTAAACAATATTATTTAGCTTACTCATTAATCCAACATAGTTAAAATATTGATAATCCATCTGATAACATATAATAACCATGTACAATTGTATGATGAATATTAAACATGCAAGTCCTTATAACACCAATGTCAAAATTTGTCTCATGGATGGAAATGATGATAAGGATTATATAATTTGAATATGTGAAAAAAATGTAGAAGATGTATGATTGAGATATTTTCCAACATTTGAAAGTTTAAGAATTACTTGAAAAGTAAGTTTCCATTTTACAATTTCAACAAAATGATAATGCATGTGAAAAGGCAATGTGAATGCAATAAAGGACAGTGTGGAGATGCAAATGACTATATGTAAAAATAATTGAGGTGAAGCGAGTTGATGGATTCACCAAACTCCTCACCCTTAGAGTACACAAATGATACACACCATTTTTGAAGTCTTCCATTACTTGGTAGGGTCCTAGCCATTTCGGCCTGAACTTCCTACCTTCGCCAACCTTCTTGTCTATTCGGCTATCAAGTCTCAAAACAAGGTCTCCTACCAAATTTCACGTTCATAGACCTTTTTATTATACTGAAGACACATTTTGTCTACATAAACCTGATGGTGTTGTTTATCTCTAAGGCCTCTTTCATCTAAGATTTCTAAATCAGCTAGACGAGTGTTTTCGATACTCATCTTCATCTAGAATGCCTTGTAAAGACACACAAAGACTAGGTAATTCTACCTCCAGCGGTAAGACCACTTCAACACTGAAAAACTAAAGAAAAGGGGGTTGACCCCATTTGTGTTTGAATTGAAGTCCTAGAAGCCCATAAGGCAGGAAATAACTTCAAATGCTAATCTCTCTTATTCTCCTTAACCATCTTAAGGAGAATGGACTTCAAAGTTTTATTGGTCACCTCAGCCTGTCCATTGGCCTAAGGATAGTACAAGGAGGCCATGTGATGAGATATTTTGAATTGAGTGCATAGTTCACGCACCTCGTCATTCTTAAAAGAAGTTCCATTATCTGAAATAATGACTTGTGGAATGACATACCTACAGATAATTTGGTTCAAGATAAACTTGGCTATGACCGATCCAGGTACTGTAGTCAGAGGCATGGCCTCAACCCACTTTGTAAAATATTCCATGTGGCTGTGATTATGAAATTGTGGTCATCTGATGATGTGAGAGAGAATTTCCCTATTAAATCCAAACCCCAAGTAGAGAAGGGCAAAGCACTATAGGTTGTAAAGCCTAGGTTGGGATGTGTATGGCATGTGAGAATTCTTGACATTTCTGACACTTCCTCACATACTCTACAATGTCATGCTCTAACATGGACCAGAAAGTAACCCATCTGATGGATCTTACAAGTGATTGAATGCCCTCCAAAGTGGCCACCACAGACTCCACTGTGGGATTCAAAGAGAATATTTTCCACTTCTTCCTTGTCGACTGCATCTTAGTAACATACCATCAAAATATCTTTGATATAGAACTTCTTCTACAATTATGTACTTAGCAGCTATGACATGCAGTCGTTGCCTTTATTATGAATTATCCTCTTTAGGATATGTTTGATCTACGATGTGGTTTATTATATCCATATACCAGGGGCATGAAGTAATGGCAGGCTTCTCTATGTAGTAGACACATTCATCAGGGAAGCTTCAAGTCAACTATCTCGCCACAATCTATAGGGTTATTGACCAACCAATCAACAATGATTTGGCCTTTAACGGACTTTTGATTGATGAAGGTAAGTTCAAATTCACCCATTAACGTTATGAATCTACCAACCTTCTTGGATAAGGTTACCTGGGTTAAGAATGTCCACAAATGATCATATTTGATTATCACTCTCGTTTCTTGGTTAAGCATATAATGCCTTAACCTCTTGGTTGCGAAGACAATAGCCAAGCATTCTTTTTCTGCTTGAGTATACCGAGTTTCATAGCTCGAGGAGCATGTACGACTAATAAAATAGATGGCACATTCATGACCATCATCATCCTCTTGTGCTAACATTAACACTATCAAAACATTTGTGGCTCGAGAATACAAGATTAGAGGACGATCTACTTTGGGTGGCATGAGTGTTGGTGGTGACATGAGGAAATGCTTGACTGACTCAAAAGCATTGTGACATTCCTCCATCCAGATTTTGTAACAATCCTTCTTCAACAAGCCATTAATAGGATGAATAACGTATGTTAGATTGGGAACAAACCTACATATTTCCCCAAGCTTTCCTAAGAAATACCTAATACTCGATTCGTCTGTTGGTGGAGTCATTTCTAGGATTTCCCAAATCTTTGGGATCTACATCAATCCCTCGAGAGGAAATGATATAACCCAATAGCTTACCTCTTGTGACTTTAAATACACACTTTTCTAGGTTTAAAGTCACACCATACTCAATTAACCATGAAAGAATAACTTAGAGAACTTCGGGATGGTCACCCCATTTTTAGCTTTTGCCAAGAGATCATCAACATACATCTCCACTCTTGTGAATGAGATCATGGAATATATATGTCATGGCCCGTTGATATGTGGCGCCAATGTTCTTCAAACCGAAAGGCATGATGGCATATAAAAAAGGTTCCCCAGGGAGTAGTAAAGGTAGTTTTGGTTTGATCCTCATCAAAAATCCTTATCTGGTTGTATCTAGAAAACCCTGTCCATGAGGGATAACAACTCGTAACCAGTTGTTGCATCGACAATGATATCAATAGATGGTAACAAGAAATCATCCTTAGGGAAGGATTTGTTTATGTCTCTAAAATTGATGCATATCCTTATTTTCTCATTCTTTTTAAGGATCGGGACAATGTTGGACAACCACATGGAGTAGTCCATTGGCTTTATAAACCCTACCTATAGAAGCTTCATCACTTCTTCTTTGACCATTAAAGAAACTTTGGGCTTCATAGGTCTTAAATTTTTTTTATGGGTTTTGCATTGGGTTTGGTAACCAGATTATGAACCACTACAACAAGAGCGACTCTTGTCATGTCTTTGTAACTAAATGCGAAAGCTCAAGAATGTTCCTTGAGCACTTTAGTATGTTCTTCTATTTCCTCAGCTGATAATGAAGAACCAAGATTAAGAATTATGGGCTCTTCCTCTGTCCCTGATGTTGATGTCAATTGTTCCTTCTATTAAAGAGGCATTCCATTCTTCAAACTCAGGGGGGAGTTGGCAGCAGTTCCGAAAAATTCCTCCTTGACTTTGCAGATCTCTAAATCTTTTGAAGAGGAGAGATTCATTGTTTTGTCTTCAAAGTATGAAGAAGGGTGAGGGATAAGGGAAAAACCTTTCTTATGATGCACGGGATGAAGATCAGTGTACGCATGAAGAAATCCTAGGATTGCCTCATTATTCTCAGCGAAGTCTAACGTGATGGGATCATTTTCACTCTCTACATATGCTAATATTACATTGTTGGGCATATTTTTAGATTAAGGTTTGGCCCGGATTGAGACCATGAATTCTATTTTTTTCAAATCTTCGCTAGGGCAGAAACGAGAGGAAGACGACATTTTATAGAATTAACAAGCTGATTTTTCTCTCTAGGAATTGCTTCTATAGAGATAAAGTCAAAGTCTTTACACAACTCACACACAACAAACTTATAAAGCTGGAGATGTTCTTCTCTGGTCTCATAAACCTCTGAGACTTGATTCGCTATGAGTTGTGAGTCCCTTAGGACTCTAACACTCTTCACTCCCTATTCTCTTGGCTACAATGAGACCAAGAAGTAAGAGCAAGACTTCATACTCTGCATCGTTATTGGTACACTCAAAGTTCAACTTGAAAGAAAAAGGCATGACTCTACCTTCTAGAGAATTCAAAATCACCCCAACGCCCTGTGCCATAATGGACATTTAGCTCCATCATAATGGAGTGTCCAATAACAGTCGATGGAAATATTGAATCTTCATTGCTTTTAGGATTTTCTTCTTGGACCTCAGAAACCTCCACCATACATATCTCTTCAAAACCGTCCGTTGGGAGAGAGGTTAGTCCAAGAGCATTTCCAATACCTAGAGAATTGAATGGGAGAATGATCAGTAAATCATTTTCAAAGAGTTTCACTATTTCTGCTGTTGTCTTGGTAGATACATTTTCTACCGCAATAGTCCTAATCTCACTCCTATCTACCCCTTCGATAGCTTTCATTTTTTCTAATTCAGTTGTTGGAACTAGCTTTGTAGTATGAGACCATTTCCTTGGAAGGCAACAATTTATTCAATTGATTAGCTGGGAGTTCAAATTCAGAATGAACCCCAGGTTTCTTCTTAATATTTTCTAGGTGGATATCAAAAGGTTTGGGGTCACCCTGAGCTACAAAGACCTTACCTAAGTGAAGGAATCTCACCTCTTGAAACAATGTGGATGGAATGGCCTTCATCCTATGGATCCATGATCTACCAAGAATCATATTATAGTTGGTTTCCCTATCTATAATATAGAATTTGGTTAAAATGGTCTTAGGCACAAGGGTAACTAGAAGAACAATGATTCATGATTGACGTGGCTTTCAAGCTATCGTAACCCCTCAACATATTTCGGGTGGAGGAGCAATTGGTCTCTCCATATCCTAACTTTTGCAAGAAGGAGAAAGGGACAATGTTCACAACAGCCCGTCATCAATCATTTCTCTCTTGACATAGTTGTTATAAATCCATACTTTCAAATATAGTGTGGATCACCCCTTCGTGCCAACTCAGCATCTGTAGGCATCTTGTTTATGTCAAACACAAACCTGATATCTCTTTCATGTTGACCTGGAGGATAAACATCAAAGTCTATGTGGTTAATTTGGGCCTTCGGAGGGGGTGTGACATGCACTAGATGACCTAAGACCTAATGCTTCCAACAAGGAAGATTGGTGAGCTGGAAAATTCTTCAAAAAATTCAAAAAGGAAATGTGAGAAAAGGTTTTGGTAAGATCTGTGATCAAATCATAAGCTCCTACTGGTTTGGGAACTACTGGCAAATCGTCTTACACTAAGAGGATATAATGGGAAGAGGATGTGATGTGTACTCTCGAGTACGAGTAGTAGTATTGACCTTTGGCTCTATCTCTAATTCAACCAAGCCTACGATTTTTGTTTTGTTTCTCTGGTCCAAGTTAGGAGAAACTCAAGGATCATTAGACGTAGAAGCCTCATGATCATGAGTTGCTACAGGAATCCCTTTGTTGGAATTCTGAGGATTAAGCTTCTCATTCTCAGGATGCTTGGGGAAAGGATCTCTATAAATTCCTAGGATGGAATTTTGAGGAGCGACATGTCCCATATGAGTATTATTGGAAGTTCCTCCAGGGTTTTCTAAGAACATGTCAATGAAAAATTGTCTTTGGTCTTCTGGGAGTCGTTGTATGAACTTATTGTAATCCCTACAAGACAAGTATCATGACCATTACTCTATGAAACCCGCAATACAAATTGGGATCATAATCCCTCGGCCTCTGAATTTTGATTTTATTGTGGCCCATAGTTCCGGTTATTTTTTGATATTGATTGTTATAATTATAATTTGCAGCCCCCTTGGTATGGGATTCTGATATTGAGTTGGGCCTTGGGATGAACTTGCTGAGGAAGTGGATGATAAAATCAACTGCGTTGACAGAGGGAGTGGGATTATTGATCCTTTGATTGTTCATATTCCCGTTGTTATTGTTTGCATTGCTGGTATTCACAACATTTGGCTTTTTAGGTTGATTGAGTGACACCATCTGTAGTGACACCACATTTTTGATTCAGGACCTTGGGTCCTTGGTTATTGTTTGAGTTATTTGGATAGTTTAATTGTTTTGGTTAGAAGGTGACCAACCTCCCATTAGTACCATATGTTTTACATTCCACTATCGATCACCACTTGGTCAATGTGGAGTGCACCCTCTAAGAATTCCTCATAGCTTCAAATGGGAAACTTCTGGACTTCCTCCTTGGTTTCTCGATTGAGTGAATGGAGGAAAAGGTCATAGAGTTCTGTTTGGTCCATGTTTGGAGCACTCGCGAAGAGTAGAGGACTTGTCGCCACCTCTGAATGAAGTGGGAAATGCAGACTCATTTTGTTCTTGCTTGATATGCAAGAATTCTTTGATTCCTGTTCTCAACAACTTGTTCATATCAAAGGCTTTAATAAATTCAGACACAAGTTGTTTAAAAGAATGTATGGATGCTTCGGGAATTCAATAGTACCAATCTAGAGAAATTCCTTCAAGGGTTTTAGGGAATATCTTAGCAACAACTGCATCCCATGGAAGCAACTCTTTGATTGCAGTAGTGTATGCCTTAATATGGGCATTAGGATCTCCCTCTCCTTTAAATTTGGGGAGGTCAAGAAATTTTGTATGGGAGCATTACACCTCATATTGTAAAGTCAAGAGGTTGATATATGATTTCTATTTTGGGTTTAAATACTCAGAATAAGTTCCCACTGCATAGGATTCAACCATTGAGGACCCTTGATGAGGAGGAGAAGTGGAGTAGCAGCTTGATAAGGCATGGTAAGGTATTATTTGGGGCATAAGGAACCCCTTGATGTTGTGTGTAAGAACCAGGAAAAGTGTACATGTCCATTTGGGGGGATTTAGAATACATATGGACATAGGGTGGGATAACACTAGGATATGGCTAGTGGGCGTATAACCCAGGGAACATTGCATTGTTTGGAGGAATAACATTTGAGAACACACTTTTAGCCAACCCTTGTGTAGGATATGAATAGGAAGGATGAGAAGTCATTCCTAGTGTGTCGGATCCCGTAAGGAGATCACCATGGACTGGGAACACCCAAGTAGACCTGCTGATGGTGGTTGTTGCACTGAATGAACATTAGTGGCAGGGGTATAGTTTTGATAATAGGGAGTATTTCCTTGCCCAGTCATCTGTACATAGGTTGTGAAGCTTGGGTGACCTCTAATTCTTTAATCCTTCCCACTAATGTCGAAAATAACATCATTGGGTGAAGGATGTGAACCTTGTTTAGGCATGTGTGTGCACATTACTCGGTTGAGGGAGTGTATGATACCCCCTTATGAATGTATCGTTAACTAACTCCCCCTTTTGTGGTGTTTCCTCTATCTTTGGAGGGGGTGAGGAAACATTGTTTTATAACAAGACATTAATGTATGTTTGTATCATATCCAAGGATCCATATAAAGAATTGAGGTGGTCACCACTTTGGGTGAACTTGCTAAGATTCATCGTGTTGTTGTGAATGAAGTGGAAAGGACTCGGATTGCATACTGATATGGGGTCTCGATAAGACCCGCAAATAAATATCATGCTCTCCTGTAAAGGTCATGTTGTTAGAGCTTGAAAACTTTGTTGAGAGTATGTGATTTGGTTGGTCTATCTCCTCAATTCTTACTATTGAATTAGCACGTCCCTGTATGGGGAGATAGCAAGCTTTGTGAATAATTATCAGCCCACCCTGATAATGAGGGTGATTGTTGAGGAATTACCTGATTGTAATAGGCTTCAAGACCTAAAATAGGCTTGGTATATTCCTAACCTGACATATTCAGGGGGTGTATAAACACCCACAAAATAATGGGAGAGGAGAAGGATGGATGAAAGAAAAGAAAAGAAAATAAATGGATATGAAAAGGAACTATACCTTCACACTAAGTTCACCAATTTTGTACACCTGAAAATCAACACGTGATTTCAGACACACTCAAATTCTCGAGGTCATTCCGAGATAGCCTAAATGTGATAGATGGATGGGTATGAGATGAATCAATGTAGTGTAAGTGGGATATGTGGGAAATATGGTAATGGCAAGATTGATGATCAAGGTAATCATAGATGCTCAACTTGCAAATTGGGATTTTCTCATGTCGAGAGAAACAAACCCACCTAACCTATGTGGGGGTGATACGGTGGTCAAGGATGATCGTTGTTTATAGTTCTAAGTCTATATCATAAAACTAAACACATAGCTCGACCCAGTTGATGGATACGAGGGAATTTTCCTTCTTCCTCTAAATATTCCTCTCTAAAGAGGGTCATGTAAATATGAGAGGAGATGTGTTAAGGAAAAACTAAGGGTTGTGTGGTCTAACCCTATCAAATTGATTGGCCCAATATTCTTCTGTAATTTCTACTTCATCGTTGAGGGCATTAATTTGGCCAATAATCTCAGGTGGTACAAGAGTTTCTCTAAAGACTAATTGGAGTAAACCTTGGTCAATGTCTACCTGGTCTGTCAATGTTTGGTTGGTTTATAATTGGGTCAAATATTCTTATGTGAGGTTGAGGTGGACCCAAAATGGTCATGTGGGCATCAATTTGGAAAGAAGTATGGAAATAAACAAACAACTAGTAACCAAAGGGATTGAGAGCTAAGCACAAGTAGCCTAGGCCACTAGGGAAATAAAGATTGTGTTCATTCCAATTCTAATTACTTTTAATTCCTATCTTTAAATAAATGAAACAAGATGAATTTGAATTAAATAAAAGATGATTTTTTTCCCCTTTCAATATAATTAAATCCAACTTACTATGATTTAATTAAAGCAAAAAAAACAAGCTAACTAATTCTTTTTTTTTTCAAAAAATCTTTTAAATAAAATAAATGAATAAAGCTAATTAAACTTCTAAACTCTTTTTGTGTTTTTTAGTTTTTGAAGAATTAAATAAAATAAAATTTGTTAGACATAAACAAAGAAATTAATCTAAATAAAAATAAATCTACTTCTAAACTAAAATAAATCAAAAACAGGAAATAGTCAGATGTGGCTATTCCTCTATTGCAGGGTGTGGAATTAAATCTAATTTAAACATAGAATGTACTCTAAATTTATTATTCTGGAAATGTTATTTCTTCTAACAACTCCCACCTCATATTCATGGGAAGAAAGAAAGCTTCTCAGAAGTAATTTCTTCTTTACCCAAAACTTCCCCAACAAAATATAAAATAAAATGTACAATGTGTTTTGAAATGAATAAATTATGAAGAAGTGTAGGCACCAAACCTTCCTCTAACTTATTTCCCTTGCAGATCCATAAGGGATAGGTAGGGAAGAAGATATCAATGGAAGATTCATATACATAGAAATACAAGAAATAAGAAATTTTACCACTTAAAACAAATGTATTTCTTTTAATCTAATGAAAATAATCAACTGAAAGCTTTAAATAAATATAGATGCACCCCCAACCTGGTTATTATTGTGTTGTGATAGCTTCCCAAGTGTGATGATGAATTTATTGGTCTCCTCAGCTTCCTTTTCTTTTCCAAAGATGAATTCCAAATGATCCAAGGTATGTAATGTTGGTTGGTAGCAAGATGAAAAAATAAAATGTTGTATCTAACTAGTTGAAAGGATATCAAGAAAATATTGGAGTTGGTTAGTTACAAGAAAACTGGCCACAAATGCAGTAATGGGAAGAAAAGAAAATGTTTCGTGTTTTCTGTGTGATTCCTAGCAAGATTCTGGTAGCATAACAGTGCAAAAACAAATCTCAAATCTCTAACCCATCATATGGGTAAAATTCATGTTTTTATAAATTTTGGGGAAGAAGAAGTCTAAAAACATGTGCCATTCAAGAAATTCCAAATCATCAAGATAAAGGGGGAGTTAACCTTCTAAAGATAGTAAAATGAGAAGAAGAATCCAATAAAATCCAACAAGCCAAAAATCAAGCAAAATGGTCAATAAACGGATGAGAAAATCACTCAAAAATTTGAAACACGGGTTCCAAAACATATAGTTTGAACTCGCGGATAAAGTTGAAAGAACCATCAGTTTATGCAGTCTGCATAGAACCGCCGTAACAATTAGGCGGTTAGATAACTTAAGCCAAAAAAAAAGAAGAAAAGGGGTGAAAGTGGTTCATGAGGACATGACAAGCTAGAAAACTTAGAAATATGAAGAAGAAAAGGAATTCTTTCATCATTGGAGACTTGTTATACTTGTTAATGTAGCACCGTGCAATTTTGGGTGCGTATAACCACCTTAGTTTGTCCATTAAACTGAGGATGATAAGAAGAGCTATAAGCTAGCTGAGTACCCAAACATGAAAAAAAATTAGTCTAAAAGCTACTAGTAAATATAGGATATCAATCACTTACTATAATATTTGGTGTGCCATGTAGCTTCTTAACTATATCCATGAAGGTTGTTTCTACTACATTTGCGACAAATGGGTGTGACAAGGCACAAAATGGGCATATTTGGTGATTTTATCCACCACAACCATGATTAAATTTTTTCCTTACGATTTAGGCAATCTTGTGATGAATTCCATGAAAACCTCTTCCTATCTCTGGCTAGGAATAGATAGAGGGTGTAAAATCTCTAGGGACTTAATTATTTCACCCTTATTTTGCTAAAAAATCAGACATTCTACCACAAATTTTTGGACATCCCCTTTTATCCCTTCATAAAATAAATCTTGCTTGATTCGATGATAAGTCTTCAAAAATCCAAAATGCCTCTACTTGAGAATCATGGAGCTCAAATAGAACCCTATTTTTTAGGGGTTTCTTACATAGGTATAATCTATCCTCGTACTATAAAGCATCCCATTTCCATAGTTTTTTTATGACATGCTTAGATCGTGTTGGAGATTTTGAATGAGATTTTGTGTATTTGGGTCATCTCGCCATTCGAACCTTGCCTCCCCAACCCTATCTTCATGTATTATAGATATGGCATGCAATAATGCCTCAGCTGACTCATCCTTCTATGAAAGAGCATCAACAACTACATTCTCCTTCCCTTTCTTATAAATTATCTCAAAATAATACCCCAACATTTTTTAGACCCATTTTTGTTGTTCTTTAAATGATAAACGTTGCTCTAAGAATTATTTCAAACTATCATGATGTGTCGTTACTTTGAAGTGTCTGCCCATTAGATATGGTCTCCATTACTTTATTGTATGAAGTATGGCTCGCATTTCCTTCTCATAAATCAGTTTTTAAATATTATTTCCTTTAAATTGATAGCTATCAAAGGCAATGTGACAACCCTCTTGCATGAGTACTACCCCTATACCATACCTTGAGGCATCACATTTAACATTGAATGTTTTGGAAAAATATGGAGTAACTAGAATTGGAGTGGTGCACATGGCCTCCTTCAACTTCTTAACTACTTTGATACTTTACATAACCCCATAGACCACAACATTTTAGAAACATCTATTCCCAATGTTTGGATAATATATACATAAGATATAAAATAAAAATATGTTCCCCCATGGTATCCTTGTGTTTTGTATTGTTTAGTAAGAGTGTGATACATGCTGATATATCAATAGAGAAGGAGACCCGTGCCCCCAAAACACCCACATTTTGTAACCCATAATGGAGTAATAAAGTAGAGGATTCAATCATTCATTCCCCATGTAAACATATCTAAAATTGATAAAGTAAGTATATGATTGTGCCAAAAACTTGTATCCATGATGAGAAATATGATACTATAGAAAAATATGGTTTATTTTCCCCCAAGGAAAAAATGCATGATATGGTCAAGAATGTCCATACGGTCTTGACCCTTATGTATGGTTTTGACCTTGTGTGTTTTCTTCCCAACTTCTATGTTTGCAATTATTTTTGAGTCTTTTTTTCCATATTAAAATATGAGTCTAAACCTTTAATTCAACCTATAAGTGTTAGAATGTATTCCAATGATTTCCATATCTTTCGAGGTATATGTGATTAACCGTTTGAATTTGTAAATCAAAATAATTGACATGTGTCCATGCACTATATGCCTGAGAATTTTTTGGAGAGTGTAAAATGCTAAAGAGGTAGGCACCTTGGAGAACCAATACCTACCAAAGGAGGTTTCACATGGTGGTAACCATGGCAAGTAAAAATAAAAATAACCATAACCATAGAAACAAGATAAAAATAATGATAGAAATATGAACAATAGTAGTAACAACAACATAGATGTAAAAGAGCAAGGATATAGAAAAAAACAATAATTAAGTGACAAAGAATAAGTAAGATCGTGTAAAGAAGAGTCACATCATGGCATGGAGATGTAAGCATGGGACACTACCCATGGTGTCACAAGAAAATAAAGGCAATTCGGTTTGCATAAAAGATAAGGAATGTCACACAAGAAGGCATAGATCCAAAAACATTGGAAACCCATAGTGTCATAAGAGAAGAACTTGGCACTCATGCTGCATACAATGAAGTATATAGCTAGTAACATAAGTAACTAGAAAATATGTGTAGAGATTAGTAACATCAAAAAATGATACATGCAATAAGCATTAAGGGATCACATGAAGAAAGATATGTCAATGTTGCAAAAGATATATGTGTTAGTCCTGTTAGTTTTAAAAATAATATATACACAATGGAATCAAGTGTAATGATGAAGTATAAATGTTAACAAGGTTCTTCATATTATGAATTTGTTTTATGATGTTAGACGGATCTATATGAGCATTATAGTATACTTTGGAAGTCATAAACATATAAAAATGATAATAATGAAGAATATATAATAGTTTACACAAGGAACATGCATAAATACCATGATATATATGTAAATATGAACTAATTAGTAGTTAATATAGTAAATAATATTTAACCAATGGTTAACGTGAGTCATTATGAGTGAAAAGACATAACTCTTTCTTTTAAAGGCAATATAATCATGTAAAATGAGGGAGGGGGGGAGAATATCATGAAATTGAATGAGAAGAGTTAATATAATCATGACTATGAAAGAGATTATTTAATTCAGAAAGTGAGAGATGTGAATATAATTGATGTAAAACATATATTTATGAATTTAATTTAATTGTGATATATATATAGTTAGTTAGTTATTTTGTTTGTGTTGTGAACCATTGATGATTGTAAGTATTACGTTTACTCATGTTTAATAAAGGATAAATATTTATTTTAGAATAGATAACTACCCTTTTTAGTGATGTTAGCTCTACCTGGGATAAAACAAACTTATAAGACCCATAATTATGTCAGGTCTTATGCCAATAAGAGAGGAACTATAATGAAATATTAGCACTTGTATAATGGTTAGTGATACCCCCAAGAGAACAATGTAAGGAACCAATGTAGCTCCTATTATATTGTAATTATATGTTTGTCCTAGATAAAATTCATGATAAGTTATGAATGCATTTGTGTAAAAAGTAGAAAATATACACTATCAATCAAACCATAGTGACAAACAACATATGCAATGTAAAGTTCTAATAATGCAAGATGTGTGTAAAGGTCTTGGTTTTTGTATTATTGAAAATAAATGCTTGTTTTTTATATTATTTAAATATGGTTATGTATAGAGGGAGGGGTAGAAAAATAGTTAACTAATGATGGCCTCGGTGAGGAGGATTTGTGAGCCTCATTGAGGCAATGAATAATTATCATATGTCAGTGGTGAATAAGTAGTAATATGTGCCATAAGAACCATGGAAGGAAAGGAAGGAAGACCAGATACACAAGAGACAACATGTGATGGGGAAGGTTTATGGGGAGGAATCAAAGAGAAAGAGCCATAAGAGATTAGATGTATTTTATTTAATAAATTTTTAATTAAATATAATATTACATAGTCACTTATTATATGAATATTAAAATAAAGAAATGAAACAAACAAACTAAGATTAAAAGTATGAAATCCTAAGCAAGAGATAGAGAAAAGATGACTTAGCTGATATCCACGCAACCTGTAACTGATTTGAGAAAGGAGTGTTGAACCAGATTTTAAAAACGTCATATCTGACCTCTATAAATTTTGGAGCTCACAAACAAGTCTAGGCAGGGGCACCCACAATAGGATGGGGGTTCCTTGGTGATGATTATTAGATCTAGCTTCCTGTGACTACATAGATGCTCTACATATGGTTATTGTGGCATCGTAAGAGTGTCACAATTTTTCCTTGTTGATTCCTAATAGTATCTCTTAGATTATCAAAGGAACTTGTAACCTGTAAAAGAGAGATTCACTTATACAATCCCAAAATCCACATCAAACCTAAAATAGGAAAATACAGAATGAGGAGTCAGACTAACCTCAGCAGTTACCCTGAGAGTGAACTTATGACTGATTTTTGGGCTACATCTCAGACTCCTTGTAGTTCTTGTGTGTGTGTATGTGTGTAATAATGATGCCCTGTGTAAGTTACATTTGATAGTGGGATGTAGCTAGAATGTAGCAATGTAATAGAATGTGTGGATGGAAATAGAATGAACTTCCCCTTCCTATTCTATGTATGTAGAAGTATACATCACTTATCCCTTGAATGGATGCCTTAGAGTGCTTTAGGTTCCTTTTCAATGCAAGCTTAGATGATAATATTAATACTTAGTTTTGGTCCTTGATTTTAAACACATAATTATGTATTTTATATTATTCCCTTGTTTAAATTTCATAATTGAAAACTAGAAGGCCAACCCATAAGTTGAAAATATTAGAAGGCCAACCCATAAGTTGAAAATATTCCCAAAAGATAAAAGAGACCCTAAAAGAAGCGAGTAAAGGTGAGAAAGGGCCCAGGGGCACCCAGAGGGGACAATGACACCTAGACGCTTCTGTCCTCATTGGGCGTTGGTGTCTAAATCCTTGGAGGATAAATAAGTAAAGTTTTGAATAATATGTAGGGTGTGTAATACCAAATAAAACAAAAGAGACAAAGAAAAGATACCAAATACAGTCGTCAATTACTAGTTTTCATGCTTAGTGAATCAAGTAAATGCTTGTATGCTTTTAGGACCTAGGAATGTACCCAAGTGCATGATTTAGTGTCTAGATTTTCCCACACTTTATGTTGTTAAGTGAATAATCGATAAAGTAAAGTAGATAAGAGATGTGTACCTTGTGATCCTGTAGAGCGAGTGGTGAATAATGTGTCGAGTGGACAAGTGAAGCATGGAATGATTGCAAACAGTTGGTAAGCGTGGATTACTTTTGGCAAATTTTGATCGAATATGACCCTGTTTTTGATGAATTTACATTTATGCATTGTTTTGTGTTTTTGACGATGGGCGGAGAGAAAGATAAATGACCCTGGGGATGAAAAATATGCATTGTTTTGTGTTGCACCGTAGCTTGTTATTTCTTCTTGTAAGGATGGACCTGTAAAAGAAGAGAAAGAATTTAGTCAAAGTCCTGTATATGATAAATCAAAGAAAAATATGCATAAGTATGTAAAAGTATGTAAAGGTGTGTAAACGAAAGTGTGCACCTGATGTAAAGGACTGTAAAGGATATAAAAATGTCCTAAAGTGTAGTGAAGAGAAAGGTTTTTGGGAGAGCTCACAATGATAGCGAGTCTTTGGGAAATTTTCACACAAAGTGTGATTTTTTTGGGCGATCTCACGCCAATAGCGAGTTTTTGGGAGATCTCATGCTAATGAGCAAGTGTTGGGAAGAGAGATCTAGTGTTACCCTCCTTCCATGAATCTTCCAATAAGCACAACTACAATGTAGACACAAAATCATGCACATACTTCTATTTTACTATACCCCCAAGTATGTTATTATATGCATTGATCTTGAATAAGAAAAGTATTAACTCGTGACACACTTCCTAGTCCATCTTCTTACTTTGATTATTCTATTGTTTTTATCTCTCACATATGTCACTTCTGCATCCATTTATGGCTAGGTTATAAAGATCCCTATGTGTCAATATTCTCACATTCTTTACCCTTTTTTCTCAGGAAAACAATTCCCAGGTTTGCAAACTAGCACCCACTTGCTCCTGTCCAACCGGGGTCCTCCTATCCTCTTTATTCATTGTTCACATTTTTGACATTTGTGGTATTCCTTTTTGGTTTTCTTAATCCTATCCTGAGGTCCAAGTCATCATGTCATGTCACTAGTGTCAAAATTCAAATAAGATATCCCTATATAAACATAACATACATACCATTATAATGGTGGGAAATTCTAAAGGGAAATCTTATCTACATACTATCAAAGGGACTACATTTTGGGTTTATTACTCTGCATACACTGCATAGGAAGGGGAAGTTTCTAAATTCCATACCACACATTTGCATTATATCTAGCTATAGCCCACTATCTTGGCAATATCAGCGCAAGGGAAACCTAAGGACGTGATTTCACACAGAAGAAAATAGAACTAAATGGAGTCTGAGATGTACTGCAACGCTCGCTCATATGTTCACTATGTCGGGTGATGACCAGGGTTAGTTTGAATCCCCATTTTCATATTTCCTTTATCTTTCTTTTTTCAGGATTTGATGTATTTTGGGGGTTTTATAGGATATCATTTGTTTTACAACTTATAGGAAAAATATATGATCTTATCCCAGTGACCTACAAGAGACAAGAAATTCCGGTTAGTGGCATTGAAGCGACACAAAAGAAATTAGTTTCTAGACAATTTAACAGTCACCGAGTTCCCAAAAAAGGTATACAATGCCTAGGTTCTGTTGACCCAGTCTAGGCACCTTAGTCTCAACAATTCTGACAGATCTAAAATTTTCTATGCTCGGTTGTGGCATTTTTTCCTATTTCATCAATTTTCCATCTTAGTACATCTTTGGGATAAGTGAAAAAATTAGATAAGTGCCATATGTTTCTCATTTGCTTACACAACTGCATATTTAGATTTCTTAGAACTTGTATTCTATTGTACATCATCTGTAGTGACTCTATAATTAGATTTAATATTCAAATTTTATTAAATAATTTGGTAAATACCTCTCTTGGAAATCCTTTCCCTAGGATCCACAAAACCCTCATGACTAAAATAGATCTTCCTCTCCTAGGAAAGCTATGCATCATGATAGTTTCAATACTATCCTTGATGATGTTGTTGAGGCTGAAATTATTGATCTTTATCACAATGCTCTCTTTGATGAAAATGTTCAAAGAATGCTTGATGCTAATGAACACAAAAGTTCCTACTAGTTTCTCCCACTCTACTCTAAGCATTGTTTCTCTGGATCAAAAAATTTTTCTAGATGTACTCCTTATTCTTCCATAGTTACCAAGGACTACTCCACTTCTTCTATATTTGATATAGCACTTGATGATGCTCTTATATATTATATGTTTGGTCTTGATTGTGCTACTGTAGATAAACATAATGTAATTTCCAATGATGAAAATGTACATGTGCATGATGATGTTTCTCATACTAGTTAGAATGAATGTAAAGTTGAATCTCATGTTTCTGCTACTTCTGAAATTATTACAACTACTTGTTACGATGTAATGATATATCATCTCATCTCTGTATATTATTCTCCTACTTCTCTATATGTTGATGACTTCGCTTGATGAAATACTTGCATGTGAAACTTTGTCTGATACTGATTGATTATACTTCTAAACATGAACATGTTAGTGAGGATGTTACTTCTCTTAAGACTACTTAAATGTGAATTTTCCACTCCACTTTCTTCTACTTCTGAGGTTGTTTCTAATGGCATTCATGATGATTCTACCACTCCTACTAGTTCACCTCTCATGGTTTCTTCTACTGCTCACATTTCTGTTGATATCTCATGTCCTTCTCCTCCTCTTTCCTCTTCTTCTTCTCTAGATGATATTCATGTTGCTTATTTTATTCCTCCTAGTATACCTCCTATTATTTATTCTACATCTACATCTAGTGTTCCCATAGCATCTTCATCTTCCACTTCTTCTTCTCATGTTCCCATGATCACTCATAATGGAAAATTCAACCTCTCAATGTGCCTCTCACATTAGTCTATGATTCCTTCACATGATATTTTATCACTCATGCATGTTGTTGGCCAGTTGCAATCTCAAGTTCAATCTCTCACTCTTGAAATAAAAGCCTACTATGATTCTATTGATAATAACTCTATTCATGGTGAAATCATATTCCAAATAAAATTCACAATTCAACGATTTCCTAAGGATTTTATCATGCCTACATTTTCATGTTTCAATGGCACTAGCAATCCATACTTGCATCTTAAGCATTATCATTTTAGCTATGGATTCCTATTCAAATGATCAATTATTACTAAAATCTTTTCATCATAGTCTTGTTGATGATGTTCTTCAATGGTACACTCATTTTCCTTTTTGATCTATTAGTACATATTGTGAAATGGAAGATACTTTTCTTAGACACTTTATGCTTAACAATGGTCCTAGAGTTACACATGATCGCTTACCTAGCTTGCATCAGGGAAAGAAAGAACCTATTTTAGATTACATTTTATGCTTCAATTCTTGCATGCATTAGTTAGTATTTCAGCCTATTGATCTAGAAAATAATTTATTTATTTTCATGGCTTGATTCCTGCATTAAAAGAAAGATTACAATATGATACATGTGAATCATTTACACTTTTATGTTATAAGTTCATTGATCTAGAACAAGATTTAATTATTACACATGTTATAGATCCTCCTTCTATTTCTTCTTCTACTACATCATCTACTTCTTCACTCTCTTTCATCTATCAAGACATCCTCTAAGGTCTCCATCTCCTCCACCTTGTAAGCATGTTCCATCCCCTCCACCACATAAGCATCCTCCATCTCCACCACCACATCACTCTCCACCTAAGTCTTCTACATCTCCTACTTGGGAGACATTGCATTTCTCACATGTTGTTAAGCCTCATGATGTCTTGTGTGATTTGCTTGATAAGCACTTAATTCACTTTCCTTCTAATCAACATCATCCTCCTCATCGCTTGAATCTCTAGCATGATCATCCTTATTGTAATTTCCACCACATCAATGGCCATCATGACAATGACTGTTATGCCCTTCATGAAAAGTTACAAAAATTAGAAGACAAGGGTGTCATTGCCTTTGGATCTCACTCTCATGAGTGGTATCTTTCTCCAATTCCACATAAGCATGCTTCTACTTCAGTTCACTTGTCTCCTCCACCCACTTCTAAGGTTGTCATTCGTTCATCTCCTAAGATCATTATTCATCCACTCCTCCACCTCGCGCATCCATCGCCACATCATCTCATCCACCTCACAATGTTATTACTTCACATTAGCTTCCTAAGCCATTGGTATTTGTGCTTCCTACCACTACATCTCCCATCATTGGCACCATTTCATCTGAACATTCAGTTTGGCTCTTACACTCATGCTGCTACCACTTCACATGCTTCCACTACTCCTCGCATGGGCCTCTGCATCTTTGGTAGGTGATTTTTCTCACCTCATTACCCAATGACGCACTTGTGTTTTATGGTTCTTACATGACTATTTGAGGGATTGTTACAATAAGAACCTCACTCAATCTTCACACTCTACACTTCATTGATATATCTATCTAGCATATATTATCAAACCATTTCCTGATGACACACTCTTGTTCTATGGTTCATTCTTGATTTCCGAGGGGTCTTATATAAATGAACCTCATCTTTTCTACACATACATTGGGGGGCAATCATTCTTCTTCCCCCCTCTTCATCATACTTACATGATTACATACATCATTAGTATTACTCACCTACATCTAGTAATCAATCCATTATCTCACATTCATTTTATTACCATCACATATATCTATTACTATTTATCACATACTATCTATCTTCATTCATACATCAATCAAATTTTCAAATCATTACCTAATCTATTTCCTAATGTAATCACACATCATCATTTTTAATATAAAATGTATGTAAAAAATCACAAATATACATATGAACAACAATCATCGCATCACATATCAATGAAACATCAACACAACACAATAATGTCAATCATCCATATATATATATATATATATATATATATATCATAAAAAATCATAGTTACAAAAATACAATCACTGGGGGGCAAGCCCCCATGCATCACTACATATATATGTCATACATCATCATCACTATCACTATATACAACTGTGGGATCTCTAGAACTAGATGCTTCACCACTCAATCTACGTCATTGGTCATGGCCCTTATATCTCTCCACCTGTCTATGTAATATAGCAACATCGAACTGAATGCTCTATCAAATCACTCTGTAACTCTACATACTTCATGAACATATCCTAAGCTAGGGATCTCCTAACCTCCCTAGTCATTGAGTCTCCTCCCATGCCTCATCATGCTCACTCAATAATACGGTATACATGTAGCTACCGCTTATCACCACTGGCTCAAAAAATGGGAATGCTCACCGTAATAACATCTACTCACTCCAACATCCCACCTCCCATGTACCACATCTGGGGGTACATTCTATGCGTCAATGTGTGGATCAATGAATCCATGATCAAGGACCAATAAGCATCACCTGCAACCATATCCAATACCACATTCGTTATAACACATGTTTACAAACATATAACTAAGTGAACAATCAATAACAAATAACAAACAATACTTACACTCCACTAGTGTTGTTATTATGCCATCACCATCAGGGGTAGGTTCCTGCCCCTCTTCTCCTCCAACTGAGTGGTTCACCCACCACATCTACAACAACTGGAAATAATAGACACCCATCGATGTGATGACCCACAATCGCTATAGGCATGAGTGCATCCTAACATCATCCACCTGTATTGGCCCTATGTTCACATCTACTCATCTGGGCCAAGGTGGCACTAATTGTGCTCCTGTGGACCCTGGCCTCGCTCCTAGGCCACTTCAATGCTCTAGTGGCTCTACACCCATACATATGGCTCTGAGGGCACATCCTGATCCATACCAAACTTTTGATACACTTTCTCTTCTTGAAACAACTTAGCTACCCTTGGGAACTGATCCTCCAACCACATCGTACATCAAATACATCCATATCCTCTGGCCATCACCTTAGTCTCAATACGGCATCCATATGATGGCCCCTAGGCCCATGTGATCAAGCATATAGATCTATAAGTATTGGTGTCCAGCATCTTGTTCCGAGTACCTACCCATCTCACAGTAAATATATCAATCCTCTCCCACTCCACACGTGGCCCACCAAGTGGCCTCAATATAGCAATATGCTCATAGGCCCATACATGTATTAATGTGTTGGCTCCAAGCCCACCACCATGGTCCTCCTATGTAAACCTGTATAGGTCCCTTATACAAATGTCACCAATACACATCATGCCCATGCAAACCTCGTCTCATGCTCCTCTATACCCTAACAAATTTCATGCATCTTATATAAGATGCCCACTCCACCACCCTCCACTACCACTAATGAAGTAATCAAAATGCAATGAACTTCCATGCAATCATGGAACACCTAATCTCAGTATGGCATCTAGGATAATATGGGTCTCTGCCTATACCCATGTGCCTGTAAAGTACCATCTAGTTGTCCCTCATCTGCCTCTGAAAATCCACTACAGCCATCACCTGTACTCTCTCACCCACAACTGGTAATCACAATATATGCAATATACATCCTCTAGGGTCACAATCATCTCCCCATTAGGTAACCAAAACATACAAGTATTTGCACACCACCTCTTACACAATGCAGTAATCATCGACATATTATGGGGTACCTCCCCCAATAAAATTATGTGCAAAAGGCCGACACGGTCACACATGTCCAACTCATGCATTAGATATGCCCAAAGTTCACAACCACTTCTACACTCTCAAACCTATTCAATCTCGCTAACCTAATCTGTGCAACATCCTTACAAGCTCAGAGCTTTGATTTTGAACTCAAACAAGGTATCTAAATGAAATTATTATTCACTTTTGACTCATTACTATATATAAAACTTCTCACATTTGTAACATTTACTAAAGTTACCATTTATGCTTAGTTCTTCCAACTACTATGCGACAAATGGTTTCACTCATATCGTAGAACTCCGCTACTCCATTTTCCTCCTCTGTTTGTGCCATTAATTTCAAAATTTCTCCTACCACCATACTGATACACATTCCACTATGCTATAGTAAAATTTGGCACATTTACAACTTGAAATTATTGCAATATTGTGATACTATACTATACTCCATTGTTGCTTACTATTACACCATTTCACTCCTAATTTTGGCTCATTGCTCATGTTATGTTCAACCCCTCCCCCTTTCACCGAAAAGGGGGAACATATAATCGGGATATCACCCTATGATCCCTCTATAATCTACTATATGATCACTTGACATACTCTTAATACATCATTATCAAAAAAATTATTGCACACCCGTTAACCAACATGTGAACAAATAAATCTATTCAAATGGTTTCTATTTATTTCCCCTAATGACCTAACTTTGGGGGCAAAAAGTGAAAAATATCTACATGAGTAATCTATCGCATGCATTCAATCTCAAGGTAATAATTCATATTATTCAAATCAAATCAATTGATTGGTACAACATTGCGTTTCACTTCACTATCTCTCTCAGATGACCTAACTTGGAAACTAAATTACTTCATTATATTTCCTGAGATGGCCTAACATGGGAATCACTTTACATTTTTTATCGCTTCTATATGACCTAACATGGATTTTTTCTATCATTATATAAATCATGCATCACCCAAGGGAGTGGGGGGTAATGAGACGTCATTACCTTTGCTATACTACTCTCTATATGGGTTATTCAATCATGGATTGAAATGAACTGACATATAACAAAATTGTACTCTTTATCTATTTATGCAGATGTTGGACTCTTTTGAGGATGTAGTCATGGTTGGAGAGTAAAACTAGACCTCTCTCCCTAACACTCTTCCTCTGGTGAGAAGGATTCCCAAATCCTACTTGGATAAAATTTTATAAAATTAAGTTCAGAATTGATCACTCCCTACCCCTTAAAATATCGATTGACAACGAATTCAAAAAATATCCAAATTCACCAAATTAAATTCATCAATTTTTTCCAAAGTAATCTCAATATAGATAGGTTCATTTGTCTATATTAATCACCACATGAATCAAAACATTGATCCATAGCTTCTCCACGCTATATGTTTTTATATTCTACATGTACTTATGCAACAGGGCTTCTACATGGATTTCTTAGAGGTATGTTCCTTAATTCCTTTACACTAGTTGAATTTCATTCAAATATCATAAAGAGGGGGTGGGAGATGTAGAAAAAAAAATCATGCAAATATTACTATATCTACTATACTTCTAAGTATGTTGTTAGATACATGGATCTTGAGTAATAACATTATTCATTGGTGACACAATCCCTAATCCATTTGCTTAATTTTGTTGTTTCTATTGTTCTGTATCTCTGTCACATCTGTCACTTCTGTAACTTTTTTATAGTCGGGTCACAAGGATCCTTGTCAGTGTCAATATTCTCACATTTGTTAGTTAGTTATTTCAAGACACTAACATCCAGGTCTATACATTAGCACTCAGGCGCTCCTATCCACCCTAGGTCGCTCCTGCCCTCTTTATTCTTGTTCACATTTTTAACATTTGTGGTCATGACATTTTCAGTTTTCTTACTCATATCCCAAGGTTCCTAGTCGATATGTCATGTCACTAGTATCAAAATTCAAGCAAGAGATCCCTATATATACAAAAAATACATAGAATAATAAGGGAATACGCAATTCTAAAGGGTAAGCAATAGCTACATACTATCAAAGGGACTGTATTTTTTGGGCTTATTTACTCTACATACACTACATAAAAAGAGGAAATTCTATGAATTCCATCTCACACATTTGTATTCTATCTAGCTATATCCTATTGTCTTGGCATCATTGGTGTTAGGGAAACCTAAGGACATGTTTTCACACATAAGCACATAGAACTACATGGAGTCTGAGATGTAGTGTAGTGCTCAGTTGTAATTTCACTTTGTTGGGTAACCGCCGAGGTCAGTATGACTCCCCATTTACATCTTTTTTTTAGGATTTGATGTAGTTTGTGGGTTTTATAGGATATTATTTATTTTATAGGTTATCAGTGAATTCGGGTGATCATCCTACAACATATAGGTGACCACGACGAAGGATAACGAAACCCTTGTGACATAGGAAAAATCAGGTTCTGACTCTATGCACAATCACCTTGCCTACAAAAGGTCTTTGGCACCTAGGGCACCCTCACCCCAACACAGCACCCGTGTCTGGAGCAGTCTAAAATCTCCAAAATTTATATCGAGAAATCTTGCACTCTTCCTAGCTTGTTCATCAGTCGCTCCAGTTCATAAATACTAAGGGATAAATGAAAATAAAATAAGTTCCTTATCTTTCTCATTTGCTTACAGAGTTACATCTTTAAAGTGCTTAACATTTGTATTCTGTTGTATATCATTGTAGTGACTCTGAAATTATATTTAATAATTCAGATTTTATTAAATAAATGCCTATGTTGACAATTTTGTGTGATAGATGGTGCACAAATACATGTACATTCTGGTTTCCTACTAGTGAGATGACAGTGACCTTGGAGGATGTATATAGGATATTACGGTTTCCTATTATGGGAGAGAGAGTACATGTAATGAGTACAGTTGATGCCCAGAGGCATGTGAGGGCAATGAGGCAGTATTTTACAGGGACACGACTACAAACAAAGACTCATATAAGCTTAGATGTGATATTGAGATCCAATGTTTGGTGATTACATAAGTTTATTGTAGTGATTCTAGTGTCGTCAGTGGCAGTCGAGGGTGGCAGAGTTGGGATGTTGTATAAGATGCATGATATTTGTCGCGGTACAAAGGAACATGGTACTAGGTATGCATGGGATGGTATGTATTGGCCCACTTATATAAAGTTACTTAGGAGGATCATGGGGGTGGACTAGGAGCCACGACTCTACTGTACATGTGGGAATATGAGCATATAATGATATTTAGGCCACTTAATGGGTCACGGGATGATTGGGGTTGACCCAGGATATTTGTGGTGAGGTGGGTAGGCACCCGTCATAAGAAGATGGATACGACCACCTATAGGTCGATGCTAGATCAGATGGGTCCTAGGGCCATTCTATGGAGAATATATAGAGACTATGGTGGTTGGGGAGAAGATGGTGTGGAGCTGCGGTGCATTCGGCACACCATGTGTGTTGTTGACAAAAAATTGACCAACAACTAAATCAACCCTTTTACCTATCATAAAGGTTAAGACAAAATCAAACCAACTTTAATCGTATGAGGGACTTAAAAAATATTCTAAGTGTAGGGTAGTTTATATCTTAAATCGTTTATAAAAAAACAAACCTGAGATTATGGGAATATCATTTAATTCATTCAGAAAACGAGAGAATACACAAACAAGAAAGATAAGAATGTGAGACCAAACAAGACTAAAAAAGACCACTTTTCTCCTTACATCCCATTTTGCATGAGAAATATTCTGAAAAATCCCTACTATGATCATATAATTTATTGTTTAATTACCTTTATCTAACAGAGTGAAACCTATAGAGAAGGTAACCTCTTGAAAAGGTAAAAGCCTTGAATAACACATTTTAACTCCTTTGATCAATAAATTGAAATATTTAAGGTCTTAAATATTATAAATTATACAATGAACCCAAGAAAAGTGATTGCTCTTAATTTTAATCCATAATAGAATACCCAAAATGGTTGTATGATCTAAAAAATAACAAACTGCAAACCCAAAGATATGTACATATTCACATAAACTTCAGAAATAAAAAATTGTAAGCATGATGACAAGAAAACCAATTTTGCATTTATGGAAAATCAATACAAAATTGCTGAAACAACATCTTTACAAGTTATGATCAAAATCTAAGCCAAAAAATCATGATTCACATATGCCTCGAGATCTGAAATGAAGAATCTTTCAAGCTTGTTGTGGATATACATAAATTCTGTAATCGGCTAGATAAGAATGCAATATAAAATCAGATAATTAGAATAATAAAATTTAAATTGAATATACTTGTGCATTTAAAAATCATTCTCAAAACCTCAAAAACAATGTCATTAAACACCTGAAAGATCACTTTCTTCAAAAATTATTTACGCTGAATATATTTTAGAATGGAAACAATTACATAAACTGCAATGCCAGATTTCTTTCTCTTTTCATCATCTTCTTCAAGTCCGTTTATAGCTTCCTCATGAGCCCATTCAGTTTCAACCGAATATAATGACAATTTAAATAAAATTATATTACTTTTGTTTTGAAAGTGATTTTTAAAGCATAAGTCTTATAAATGGACTTGTGAAATAATATAATGAAATAAGACATTTAAATCAGTTCAGGATGTCATAAAAAAGGAGGGTCCCACTAGACATCAAATGCACTATTAACTAATCACAAACCATTAAGCATTCATCATTAAATTCAATTATACATGTCATCTCCAAAATGTAAATAATTGTAATGTCATCCATCATATGCATAAGTGCCATATATATCGACTTAAAAATTTCTGCCCATCACATCTCAAAAAAAAAAACCAACCACATGAAGGTGAAGATAAAACCCCAAAAAATGTACAACTTTAAAAATTTACAAAATGCATGTGTGGACATAGTTTAGGATGACTTAAATTTGATGTCCATATGGTCGTCATTCTACACTTTTTTTGGTCTATGGTAACGGTCATTTTCCTTTCAAATTTAACATAGTCGAAATTTCCTATGTATTTCCAGAATGCTGGTTTATGCACATTTTGGGAAATTTTCCAAATCAAAATGCCAAATATTGGAGACTTTTGTGCCTAAAAAGAGGACTGAAACGAACTCAAAATGTAGTCAAAATATAGAAAATGTATCAAGAGTTATATCCAATCACTTCTAAAGGAAACCATTATACTCAATTTTTTTTTTGCATGCATTATTCCTTATCTTTCTTAACCAAGTCATCCACATTATTCATTCATGATCATCAAACTCTCATGTTTGCAAGGCCCATATGTCTCATGAAACAAATAACGTGTTCCCATAATGTACTGACTTCAACCAGGTTTGGTATGATCATTCGAAAACAATGCAAAACCTTTGACATTTAAGTCTACCAACACCCAAAAAAATTCCAATGCCACAACACTATAGTTCATTATGAAACTTTGATCTTCAAACAAATTGAAATGCCATGATGAGATCAAATAATGTAACTATTTCAAAAAAAATGCACTTCTCAATTAAACCATAATGCATCCCAACACTTCGCTTATTAACCAAAACATTATACTTCCAATATTTATCAATATGACCATTATCATTTTGAGAAGGGAAAAATCAAATGAACAACGATGTAGACATGAAAGCCAAGGAAAGAAATCACAAACTGAAAAATTAATCTCCATTTCGCATACGTTAGGCAACAAGACATATTAATCAAGTTTATCTCAAAATTACTCATGATACCCAGAATTTTAAGAATCCCATGAAACCACTTATTCAAAAATAATAATAATGCAATTATCACCTAGTGCCCCCCTCTAATCATGAGGAAAAAGAGTTTTTTCATGAGAGGAATTGATTTTTGAATAAAAAGGGGCTATCAAAATTTTGGCAATAAAAATGTGGTTAGAGGATCGCTTCCTAGGGGTGACAGAGTTATTCCAGGGTGAGCAAGTAGCTAGATAGTTTGGCATGGCCCAGGATGTTCCCCTAGAGCCATATATATGGTTGAGATCTACTAGAGCAGTGAGATGAGGAGTGAGGTCAGTCCCAACAAGAGCATAACTAGTGCATCTTAGTCTAGTTGAGGCAGAGGTGAATATAGAGCCTATACATGTTGACGATGAAGGGTGCACCCAGGACTACAGGGATTGGTGGGTGACACATTGATGGGTGCTACTATTTCCATTAGTGGTGGATGCATTCGGTGGACTGGTAGTTGGAGGAGTAGAGGGGCAAGCACCTACCCCTGATGTAGATGGTGTATCAGTGACATGAGCCAAACGAAGTATTGTTTATTTCTATTTGTTAGTTATTTTTTGGTCATTAGATATGGTGAAGGTGTGTAGTGACTAATGGTAGTTTTTTGTGAATACAGGTGATGCATATTGGTCATTGATTGTAGACTCATTAATATGCACATGTTGATGTGGAATGTTCCTCTAGATGTGCTCATGGGAGGTGGTATGTTGGAGAGAGTCGATGTGATTGTGGGTGAGAATATCCCATTTATTTGAGCTAGTGGCTATAGTAACATCCACATGTATCATGTTATTGAAGCAAGTGTGATGATGCTCGTGAAGAGGCTAAGCAAGCTAGATAGGCCGTAGGAGGATGAGCCCTAGTTCAGGATGTGTTTGTTAAATATGTTGAGATACATGGCTCGATTTGCAGAACAGAGCGGTTGAGATTGTTATATTACGACAGTCAATTAGATGGATGTAGAAGCTGAGATCAACGGTGTAGAGTGAGTAGTGCAAAGCCTCTAGGTTTAGAGCTCCCGTGATTATAAATAGTGATAATGATGAGGATGTATGATGCATTGTATATGATATAGTCGATGCATGGGGGCTTTGGCCCCTAGCGGATTATACTTTGTAACTCATGATTTTGGAGGATGTAAATACATACATATATACATACATACATGTGTGTATATATATTGACTTGTGTTGATGAGGCATATGTGATTGATTGATTTGCATTGGTATACTGATGTGATGATGATGAAATTTTTGTGGTATTTGGTTTGATAGATTTTATATTCATTGTTGAGATGACTAATGTAATGGATATTGTTGAGTGTGGATAATGCATAATGATGTGGTAAGAATTAAATGAGTAATGGACTAGGTAGGAATTATATGTGTTTTTATTTGAATGAGAATGAAGAGCAGTAGTATGTGATAAATAGAAATAGTATGCATGCAATATAAGATATGGTAGGTAAAATACAAAGTGGTAATATGATGTAATGTGTAAGATAATATACAGAGTAGTAAACTAATGATGTGGTGATAATGGAATAGTGATTGAGATGTGAAAATAATGAGTCGCATAATTGTGTGTGATGAGGAATGTAAAGGGGGGAGAAGAGTGATTGTCCCCCCAGTGTGAGAATGAAGCTCATTTATAAATGCCCCCCTCAATAACCAATAATGAACCATAGAACAAGACTGTGTCATCAGGAAATAGGTTTGTCACATATAAAGAGATGTTATGAAAACATATGACATGAAGCACATAGTGAATGAGTTTTGGAAAGATAGGTTCATTGATGTAGTATTCTCTCAATATTCAAGTGTGAATCATAACACAAGATTGCATCATAGGGTAATGAAACAGAAAGTGGATGTCATATACCAAATATTAAGAGGCATGCAAGTCGTAGGATGCATCATGTGAAGCAGTGATAATGGAGTGACAATAGGTGCCAACTTGGATGCTAGGTGGAATAGGAACCAAGTAGTATAAGGTCTAGTGGGAGGAAGTATGCAAAAGCAAGGGGCTTAGGAAGCCAATGGGGAACTATATCAATTTGTGAAGAATCGAGAGGATGCAACCATATGTTGGTTAGATGGAGGACATGCATGGATGATGACCTTAGGAAGTGGGAGTAGTGAATACCTTAGATGTAGGTGAAGGAGATAATTGAATAGTGGTGGAAGCACACTTATGCAGAATAGGAGAAAGAGCGCGCTCATGAGAGTGCAAGAGCTGCAGGACAATGAACACATTTTTTTCTTCTAATTGTTATAATTTTTCATGGAGAGTATAATAGTCATTATCATGATGGCCATTAATGTAGTGGAAATTACATAAAGGATGGTCACATTGATGTTGTTAGTGGTGAGGTGGATGATGTTGAGTAGAAGGTAAACAGATAAGTTGTTTCTCAAGTACTGTGTGCACAGAACATCCTGTAGTTTTGAATTGTGTGAGATTTGAAATTTTTCATGATTGGGAGATGAAGAAGACTTAGGTGGTTTATGACATGCGGTTGATGGGAAGGAAGACGCTTGCACAGAGGTAGAGATGGAGACCATGGAGGGAGCTCTTAATGGATGGAAGAGGAGAAGAAGTAGTAGCTGATGAAGTAGTAGAAGAAGTCGAAGGGGGTCATATAACATGTGCATACAATTAAATCTTGTTCTAAATCAATAACTTTAATAACATAAGAAAGTAAAAAATTCACATGTATTATATAATAGTTTTTCTTTCAATGCAGGAATCAAGCTACGAAAAAATATAAATTGACTTTTCTAAATCAATGGGCTAAAATAATAACTGATGCATGCAAGAATTTAAGCATAAAATGTAATCTACATTTGGTTCTTTCATTCCTTGGTACAACAGAAGGTAAGCATTCATATGTGACTTTAGGACAATTGTTAGCAATAAATTTTCTAATAAAAGCATCCTATATATCATAATAAGTACTAATGGATCCATAAGGAAAATGAGTGTACCATTGGAGAGCATGATCCACAAGGTTATGATGAAATGATTTGAGTAACAAACAATCATTAGAATAAGTATACATGGTTGAATGATAATGCTTGAGATGTAAATAAGGATTGTCAGTGCCATCAAAACATGAGAAGTTAGGCATGATGAAGTCCTTTGGGAAAGCTATAATTGTGAATCTTTTTAGGAATAGGATTGCCATGCAGATAATTATTGTCAATGGAAGCATAATAGGCTTTAATTTTAAGGGTGAGTATATGAAATTGAGATTGCAAAGTGCGTAACAACATGTATGAGGGATAGAATATCATGTGAAGGAATGGTTAGTGAAGTGAGAGGCATATTTAGAGGTTGTATCTTGTCGTGGTGGGTGATCATGGGAATGCAAGAAGGAGGAGAATATTTGGAAGGAGGAGAAGGAGGTAGAGGGGGAGAGATAGGAATATGGAGGATTTATGTGATTGCAATAGATGTAGGCTCATTAGACACAATAACAGGTGTACTAGTGGTAGGAGGTAGAATCATCATGAGAAAAAAACTTCAGAAATAGAAGAAAGAGGAGAAATAAATTAACATTTCAACCAGTCTTAAGAGAAGTAACATCATCACCAACATTTTCATGATCAGAAATCATAATCGGCATAACTATCAGTCATATTTTCACAAACAATTAATTTCATCAATACTATCATTAGCATATAAAGAAGTGGTAGGATTACTAATATCAAATTTATCATTGCAATCGTTTGAAGCATATCTTCAGAAGTAGGAAGAGTAGGAAATATATCTTTATATTTATCTTAAATACTAATATAAATGCAATATCATGTAAATTTACATTTTCAAAAAATAAAAGTAACATTGAGTGGTATTCATATTGTCACAAGCAAGAACATGATCAAGCAAAGAATCTACAATTAGTATTATCACGTGTTACAAGAGGATTAGAAGAATGTAAAAAAACATGTGTGATTACAGAAGATGAGGGAGAACATGAAGAAAAATATTTTCTCAGGGGAGACTATGTAAATGTTGGGGGTATCAAGGCTCAATAGGAAGGGTGTTTTGGAAAGAAATAAGTTTTTGGAGGAGTGGTAGTATCACATCTGAGGATTGTGGTAGAGGTCTTGGAAATTAAGGTTTCTACAACAAGAATTGTCAAAAATAGGGTTGCATGCTAAGTATCTACCATATTATGCTTAGGGAGAAGATGACATCTATTGCTAGTCATGAGGATTTATTGGATCCTAGAGATAAGAAGTTCGAAGGAGAGAGAGTTCAACAAATTATTTAAGTTAAATTTGAATAAAATATAATATTGGAGAGTAACTATTGAAATAAATGATGTACACATTATAAAATCACATTAATGACACAATGTTAAGCACTCAAGCATTTACAATTATGATGCCCTAAGAAAGAGAGGAGATAATAAGATGACTTAGCTGAATCCCATGTGCAATCTAGAACTGATTTAGGTAATGTAGAAGCAATGAACAAGGATTGAAAAACAATGTCGTAACTTAATCATCTGTACAAATTATTGGGAACTCACGGAATAATGATGGATACATGGGCGCCCATAGTGGAGGACAGGGAATGCCTGGGGTACTGGTAATTGGATTCATGGGTGTTTGTGACTGTGTATAAGCTTTAGAATCTGGTTTTTTCTATAGTGTCACAAGAGTGTTTGCTAATTACTTCCTGTATTGATTGCTTGATGTTCACTACTATGATTTCCGAAGTTTCTTATAACCTACAAAAGAGACCCTAGCTACCTACATAATCCCACAAACCGCATAAAACCTGGAAAGGAAAATATGCAATATGGGGAGTTCATATTGACCCTGTCAGTCTCTCTGATGAAGTGAACTTACAACCGAACACTACTATTACTATATCTTAGACTCCGTGTAGTTCTTTGCACTTGTGTGTAGAATAATTGTCCTCCCTAGGATGCCCTTGTGCCAATGTTGTAATTGATAACATGGGGTTGTAGCTAGAATGTAGCAGATGCATAACATTTTTGGTATGGAAATATAATATACTTTCCCTTCCTATGCAGTGTATGCAGCCCAAAAATGCAACCCTTTTTACTAGAATGGAGTGCTAGATGGATGCCTTGGATGTGTTTTAGGTTCCTTTTGAATTGTCAACATTAGGTAATGATATTAATGCTGTAGTATCTATGGATCTCTTCATTTTGAAAACATAACTATGTACACTATATTATTCACCTTTGGCTGATTTTAAACACGATTGACAAGTGATTAGGACAACCCATAAGGCCGACCACAATATGCCCAAAAGATGTAAAAAAGAGACAAAAAGGACATAAGCACCCAGAAGGTGATAGGAGCACCTAAGCGCTAGTGTCTAGAGGTGGACACACGCACTTGGGTGCTTCTATCCTGATAAATGATGACTAATGTTTGAAAAGACATAGAAAATATAAATCCCTAGTGACCTGAGTTTTGAACTAGGTACAAAAATGGGAGGGTGTGAGAAAGCAAATAGAAAAAAAACATATAAAGAAAAGAGGCCAAAGGATAGTTGTTATCAGTGAATACTTTTATTGCTTAGGATCCATGCATGTAAATGTTAGCATGATTTGACGACCTAGTAAAATGTACCCAAGTGCGTGATTTTATGTCTACACATTCTGACTGAAAATGTATGAACAACTCTTGGAACTTCATCTTAATGGTTCCTGATTAACTAAAAATGGACTAACTAAGTAGTAAAGGGATAGTTAATCTAAGCTATGAACAACTGTAATAAAGTAAGTAAATGCAGTAAATAAGACTGTAAATGAGATAAATAACTATGTAAAAGGAAATGCTAACCCTAATGCACAAGAGGGAAGAGGAAAGAACTCAGCTAAATAAAAGATGCCTATCAAAGAGTGTCACAAAGGTGACTAGAAAAATTAGGAGCATGAATGACTGTGCAAAAGTCCCAAAAAGGATGGATCTGGAGGATCTAGTTGTTATGTTTGTGGAGCCTATTTTTCATGTTAGAGTGTGGTACACCTTCTATGTGTTACACTCGGGTATTTTTACGGCAGTCCCACTTGCCGATGAGCGGGTCAGGGGGGTGCAAATTTTCATGGGTGGTTTATTAACCCATGGGTAATGGGTAACCGTTATGGGTTGTTTTTAGGCCCATGGTTTTTCGGTACCCATTGTTTTGATACCCACGGTTTTTGCCCATGGTTTTGATACCCACAGTTTTTGCCCATGGTTTTGATACCCACGGTTTTGTATCAAACTACTCAAGGAATTGTCTATTTATATGGTCTTATGCATATGATACATAGACAAGCAAATGTATTGCAGATGTGTTTTGAATTCATGTGTGAATTCTGTAGAGTTTGTTGAGCATAGCTCCAAACGGATCTAGGTATTGTATTGAGAGAGTGGAGGCTTGTAATAAAATTTGAGCAAGTGATTCTTGGTGGACGTAGCCCAAATTGGGTGAACCACGTTAATTCTTGTCTCTTTGTGTTGTGTTATTTATTCTGCACTTTTATTTGAGATCTGTAATATTTTCTGCACATTAGTTTCTACTGTTGCAATTCTGTAAGGGATTATTCTGCATATTTTATCTCTTATTTCCTAACAATTGGTATCAAAGCCTGGTTTTGTTTGCTGAAGTGTTGAATCGAAGGGAAATTTTTATCTTGAGTGGGAGCTATGGTAGATGATGGAAGATCTAGGGTTGATAAATTCAACGGGCAAAATTTTAGTCTTTGGAAGATGCAGATGGAAGATTACCTTTATCAAAAGGATCTTTATACTCCGCTGTCTGAGAAGGTGAACAAACCCTCAAGTATGACAGATGTGGAATGGGATTTGTTGGATCGGAAGGCACTTGGAATGATCTGGCTGTGTCTTGCATCTTCAGTATTATTTAATGTTTCAAAGGAAACGAGTAAAAAAGAACTGATGGATGCATTAGGGAAGTTGTATGAAAAACCCTTTGCCTCTAATAAGATATTTTTAATGAAAAAGTTGTTTAATATGAAGATGTCTGAGAATAGTTCAGTAGCAGATCATTTAAATGATTTCAATACGGTTGTGAATATGCTAGCTTCAGTTACAATAGAATTTGATGAAGATGTTAGGGCTTTATTAATTCTGTGCTCTTTACCTGAAATTTGGAATAGCCTAGTAATGGGAGTAAGCAACTCGGTTCTAGCTAACTCAAAGTTGAAGTTTGAGGATGTTGTAGGGGTGATTCTAAGCGAGGAAATGCAAAGAAAAATCTCTAGGGAATCTTCTACTTCAGGGAATGCTTTGACAGTGGAAACTAGAGGGAGACAAAAGAATAGAGGAAACCGTGGAAAATTGAAAGATCGGGCAAGGTCAAAATCCAAGAGCAAGATTGTATGTTGGAACTGTGGAAAGTCTGGGCATGCAAAGAAGGACTGTTGGGAGCTTTAAGACAAGAAGAAAACAAGGAGGCAAATGTGGCATCGGGTAATGTATGCCAGGATGCTTTGATTCTTTCTTTACATAATATTACAGAATCTTGGGTTTTAGATTTAGGGGATTCTTTTCATGCCACTCCACATAGGCATTATTTTGTTGATTATGTTCAAGGGGATTTTGAGCATGTTTTTCTTGGTGATGATGAGCCTTGCAATATAGTTGGAAAATGTTCTATTCAGGTTAAGATGCAGAATGGGAATACATGGCTATTGAAGGATGTCAGACATGTGCCTACATTAAGGAGAAATTTGATATCAGCAGGGCAATTGGGAAGTGATGGTTGTACTGTGATATTTACAGCTGAATCTCGGAAGGTTACCAAGGGTGCTCTTGTGGTGGTAAGAGGTAAGAAGGTTGGAACCTTGTATTTATCCACTGATAGTACTAATGATTGTAATCTTGTGGCTTCAAATGTAGATACAACATTATGGCACTATAGGCTCGGTCATATGAGCCATAAGGGCATGGACATCATAAAGAAGAATTTTCTTGGATATACAGAAATGAGTTTGGAGTTCTGTGAGGACTGCATATATGGGAAACATAAGCGAGTAAGGTTTCTCAAGGTTGGACCTACAAAGAAAGAGAGTAAGTTAGAGTTGGTGCATTCTGATGTGTGGGGGCCAGCTCAGGTATCATCTCTTGGGGGTTCAAGTTATTATGTTACTTTTATTGATGATGCAACAAGGAAAGTTTGGGTTTATTGTATTAGAAACAAATCTGATGTATTTGACACTTTTGTTAAATGGAAAGCCTTGGTAGAGAATGAAACAGGTCTTAAGCTAAAATGTCTCAGGTCAGATAATGGAGGGGAGTATTGCAGCAATGAATTTAATGATTAGTGTTCTAAGAATGGAATCCAAAGGCAAAAGATGGTTCTAGGAACTCCACAACAGAATGGGGTATCAGAAAGGATGAACAGAACAATAATGGAACATGTCAGGAGCATGAGGTTATATGCAGGGCTACCTCTTTCTTTTTGGACAGAAGCAGTGAGCACAACTGTGTACTTGATAAACAGAGGAACCTCAAGTGCCTTGGATGGAGGCATACCTGAGGAGGCTTGGTATGGTAAGAAAGTTGATTATTCATTTCTTAGAGTCTTTGGATGTGAGGTGTTTGTTCATATAGACAAGGATGATAGGACAAAGCTAGAGGCTAAATCAGAAAAATGTACTTTCATTGGTTATGGTGGTGATGACTTTGGATTTAAATGTTGGAGTATTAAGGACAAGAAAATCATTCGGTATAGGGATGTGGTCTTTAATGAGAAAGTCATGTATAAATAACAGTTGTAGGAAAACAGGGAAGAATCCAAGAAAGAATATGCAGTGGTAGAGGATCTTCTGGATGGGACAGTGACCCATGAATCAGTTCAGGAACTGACTCAACAGGAACCCCAAACTCCTACAGTGAGGAGGTCTTCTAGGGTAAGAAAAGAACTTGAAAGTTTTTCTCCTTCTCTTTATTATTTATTACTCACTGATAGTGGAGAGCCAGAGAGCTTTGATGAAGCAATGCAGGTAGATGCCAGTAAGAAGTGGGAGTAAGCCATGGATGGGGAGCATAAGTCTCTCATGTAGAACTGGACTTGGGATTTGGTGAAGCTACCAGAAGGCAAAAGAGCATTGTAAAACAAGTGGGTGTACAGAGTTAAATACGAAGAAGGAGGAAAGAAAATATATAAGGCTCGGTTGGTGGTCAAGGGGTTTGCACATAAACAAGCTATAGATTTTGATGAGATCTTTTCTACTGTAGTAAAAATGACTTATATTAGAACTGTTCTTGGAATAGTGGCAACAGAAGACTTGCACTAGAACAGTTAGATGTAAAGACTGCATTTTCCATGGTGATTTGGAGGAGGAACTATATATGCAGGCAACCCAGAGGGCTATGAGGTCAAAGGTAATGAGGAGGATGGTGTGTAAACTGAAGAAGAGCTTGTATGGATTGAAACAAGCTCCACGTCAATGTATTAAGAAGTTGTGATAGCTTCATGATGGAGCAGGTTATATTAGATGTCATTCTAACCATTGCGTGTATAACAAATAAATTTGAGGATGGAAGTTATATTATCATGTGCTTGTATGTTGATGACATGTTGGTTGCAGGTAAAAACATGCAAGAAATAAAAGTACTCAAGAAACAGCTAAGTGAATCCTTTGATATGAAGGATATGGGGGCAACCAGACAAATCCTTGGTATGAGGATAACTCGGGATAGGAGAAACGGAAGCTGACTTTATCTCAGGAAGAGTACATTAAGAAGGTATTGGATAGGTTTAACATGCAGGATGCTAAACCGGTTGGGACTCCTTGGTAGGCCATTTTAAGTTATCAAGGAGCAGTGTCCCAAGATAGAGCAGGAAAGAAACCAGATGTCCAAGGTACCTTACTCATCAGTAGTTGGGCAGTTTCATGTATGCTATGGTGGTGCACTAAGCCTGATATTTCCCATGCAGTGGGAGCTATGAGTAGATTTATGAGTATCCAGGTAAGAGAGATTGGCAAGCAGTAAAAGTGGATCCTTCAGTATTTGAGAGGGACCATGGGGATAGTTTTGTGCTACAGTGGATCAAACAACACTTTACATGGTTATGTAGATCATACATGGCTCGAGATGTAGGACACCAGGAGGACCTCGATAGGTTATATTTACACTGTAGGTGGGACAACAGTGAGCTGGATTTCATGACTACAGAAGTTAGTGGCTTTGTCAACCACGAAGGCTGAGTATGTTCTGCCATAAAGGCAAGCAAAGAGATGATTTGATTACACAATTTCTTGAGGAGTTGGGCATGAACTAGGAGGAATGTAAGCTAATATAGTGATAGTCAAGTGCTATACACCTAGCTAAGAACTCTGCTTTCCACTCCAGGATGAAGCATAGACAGTTGAGATATCACTCATCAGGACAACTTTGGAGGAAGATAAGTTGAAGTTGGATAAGAGTCATACCAGTCGAATCATGAACAGACATGCTGACCAAGGTGGTCACAAGATAAACTAAAGCTATGTTCAGATTTGGTTTCATCGCGGATGACAGTGACGGGTTGAGAAGCTGCTTAGGGAAATCAGTCTCCAAGTGGGAGATGGTTATTTTTTGGAGCCTATTTCATGTTAGAGGTGTGGTACACCTTCTATGTGTTACACTCGGGTATTTTTACAGTGGTTCCTGCTGGGATGCCGGGTTGAGTGGTCGGGGGGTTCGGGGGCGAAGCCCCTGAAGTAAAATTTCATGGGTGTTATTAACCCATGGGTAATGGGTAACCGTTATGAGCTTTTTTTGGGCCCATGGTTTTTCGGTACCCATTGTTTTGATACCCATGGTTTTTTTCCCATGGTTTTGATACCCACAATTTTGCCCATGGTTTTGATACCCACGTTTTGTATCAAACTGCTCAAGGAAATTGTCTATTTATATGTCTTATGTATATGATACATAACAACAAATGTATTGTAGATGTGTTTTGAATTCGGGTGTGAATTCTGTAGAGTTTTGTTGAGCATAGCTCCAAACAAGTATGGGTATTGTATTGAGGAGAGTGGAGGCTTGTAATAAATCTAAGAAGCAAGTGATTCTGGTGGATGTATCCCAAAATTGGGTGAACCATGTTTAAATCTTATCTCTCTGTGTTGTGTTATTTATTCTACACTGTTATTTGAGATCTGTAATATGTTTCTGCATATTAGTTTCTCTACTGTTTGCGATTCTTAGGGATTATTCCGCATATTTTATCTCTTAGTTCCTAACACTAGCTGGACTGGAGCACCTAGAGGAGGACTGGGGCACCTACAGTCGCTCTGGTTGGCAATCTGGATGCCCTAGTTTGTGTAAATATCTTAAAAATAATTTCACTGGTTTGGTAGATGGCCCGAAACCATTTTTGTATGTCACACATCAACTTCATTGTCCTCTAGATGTCACCAATACTCCAAGATGAAAGAAATACCTGTAAGACCCCAAAACAAGCATCAAACCCTAAAAAATATAATGCATATATGAAGGGTCAGACCGACCTAACTACCAAAATGGTGGACATATAATTGAGGGTTGTACTACATATCAAAGCCGATGTTGTAGTTCTATGTTGCAAGTGGTGGTGAAACATGCCCGTTAGGGTTTCTCGTGTTGCCAATCATTGTGAAGTAGCGAGCAATAATGTATGTGTAGAAAATTGTAGTGGAAATGGAAATGTGTGCATTGTAATATAATAGGATCCCTCCCCCTATGAATAATTGATGCAGAGGTCCTCTCCTTGTGCCTTAATGATGAGCTATGTGGGCAAGTGATACCAATGCAATAAAGGGATGCCAACTCTAAATGGAGTGATAGTAAGTGATAGTAGTAAGTGATGTTAGGTACCTTATTATGTCTCATAACTCTTATATTTTGTAATTAACCTCGAAAAGGCCGACCACAAGGAAAGAGATAATATTCCAAAACGGCTAGAAAGATCCCAAAAGTGGCAGGAGTGAAAAAAGGACCAGGGGCCCTGATGGGATGGGCGCCTTAGTCAAGGCTCTATAAAATGAGGGGGAAATGACCGAAACAGGATCGAAATGTGGACAAAAAAAGGGTGCGTAATGACGAAGTTAAAATAAAATAATAGCCTAACAGACAGAGTTAATTAGTAATTCTTCACTCAAAGAACCTTATAAATAGTAGTAGGAGATCAGGCTAAATAATGTCTAAAGTGCAGTGATTTTGTGACTACATTTGCCCCCACTTTAGTGTGAGTGGGACGCCGGTTAACACAAAGTAGATGAGATGCATACCTTTGAGTATATGAAGAGTGTAGTAGAAACTTGCCGATTGACAAGAAAACAAGAATGGAACATGTAAGGAGCATGAGGTTATATGGCAGGGCTACCTATTCTTGGACAGAAAGCGTGAGTAGAGCACAATGTGGACTTGTAAACAGAGGAACCTCAAGTGCCTTGGATGGAGGCATACCTGAGGAGGCTTGGTATGGTAAGAAAGTTGATTATTCCTTTCTTAGAGTCTTGGATGTGAGGTGTTTGTTCATATAGACAAGGATGATAGGACAAAGCTAGAGGCTAAATCAGAAAAATGTACTTTCATGGTTATGGTGGTGATGACTTTGGATTTAAATGTTGGAGTATTAAGGACAAGAAAATCATTCGGTATAGGATGTGGTCTTTAATGAGAAAGTCATGTATAAATAACAGTTGTAGGGAAAACAGGGAAGAATCCAAGAAAGAATATGCAGTGGTTAGAGGATCTTCTGATGGGACAGTGACCCATGAATCAGTTCAGGAACTGACTCAACAGGAACCCCAAACTCCTACAGTGAGGAGGTCTTCTAGGGTAAGAAAAGAACTTGAAAGTTTTTCTCCCTTCTCTTTATTATTTATTACTCACTGATAGTGGAGAGCCAGAGAGCTTTGATGAAGCAATGCAGGTAGATGCCAGTAAGAAGTGGGAGTAAGCCATGGATGGGGAGCATAAGTCTCTCATGTAGAACTGGACTTGGGATTTGGTGATGAAGCTACCAGAAGGCAAAAGAGCATTGTAAAACAAGTGGGTGACAGAGTTAAATACGAAGAAGGCGGAAAGAAAATATATAAGGCTCGGTTGGTGGTCAAGGGGTTTGCACATAAACAAGCTATAGATTTTGATGAGATCTTTTCTACTGTAGTAAAATGACTATATTAGAACTGTTCTTGGAATAGTGGCAACAGAAGACTTGCACTTAGGAACAGTTAGATGTAAGACTGCATTTTCCATGGTGATTTGGAGGAGGAACTATATATGCCAGCAACCAGAGGGCTATGAGGTCAAGTAATGCAGGGAAGATGGTGGTTGTGTAAACTGAAGAAGAGCTTGTATGGATTGAAACAAGCTCCACGTCAATGGTATAGAAGTTTGATAGCTTCATGATGGAGCAAGGTTATATTAGATGTCATTCTAACCATTGCGTGTATACAAATAAATTTGAGGATGGAAGTTTATATTATCATGTGCTTGTATGTTGATGACATGTTGGTTGCAGGTACAAAACATGCAAGAAATAAAAGTACTCAAGAAACAGCTAAGTGAATCCTTTGATATGAAGGATATGGGGGCAACCAGACAAATCCTTGGTATGAGGATAACTCGGGATAGGAAGAAACGGAAGCTGACTTTATCTCAGGAAGAGTACATTAAGAAGGTATTGGATAGGTTTAACATGCAGGATGCTAAACCGGTTGGGACTCCTTTGGTAGGCCATTTTAAGTTATCAAAGGAGCAGTGTCCCAAGATAGAGCAGGAAAGAAACCAGATGTCCAAGGTACCTTACTCATCAGTAGTTGGCAGTTTCATGTATGCTATGGTGTGCACTAAGCCTGATATTTCCCATGCAGTGGGAGCTATGAGTAGATTTATGAGTGATCCAGGTAAAGAGAATTGGCAAGCAGTAAAGTGGATCCTTCAGTATTTGAGAGGGACCATGGGGATAGTTTTGTGCTACAGTGGATCAAACAACACTTTACATGGTTATGTAGATTCAGACATGGCTCGAGATGTAGACAACAGGAGGACCTCGATAGGTTATATTTACACTGTAGGTGGGACAACAGTGAGCTGGATTTCATGACTACAGAAGTTAGTGGCTTTGTCAACCACGAAGGCTGAGTATGTTGCTGCCATAAAGGCAAGCAAAGAGATGATTTGATTACAACAATTTCTTGAGGAGTTGGGGCATAACTAGGAGGAATGTAAGCTATATAGTGATAGTCAAAGTGCTATACACCTAGCTAAGAACTCTGCTTTCCACTCCAGGATGAAGCATATACAGTTGAGATATCACTTCATCAGGACAACTTTGGAGGAAGATAAGTTGAAGTTGGAGAAGATTCATACCAGTCAGAATCCTGCAGACATGATGACCAAGGTGGTCACAAGGGATAAACTAAAGCTATGTTCAGATTTGGTTTTTTCATTCGCGGATGACAGTGAAGGGTTGAGAAGCTGCTTAGTGGAAATCAGTCTCCAAGTGGGAGATTGTTATGTTTGTGGAGGCCTATTTTCATGTTAGAGTGTGGTACACCTTCTATGTGTTACACTCGGGTATTTTTACAGTGGTCCTGCTCGCCGGTGAGTGGGTCAGGGGGGTTCGGGGGCGAAGCCCCTGAAGTAACTTTTCATGGGTGGTTTATTAACCCATGGGTAATGGGTAACCGTTATGAGCTTTTTTTGGGCCCATGGTTTTTCGGTACCCATTGTTTTGATACCCATGGTTTTTTTCCCATGGTTTTGATACCCACAATTTTTGCCCATGGTTTTGATACCCACGGTTTTGTATCAAACTGCTCAAGGAATTGTCTATTTATATGGTCTTATGTATATGATACATAGACAAGCAAATGTATTGTAGATGTGTTTTGAATTCGGGTGTGAATTCTGTAGAGTTTGTTGAGCATAGCTCCAAACAGATATGGGTATTGTATTGAGAGAGTGGAGGCTTGTAATAAAATCTAAGCAAGTGATTCTTGGTGGATGTATCCCAAATTGGGTGAACCATGTTAAATCTTATCTCTCTGTGTTGTGTTATTTATTCTACACTTTTATTTGAGATCTGTAATATGTTCTGCATATTAGTTTCTACTGTTGCGATTCTGTAAGGGATTATTCCGCATATTTTATCTCTTATTTCCTAACACTAGCTGGACTGGAGCACCTAGAGGAGGACTGGGGCACCTACAGTCGCTCTGGTTTGCAATCTGGATGCCCTAGTTTGTGTAAAATATCTTAAAATAATTTTCACTGGTTTGGTAGATGGCCCGAAACCATTTTTGTATGTCACATCAACTTCATTGTCCTCTAGATGTCACCAATACTCCAAGATGAAAGAAATACCTGTAAGACCCCAAAACAAGCATCAAACCCTAAAAAATAATAATGCATATGAAGGGATCAGACCGACCTCAACTACCAAAATGGTGGACATACTAATTGAGAGTTGTACTACATCTCAAAGCCGATGTAGTTCTATGTGCAAGTGTGTGTGAACATGCCCGTAGGTTTCTCTTGTGCCAATCTCACTTTGTGAAGTAGCGAGCAATAATTATGTGTAGAAAATGTAGTGGAATGTGTGCATGTAATATAATAGAATCCCTCCCCCTATGAAATTTGATGCAGATGTCCTATCCTTGTGCCTTAATGATGGAGCTATGTGGATGCAAGTGATATCCAATGCAATAAATGGATGCAACTCTAAATGGAGTGATAGTAGTAAGTGATGTTAGGTCCCTTATTATGGTCTTATAACTTTATATTTTGTAATTAACCTTGAAAATGCCGGACCACAAGAAAGATAAAGATTCCAAACGGCTAGAAAGATCCCAAAAAGTGGCAGGAAAGTGAAAAAAGGACCAAGGTGCCCCTGATGGGACTAGGGCACCTTAGTCAAGGCTAAAATGAGGGGAAATGACCGAAACAGGATCGAAATGTGGACAAAAAGGGTTGGTAATGACGAAGTAAAATAAAATAATATGGCCTAAAAGACAAGAGTTAATTAGTACTTTCTTCACTCAAGAACCTTCTAAATAGTAGTATGAGATCAGGATAAATAATGTCTAAAGTGCATGATTTTGTGACTACATTTTGCCCCCCACTTTATGTTGGTGAGCTGGAAAGCTCAGTTACATAAAGCAGATAGAGATGCGTACCTGATTTCCATGAAGATTGTAGTAGAAACTGTGCCGAAGGACCTAGACAAAAGCATGGATTGAAAAAAAATATGGAGGAGCATGGAAACTAAAGAAGAAAAATGCACAAAGAAAAAGTGATGCTAGTGAACCTAGGGCAGAATGCGTGTGTAGCTACTACGGTGTGTAATGTACCTACATGGTTAGTAAAGTCATATGTGCTATCATAGAAGTGTTGTTTTGTTGATACTATGTTGTTCCCCCAAATTTGAATACTTGTTTCTCATACATGATGGGTCTTGTAAGGAGAAAATGATCACGTAGTCAAATATGTATGTATATATGTGTAAAAATGATATGTAAAAGATGCATGTAAATGTCAAATTATGTAAGGCTAAATAGAATTGTAATATACATGTGCACCTGATCCATTTCAAGAGAAAGAGAGTGTAGAAGGATATCCTCTACTGCAAGTTTTTTTTGGGTGATCTCACGCCACCCTGGTGTGAAGAAGTGTAGGGAGGAAATGCTCTATATTCCAAGCTCTATCTCTTCCCTGAATGTATGTGAAGAGATAGTCTGTATCATCTTGGTTTTTTTAGGCGATTCGATGCCACTGGCCAAAGTAGTGTAGAGAGGCACACCCACTTATAACCTCCATAATCCTGTAACAGACTTCCTCAAAATGCTAAGGACACCATGTCTTGATAAAATGGTCAATGTATATGGGGTTCGTAGACTGGTCTGAACCACACTCATTGTATATAACTTGTGACCGAACCGATGTAGAATCTTCTGTATTAGTATGTAAAAACCCAAAATGATGCCCCCCCCCCTCTTTGGGGGTGCATGAACATGTAGCTAATAGGAGAATGCAACCCTAAAAGAAAGGACCAACCACATGTGAAGACTGTAACTCTGAGCCTAAGTATGGGGGGAAGGGAATGCACTTGGTATTGAAAACCAAGGCACACACAAACAAGGATGAATCTAGCCAAAAACAAGTGTTAGTATGAAAACACATGCATGAAAGAAAACTGAATGTAAAGTATGCAGACAATGTAAAAAACTACCAAGAGGTAATAGTGTAAACATGCAAGAAGAAAACTAAGTCACACAAAGTGGGTCAATTAAACATGGGACATCACTCATGATGTTCACATTATATGCAAGGTCATCATGGCCTCAAATAAAAAACAATTGTGCACACCAAAACACATGACAAGGCACACATATAAGAAACACATTACAAACAAGTAAACATTACAAGAGAAAGTAGTTATGGAAACATTCTAATCTCATTAAAAAAAAGTGTTGCACATGGAATACCCCGTTAGCATGTTAGAGAAATAACAAATCCTGTTCAAAGTGTGAATAACTAAGATAATGTAAAGTGCTAAGTATTTCAAAAATGAAACAATAACACCTGTGAGTGAGATGAATGTGGATTCCCCCAACAACTAGTGTAGGAAGGGTAGAAGGCGAGCATCCATGCTATGTGTAAAGGATCTGTATCTATGATCACAACTAAACAAAGGTGTGAACGTGCATGTGTGGATGGTATAGATAATGACATATAAGAAATCAATATAATCATGACGTAGTAAAGTGACCATGTAAAATGATAGTAAACAAGAGTAAATGCCCCAAGACAATGCAATATGTTGTGGATGGATGGAATGGAATGCAAGATGGAATGATAGGAGCCACGTGCCCCATGAGTGAATGGAAGTGTATGTAATGAGGTTCATTTTATTATCCCCCTTAGTAGTCAAGAATGAACCATAAATGAGAGTGCATCATTAGAAAATGGTCAAGTAGTACATTGTGTCTAATTGCACTGTGATGAATGTGTAAGTGTAGTAATGAGATGCGACCTATAGAAATGATATGTGCACATGTGTGAACCCTATACCTGAAGCGTATATCATGACTAGATGGACGATGTAAGCATAGATGATTTATTTAACCTAAGGTGTATACCACTATAAGATGAAATTTGGGAGGAAGATGGTGATGTAACCTAAGGTGTATACCACTACAAAATGATAGAATAGGTGAAAATTTAGCCTAAAAACGCATGTCACTAGCCTAGGATTATCGCATGTGTGATGAATATAAGGTCCATTTGATTGAGTAAAACCTCAGATAGTCGAGTATGGATTGAGTACCTAAAGTGTATCATAGGGTGGTGAATGCAACACGTAGAAGACAATGTAGTATAGTGATGACCATGTGATTAGTAGAATGTGTAAATACGCGGTGTGTAGAATGCAAATGCAAGATGTTTAGAATGTATAAAATGTAATGTATAGTGTGCGATGTAACATGTGTAGGTAGTAAACTATAGTATGTATTATGGAGGATGAAATGATGTTAAACTCATATGTGATGAAGACTAGTATAAAACATGTAGAAAATGTACGATGTGAAGATGCGTAGTGTATGATGTAAAGTGTATATGTCAATGTGTACTAGATGTAGTGTAGAGATGTTAGCATGTAGAATGAATAGACAATATGTGTATGTAAACTAATGTAAGAAGTGCATGATATGTATAATGGCTTGTGTGATGAATAACATGCAACAATAGTGTAACTATATGCCTAATGATGACTAGTATGGGGTGTATGATGTATGACATGTGATGAAACACAATGTATAATTCCTATAGTGCAGTGTGTGGGGTTCAATGTAGTAATAATCCCTCAACAGTCAATTGTGAACTGAAGCACAAAAGTGTGTCATCAGGTGGTGACCATGCTAAAACATGTGATGAAAAATGCCTATATGAAAATGCAAAGATGATAAATACTCAAATGTGATGAAGAGTGAGGGGGGATGGGGGGGAAATGTGAAGTGTTATGCCCCCAAGTGCATGCATAAAATAAATAATGTAAAATCATAAACTAAGATCATCATCCTCTTGGTCAAAAGTCATATGGATAAACATTGGTGACCTGATAAGCAATAATGTCTGGTTGATCATGCAATGAGCCATTAAGGTGCAAATTTTTACATGCCCATAACATATTCCTCATCAGTGAATGGAGGAAGTGGGCAACCATGTGCATACCAGCAAGTGAGATTTTAGTGAATAGCCAAGAAAAGAACTATTGCAGATAAAAACACGACTGAAGGGCATAGGAAATGAAATGTCATATGACTAGGATCTAATGTGCCTCCAATATAAGTAAGACATGATTACCCTAATGTGAGTGGAGAAGAACGAGGGGTACGTGATAAATACGCAACTAGTAAGATGAAATACACACAAATCATAAGTAGCAATTATATTGACAAAGCCATCTATGTAGAGATGAGGGGCATGAGTAGAAGGATGAAGATCCTCAAAGGTGAAACCAAGATGAACTAGACCATCATGGGAACATATAGTGACATCGCATGTAGGATCAAATGGATTATGTTCCCAATATCAGTTATTCATGAAAAGTGTGCAAGTGAATAGTGGGCGTGCTAAAGTAGGTAATGTATGTGGAGGTGTGTGTGATAGAGTCAACGTCCATAGATTGGACATGCCCCTAATAAGGAATCATAGTAGTAGTAGTATCAAGGTGGCATAGAAGAAATGATATCTATCACAAAAATAATGCCATCAAGTGGTGGTAAGTGCGGTGGTTCTTCCCTAGGTTGGGGCTCATCTGTAATGTCAATGCGTGTGATAGGAAGATTAGTATTAGGAGCCCAATCAAAATACTGAAATGGATCACAATCATGAAAAATGGTATAATCCATGCTCTCATGTAAGAATTTAACACAATTATGGATAGTAGAGGAGACAACTTGCATGACATGAAGCCATGGCCTACCAAGTAGTCAGTTATAGGAAACTAGGAAATCAACAACAAAAAAGATAGTGTGCACAGTCTTATGACCAACAGTGATGGGAAATGTGATGTGACAAAAACATGCATGAATGGAACCATCATAAGCATGTAGTGAAACACTAGAGGGATTAATGTCACGAGCAGTAAGACCTAAAACTTCAAGAAATGACATAGGACACAAGTTAAGTTCAGATCCATTATCAATCAAAGTACGCTTAACAATGGACATTCTAAATACGAGAGATGATATGCAAAGGTGGATCACTATCAAAAGTGTGAACATCATAGGAAAGGTTGGACTTAAATACTAAGTGTGGAGAGAATGCATCAACAAATTCATGATAAACCAAGTTGGGATGCATGTCATCACGAATATGAGTAGTAGAAAGAAAATGTTGGGACTCTATGGAGTAAATTAGGATTTGCAAGCAATAATCATTGATTGAGATATGCATGATGAATGAATGTAAAAGGAAGCCCTATAAGGTACAGTGAAGAAGGATCGGATTCACCAAAATGATTAACTAAAAATGGACTAACTAATTAGTAAGGGGATAGTTTATCTAAGATATGAACAACTGTAATAAAGTAAATAAATGAGTAAATGAATGTAAATGAAATAAATAACTATGCAAAAGGAAATGCTAACCCTAATGTGCAAGAAGGAAGAGGAAATAACTCAACTAAATAATAGATGCCTCTTGGAGAGTGTCGTAGAGGTGACTGGAAAATTAGGAGCAGGAATGACTGTGTAAAAGTCCCAAAAAGGATGGATCTGGAGGATCTAGCTAGATTGGAGTGCCTGGAGGAGGAATGGGGTGCATGTGGGTGCTCTGGTTTACAATATGGGTGCCCTGGTCTGTGTAAAATCTCTAAAACTAGTTTTTTACACTGGTTCGGTAGATGGCTCAAAACCCTTGTTGTGTGTCGCATCAACTTCATTGTCTTGCTCTAGATGTCGCCAATACTCTAAGATGAAAAAAACACCTGCAAGACCCCAAAATAAGCATCAAACCCTAAAAAAGAATAATGCATATGAAGGGGTCAAACTGACCTCAACTGCCATAATGGTGGACTTACTAATTGAGCACTGCACTACATCTCATACTTGATGTAGTTCTATGTGCAAGTGTGTGTGAACATGCCCTAGGTTTCTCTTGTGTCAGTCGCACTTTGTGAAGTAGTGAGTAATAACTATGTGTAGAAAATGTAATAGAATGTGTGCATGTAATAGAATAGAATCCATCCCCCTATGAAGTGTGATGCAGATGTCCTAGCCTTGTGCCTTGATGATGGAGCTATGTGGATGCAAGTGATCTCTAATGCAATAGATGAATGCAACTCTAGATGGAGTGATAGTAGTAAGTGATGCTAGGTCCCTCATTATGGTCTCAAAACTTTATATTTATAGGGTTCTCTTGATCTAATTTCTTAATTAACCCCAAAAAGGTTGAGACCACAAGAAATATAAAGATGCCAAACGGCTAGAAAGAGCCCAAAAAGTGGCAGGAAAGTGTAAAAAGGACCGGGGCGCCCCTGGTGGGACCAGGGCACTCATGGGTGCGCCTAGTACTAGCTTGGGCACCCCAGTCAAGGCTAAAATGATAGGAAATTACTGAAACAGATTGGGCATATGGATGAAAAGGGTCGGTAATGATGAAATAAAATAAAACAAGATGGCCAAAAGACAAGTGTTAATTAGTACTTTCTTCATTCAAGAACCTTCGAAATAGTAGTATGAGACTGGGATAAATAATGTCTAAAGTGCATGATTTTGTGACTATAGTTCCTAAGGTGGTAAGCCATTTAACTCCTAACACAATGTTTGCACCCCATGGAAATGACATACATACGGCTATTTAGCAAGTAATCTACTTACTATTACATTTATACCGCCAAATATGCTATTTTATATATGGATCTCACGTAAGAAAATTATTCACTAATGACCTATCCCCTAGTCCTGTCATCAGTTAGTTGGTCATCATCATCATTTGTCTTGCATAGTTGTCAGTTGTTTGCACAGTTCTGGTCATCTCTCAGGGAGTATCAAGTGTCGTTATTTGGTCATTTTTCATCTCTAGTCTTTGACTAGGGTGCCTAGGGTAGAACTGGGGTGCCCATGGGTGCCCCATGGTCCTTATTTTAGGTGCCCTGGTCCTAGCAACACTTGCGTCTAATTTAGAGTTTCGAGGTCAGTCTTTGTAATTTTCCCTCTCATTCCCCTAGGTACTAGTCAACATGTCGGGTCATTAGTGTCAAAATTGAGCAAGAGATCCCTATATAAACATAACATACTTACTATCTTATGGGTGGACTATCTACCATCAAGGGCTAGCTATCTACTAAGGCAAGGACTACATTTTGGGCATCATTGCATCACACACTACATAGGAAGGGTTGTATTCATTCTATTCCATCCACCATTTGCATTTTACATCTAGCTATTTTCCCCTATCTCTGTGTCATTGGCGTAGGGCACCCTAGGCACACAATTGCACACACAAGCACATAGAACTACATTGGGTCTGGAATGTAGTGCAACGCTTAGTTGTAAGTCCACCATTGTGGTAGCTAAGGTCAGTTGACCCCTTCATATGCATCTTTCTTTTTTAGGGATTTGATGCTTTGTATGGGTTTTGCAGGTAGATCTTCATTACAGGTTTACGATGACATAAGTGAAGTTACTGTGAAAATCCATGTGACAAGGATTGAGACATTGTGAAGATCTAGCGACACTTCCAGATTCAGGTCCTGAGCTGTTCTACAGACTAGAGTGCCCATACTGTAGACTAGGGCACCCACAGGTGCCCTGATCCTCTTCCAGGTGCCCCAGTCTAGTTTGAAAATCTTCATCTGCTACAATTTCTTGGGTTGTACCATCATACTCTGCTTCATCCGCACATCATCTTATTTAGTCCAGAATCACAGTGAGGTAAGTCATTTTCAGGTTAGTACCTTATCCCTCCTATTTCAATTATTTCATTTCATTTAAATATCAAATAAAATTAGTTAGCATTCACATTTCAGTTTATACTATTTATTTCATTGTTATACTATTTAGATTAACTCTAAAATTCATATTTTAGTTAATCATTTTGGTGAACCCGTACTTTAGAATATTTTTCCCTAGGATCTATTTCAAACCCTAATGGCTAAGGATAGTTCATCTTCTTCGCCCATCATGTCTCATTTTAGTGTTAACCCTATCTATGATGAGGTTGCCATCGTTGAGCTCACGACTCTCTATAGTAATCCTACTCCTATTCCAGATCATATCAAACAACAACTTCTAGATGGTCAACAATATGTGCCTACTTGTTTTGAAGATTCTCCCATTGGCATTAGTATTGTTGAGGATCCAATAGCCTTCACTCATTGTACACCATGTTATACGACTACTTGTGATCCTCCTTCTGATCTTTCTAAGGAAATTTTAGATGATTCTCTTATCGATTACTTGTTTGGTATTGACATCATTCACATGTGCATGTTGATTATTCTTCTCCTAGTCAGGACACTGTTATAGTTCCTTCTCATGATTCTCCTACTTCTGATATTGCTTCTCATGATACATCTCATACTAGCTTGCATACTCCTTCATATTATGTTGATGATCCTATTGATAACATCCTTAGACATTCTCATTTCTGAGTCTCTATCTGATACTGATGAGGTGGTTGATAGCCATGGTTCTCCTTCTTTTCATACTATCGAGTGTGAATCTCCTATTCCATCATTTCCTTCTCCTGAGATTACATCTAGCACTATGCATGAGTCACCTCCATCTATCACTTCTTCTTCTCCTATGTTTCATCTCCTCTTATTACATCATCTACACCCATTTGTTCGTCTTCTCATATAGATGTATCTCCATCAGTCACCTCACCTATTAGGGATGTTTCTGATGCTAGTCCTACCACTGTTATGGATATTCCATCTATATCATCTACTATAGCTTCTTCACACCTACTCCTAGTGTGCCCTTAGCATCGAAATCTTCTTTATCATCTCTTGATATTCCTATGATCACTCATAATGGAAAATTACAACCTCTTAATACATTATTTCCATCTTCCACTATTCCTTCATAGGATATCATCTCTCTCATGCATGTCATAGGTCAATTACAATCTCAGGTTCAGTCTCTTACTCTAGAAAGTAGGGCTTACTATGCTTCTATTGATAACAACTCATTACATGGTAACCCTATCCCTAAGAAGATTCATAATTTTACATTTCCTAAGGACTTTATCATGCCTACATTCACATGTTTTGATGGTACTGGTGACCCTCATGCTCATCTTCTACATTACCGCATGCTTATGACCTCTTATTCTAATGATAGATTATTGCTTAAGGCCTTTCGATATAGTCTTATTGATGAGGCATTACAATGGTACACTCATCTTCCATTTGGGTCCATTAGTACTTTCTATGACATGGAGGATGCTTTCCTCCATCATTTTATCATCAACAATGGCCCTAAAGTTACTTATGACCACTTACCTACTTTACATCAAGGCTCATCTGAACCTATCAAGGATTATATCTTATGGTTCAATGCTTGTATACATCAACTAATATTCCAACCTATTGATCTAGAGAAGCAATTCATTTTCTGTCATGGTCTGATTCCCACACTTAAGCAAAGATTGCAGTATGATACATGTGAGTCATTCATTCTTCTATGCTATAAAGTTATTGATCTAGAACAAGATCTTCTTTCAGACAAATATCATTGATCCTCCACATACATCTACTTCTATTATATCATCTAGTCCTCCTCCATCGAAATTGGTTGAGCATCCTACACAGTCTCCACCTTTTCCTCACAAGCAAAGTAAACAAGCTCAACCTACTCCACCACCACAACATACTTCTTCTCCTCCTCCATGAACAGGCCACTTCTCCTTCCACTCCATCTATGTCATGTGAGCCATTACATTTCTCCCATCATGCTAGACCTCATGATGTGTTATTTTCCTTACTTGAAAAGTGCCTAATTCACTTACCATCCAACCAACATCATCCACAACACAGGCTACAACATCAACATGACCAACCTTATTGTAATTATCATCACATAAATGGCCATAGGGACAATGATTGTCTTTCCCTTCATGATAGATTGCAACAATTAGAGGATAAGGGCATCATCTCCTTTGGCTCTCACTCACGTGAGTGATCCATCTCTCCTCTACCTCATCAGAGAGTTTCTACTACAGTTGAGTCATCTCCTCCACCTGGTGCTCAGGCCATGGTACATCCACCACCACAATTTTTTACTCATGTGCACTCTCTCCACCACATCCATACACCACTTCATCATCACATCCATCACATTCACTTCATCCATCTCATCCATCACATTCATGTTATCCACCACATCATGTTGCTCCTTCACATTGGCTTCCACATCCCACCGCCTTCGTGCATACCACCGCAACTCCATATGACATTCAGTTTGGCACATATTCACATGTTCTTCCATCCCACATGCTTCCACCGCTTCACACTACCTTGGTCTTTGGTAGGTGATTACTATCACCTTACCCCCCTCGATGATGCACTTGTGTTCTTACAGTTCTTACATGACTGTTGAGGGTTTTTCTCTAAGAACCTTTCATCATGCTTCGTTTTCATCTAGCGCACTCAATCATTTCCATGATGACACACTCTTGCTTTCATTCATTCTTGACACTGTTGAGGTCTTAACTAAATGATATTCATCCATACGACTGGGGCATCTCTAATTTTCCCCCCTGGTTCATCATCTTAACTATTTTACGGGGTCTTAATTAAAATGAACCTAATCATCCATACACATTAGGGGGCAATCATAATTTCTCTTTTATCACACTAACATATTACACTTACATTACATTATCACAATACACATTCATCACAACACATTAGTTTGATCATCATACATCATCTCTTTTTCATCATTCATTCTACTATCATACATTATAAACATAACTACATATTAAACATTCCATTTAATAAAACCATTAACAATCATACAAATCATCATCACATACATCCCAATACAATCACCCAATCATACACATCATATACACCACAAAATAAGCTCATACATATATAAATCACATGTGTCATACATATATAAAATACAATCATCACTGGGGGGAAACTCCCCTACATCATATACAATAATACTAATCACACCTCATCATCACTATCACTCTCGGGTACTGCGAGAGCCCTAGAACTAGATGCCTTCACCACTAACTCTGCGTCATTGTTCATGGCCTCGATACCTCTCCACTTTCCTATGTAATAAGGTGTTCTCCATAGACTATCTCTGAAAACTGACACTGCAAATCCACATATCGTGCAAACACATCCTGTGCTAAGGACCACCACCCAATGCCTCTCGGGCTCATCGAGTCTCCTCGTGTGCCTCATCCCTCTCACCTAGAAATACAGTGCACATCGTTCACTATTATGGCCACTAGCTCAAATAAATGGGCATGCTCACCCACTATATCATCCACTCACTCAAGTATACCTCCACCAAGTACATCGGTAGGAACACATTCCACGTCAATGTGTGGATGGATGTGTCTACTATTAGGGACCAATACACATCACCTACAAAACAAATAACACAACATGTTAGATAACCATTACTAAAACATAAGCCAACAAAAAATACACAACATAGCTATATATAGATACTCACGCTCAGCTACAGCTGTTGCTACATTTTGGGGGCATGGGCTTCCCCCTCTCCTACTCCTCCATGCGGTAACCCCACTACATACAAATAATGGGAACAACAATACCCACTTGTGTGTCCACCCACCATGTGTGTACTCCTCTGTGCAACCCACATCATCTGAGTCTATCAACTCTATCATTGCATCTACCTCATCTGGCCCTGGAGGTACTAGTTGCTCTGTTGTGGGCCCTGGTCTAGCTCCGAACCCTCCTAGGTGCTCTGATAGCTCTCAACCATATATATGGCTCTAGGGGCACATCCTGAGCCATGCCAAACTATTCATGATACTCTCTCCACCTGAAAAATATCTTCCACACCTAGGGAATCGATCCTCTAACCACATAGTCCTCAAATACACCGCAACTCTACAACATCCTCAGGCCATCCTCCATAGTCACAGGTATGGCCTCCATGTAACTACCTTGGGCCCCATCCTATCTATCAGTTCCCTGTAGGTATTTGTGTCCATCCTACACCCACAAATATTAATCCACCTCCTCACATATATCTCTGGCCTAGCCCACTCTCCTCGTGGACCTCCAACTAGTCTCAACACTGGCTATGTGCTCATAAGCCCATACATGTAATATAGTGTAGTGGCTCATATCCCACCACCATGCTCATCATGAGTAAATCAATATAATCTCTATATAGTGGGCCAACACACACCATGCCCACGCATATCTAGTACCCTCCTCCTCTATCCGCCGACATATATCATGCATCTTATACAAGATGCCTACACCTCCTCCCTCCAACTGTTATAGATGAAGCAATCACAACTGCTATGAACTTCTGCAAGCATGGAACCCTAGACCGTAAGATAACATCCAAACTGATATGGGCCTCAAAAGGTACTCGAGTCCCCACAAAATACCATCTAATAGCACATCTGTCTCTCCATATCCTCCAATGGCATCACTTGTACTCTCTCTCCAACAACTGGAAATTACAATATGCGATATACATCCTCTAAAGTAACAGTCATCTCCCCCGTAGGAAACCAAAATGTGCATGTATCTACACACCATCTCTCACATAGTGTAGTCAACATAGGCATATTATGGGGCACATCCCCCATATGTGTTATGTGCCACAGGCCAACATGGTCCATGACATCCCAATCCTCATCTGACAAGCCCAATCCAAGCAAAGTACTCAAATGATGCCCACCTACGGAACTCCCTCGAGTGAATATCCCTCTGCACAACACAAAAAACAACAAACACAACGTTAGAACACTATACAAATCCAAACACACTCACTTATCACATTACTATACATTACAAATCTGATTTTCACCATTCTAGGCCACATACACACTTTTGGACCAGGGCACCAGATGCAGGACTGGGGCACCCAGGAGCAGGACACTAGTGCCCAGATCTGGGCGCTCCTGTCCCAGGGGTCACTAGCACCCTCACCGCTATTGTCCAGGTCTCAAATGCTGAGAAAATTAAAAAAATCTCAAATTTGTAAAAATTCAATAAAAACGACTACTACACCATACATTTTTTGAAAAACAACACACTTACCAACTCCATAGTCATATGTGACGCTACGACAGTCACCACCCTCTCAAACCAACTAGGACATGCTGCTCTCACTTGTGGCATTTTCACTCACTTCACGTGCTCAATCTCACAATCAAACAAAAAAATGAAGTGACTAAACACTTTTTCACTTCACTACTTATAGTTACTTTTTCACCTACTTTACTATAGTCATTATTTCACACTTATTCTCACAACTAATACACACTACACCATTTTTGTCATATCTTGAGCATTTCTACTCCAATTTACACCCCGTTTGTGGAATTATTTTTAGAATTTTTCCTACCACCATAACATACACATTACACACATTATCTCTCCTTGAATTTGTCTTCCATCCAATTCATACACATTTTTGCCATTTTATATCACTTTCTATCTATTTCATGCTTACTTTCGGCTTAGCATTCGTTCTTATCATCACTTCCCCTTTCACCGAAAGGGGGGGCATATCATTGGGGTCATCCTATAATTCCCCTTACATTACCATGTGATTAATCAACACTACCAATTCATCATTTTCAAACATTTACTAATTCACACTATGCACATTTCACTATTAATTCCCCCTAATGACCTAACTTGGGGGCAACAAATATACAATTTTTCTATGCGACATTTCATCACTTCCCCCTAATGACCTAACTTGGGGGAAACAAGCATTAAAAATATTTCCATGTGATATTCACCAATTTCTATCGATTCCCCCTAATGACCTAACTTGGGGGCAACTAGCATAAAATATCTCTATGAGTAATAAATCAAATCAATCAATCAATCAATCAATGTGTTCAAATTTCTAACAATTGAAATCATATCATTCAATCAATCATTCAACACAATTTTCCTCAATATAACACAATTGGCCTCCCAGATGACCTAACTTGGGAGTTACATGCCATTACTTTCCCAGATGACCTAACTTGGGAAGCTATTCTACATTTCGTGTTTGTTTCCAGATGACCTAACTTGGAAGCCATCATATTTTGTTTTTGCTTCCAGATGACCTAACTTGGAAGCCATCACATTGTGATGACACCCATGGAGTGGGGGAAAGAGTGCCTTTCCTATACCACTCCTATATGGGTCAACTATTTGATCAAAATTATTTGGATCCAAAAACCACAAATATTTGATCTGAGTCCATCTGCAGTGGCTAGATCTTGAGGATGTAGTTAGAGATTGGAGAATAACACACTTTTCTCCCTACACTCTTCCTCTGGTGGTAGGATGCCCAAATCCTCTAGTCGATTATTCATATACACACATTCGGGTCAAGAACTGATCACTCCCTTCCCCATCTCATCATCATCATACAACATTCAAAATCATCAATCATCTAACATTTCTATCATCACTCTCATTTAGTGCACTTCATCACGACATTACACTTTTCACTACATTTGCATGGATCAACATGTTGATCCATGGTTCGACACATATATGGTTCTTTCAGACATGATTTTACTACCACATCTGCACGTTCTACTACAACATGGGATTCTCTAGATTTCTCTCAGGTATGCATCTCTATCTACTTTATGTTACCAAGCTTTTGCTCACCAACATAAAGTGGGGGAAAATGTAGTCACAAAATCATGCACTTACTATTACATTTATACCACCAAATATGTTATTTTATATATGGATCTTGCGTAAGAAAAGTATTCACTAATGACCTATCCCCTAGTCCTGTCATCAGTTAGTTGGTTGTCATCATCATTTGTCTTGCATAGTCATCAGTTGTTTACATAGTTTGGTCATCTCTCAGGGAGTCTCAGGTGTCATTATTTGGTCATTTGTCATCTCTAGTCTTTGACTAGGGTACCTAGGGTAGAACTGGGGTGCCCATGGGTGCCCCGGTCCTTATTTTAGGTGCCCCTGGTCCCAACAACACTTGCGTCTAATTTAGAGTTTTGAGGTCAGTCTTTGTAATTTTCCCTCTCATTCCCCTAGGTACTAGTTGGCATGTCAGGTCATTAGTGTCAAAATTTGAGCAAGAGATCCCTATATAAACATAACATACCTACTATCTTATGGGTGGACTATCTACTATCAAGGGCTAGCTATCTACTAAGGCAAGGGACTGCATTTGGGCATCATTGCATCACACACACTACATAGGAAGGGTTGTATTCATTCTATTCCATCCACCATTTGCATTTTACATCTAGCTATTGCCCCTATCTCTGTGTCATTGGCGTTAGGGAACCCTAGGCACACAATTACACACACAAGCACACAAAACTACATTGGGTCTGGAATGTAGTGCAACACTTAGTTGTAAGTCCACCATTGTGGCAGCTAAGGTCAGTCTGACCCCTTCATATGCATCTTTATTTTTTAGGGATTTGATGCTTTGTATGGGGTTTTGTAGGTAGATCTTCATTACAGGTTTACGGTGACATAAGAAAAGTTACTACGACAATCACGTGACAAAGATCGAGACATTGCGAAGATCTAGCGACACTTCCAGATTCAGGTCCTGAGCTATTTTACAGACCAGAGCACCCATACTACAGACTAGGGTGCACCCACAGCACCCTGATCCTCTTCTAGGCACCCCAATCCAGTCGAATCTTCATCTGCTACAATTTCTTGGGTTGTACCATCATACTCTTGCTTCATCCACACATCATCCTGTTCAGTCCAGAATCACAGCGAGGTAAGTCATTTTCAGGTTAGTACCTTATCCCTCCTATTTCAATTATTTCATTTCATTTAAATATCAAATAAAATTAGTTAAAATTCATATTTTAATTTATACCATTTATTTTATTGTTAGATGCAATGAGGGGTTGAGTTCCAAACCAATATCGATGAGTTAGTAATCAAATCACCAAAAACATGCTCATGTTCAAGAAGGATAATATGCATACAAACACCAAAATACCCCTTTAGATTGAAACAAGGGTTATATTATGTTCAAACCTACTCAAATAGTCCATTGAAACATGTTTAGCATCTTCAAGAAATATAAAAACACCATTTCACTTCAATCGCATAATAGACCTTGTTTTATTGCTTGTAATCCTTCTCAACTGTAAATCCTACAACTTAGAGCAATTTACAAGGAACCAAGACTTATTGCCAAACTTTTTAGATACCCATTAAGGCCCTTTAAATTTTCCTAACATTTCAGAACTCAACTCTCAATCCAACTAAAGTTATTCTCCTTTTACTGTTTTCTTCATTAGCTTTCCTAATAGCCATGTTTTAGTACAAATATTGTTATCTAGAGAAATATACATACTTTCTTGAGAAACTACTCACATTTTCAAAGACCCTTTATCCTAATCTTGCTTCATGGAAAGTTTCATCTCTCATATCGTTCTCTATTTCACACAACACCATCTTCTCATTTCTCTTTAGCAATAACTAGGTCTATTTAGTCTTCAAGCTAAGTTTCAAGGGTTTATCTATTTTTCTCTGGTTCTAACTACTCAAATCACTTTAAAAAACTTCATCCAAGGCTAATCCTTCATGATCTTAGTTCACATGCGTAAAATTTGTGTTTTCCAATTAAAACCCACTTCCTTAGTCTCCTTGGCCACTTTAACTCTTGTAAGTCTTGACTGATTTTTCAACCTTCTTATCTATAACTCTAAAAATTTATTCTTCCAATATTTTTTCCACCTTACATACCTCTTAAATTCCTATTCCACCTTGCTTAATGTATATTTCTATATGATGTGTATAACCCTTCAATATTTCTTCCTTTTGTATTTATCGATATTAAGACCTCCTTCTAGGTTTTTTCCCACACCTTCTTCTAAGCTCTTCCTTCTTGGTATCAAGTTTCCACTACTCTTTTCAACATGCCTTGAGAATTGTTTCTTAACCATTCCTTAAACTATCATAATCTGGGTTCTTGCTTGGATAATAGCACATGATTAAGTTTTCCTACTTTAGGGACCAAAATCACTTCATTCTCTCCTAAAACTTTAATCATACATCTACTAGACCTCTATCTCTTCACTACATAAGTCTAATAGACCACTTAAGGTAGTTTTTTATTTATTTCATAAAAATTTTGTTTCTGATTCTCCAAACTAGGTTCTCATACACCATGTAAGATTGAGTTCTCTAATTTTCTTTGAGCCAAGACCTTATCTTCCTCCTAAACCTTGTCAACACCTTATTGATATCTTTTTCCTTTTGAGAACCAAGTTTCCACCGTGCATTCAAATTCTTTTGAGTTTTTCCTATTCCTTTAACTATTATAAAACATGATTCTTGATTATAGCTGGGTATGCGATTATGTTTTCAAGTTCTTCCTAAAAACTTCAGATTTCTTCCTCACAACTTTTCCACCATCTTATAACCTTCCTTCATCTCCATCATATGTTTCAATAGGATTTAGGGAGTATTTTTTGTAATCCAGCTAATTTTCTTTTCCAATACTCTCCAAACTCATATAAATCACACATAGTTTAACTGACTTTCCTATATTTACCCTATGAAAAATTCATCATTCTCTTTAAAACTTCATGAATTCCCTTTATATCCCTATCACTTCCTTCTCACCAATTTTTTAGCAACATTCATTAGATACACTCCAAGATATGACAAATTCTTATCTTCCAAACCCTAGTACATGAAAACAAATTGAGAAATCCTTGTTTTAGTTTATTTTCATTTCCACATATTTTAGATCTTCTTTAAGGCTCTAGAAACTTTGTATAAACATATACTCTTCCTTAACTGTTTTCCAAGGTTAAATTTGTCTTTCCATTTCACTAAATCCCTCTAAATTTCATAAACCAACCTTTATTAAGATTGTGACCTCTAGTTTACCAGTTACCAAGCCCTTCTTGTATTTTCTTAGGCATGTTCATTCTTACATACAATATTATTAATAGAACAAGCATGTTATCCTACAGTTCAAAACTCTCTTGAAGTTATTCAAATATCCATTAACACTCTCATACTTCACGTATAATACATTACCTATGTTCTCGCATGATATTGGCTTTAATGTTGCCCTAGTTTCTTTTGAATCCTCCTCCATACTCTTCTAAATCCTTCACAGAATTATATTTCCTGTAACAACATTCATTAATCCCTATAATCACATTCATAAAGCCATTCATAACCAAAAATCATTCATAACTTCACAATCATACATCATTGCACAAGATTATGCTTAAGAAGCCTTCCATTAATAACATCAGAAGATTATTACAACACTTCTTGAGCCCTTGGCTCTGTGGAAAAAATCCTTCCTCTAAAAACCGTCTCACTATGATCACTCCTCCCTACTCATTTGAATCTCATGACAATATTAGAGTAAAAGAGGTTAGTTAGGGTTCTAAAACACCTAACTCACGAGGGTAGACTAACGATGGTGAACCAAAGCCAAGTTAGGATCATATAAACAATGTATTAAGTGTACTTATATCACATGACCCCTTTTACAACATGTATTTAACTTGTTATAAATCCTAGACCTGTAAACACTCTAAAGACTAATTCAAATATTTGAATTGTGGTTTTGGATGGAAACACCAAATACCACTTATTATAATGCAAGAAGAGTCCAAATGGAATTGAAACATGGTATGAAATCCATTACAACCTCCAATAACCTGAGACAACTATGAAATCCAAACCTTCCTTAATTACATGAATTGATGATCTTGCATCACCTCTACCTCATCATCTTCTTTTGAGTCCCTAAATGTAGAACAACTTATTTTAAGCTAAATTATGTCCTGGTCCATATTTTTTGTCATAGTTAAAACATACCCCTTTGCTCTCTTTTATTCAATGTTGAGGTGTTATTCTAATTGGTCAAGGGAATGATGGTGTCAGTGTGCTAGGGTCTCTAATGTTAGTGAAATTCTACCTCTTGTTGGACAAATTTTTTTCCTCTTCCCTACATGCCATGATGATAGAATCAGAAACCTTTATTGGAGTAAACATGTGCACCTCATGCCCACTATTTTCCTTAAGACCCCCAAGAAATTAGGTCAATCAAATTCCCTTCTATAATATTCTACACATGCAAGGATAGGTTTTAGAACTAATGAACATAATCATTGACTAATCTTGTTTGTTGTAACTTTCATAATTAAATGAAGTAATTCTCTAGCAGACTAGAACTATATTGCGATTGTAGCTCTTTGGTAAAACTATCCAAGTGACACTTAGACCATTATTCTTCCTTTGAGAACATAGCCATCGATACCAGATTAATTGGTTAGGTTTGAGATACAAGGATGCCATGGTCACCTTTTGTCCCAATGGGTTCTGATGTAGATCAAATAAATTATACATTTGGTTAATCCAATTGAGTGGATCCTTTCCATCAAACTTATGCATTCCCACTTTTAGAATCATGTTATGAGGTATTTCTATTTATATTGGGCAGGATTGAAGATCCACCATGGCTATTTTTTCCATTACTTTGACTCGAAGATCCACCTTGGTTGATATTAGTATGATTGAGTTGTCGCTGATTTGGAAGAAGATGATGACCCTTTAGATTTTTTACTAAGTTACTGCATGAAATCATCCAATCATTGTCTACTATTTGCTACATCTTCTTTTTTGGCCATCTCAGACTGTAGGATTCACATATCATACTCAAGTTGTATTACCTTTTGGTCCACCATTATAAAACCTATCCCCAAGGAAACCATATTTACCCCTTATGACTCCAAATCCTTAACTATTATCTCATCCTTACCTATAGTTTTACATGGAGTTATTTTATTCCTTTTTCCTCTTCTAGAAGGCCCCGCCATGATGCCCCAAAATATTAGGATTTAGGGATTAAGGTAAAAATTCAGGGTTTGGGATTTCGATAGGAATTCGACTAAATATGAAAAAAAATTAAAGAACAAACTCAAACTAATTTGTATCTTTTTTCTGAAAATGTAGAACTTGGAAAAATTCCACAATTTGTAGTCGATAAAGCAAATTTATGAAAAACCATAAAATTGATATAAATTTTGCAAAACAAGTCAAAATATATTGAAATTTTGAGAGGATCTTGCTTGACTTATTTCGCAACAACCCAAAAACAATTGAATCACAATTAGGGTTTTGACGTAGTTTTGGATGAGATCAAGTTTGAATACCACTTGTAATGAAATTACTTGGATAGATATGAATATCAACAACAATAGAACACCAAAAACACCAAAATGTAGAAAAATTATCACAATATGCAAGTAGAATAACTTAGCCACTTCAAGGGGGAAACCTCCAAACCATACAATAAAACTCAAGTGGTCAATATGATGATCAATTAATACATTCTAACTCATATAAATACTATTCCTATGTTATGACCATCACCAAGGCCAAATCACTAATGATTTTATAACATAAATGAAAGAGATATAACATGATAAGAAGATATGATAGACACAATTCATCCATACACATCTAATGTAACATATAGGATTAAGGGCATTGCATAGATCTACAACGTGTAGATTTCTTGATGAAGTCACTTTATCGAGACAAACTTAAGGGATTTAGATAATTTCTCTCTTGTTCAATTGAGACCGTACTGAATCAAAGGGAGTGTTAATAATAATACCCAAGTACTTAACTCACCATGTAGGTGAGTTAAATAAATAAATTGTAATTTTTATTCACTTTTTCTAGGACCCTTAGTTGTCTAGGTGTTATTTTTCCATCCCTATATTTTTGGGGACTATTCTATCTTGTATTATTATTTTCGAATGTATTCTAGCAGGGGAAATCAAAGGTAGTTAGGGGTAATATGCTATTTTTTTACATATTTGTTAAGTTTAGTTGATTTGATCCACTTTATGTGGTGTGGATAGAATTTTTCCAATACCTATTAACATTGTGGCTCTTTCCTTTCATTATAATGCTTCATTTTAATATTAATAAAAAAATTCAGGCTTCATAGTTTTCAATAATCACCCAAAAAAGAATTAAATTCGAAAGTATGATAGTGACATAATATTTAAAGAATTCAAACATAAGGATACTAGATATGTGAAAAAAATGAAGTAGATTATTTTTCAATCATATTAAAGTTAAATAATATCATGTGAATTTACCCTTCAGTATAGTGGAGTACTCAATCAATGCTTTCAAAATTTATGAGAACATTTTTTGCATCGATGCAAGTGTTTTTCCCTAATAAGATATATTTGTAAAAAACAACTCAAAATATTCTACACAGTTAGGGATGATATTCCAAAAATTATGCATTTAGCTATTTCTTTCAAAAGAAAACATGCATGTAGATGATTTAGAACCTTGTACAAGTATATTTTAGAAATAGATTTTCATATAAGTTTAGTACAAATTTTCAATAAATTAGTGATAAGATAATTTACATGTGCAATGCATGTAGGCTACATTATATGAGTTTCAGAAGGCTAACATATCTATGTTTGAGGAAAAAAAAATTCGATTATAAAATAATACCTTGTGGCGGTTGGGGAAAATCATCATTCTAAGCATTGTTGCAACAATTCCAAGTGTTTTCTCCATGATTTCAAGAAGATATTATAAAACAACAATCTAAAATGAATCCCACAATTCATTTGACAACCTATAAATGTAATAAACATGAAAGGCATTAAATCGATGGGAGGGTGCAAGTTTAATTTTCTTTAATTTCTCCCATAAATTGATGCTAGAAGTTTTGGGAGCAAAAAATAGTTTGAAATAGAATCATATACATTTTTTATTTTCTTAAAATCCATTTAAAGAATTCAAAATTGATGTATTGGACTATAATTCCTAAGCTAGCTTTGTTGGTTTTTTTGGAAATATTGTCATTGATGTTAAAAGAATATTGATAAGTATCTCTTATGTTAGAAATATTGTCATTAATGCTTACTGATATGTACCTCATATTAAAAAGATGTTTTAATTTGAATTATGCATGCTGCATGCTAAAGAAAATGTTCTACAATCTTCCATGGGTTTTTGTAGTGTGCTGCGAGTTTTGTATTGTCCCGCGGATATTTTTAGTGCTTCATGGGTTTTTAAAATGTCCATGGGTATCTGTGGTGTATTGCGGGTTGCAGTAGTGCCTCACATAATGAAGGACCAAATTGAAGTAATTTTGTTTGTTTGAAATAATGCCACACAATGAAGAAAAATCCACAAAAGTCAGCAAGTGATACAATTTAAAGGAAGATAGTCACGTAAAAAAGAGAAATGTATAGAATGTACAGATTTTTCCGTGATGGTAATGTAATTCCGTAGGACCAAAATAAAACAGGGGATGTCTGCGGGAGTCTTTGAAAATTTCAAAATTTCAAATTTTAAAACATACTAAAGCTGACTCATGATGAATATTCTTAAGGATTATGACTGATGAAAATTCACATTTGTTCACAAAATGAACATAGTGTATAAGTGAATTCAATTGCGAATTCAAGTGTGTGCTCATGGTATGATGATGTTAATTTGAAAAGAAAAGGAAGAGAGCGATTAGAGAGGAGCGGTCAATGAATATATATCAAGAGGTTTAGAGAATAAAGAGGAAGATAAAAATCAAGTAGATTAAAATTTCAAGTTGCTAAAGAAGATTGAAGAGCAAGAGCTGCATAAGTAAAGTGTAAAGCATGGGTATATAGAAATAATAGGAAGTAATGAAGAATTACCTATATGTCATCATCATGTTGAAGAAGAAACTACAAGGGTGGATTTTTTGATTGCTGAGTTGGTGCTCAACATTAGGGATTGGTGTATCCAATGAGTTGGTGATCGACCTTGGGGATTGGTGTCTTCAATGAGTTGGTGCTCACAAATCAAGATGAGTTGGTGCCATGCTTTGGGGATTAGTGTCTCTGATAGGTTGGTGCCTAAAAACATTTTGTAATATAATTATTGTTGTGGCTGGATTTGGACAGTATCTCTAAGCAATATTTTCTCTTTTTTGTTTTCTCCTGAAAGGGTCTCCACATAAATATTGTGTTGTGTAACTGTTATATTTTGTATAATTTTTTTATTGTGAATGCTAAAGTTTTAAATCTTAGATAATACTGATTCACCCCCCTTAGTATAAGTGTGTTTTCTACATTTGGTATTAGAGCGAGGTTCCTTAAGAATAGTCTAAACATTGGAAGGTAGATCTCATAAGCACACATGTCAAATTAAGAAGGTTTCTCCTCAAGCAAGGCTCCATTATTTTATGGAACAAATTATGATTTTTGGAGTATAAGGATGTGTACCTACCTAATGGATCTAGGGTTTGATATATGAAAATCTTTTTTTAATGGATATAAAACTCCAACAACCCCTCTAATAGATCAAGTTGGAAAGGAGGCAAATGAAAGTAATGCAAAATATATGAATGCTATATTACAAAATTTGTAAAAGTGATGCATTGTAGTTTAGAAAAGGAAATTTGGGATAATCTCAAAAATGTATATGAAGGAGATGATAAAGTAAATAAATCCAAACTCTTAATACACAGATGTCAGTTTTAAAATTTGAAGATGAAGGATGAAGAAAACATTTCAACTTACTTTCTCCACATGGATGCAGTTTTCTATACTAATAGAGGACTTGGTGAAGAAATTAATGATGTAACTATTGTGAAAAATGTTCTATGCTCTCTTCCTTTGAGATTTTTTGCCATAGTTTTTGTTATTGAAGATTTGAAAAACTTAAATATTCTAATAACAGATGAATTGCATGGGATTCTCGTAGCATAAGAGATGAAAATTGAAAGTGATAAATAATCTAAGTGATAAGATGCATTTAAAACATAAAAGAAAGTGAAATGAAAGAAACATGAACCACATGATTTCCCCAAAAATGAGTCAGATGAAGAAGAAACTCACTTTTTCATAAGGATGAAGAAAGGGTCTAGAAAATTTAAAGGTAAGTTTTCATTAAAATGATTTGATCGTGGTGAAATAGGACATTATGCCAAAAAAATCCCATATAAAAAGAAGGAGGATAAAGAAAAATAAAACATGAAGGAAAGTAACATGTATTATCAATCCAATAAGAATAATAAGCAAATAATATTTAAAAGTAAGAAGAATCTCTAGATGAACAAGAATAACCTCTACACCAAGGAGGAAAGTAAATCATCTAATGAAAGTGATTAAAGCGTCTTTGCTAGTGATAAAGATGAATCACTGCTCATGGATTTAGAAGCTAAGGAAAACAAAGAAGAGATAGATTTAGAATATTATGAATATACTAAATTTGAATCTGAATTAGATCTTGAAGGTGAACTCATTTCTTCCCTAGAAGAACTCAAGAGCATAAGAAAGGAAAATAAAAAATGAAAAAACAACAATTTTAGAAACTAGAAGATGAGTATGGTGTCTTAAAATAAAAGCTGACACATGATCTTGAAGAGTCCAATAAAATCATTATTGATCTAAATATTCAACCAGAATAAATGAAGAAGATAGATGAGGACGTGAAAATACAGTTGAAATAAAAAGAAGAAGATTGTGAAAAATGGAAGGTGAAGTTGTTTCCTTAAGAAAGGAACTTGAGAAATCAACTACCAAGTTGAACAAATGTATCGAGTTTGAAAAGAGCTACGAAGTTTCAGAAAACATCATTAATAATAAGATATCATTATTTATCAAAGTAGGTCTTAGATACAATGATAAGTATGCAAAAAATATCCCAAAGAATCTCCAAAGATGACAAGTCTGAAGACATCAAGAAGCTATGTGGATGCACTTAAAAGTCCTACGAAAGATGAGACCCACAAGAAGGAACAAGCGCATGACCCTCAACACATAAACACTTCAAATGAAAGTTGCAGAAGGAAATAAAGTCATGTTCCACATAGTACTTCTCCAAATGGCAACAATGATTCAACAAGAAGATCATTTCCTCTAAGGTGGAATTACAATATCAGGTTTCAAAATTCCTTTTATGGATATTATTTTTCATATAATCAGTTTAGCCACAAGGTAGAAGACTGAAAATCTCATGTAAGAAGTCTTGATAAGAAGAAAAATGCAAATTCATATGTGTCCTCAAATAAAAATTACAACTCATTTGCACCTCTGACGAATTTTAACATTGAATGTTATAAGTGCAATGAATTTGGGCATAAAGATCGATTTTGTACAAGTTGTCTTGTGGATTTTGCTAGTAATTATAAGAATGAGGAAACCATAGACAATCATAAGGTTGAATAAAAAATGATTTTGAAGGATAAACATGAGAAATAAATAAACAAAGAAAAATCCATGATTTTGTAGACAACATTTCATGCACAAAATGAAGAAAATCAGTGGTACATTGATAGTGGTTGCTCAAGCCATATGAATGGGGAAAAAATTAAGTTTCTTAATTTGGAAAAGGTAATCAGAGGTACTGTTAAATTTGGAGATAATGTCAATGCAATAATTTTAGCAAAAAGGCACAATTAGCTTAAATAATGGTAAATCAAAAATTGAAAATATCCTATATGTTGAAGGACTAAAGCATAATATTTTGAGTGTAATTCAAATGAGTTATAGAGGAAACACAATATATTTTTATGCTGGAGGATGTGAAATCAAAAAGGAAAGTACCGGGAAGGTTGTTGCTGATGCATGCAGAACAACAAATAATCTCTACATTCCTAGTAAGATTAAGGGTGAAAAGTGTTGCATGGGGCAAATTGATGAGAGCTAGTTATGACATAGAAGAATGGTTCATATGAACTTTAATAATCTAGTGAAGATTAGTTCTAAACAAGATATTAGAGACATGCCAAATATTACTAAACCAACAAATACCACTTGTAAATAATGTCAATTTGGAAAGAAGACAAGATCCTCATTCAAGACAAAGGAGTACTCAACCACAAGGTTGTTGGAACTTATGCATACTGATCTCTATGGGCCTACATGAACTAAAATCATACAAGGTATTTTATGTTATTTACTGATGATTATTCTAGAATGACATGGGTTACTAATGTAGGAGAATCATTGTAGATAGGTAATTTAAACTTGTTTAGGCTAAGTAGTTGTGTTTGGAGTCCATATGGAGGTGTGTGTGAGGTAAATAGTCCATTTGAACCTTTTTGTTTGTAATAAGTTGATTTTGTGAGGTTTCCCTCCAAAATCACTAGTTTAAATTTTCAAATGTGTTTTGTAGTAGACATAAGCCAAAGTGCTAGTAATGGGTCATTAGGGATGCAATTGGGTCATATAACATACTCTTCACCTAGGGTATGAACACACGTCCTTAACTAAGGCATAAACCTTATTTGGTTAGATCATGCATGGTTGGGGTTGATGAGTGAGAACCCTAACTACCTCATTATTGTAATTTGTATAAAGGAATCCAAATGATAGGAGAGAGAGAAAGGGCGTATAGGTGGAGAAGGAGAGTTTTATATTTTTTCTGAGCCTTGAAGGCTTTGGGAGCTTGTATCCTCATGAAAGATCTAATAATAGGCTTCTTTATAATATGATAAACTATGTCAAATTATCTTTGTGTAACATGATACAATGTATCTCTAGGAAATATGACTCATTGAAAGGTTGGTGTAAAGTAAATGAACAAAACTATGAAGATTACAAGAGTATGTTAGGTTAGGAAATGCATGGATGAAGGACAAGTACAATGGAAATTATTTCTTGATGAAAAGTGGAATCACTAGACTGGTAAGATTGCTTTCTTGACATTGTAGAACTCTCTTTGAACATGCTTAAGAATATGATAAGTTTAATAGATGGAAAGGGATGTAAGATAGGACTTTTATAATGAGTGGTTATGTTTTTTTGTTGTTCCTGACTTGGGTAGAGCAATATACGTTTGGAAGATCAAGATTGTGTTTAAAACTAGGCCTTTGTGACACACAATTTATGCATGCATGAATTGAATATATTTGAGAAGATTTAACTTATAATAAAGAATGAAGATGGTATATTGAGTTGTGTTGGGGTTTAAGAATGGAAAATAATTACTAAGGAACATTAAAGACTTTGTTCAAGGATCAAAACTAGGAAGAATGCCTTCATTTAGACATAGACTCCATGAAATTGTTGATTTTGAATAAATTGGTAAAGGTGAATGAAATCATAGGGTTTGGAAAGGATGTGAGAGGTCTAGCCATAGTTGGAGAAATTTTTATAATCCTTGAAATTATTGTTTAGGAAAGATAAGAAAAAACCAAGTGTCTCGGGTTAAACCCATGTCTAGGGTTTTTGGATGAAGAAAAAGTTGAAATCCAAAACTAACCATTGAAAGGTCTTGATTTTTTGAATATATGATCTTGGGTATGAAACAGTGTTGTGGAATAAATTCAAGAGTGGAAGGATGAAGGGAACTTTCCAAAAAATCTAACAATACAGTCTAATTGTGTGTGTTCACAGTTAGGAGGGTTTTAGATTAGCAAAAATTGATTTTAACATCAAGAGAGCCTTTAATAAACTTTTAAAGGGTTTCTCCTGATAGAAAATGGTGTAATAAGGATAATAAAGGTAAACTAAGGTGGTAAGAGGTATATAAGTGTCAAAAGGAGGGAAGCTCAATCATAATTGTGTATGACCTGAAAATAGGTTGTGGGAAGAGTAATTGTGAAGAGAAGCCATACATACCTAAGTTTGAGGTTAAGGAAGATTGAGATAAGTATATTAGGTGGATAAGAAGACATAAAGCTTAATGAGGTGTTTTAGAAACTTAAGACTCAGAAGTGATAGAGGAGAACCAACTACAGGCTTCAGAGTATATGACAGTCAAGCCTAAAAGAAGGGTCACAATGATTTTATAAGAGGTAAGGAGGATAGGAATTTCTATCAAAATTAGTAGAGAGTGATATTTGATAACCTAAATCCCAATCACAAATTAGAAGGGAAATTAGAAGCCTCTTATGGAATAGTTAGATGAGACTTTCCTGATTTGTGATGACTACCTTGTTTTAACTGAGAAGTTTTGAGAAAGAAAGCTTTTGATATCTCTAAAACATAGTGGCACTAACTTAAAAGGTGTGGAAACTTTAAGGGGAGCCAAGTAGCATGATCTAAGAATATGCGAAGTACAAACCCTAAGGTAGAGTATATGGGCAATTGAAGCAAATAGAGTTGAGAAGAGGGTTAGGACTCAAGAAAGAAAGAAAGAAAGCCTTGAGAACACCAAAAGTGGCAAAGTGAAAATAATTAAGATTTAAGAGAAAAAGATGAGTGAAAAGTCTTTGAACATGTCAAACACAAGTGAAGTAAGAATTTGGAATGATTGAAATAATGGGGAATCATCAAACCCTAGATTTTGATAGGAATACCTAGTTACAAGCCTAAATAAGCCCTAGAAAGAAGGAATTTTGTGTTGGGAGAGATTGGAGAGGGACTAGGCCATGAAAATTTGTATAAAACACAAATGATGAAATGGATATCTAAATATTATTCCACTTTTACATGAAGATTAGTAGATTGTTATGTACATGGAGATTTACATTAAACCAGGGCTAATTGAGAAGAATGAGCAAAAACAGTAAAGGAGGAATAAATTTGGATTGGATGAGAGTTAGCACTTGAAAATTTTCAAACACTTTAAATAGCCAAACGGGTCCTCAAAAAGTTTACCATCGAGTAATGGAACAAATAAATGTGGAATTTATGCTCAAATGTTTAGTTTAGGAGGGCTTGTAGAATGTATAAAGGTGTAGAACGAGTTTGAATGAAATTGAATACTTGAAACTTTTCCAAGCATGAGGTCATGATTATATGGTAGTTCTAGACTAATCTAAATCATTCTTGAGCTTTGAATAATTGTATATAGAAAATTTGGGCAAAAAAGCAAGTTTTGTTAATAGTGAAAAAGTGAAAAATTGGGTGGATTTTGAATGTTGCTTTCAAATGATTGTTCTAACTTGTGAATGTTGTTGAATGTGATTGAGGCTACATCAGTTACTTTTTAAGAGAAAATTTTGAAGCATTTGAAATATTTAAGACATTCAAAGCTTTGGTTGAGAATGAAATGGGTTTGAAAATCAAGTGTTTAAGATCTGACTGAGGAAGAGAATTCAATTCAAATAAATTCATAGAGTATTGTGAATGCCATGGAATAAAAAGACATTATTCAACTACAAGAACTCCACAACATAATGGATTTGTAGAAAGAAAAAATAGAATAGTGCAAGGGATTGCTGAATCTAGAGTATTTGACAAATTCTAGTGAGAGGCAATCAACACATTAGTCTATATTATAAATAGAGGGTGTATCAGAGTAAACAATAAGGCACCTTATGAAATTTGGAAGGGTAAACAAACCAATGTCAAACATTTTAGAGTATTTGGAAGCAAATGTTATATCAAGAAAGATGATGGAGATTTGGGTAAGTTTGAATCTAGATATGATGAATGTATTTTTCTTGGTTACTCTTTAATGAGCAAGGCCTATAAATGTTACAATATGAGAACATTAGAAATTGTTGAAAATGAAAATGTGAAGGTCAAAGATGAAAAAGAAGAAGTTGAGATAAAGGAAACAAAAAACACCATCTAGATCAGTTCAAAATAATCATTTAGAAAAATAGATTATAGGTGACAAAAATCTTGGGGTACAAACCAGTAACAAATTGGAAAATTTAGAAGAGCATGCAAATATATCTTTACTATCCAAAGCTGAGCCTACAAGATTTGTAGAAGTAATGGAAGATAAATACTGGATTAGAGCAATGGAAGAAGAACTTGATCAAATAGAGAAGAATGAGACCTAGGAGATTTTCCCAAGACTTAAGGACGAAAATGTGATTGGCATCAAGTGGGTATTCATAAATAAGCTGAATGAAGATGGGAAATTAGTAAGAAACAAAACAACGTTAGTATGTAAAGGATATGCACAAGTTGAAGGTATTGGCTTTTAAGAAAATTTTACTCTTGTTGCACGTTTAGAAGCCATTAGGATGTTTTTGGAATTTACTTGTTATAAGAACTTTAAAGTCTATCAAATGGATGTTAAATCTAATTTTTTGAATGGGGATTTGGAAGAAGAAGTTTATATTGAATAACCAGAAGGAGAATAAAAAAATACAATGGCCTGCTGCTTCGTGAACCATAGCCACTCCTTATCCCTGTGGCACTTGTCTACAGGCATGGGTGTTGTGGTTTCTCTCCATTTGGATATGCAGGTCTGCTGCAATGCTACTCTGGATGGTGCGCCAGGGGTGGTTTTTATCACTAGCATTAACAACAAGGCCTTTTCATGTGGTGGTGAGGGGAAGCCCTCTTTTCTGCATGCTGCAACCTCTATAGTGACCTCTTCTTTCCCACTCTCTGTAGCCAAATATGTTCCTATGGTCTCTTTTGGGGATTATGTGTTGGATTCTAAGGAATTCTACTCCAGCAGGGGTTTGATCTATCATTTCAATGGCCTTTGGCCTGGATTGCCACTTCTCCACTCATGGATCTCTTCAAACTCGCACCCCCTCTTGTTTGGAAAGGTAGACATTTACCCCTGTGCTAGGGGGTTTTTTATTGTGGTTTTCAGTTCAACTGAGGATAGGGATTCTATCATCTCTAACTTGTGGGAACTACAACACCATAACTTACTGATCGAACTGTGGTTTTTGAATTTTAACTCCCTCATGACTGCATTCAATGTCAAACCTGTCTGGGTGTGTTTACCTCATCTCCCGCAGTAGTTCTGGGAGAAAGAATGTTTGATTGATATTGGAAATGTTTTGGGAAAGTTCTTATCCATTGATTCCAAAATGGAATCATTTTCTCCCACTACGTATGTGAGAATCTTAGTGGATATGGATACAGCTCTAGATCTTCTAGCTTCCATTACTCTAAAAGTTTTTAATAGGGTTTAGTCACAACCTCTTGACTACGAAGGCTTTCCCTTCAAGTGCAGGAAATGTTTTTCCCTCAATCATCTTGCTACAGACTGTCAGAAAGTTAAGCAACATTTAAAGGAAAAAATATCATGGTGGAAGGATTCTAATCCTAGCATACTGGTGGTTGAGGATGAATCAAATTCCTATTCAGAAGATCTGGTGGAGGTTAATGAAGAGCATAAAAAACATTTAGCATTTGATTATTCAACTTTCCGCTCCTGCGATGGAGGCTGGAAAGGTGGAACTAGTTGTTGATAAGGTTTCCAATTGAAACACACCAGTTTCCCCTTCTGTGGATGTCGTTGGAGTAGTTAAAGTGGATAAAGTGTCGACGTTGTTTCTAGGTGCTACTGCTGATTGTGCTAAAATCAGTTTCAATTCTGAGAAGGCCAATGATGGAATTTTGGCTTCCTCTAAGTTTCAACTTCTAATTCAATCAAATGAAAATAAAGATCCTAATAGGAGTGATGATTGGATAGTCATTAAAAGAAAAAAATGCTTACTCTACACTTCTAAGATCCCATGTAAGGGATTTTACTAGGTAATCTGGTTTCAGTGGCAGCAATGGGTGCTACTATTTTCATGATTTTATTTTCGGTATTTTTTTTCTTTCGTCCTTATGTATCCCCATTTTTTGATGCTAGGGGTTTCCTCTCTGTAATGGTTTAATGTTTTATCCCGCCTTGAGGGATTGTTGTACAAGGATGAGGGTCTTTCAAAACCGCCAACTTTTTACCAATTTCCAAAAAAACAACAAGAAGGTTTCATATTATCAGATGATGAGGAATATGTATGCAAGATGAAGAAATATCTTTATGGATTGAAACAATCCCCCAAATCTTGGTACTCAAGACTAAACAAGTTTCTACAATAATAAGGGTTCAAGAAAGGAATTGTTGATAGTAATCTTTACATCAAAACTAAAAGTGAGAATCAACTGATTGTTGTTGTTTATGTTGATGCCATAATTTTTGGAGGAAGTAAGGATGAGATGTGTAAAGAGTTTTATGAGGAAATGTAAAAAATAATTTGAAATTTCCATGCTTGGTGAGTTATCATTTTTTCGTGGATTACAAATTTCTCAATCTGATAAAGGTATATTCATTTCACAAACCAAGTATATTAAGGAAATGTTGTTCAGTAGTTTAAAATGGAAGACTAAAATCTAGTAAGTACACCCATGATCACAAGCTATAAATTGAGAAAAGGATGATGAATCTCCTGAAGCAAATCTGACTCTTTATAGATCGATAATTGGAAGTCTGTTATATGTGACAAGATATAGACTAGATGTGATGTAAGCAATAGGCGTGGTAGCGTGTTTTCAAGCTGCTCCAAAATGAAATCATGTGTAAGATGTCAAAATAATACTCAAATATCTAAAAGGTACAGTGGATTATAGATTAGGGTATTAGACAGGTGAATATTTTTCTTTAACCACATATACAAATGCAGATTGGACTGGTTGTATGGATAGTAAAAAAATTACAAGTGGAGGTGCTTTCTTTTTGGGGAATAGTTTAGTATCTTAGCTGAACAAGAAACAAGCTTATGTTTCTTTATCTACAAATGAAGAAAAATATATTGCTGTAGTATCATGTTCCACTTAAGTTATTTGAATGAAACAAGCACTGAAGGATGTCAAGGTAGAATATGATTTTCTAATTTCTATACTCATTAACAATACTAGTGCAATAAATATCTCAAAAATCCAGTTATGCATTCTAGAACAAATAATATTCCCATTAAATATCATTTTTCGAGAGATTAAGTTACATATCAGAAGGTTAAGTTGGAATACATTGCCACAAAATAACATATTACTGACATTTTTACAAAACCTCTTCCAAAAGAAATATTTGAATATCTCAGACAAAAGTTAGGAGTAATATCCTTTTCAACAAGACATTAAATGGAAACATATTTTCAGGGGGAGTATGTGATGAGAAGTTGTACATCAAGGAGGATTAATAGGAGAGTTGAAGCTGGGGGGATAAATACATCAAGAAGGTTGGTTGCCATCAATGAAAAAGGGGGATATTGTTAGAAAATTTATCATTGATGTCAAAAAAATATTGATAAGTATATCTTGTGTTAGAAATGTTGTCATTGATGCTTACTGATTTATGCCTCTTATGAAAAAGATGTTTTAATTCGAATTCTACATGCCGTGCACCAAAGTAAATTTTCTTCAATGTTCCATAGGTTTTTGTAGTGTATTACTGATTCTGTAAAGTTACGCGAGTTATGTAGTGTTCCACGGATTTTTTTAGTGCTTCATGTTTTTTAAATGCTTTGTGGGTGTCTGTGGTATGTCACAAGTTTCTATAGTGTCTTGTATAATGAAGGACTAAACTAAATTATTTTGGTTTGTTTGAAATAATATCACACAATGAATAAAAAACCACAGAAGTCAATAAGTTATATGATACAAAGGAGGATAACTGCGCAACAAAGAGAAATCTCCAAAATGTATAGATTTTTCTATGATGATCATGTAATTTCATGAAACCAGGATAAAATAGGGGATGTCCATGGGAGTCTTTGAAAATTTCAAATATTCAAATTTCAAAGTATATGAAAGCTAACTCATGATGAATATTCTTAAGGATGCCGAATCATGAAAATTCACATATGATCATGAAATTAGCATAGCATATAATTGAATTCAATTGTGAATTCAGGTGTGCGCTCATGGTATGATGATGTTTTTTGAAAAGAAAAGGAAGAGAGTGATAAGGGATGAGCATTTAATGAAGATATATCAATAGGATTAGAGAAGAAAGATGAAGAGAAAACTAAAGAACATTATAATGTCAAGTTGCTGAAGAAAATTGAAGAGTGAGAGGTGCATAAACAAAGTGTAAAGCGTGGGTATACATAAACAACATGAAGTAGTGAAGGATTATATATATTCCATCATCAGGTTGAAGAAACAACTATAATGGGTGGATCTTTTGATTGCTGAGTTGGTGCTCATGAATCTTGTTGAGTTGGTGCTCGACCTTGGGGATTGATGTCTCCAGTGAGTTGGTGCTCACAAATAAAGCTGAGTTGGTGTTCTAATTTAGGGATTGGTGTCTCTAGTAGGTTGGTGCCTACAAACATTTTGTAATACAATTATTGTTATGTATGGATTTAGATAGTACCTCCAAGTAGTCCTTTCTCTGTGGTTTTTCTCTCAGAACGGTTTCCACATAAATAATTGTGTTGTGCAACTATTATATTTTGTATAATTTCTGATTTTTAATGTTAAAATTTTAAATCTTGGATAATACTGATTCACCCCCTCTTAGTATAAGTGTGTTTTCTATAGGTTTAGAAATAAAAAATAAAATAATTATTTCAACATGTTGAATATTTTTTAATAACATTTTTTTTTATTGGCAAATAGTTTTTTGAAAGGGACTATACCCTTGATTACAAAAGATGGCCTAGAACCCAGAATAAGAAAGAGAACCAGAGAGAAAAGGATCAGAATCCAAATGTGAAAATGAAGTTCAAAGTAGCCAAAAAATAGCTACCAAGACTAGACAAAACAATGCAAATTACTGCAAACAAGCAGTATAGGGTCCGCAAAAAAATAGCTAAAAAACATACAAGGACAGCAAAAGCATCTACAACTAATTCTTAGCAGCTTTTTCTATGTTGGTCTTGATATTATTCAAGGATTTGAACATACCCAAAGTTGTCATGTGGGCAGCGTCATTATAATCCAGCTACTCAATGGTCTTCTTGCTTTCCTTATCATTACCCCAAAGTGTTGCCGGAACTCCACTTAGGTTGGAGACACTTTTGACATGTTGCTCAATGAACTCCTCAATCACCCTAAAGATGGCCATGTTGTAATCATGTCGAGTTTTTGCCTTCCCTAAACGGGAGTCTAAGGAGTGAAATTTCTTGTAGATATCATCAATTTGGCTGCTGTCAATATCCTCCTCCTCCTCCTTCCTCTTACCTTTCTATTTTGCCAAGTTCTTAACTTCATCCTTCAACAATATCATATAAGCCTCTAAGGCTTCCAGTCCTTTTTGAGGAGCTTTCCAAATGCACTTCCCGGGGACTGGCACTGCTGATATTTAGGAGGTCATGAGTAATTTCAAATTCATGAGAACCCTTCTCCACGGCAAGAGCCTCAAGGTTAAGTTTTCTGGAAGCCCTGGTAACTGGTCTGTGTGAGGAAGAGGCTAAGTGGGGGGTGGGATCAGCAGAAGGGGGAATGGGAGAAGAATCCTGGATGACTGGCAGGGGGGTGACATCAGCGGTGGCGGGGGCAGAGAAAGGAGAAATAGGGCTGGCAGCAGCAGAGCCCGGTAGAGGGGGAATCGAGCTAGTGGAGGAAGGGAGACCAGGAAATTTTGAGAAGGTAACATTTGTGCAGCAACAAAATGAGCCCTTGGTGCAAAGGAACCACCCGAGAATGATTTTGAAACTCCAGAATGGAGCGCTCCAGAGAGTTCAGCAAGTAATGGGGGAAACAAACCAAACGATCCCTACGGAAGTGGTTAAGAAAAATAAGGTGTTTAGCAGGAACAGTGACAAACCTTCCTTCCAAGGATATGAACCGTATCATCATGCAGGTAACTTCATCATATGGCAGAGGGATCGAGCTAACAAGCAGGCCCACTGTAATATAGGTCAGCCTCTCAGCTCCCTCCACAAATCTTCTCTCTTCAACCTCTCTATCGACCCTTTTGTTGAAGAAATGGAAGCCCTCCAAACCAAGGCCGGTCGCTTCAGCAATAAGATCTTCATTGACTAAGATCTTCTGCCCCCCATATTCCACTTTCCTCTCCTTCCAATCCTTCGCAAAATGCACACCGAGATGCTCTGATCATGTCCCTAGACCTTTTCCATGAAGTTTGTTATGCCACCCTTGCTAAGAATTCTCCATAGCTCAATATTATCTTTCCAGTCTGGGTCCACACTAGGCTCAATTTGACAAGGAGGACCCCCCATCTTCTCTACTCTGAACTGTTTGCAACAAATTCCTAACTGATCACTAAAGCTAGTCCACTTTTTGCTATAGTAATCTGCACAATATTGGAAATAAGAGCTGTTGCTTTTCCCACGATCGGCTGCGTGTCTGCTGATCTGAGCTTGCAGAAAATCACATGTGGGAATAGCCCACTCCCTATCATCAATCACTTTACTGCCACCTTTGGTTTCCGTGGAGCTTTGAATCCGTCTTTTAATAGTCGCAATGCAGCCCGCATGCGCGGTTTTTAAAACCGTGTAACTCCACTTGGAATTCCCCATATGATTCACACTATCATGATTATTAGACATGATTTTCATAAACCAAAACTTTAAGCCAGCATGTGTGGGAGTATTTTTGATGTTGATCCACACCCAAAAATCATAACTCATTTCTAGATATTGCTTGCGTATGGAGATCCACCTGAATGCTGTTTTGAAGCTGTTTAGGGATGTTATTATTATCCCAAAATTGTAAGGTTAACATTAATTCCATAATTAGCCAGTGCATCCGCCAATTTATTACCCTCCCTGTAAGTATGCATGATCCTGATGTTACTGAAAGTATGACTAATACTTATGGACTCTGCAACAAAATCCTTGATGCTCCAACTTGGAGATGAGCACTGCTTAAGAGATTAATGATATTTAGGGAGTCCCCTTCAATAATGAGGTTCTGAATAGTTTGTGTCTGGGCAATTCTCAGGCCCCAAAGAGCAGCTAATGCTTCGGTAAAATGATTGGTTTGAATTCCCATTTTACTAGCATACGCAACAATCAGATTGCCTTTATGATCCTGTATCGCTCCTCCCCCTGCCGCAATCCCAGGGTTTCCCTTAGAAGCCCCATCAAAGTTCAACTTATACCAATTTGGCTCAGGAGGATGCCATTTAATCAAGGATCTATCAATGCTATTCCCGGGATTGCTCCAACTATTAACAGATCCAATCTGCCAATTGGATAGAATGTATTCTTCATTCTCTGGATATCTCTTGTTCTTGGGGGTTTAAATCCAACAATATTCTCTTTGATTCCATTAGAGATTTTACCAATACTAAGTTTGTAGTTTTGTTTCTTATTTCTGAATATAATATCATTTCTATCCTTCCATATTCTCCAGATCAAATGAGGGATAACCAGCTTCCAGATCCTTTTAACAATACAATGCCTAAAGGGTGGGTTCCATTGAGTCCATAGCTGATTGAGATCCTTCGGCAACACCCAGAGAGCTTCAAATTTAGAAAGGGAAAAACTCCAAATTCTAGTGGCATACTCACATTGTATGAACATGTGGTTGATATCCTCAGAATATTTCATACAAAGATGGCACCTATTAGGGATAAGAAATCCTCTTCTCATCAGATTGTCAGTGGTAAGAATCTTGCCTCTAATGGCTAGCCAAAGGAAAAATTTTATTTTGGGAGTTAATTCAGACATCCAAATCCTGTTCCAATTGAACTCTTTTTTATTACTATGGAAGAAGTTATTATATCCAGTTTTGACAGAGTAATTCCCATCATTGGAGTTGTTCCATACCAGCTCATCCTTGGAATCCAGTTGGCTTAATGGAATAAGATCTAACTGATCTTGAAGGGAGGAAGTAATTTGCTTCAGATCATTTCTCTCCATAGTAAGTTTTTTCCACTTCTTTCTGGAACCATTTTCCTCAATATAGTCCTTGATTTTAATTCCATACTTGTTTATAATATTGTCCTTGGCCTTCCCAAAACTCTCCATGAGATTGCCCTTAAACCAATTATCCTCCTAGAAGTTTATGTCCCTACCATCCCCCACTTTCCATTTACTACCCTGCTTGATGAAATTTCTTCTGCTTTTGACCAGATTATTCCAAAAAATGGAACCATAGGGGAGCTGTTCATCTTGCAGAAAAGAGTGCACAGATTGATGTTTTAAATATTTTTCTTTAATTTAATCTATCCAGGGTTGTTTCTCAGTCAGCATTCTCCATCCCATTTTAGCAATGAGGGCCTCATTCATTTTCTCAATATCTTTTATACCCAGACCTCCCATAAACTTCGGGGTGCAAACCTCATCCCAAGCCACTAAGTGAAATTTAAATTTCTCTTCCATGCCTTGCCATAATTTTTTTTTTGAATCCTTTCAATCTTATCCCTGAAAGAAGAGGGGATCTTGTAGAGTGACATGATATAAATTGGTAGATTTTGAAGAGTACTTTTAATGAGCAGGCACTTACCAGCACTAGATAAAATGGCTCCTTTCCAACCAGCCATTTTTTTTTGGAATCTCTCCAATAAATCTTCCCACACCTTACAAGAGACTTTCCTAGTGCCCAGAGGAAGCCCCAGGTAAGTGGCTGGAAGCTCACTTATTTTACAACCTAGGATTTTAGCAATTTTAAGCTGCCTTTCCTCAGGAGTGTTGAAGAAGAAGATGGTGCTTTTGTCATAATTGATCTCCTGCCCAGAAGTAGATTCATAGAGCTGCAGTAAGGCCTTGGTAGCCTTGGCTTCAATGACAGATGCTAGAAGAAGAAGGATAGTGTCATCTGCAAATTGCTGATGGGAAACAACTTGACTGATGGAAGTGGGCTTAGAGCCATTTAAAAGCCCGTTATTCACCACTTTACCAATTGTTCTACTGAGGCTATCTGCCAATAGAATGAAGAGTAAGGGGGAGATAGGGTCCCCTTGTCTAAGTCCTCTGCTGCTAGTGTAAAAAACCCACAGGCTCACCATTAACAACCACATAAAATCTGGCTGTAGAGATACAAGCCTTAATAATTCTTCTAAATTTTTCCGTAAACCCCAAATTTTGTTAAGACTTTGTCAAGGAAAACCCAAGAAACCTTTTCAAAAGCTTTATTCATATCAAGCTTGAGGACCATACTTGCCTTTTTATTATTTTCCATAGAATGTATGGTCTCGTGAACCATAATCACTCCGTCTTGTATAATTCTGCCTTTGATGAAGCCACTATGCTGTCTTGAGATAAGTTCATTCAATATGAGTTGGAGCCTAGTAGCAATAATTTTGGTAAAAATTCTATAGACGACATTCACAAGGCTGATAGGTCTGAAGTCCTTGAAATCTTTAGCATCCATCTTTTTAGGGGCCAGCACAATGTGAGTGTTATTGATCTCTTTTAAGAGATTTCCCCGTTCTATAGAACTCATTCACTGCTCTGAGAAGATCCTTCGAACAGATTTCCCAAAATTTCTGGAAAAAATTTATGGAAAACCCATCCGAACCGGGAGCCTTGTCACCCTCTAAAGCAAAAACAACTTTTTGCAGCTCTTCAAGCGTGACCGCTTTGGTGATACTTCTGAATTTCTGTTCCTCAATTTTATTTTGGGGAATGGCCTCCAACATAAAAGAAATAGCTTCAGAATTGTTGATATTCCTCTCCTCAAGAAGTTTTTTCTAAAAATCAAGCGCTTCTTTCTTGATGCTATTGGGATCTTTTATGATATTTCCGTTGTTTTTAGAAACTTCTAAGATCCTATTACATGCTCTGTGCTTCAAAGTGGTCATATGAAAGAACTTCGTATTCCTGTCTCCCTCTTTAAGCCAAATAACTCTAGATTTAAGTCTCCATAAAGATTCCTCTCTACTGCAGATCATATGCAACTCTGAAAGAATATTTTTTTCATTGACTTCGTCTTCAGCCGATCTCCCCATAGCATCCATTTTTAATTCCAACTCTTGAAGTTTTTGCTTTAACTTTTTTTTTTTTTCAAAAATATTACCAAAAACGCTTTTGTTCCAGATTTTGACTTGCTTTTTGACATTTTTGAGCTTTTGGACCAATCTAAATTGAGCAGTGCCTTCACCATTCCATCCCCACCATTCTATTATCTTGTCATAAATATTGTCATGCTCCATCCACATCTTTTCAAATTTGAATGAGCTTCTGGTGGGTTTAGTCCAATTGAGAAGATTTAAAGCAATCAGATTATGATCTGATCCAACTCTGGGCAAGGAAGAGAGGTGGAAGTCTTGACTGAGAATCCAGCTTGCTGAAATTATTGCCCTATCCAATCTCACCTAAATAAACTCTTTTCCCAACCTTCTATTATTCCAAGTGTATGTATTCCCATGAAGATCCACATCTAAGAGGTTATGTTTAGCTATAAAATCAGGAAAATCCTCCATACCAGTAGAAAAGCTGGAGGTACCTCCAAAATTTTCACCTTGGTTTAGTGAAGAGTTGAAATCCCCCATAATAAGCCAATTAGCAGAACAATGCTAGTTTCTAAAAGCTTTAAGGTCAGCCCAAAGCTTCCTTCTACCACTAACCGTATTAGGGGCATAAATGTTAGAAAGGATCCATTCATCATTATTCTCAAAAGCAACAAATTTGATTGCAAGATGATTAATACTAGCATTGAGAACCATTCCAGTACAGTGTCTTTTATCCCAAAGAGTAGCCAACCCACCAGAAGCTCCCTGGGAGTCAACAGCCGCCATTTTAGAGATATCCCAAAAACTCTTTTTAATAGTTTCAAGCGTCTTAGCTTTCATCTTAGTTTCTTGCAGAGCCAAAATACTAGGATTACTAGAGTCCCTTAACTCCTTGATGATTCTCTGTTTGGAGTTTCCATTTAGGCCTCGGATGTTCCAAGAAATAATCTTCATTTGAAATGTTTGGTGGTTGGAATTGCCTGATGGTTCAACTGGCGCTGAACTCCATCTGCAATGTCCCTCTCCGTTCTCTTAGATCTAAGAGCCTTTTTAGAGGGTCTTCCTCTTTTTGTACTTCCTCCAAAGTCCACTATTCGTCTAGCAGAAGATCTAGTTGTTTTGGATGTTGAGGTGTCCCAGTTGTCTTTATTTTTTTTCTTATCACTGTAAAGTGATTCTGGGATCAATTCAAAACCTTTCATTCTTTTTTTCTTTTATGAAATAACTTTTGTGAATCCCGAATCTGGATCCTCCTCCTCCAAGATAGGCGTAACTTCTCCCTCTTCACATTCTTTCTTAAGCCTATCCGGTGTGTGTAAATCAGTCGTTCTAGTGCTGAAGCATGTAGGTGAATCCGCTGGAATGTTGCTGGAACAAGGAGGTAAATCTGCTAAAGAATTACCATCTCCCCTAGGATAGTTTTTCTGTAAAGGTTCTTTAGGAGCAATACAATCCTTGTTCGAAGTTTCCTCAGTGATGCACAACTGATTAACTATATCAACTTCCATATTGCTCTGATATTTCTCAATAGGGACTATATTAACCTTCACAGAGCCTTCTTGCTCGTTCACCTCCATGGATAACTTCACAGGATTTTCTAGGTTTTCTTTGCTTGGTGCTTCAGGCAAAGCTGCTGCTGAGACTTTGGGATGCCAGACCAGATGCTTCCTTATTTGAGTTCTAAATCCCCTTTTTTTTCCTTTTCTATTTAACTCCAACTCCTTCTGACCAGGAGCTTTCTTTTCATTCCGTCTATCCGTGCTAGGAATCCTACTATCCTTATTCAGAACTGAGTCCTTCACAGGCTATTCAGCTTCCATTGCAGGATTCTTCTTCTTGGAACAACCTTTATCAGAGTGCCCAATGCCATGACAAATGTTACACCTCAAAGTTTCAACCTCAATTTTTTGGGTCCAGTTCCCATATCTAGATTTCAAGATTATGTGCTCTGGAAACTCCTGTTCCATTGCAGAAAAAATACAGAAACGAGAAAAAGCAAGTTTGGATCTGTTTCTCGTGGGTCCATCCAGCCCAATAGGGGCACCTAAGGATTTTGTAATATTTAACAGAATTTCATCATCCCAAAAATGCAATGGTAGTCCAGGTAACCTACACCAGATTGGGATGGTGTTTATATTCTCAGTATTAGGGTCAAATCCAGGATACCATTTTTTCAAAAAAAGCCCCATATTACCCAGCCACCAAGGTCCTCCCAGAAGCACCGATTCCAAATCCTCTTGCTGATTAAATTTTACAAGAAAAAAAGCCTTTTGGCATGATGGTAATGCTCAGTGCTCCCTTAGGTTTCCAATTTCTCAAATCCCATTTTCTAATGAAATCAATATTAGGTCTAGAGCCAAGAAACTTACCAAGGAGGGAGAGATTCGCTTTGCTTAATGCTCTATCAACACATCCATCTGGGACCCTCAGGCAGGTGGCACCCTCATTGTCCTTTTCCCACGTGAACTGTCCAGTAATTTTCGGACCCACCTTGATGTTAGGGCTTTGTAGCAACTTATTCCAGGCCAAAGGCATGGATTCAATCATTTCCACATTTTCTTTTATAACCGTCTGATTTAGACCGGAGATCTGCATTTCCTTAGCACTCTTGGCTATAGTGCGTAGACTTTCTGCGGCCAGAACTACAGAAAATGCACTGACAGTACCTACAGTGCTTTTTTTCGCTCGTACTCATGCTTTCAATCGTCCGATTCTGGCCACAGATCAGCCTTTCCTCAGCTATATTAAGCTTAGTTTGCAGACATTCTACAGCCAGAACTGCAGAAACCGCGTTGCCATAGTTTTCTCCATCACTAGTTTTCTCCATCGCAGCTTACATTGATTACATTGATTGATATCATTGATTGATTGATATCATTAGTTTTCTCCATCTATGCTTTAGCTTACATTGATTGATATCATGTTTTAATAACAAATTTATGGATGACTTATGGTGAGAGTTAAATGGATGATAAATTTTTAGATGGCTTAATAATGAGAGTTAAAGTAACTAAGTGTTGAATTTACAAGTGAAAAATTAGCACTTTGAATGTTTTTTTAAAACTGGTAAATATTTAAAAAGAGGAAATGATGAGTGTGTACAATAGTGGGCAAAAAATACGAAATTGGAAAATATTTTCAATTAATAAAGCATATATTAGGTGGTAAAACCATTCCATACCTTTTGTACTCTTCTTTTGTGAACAACATAATATGGTTACATTAATTATTAAACCAATAAATTCTCTAATTTTCATTTGTATCTTAAATTATGAGTGAGAAAAACCATGTTGTAGGATTACATTAGCTAACTTATTCATAAATTTAAGAAGCTTTAATCGCTCCTTATTGTTGTTAATAGTGCGGAAAATATCTAGAACTATATCCACTAGAAAAGAACCCAAGACCAACCAATAACCATTCCCAATCGCATATAACATTGATATAATTATTGAGTGTTTATCTCTAGAGTATTTTTATAGCTTATCAACATGACAAATAAAATCAAATATGGTGAATTCACAAAATTAAAGAGATGAATTAGACTACACATAAAAATAAATAAACCATTTAAAATAATTAATTCCTTAAAATATCATGCATTGCAGATGGAATAGGGAAAAATAATTATCCATAAACATATACAATATTTAATACAAAAGCTTTCCTTGTAATAAATCATATTAGATATTGGGGAATAATTATTATTGAAAAAAGAGAAGAATAAAAACAAGGCTATGAGATGGAAGATCCTTTTGAAGATGTTGTAAATAGGAGGAAGAGAAGAACAAAGAGTAGTAACAGTGAATAGTTGTATATGTGTATGACAAACTTGCCAAAATTTGTTGCATGTTTATCTAGAATAAGTAAGCATTGATGCGCCAAGGCTTTGTTAGGTGAGGCAAGTAAAATGAGGATGTTCTTATTACATTTCCTTTGCTTTAGGCATAGTTTTCTATTTTTTTATTTTCTTTGGATACAACCTTTGATTAAACAGGCTTGTAATAGGAAGAGATTATGTTATTGCAATAGAAATCATAATATAGAAAGGGATCATAAAAGAAAGATAATTTTTGAAGCATTTTGTTTCTAACATTGTAATTAATATAATTGTATGTATAGCTTGGTGAGAACCATAATCACAGTTTAACAAGTGCTAAAAATAATGTTATATCTACAATTCAATGATACTAAAGAAACTTTACAAAAATAATAGTCAAATTTCAGACTTGGACATTCAATTATTTCAAAATTTATCGACCCCTTCCTTTAGATAATATGGAGTGAAACAAACAAGCCTTAAAACATTCAATATCTTAAATTTGGAATAAATGGAGTTCAATATTAAAGAAATTTATAGTTTAAAGTTTCCAAAGACACAAATTATCCATAGTTTTAAATGTCTCATGAATTAATTTGGATCTAAAGCATGTATCAAGCAAGAAACAACAACTGAGTATAGCCAAAATGTATAAAAGAATGATATATTAGTAATTTTTCCAAATACTACTTAGGAATCTAAACTTCTCAATGATTTTGCATAGATATTCTAGCTCTAAATCATATGCATATGTAGAAAAATTGATTAAAATCCCTAAGGAAAGATTTTTCAATTTGTCTCAAATGTACATTGAGCTCTTGAAGCTAAACACACAAAAATTCCAAGCTTATTGTATAAGAAATTACATAAAAATATTGAAACTTATTATTATTCCATAAATTAAGGGTTGTTGTTATTGACCATACCAAGGAGGAAGTTTCTGTTGGTGTATGTGACTTGCTTCATCGTCACTCGACATCTTGTCCGCTTCACATGGTGAGTCATCTCCCTTAGTGATATCATAGGTCATTAGGTCATTCGAGTTTCATGTGTCCACATGTCATGCATGGGAGTTACACAACACTCATATATATGTACCTTCTTATTTTGATAAATGAGAATGCTAGACCTACTTCTTTCATACTTGAATTTCCTTTATGATTCGATCTCTTTCTGGGTTCTTGAAGCATTCACGTCACCATTAGAAGTGAAACCTATTCGATGTGCATGGGGTTCCGTATTGATCCATACAGAACAATCTGATATGGTATCAGATCTATTGTTCGGTAAACGTGCACTTGTTTGTTTCTAGTTACTGATTAGTTATGTTTCATTTTTTGTGCTTCTTGTGTAAGTTTTTGATCATTCTTTGGAATATTGTTAAGAAGTTTGAAAATCTCATTTTTTGGAGTTTGTGCCTAAGGTTTAATTGTGCACGTATAGGTTTCAGGTGTTCCTCAACTAGATCTAGCTAGCTATAGCTAACTTTGGAGGGAAAATCTAAATATGAAGGTAGGTTCAGTTTTATGGTTTTATACGATTCATTATTTTCATTAAAAATTCAAATTTTATTGAAAATTTTCTGTCAGGACACTCTTGGCCTCTTCTTTGCTGTTTTCTGCACCCCTGCTTCTCCTTTCACCTTGTCAACTTGATCGAGTTCTTGCAAATCTCGACGAGTTCCCTGGAGGGTTGTCTCATCCTTCGAGTTGGGTTTTACCTTTCATTTGCATTCGAGTTGTGTGGTTTTATATCAAGATGGGTTTTGTGACTGTTAGGTTGTTTGCTTAAACCTCTGGTCGAGTTTTGTGCTACCTCTCCTGACATGTTTTGCATCTTGTAAGGTCATTTTTCTTGGTCTGTGAGATGGTTTTTTACCACAACGAGTCATTTTTTGGCTCCATTGACCTTTTTTGTTTTCATAGAGAGTTGAACCATGACAAGTCTTTTTTGCTTTGGCCTTGATTTGCTCAGATCTTTGGTCTGCATTGAGTTTGAGTTGGTGTGTGTGTTCTTTAGATGTCATTTGCTTCAAGTTGTTGTTTTCCCATCCGAGTTGTGCTTAGCCTTGTTGGAATCAAGTTTTTACTTTGTTAAGTATATGCCTTCCTGTGAGTCATCCTGTTCATTTTTTACTTTGCATGCTTGATGTGTTAAACACGACCTCCCCTAAAAAATGTGCCCTATCTACCTTGCCTCAGTCTGGTGTTTTTCCCAATCCTTCCTTCTTTGTGTTGGGTGTTTATTTATGGTTTTCCTTACCCGTGCATTTCTCCCTCCATCCGAACTCCACCGTCCATCCAAGCCCTTGACCTACACACCAGCTCATGTGACTCGCCCTGTAATCTATAACTGCTTGAGTATTCATCTCTGCCTAGCTTATCCTACCCATCTCCTCTGCTTGATCGAGACTTTTGGTGCTCAACCCGATGTCTCGAGCCCCTAAACGGATCATTTTCTGAGCCCTGACCGAGTCCTTGGGTTTTAAACTATTTTTTCGCTCTTTTAAAAATTTTAACATAGTTTTTTGGTTATATTGCGGTGGCATTATACTTTAAAAAATAGGTTAATCATTTTTCAAAAAAAGTGGTGTGTTTAAGTTTAAAGTGGGTGTTTTATATTTTTAAGTGGTTAGTTTTTTTATTAAGGGGAAGGAGTTTATCAAAGTAAGGAGGTTAATTATTTTAAGACTTAAGGTCTTTTAATTAATCTAGGTGGCTTTAATAAATTAAATTAGTAGTTTAATTAAATTGTTCAATGTTATTGTTGTTTGTATTCCTTTTTAATATTTAAATTAGACTAATTGGCAAAATCTAAAAGTGTATTTTCCAGCATTAGACATTTTTACTTCTAATCCTTTGCAGGAGTGTGCAACACCCTCCTAGCTTTTTTCTACCTTCTAGGAGCATTTTCGGCATCCTGAAGATCCCTTGGACTCGTCTTGAGCCCGTTTTTTGCATTGTAATTTCCCTTGTTATTTTTTGCACACTAGTGAGCACGTCCACCACAATATTGCAAAAAGGGTGTTTCTACTACGAGGTAAGGCACTTTTTCTCACACCGAACTTTGTTTTGTCCCTTTATTCTTTGCTTACCCCCTTTTGTGCTTGTTTACATCTTCTTTCTCTACTTCCGACTGAGAATTCTTGTGTCATCCACTCTTGTATGATTTATCGCCTACTGCAAGGTGAGTGGTCAACTGTCTCACGTCACATAAACACACCTTATTGTAATCAACACACTCTTTATAAAGTGCCAAAAATAGGGGGGTTATCATTATTCTTGGGTGTTATATTATATGCAAACACATTTTTAGCTAAGTCCGACTTCTTGCAACCTTATGTGTATTCTTGCACCCATCTTTTCTAACATTCTGCACTTCTTTATTTTTTTACGGATGTACCATGGAGATTGATTTTCCTAGACCTACACTTCATAAGGTTGTTTTTGCATTACAACCTCCACCTCTTCTTCTTGGTAGGGATAACTATGCACTGTGGTGATTGAGTATGGAATGTTTTCTTATTCATGATAACCTTTATCTCTACTTGTATGGATAAGTACCTGCCCCTAGTGATCCTGATCAGTTTGAAGACTTGCTTGACACTTAGAGCATGGTTTTTAGTCATTTGTTGACATACATTTCTAGGCCTCTCCACCATCATGTGGCACACACATAGTGTCCTCACACTATTTGGAGCATTATTTAGTCCTTATTTGGAGACCCTTCAGAGTCTTCTAGTGTTTCTTCACCTACTGATATCATTGTCTCCTCTTCTTCCTCATGTGATGATAGTTCAATTGACACACACTTTCTTGTTCCTACCCCTGATGATGAGGATCATTCCTATAGTTCTGATGAAGAGAGTACATATGAGGACTTCTCTCCTCCTCTCAGCCACATTTTAGAGAATGTTGCACTACTCCCTTCCCATCAAAAATCAGAAAGGCTTATTGCTAGCCTCATAACTTCATCAAATCAGGCTCCTTTCCACTTCTAGTGTGCGAGGCCCTTTCTACTCCTCCAACTTCATGCATTGATGATTCATACCTGTCAGACATTGATCTTCTATTTTTTGAGCCACCCTTCTAAGATGAGCATCTACCAAACCTTAGTCATCTCTTAGCAGCTCCTACTTGTATTTCCATACAGGGAGTTTCTCATCCTTCTATAGGTGTTTTGGAGGATTACTTCATCTTCTTTTTTGGGATTTCCCCCTTTGGGACTCTTATCACTTCCAATTTTTCAGAGACCATCATTGATCCACCTCTTCTTATGGATCCTTTTTCTACCGTTGTGGCAGTTGTTGTGCCTTCACTTCATATGGACATTCTTTCAGAGAATGTTCCATACCCATACTCTGGCAGTTATACTTTAGTGGCATTACCTTTTTTTCTTGAGTACCTTCTTACCAAACTGATGTCACGCTTTGGTTGTAGCACAAATTCAAAATTCTTTGTACTTCTACCATTTGTTTCCTTCATAAAGTGGGAAACATTTCAGTACACCATTTCTATTCTTCTAAGGGAAGATTTTTTTTTCAATGCGGATGTATCGTCATGTGTTTTTTGAAGGGTAAAATTCAACATGAAAACTTGAAAACTTTACCTTAGTGTCAAATTTTTTTCTTGTAAGCCCTCCTAAGCACTTCTCCAAGACAATTTTCCATTTGTATCAGGCCATCCTATCCTTTAAATTACTCATGTGTGTTGTAACAACCTTTCCCATGTGTTTGAAATGTAAAAACAAGATCATGGAATTCTTCTGATGCAGTACTTCTCAAGGTAGATTCTTCAGTGAGCCTAAAAGGGCTATTTTTAGCCTTTTTAGGACTAGTGCATATATCCCAAGAGATAATTGAAGGCCCAAATTAATGGGAATGTGGTAGTAAGGAGATAATTTTTTTTTTCAAGTGATTAAAAAATATTTAGGAAATATTTGGAGGTTTAGGATCAAGTTCAGTGAAAGCGGGTTTTGAAGGTGAAGGAGCTTACAGTTCAAAACAACACCTGAGCTTTAGGAAGTGATTTTGAGACCTTCATAATTATTTTGAGTTCAAATAATATACTAATGAAAAGGTAATTCAATGCTATAAATTATTGTGGTTTTAGTTTTTTCACAAGACATAGGCACTTCTTCCCATAATATGTTTTTCAGAATGCACAACCTACGGTCTGGAGAAAAAGGATAATTTTTAGGGAGTTTCAGGAATAATTAGAGCATTAGACTCATCCCATTATTCTCAAAATTATTTTTGGAGTCAAATTCATATAAATAAGTTCCCAAAAATACCTCCAAATGCTCCAGAAATGTCGTCGTCAAGCCTCTCTCCAAGGTAAGCTTTTGGGACTTCACCAAATTTGAAGGTGGACACATGTCATCACTAGGTGATGGCACAATTTTTTGTCCCCTATTCCCTATTCCCCTGGGAAAAATAAGACACAAAAATGTTCCCATGCCCATTTTAGCCCCTTGGATCATCATGTGACCCCAACGAAGCCTAAACTTGGCAGTTAAGTCCCTTCTCACTCATTCTCAACTCTTCCCATCGTGCAATCACGAAGTGAAATTTGTCACTCCTAGGTGATGGAAAAATTTACCATCCCATATATCCCATCTCCTTGGGACAAAAAATTTGTGCAACCATGTCCATGTTGACCATTGATTCTCCATATGACCCCGGGAAGGCTCCGCGGACCAATTTTCAACCCCCTCTCCTCTCTGCCTCACCGAATCAGCTTCCACCACTTGTCTTCACCAGGTGAGGGTGAATTTGATTAAAAAAACTATCACATCCCCTTGGGATATTTGGGACACAAAAATTCACCCAATCCCAACCCTTTCCCAGGTCCTCTATGTGACCCAGTTTCAGCCCCTGGGAGCTTTTCAAGTGTTTTCTCTCTCTCCTCCCCTAAACAATCAACCTTCGCTACTTGTAAAGATGAGAAGAGCACAAATTTTTCTACCCCATTTTTCCTTTCCCCTTGGGACATTTAGGACACAAAATTTTTCCCATGTCCAAGAGCATTTAAAAATCCAAAATTGGCAAAAATTATAACTATCATGTTTCTTCCCTCCGTGTGGGTTCGAGAAATGTGCTGTCAGAAGAAATTATAAAAGACATTTTCATTCATTTTTCCTCCATTACTCCATGTTCACTAATGAAAAAAACTCAAGAGATTGATTTTTTTCTAGACACCATAACCAATTTTTTCCAGATTGAATCCATAGCCAAAAACATGAAAAACTCATATCTCCCAACCTGGTAATCAGAATCAAACGAGATTTTCACAACCTATCTCTCTCTCTCTCTCTCTCTCTCTCTCTCTCTCCTAGGAACCTACAAGAAGCAAGAAATAGAGAAATCAGAGGTTCCCAAAATTTTTAATGGAATAAAACCCTATATTTCTTCCCTATCTCATTCTTTTTCAAATTGCCACCATTTTGGTGGACAGTTCAAGATAGAATGTTGAGCACATAGTCTAGAAGAAAAACCTATTCTAGAGAAGCTGATTTCATCACAATTTGAGGTGTGGAGGACAATTTTCTAAAAATAGTAAGTATCTGGTACCTGTACTTACTATAAATATAAAATTCCTTATTAGAAGACAAACCTATTCTAGAGAAGCTGATTTCATCGCAATTTGAGGTGTGGAGGACAAGTTTCTAAAAATAGTAAGTATCTGGTGCTTGTACTTACTATAAATATAAAATTCCTCCAAGACAAAAAAACTCAGAAAATGACAGAGGTGACAAACTAGGCAACTCAGGCTAAAAAAGCAAAAAAGCACAAAAAATCAAAAAGCAAAACACAACTTTATAAAATTAGAAAGTGTTTAAAAATGGAAACAAAACATATTTGAAAGTGTCCCAAGCATGTTGGGGACTAAAAAAAACTGAATTCAAGTAAAAAAATATTTATTTCCCAAAGTAACAACGCCTTGATCCCATCGACTAAAAATAGAAAGTTCTAGTTTTGAGTGCAAAAATTTGTTATCATCTCTGTTTTGGCTCATTTTGTTGCCTTTAATCAATATGAAGTTCAAATTTTCCAGCATCAATCCCATTTTGTATTTTTCATCATATTACTCAAGCGTAAGTGACAATGATATTACCCATATGGACTTGAAGGACCTCGAGATCAAGATGTTTGATGGACCCAGGGAACCTGTGAAGGATAAATTTTACACAAGATGGATGTATGTGGCAGATACCCATCCCATTGCCATTCAGAGTGCAAAATTGGTGTTGGAAAACTCTCATCATTATGATCTAAACACTTGAACCATTAGAGTTGATGACAACTTGGTCCTGGTGGTACTCACTCCCTAGGCAATTTCTCAATGCATGTAAATTACAGTCTGGAACAACATGGTCATAATTTCAAAAGAGTTTGCATCAGGTGAGTGGTCTAAGACTGAGTCATATATCCAAGGCCTTGCTCTTTGTTTTTGGTTAAAGAAAGGAAGAAAACAATCCTGTATGCCAAATTCTCTCTCTTGGAATTAATTCCATGAGGACTTCTTAGATGCAATCATCCTCTTGAGCCAGATAATGGGAGAAGAAACAACAAGATATTTCCATGAATGGATGACATTGTTCATTCTCACAATCATTGAGGGTAGAAAAATGATATATTAGTACAAAATCATCAGTGACAACTTACACCACCAACTACTTCAAGTGCCATCTTCCAAAAAGTTATTCATAACTTCGTACCTGGTATATGCCCTTGCAAGCACGAGACCATTTAGGGGTTTGACACTTGCCCGCAATATTTCTTAGAAGGATCCTACATACAAGAAATATCCACAATTGGAATTAAAAGAGAGAAACCAAAACTTTGTAAGAGTGAATGACGTGTTCACGATGTTTTTTGTCAGAATGTTAGAAGGGAACCCTCACTCAAGGATTTCTCCATAAGGCACTGCTCTAATCAAAAGGTACATGTATTTTTTCATTTGATTTTCAACCTTTTCCTACATCTGATTGTCTGATTGTGAAATTTTTCCACAAATGTTTCCAAACTACCTTAGTGACATGATTGTGTTGATTGAGCTATGTAGGTAGCTTGTTCATGCCAATAATAAGATGAGAAACTGAAAGAATAAGACAATTTCTTTCCCTATTTATCCAGGGATTTTCTCCTACAAAATTGCTCACAAGGATGACAACATGGAAGTTTACCTCTCTCCTATAAACATGTACTCATACTCCCAAGGGAAGACTTCGATATCCAAAGTGATTTAGACACTTTTCACCTCCTCAACTTGCATCACATTCCATAGGTTAAAGACTACTGGGTGAATAGCGTTGATGATTTCAAAGTCAGAGAATGAGATCAAAAGAAGATGAAAATCAAACAAATGAGAGGATTCAAGCTTGATTGGTATGAGGATGGAATTCAAGATGATGACACGAAGATGTATGACCCAAAATATCAAGCAGTGAAAGTCTTAACCCTTCTGCAAGTGTTGTGGAGCATTCACGAGTAAGGGATATCAACGAGAGGATCCAGGCGGTCATCAAAATATAAAAAAGTGGTTCAAAAGGAAGAGGGATGCCCTCATTACATCAGGTAACTTCTAAAATATTCAAAGGTAGGTATCCCATTATTCCTTTTCCAAGGCCATGAAGAAAGCTTCCAATTTAGCTCACTCGAGAGAAAGCTCAAAGTAGAAGGCAGTGGAACTAGAAGCCCCTCGTTACAAAAGTTTACATACAAATATAAGAAAAGAGTACACTATGGTAGATTTGGAGGAAGAGGACTTTGATACGATTCATATTTCATTCCCTCAGCAATTCCAAAGCTTCTCATCATCCACTGCCGCACCGACTCCACCTACACAAGATATTCCTTCCCATTCTGAGAAAGAGACTACAATCTTTCCAAATACCGAGCCAGAGACAAATGAGATATTTCCTTGGGTGTAGTAAATGATCACAAAAGAATCCCACATAGTTGAGTAAGTAGTAGTCCTTGACTTCTCAACTATAGATTTAATGGTCAAAGGAAAGAAGGGAAAATTGGCCCAAGTAGCTTCACACTTCTTTAGTGGTGCTTTAGGAAATCAATATGTAGAAGTAGTCCAGCTTAAGGTAATCAAGCCCATCGAATAAATGACCCTAGATGACTACAAGATGAACACCATCCCCCTAAGCTTGAAAAATCATGTGGGAGATGCACATTTTTTCAAGGAATCTCCCACTCTCCTTCTCATGAGGAATCATGAGTACAAGAAAAGATTGATCAATTTGAAGATCACGTGAAAACACTCACCTCATACATGTAAAATTTCATGGAACTGAATGAATCTTCATCTCTTCCAATTGAATAAGTTACCTCCACTAGAATCTTCGATACAAATTCCATTTGAAAGACACATGGTTTCACCATACATGGATGAGAAAATGACAAATGGGTGAGCAAGATTGTGGAAAAGGGGAAAGTGCTACTACCAGAGATGGTATCATTGTTCAAGTACGTGTGCATGATAGTCACCAAGGTTCAAATGAAAAGGGGTGAAATTGAGAAAGAAAAGGAACAATAGGATCAAGTGTTTCCATTGGTGACAAAGATGGGGAAAGCTCATTCTCAAGTACTAGTAGACAAGAAAGTATTCAATTCTCCATTTGAATATTTCTCACAGGTATGGGCCAAAAATCTTGTCACCCGGTACAAGATGTTGAACTAAGCTCTAGAAGAGTTGGATTCGAATGAGGAACATGCCTCCTAGATGCATGATGATGTCAATATCAAGATAAAGGAGCTAAAGTGCATGCAATCGATGAAAATACCTCTGTGGATGACTTGTTCTAGCCTGTTAAAGAACTTGTCAAACATGGAGTTGGGAATCCATTTGCCTTCAATGAGGACACACTAGAGTCTTTTGCTGAGATAAGGGCCGTGATATCAAACACTATAAAGAAACATAATTTTTGGTTCAAAAAGCGTAAAAACATCAATGCCATCTCGGATAATTGGATCAAGTCATTGAATTTTGTCCACATTCCCCAAGCTAATAAAGTTGCACCTGCGACAACTTGATATAGCAAAGAATTCAAAGGAGATGATATCTTCCTAGAGGCACTTAGAAAAGTCCACCTGAGAGCGAATCATAATCGAAAAGGGCCTTATCTCCATATGATAAGTTCTCTCTCTTCCCTCCCCTCCCTGTCTTCCTTCATGTTCTATTTCTTTCTTAGGGGGGTTTGTAATTTCATTTTATATTATTCTTGTTTTATCTTATTCTCTTTTGTCTTATGTGACTATAGTTGATAATGTAATAAGTCACCCTCAATTAATGAAAAGGGGACTTAATTTTATTCCTAGGAATATGAAGAGTCACATGTTGTAAAAAACAAATGAAAGGTCACGAGGGGGTAGGTGAAGAGTCTTTCTAAAATCTATATATTGTAATGACTTCCCCATTCTAAAGGGTTGTCAAATTTGTGTGTTGAAGAGTAGATAACTACTTAGAATAAGCAAAAGATAGCTATTTACTCCATTTTCCTTTTCATATGTTCTTCCATCTCTCTTAATGTACATCTTTGGCAATATGTCAATATAGAAATGAGTTTCATGATTTAATGTATGAGTGAATAAGTGAAATTTTGTCGTTCATGGTTTCATCTTGTCTTGATATAACTAGCAAGGTTGCGATTCTTTCTAATTTTGTGTGTTAATATTTTTAGTTAATCCCTTGTAAGAATATGAATTTCCCTACTTGCAGTTTTAATCCCTCTCCTAATTTCACACTCATACTTCCCACCTTCCTATAAAATTCCTCCCTTACACAAATTGCAAGAATTTTCTATAGGTGCAATGGAGTGTGCCTGTTGGATCCTCAACATCCTGGCCAACCACAAAATTTATTTTTTTATTTACACACAATAATGGAGTTTTTCCAATCAAGTAGAGGGACCTAGTCCTAGAGCATTGGAGGAAATCCACCAAATTTTCCCATCAAATTTTTTTCTCTCCAACAAGATGGACCTTCTTCAGTATACATGCGGAAGACCACATCATCGACACTCTTCTTGGAGACTTCATAGAGTTACAAATTTCAGATCTAGTTACAACATTCTTTACCAAACCCTTTGCAAAAGCCAAGTATCCTTACTTGTGCTCTTATCTTTGGGTGAGGTCCACTACTAATTGCACACATCTACTTCAGACCTTCTTATCTTCCTCTCCTCTTCAGGATTCTCTTCCATGTCAGCGCAACCCACTTAACAATGTATTTATTATAGACACCAAATTTGGGTCTTACGACACCCTGTGCCCCGCATCTTGTCTCGCAACCTAACCCTACCTCACCACCTAAACCTTACACACTTAATTATTTATCAATTACCTTATAATTAATAAATCCACATCTCCAACCCTGCCACCTCACCTCGCCACCCTCACCATGACCTAGCCCTAACCCTAAACTAACCTAATTAAGACCTATAACTTGGTCCAGACCCACACCCATGACTCATCACCCCTCACTCGCACCAAAACGAACCTAATAATGACTTGACCAAGCCCACAACTGACCCCTCATGAGAAAAGGAGGGAAAGTTGGCTATTTTACTAAAAATAACCAGCTTTGACCTAACCGACATCGGTCCCTACGTGACCAGTGTCGGTTAGGTGACCACCATCCGGTTCCCTATAAATGACCTCCCCCAACCAAAACAAAGGGATCTGAATTCATTTTACAAGAGAGATCAGATTGATTGTGAAGAGCTCTTTTTTGTCTGGGAAGGACTACCTGTGAATAAGAATGCAAGACCACCAGATTTTCGTTAAACAATAAGTGAGGGAACTGCTTTGGGCCCAGGAAATTCAAAACTCAACAAGAGATGTTTTGGCACTCAAATTCACAATGTGAAATTTGACATGCCACTTTTTTTTTCTTTTTATAGGTTTTGACCTCTAACCGATATCGGTTAGGGCATGCCCTAGAAGACCGATATTGGTCACACCCTAACCGATATCGGTTACCTGCTTATTTTAACCTAACTCCTACCCTTATCCACCAATCTCCATTTTTCACCACATCACCTACCCCCGGATTTCCTAAATAGCCTTATTTTGAATTCATTGGCTTGACCTAAGGCCGCAACTCACCAATCGCTCCACCCTATGGCCGTAACCAACCAATCGGCCCGACCCAAGGCCGTAACCAATCAATCAGCCCAACCCAAGGCCGCAACCAACCAATCGGCCTAACCCAAGGCTGTAACCAACCAATTGGCTCGACCCACGGCCACACCCAACCAATCGGCCCGACCCAAGGCCGTAACCAATCAATTAGCCCGAACTAAGGCCGCAACCAACCTATCAGCTCGACCCAAGGCCGCAACCAACTTATCAGCCCGACCCAAGGCCACAACCAACCAATCGGCCCGACCTAAGGCCATAACCAACCAATCGGCCCGACCCAAGGCCACAACCAACCAATCGGCCCGACCCACGGCCACACCCAACCAATCGGCCCGACCCAAGACTGCACCAATTAAGTACATCGACCGAGGCCCGCTAATTACGATTCTATCCACCCATCATGTAGCTATTTTTTCAAATCGAGCTCACCTGTTCGTGTTTTAGCATGACTAGGATACTTGAATTGATCAGCCGACCAACTTTTCCTAGACCGAGACCGTGACGTTTATCTCAACCAAACCAACCATTTGGTACTACCGAACATGCCTAAACGTTCCGGTACTTTACCCATTATATCCCTTGGAGCTACTTCCTATGCCTTGGATACCAGGATTATATCAACCTTGTTTGGATAAACTATTGAGCTTTGCTTATGAATTGCTTGTTTTCTCTTCAAATCATGTACCCTGATCACACTACTACATTTCAACGTGCGTCTGCTTCCTTGAACTTACCCCACCATCTTACCATCATCTCATCATCATTCGCCCTTTATCAACCCTATCCTTGATTTCACGTCACCTCAATCTGTGATAGATTTGAGGGGGATTACCTATACCCTTAACTAGGGCAACCACTTATTATTATTGTCAGTGTAGCTTTATAAGACAAGCTACACGACAACAAGGGGCAAATGTAGACACCAAATTTGGGTCTTACGACGCCCTGTGCCCCGCATCTCATCTCGCAACCTAACCCTACCTCACCACCTAAACCTTACACACTTAATTATTTATTAATTACCTTATAATTAATAAATCCACATCTCCAACCCTGCCACCTCACCTTGTCACCTCACCATGACCTAGCCCTAACCATAAACTAACCTAATTAAGACCTATAACTTGGTCTAGACCCACACCCATGACTCATCACCCCTCACCCGCACCAAAACGAACCTAATAATGACTTGACCAAGCCCACAACTGACCCCTCGGGAGAAAAGGAAGGAAAGTTGACTATTTTACTACAAATGGCCAACTTTGACCTAACCGACATCGGTCCCTACGTGACTGGCATTGGTTAGGTAACCCGCCATCTGTTCCCTGTAAATGACCTCCCCCAACCAAAACAAAGGGATCCAAATTCATTTTGTAAGAGAGGGACAAGTGAGAGAGAGAGAAGAGGTTGCAGAGAGGAGTATTGAGCCCAAGACTGTAACTGAGCAACTAGATCACGGTCACACTCATCCAAACATTGGGAGAGTCGGAGGATAGCTTCATCAGCTCACTTCCGATTTCCGGATCATCCCAACTGAGCCTTGCCTTCGCCACTACATTCCTTGGACCTGCATCCACATCAGAAACTAGTAAGTAGTCTCTTTTATTACCTTGTATGCTTCTAGACACTACTTTGTGAACTTTTGATTCATAGTGATCATAAGCTCACTCTTGGATCTACCACACGGCAGCACCCTGCACCTAACCTTCATTCATCCATCTCTATATTGCCCCAAAGATAGCTTTCTCACTCTCTGAGTCTTCTCTATCACCCTACTACTCCCCTCAACCATCTACCAACCTTCTAAACCCCATAACCACCTTACAACCAACCTCCATTTAAAAGCCCCTAAATCACTGCCCCTACTGATATAGGTTATCCCCTACCGGGTACCGGTTTTATAACCGCGGTCGGTTATCCAGTGACTGACATCGGTCACTGTGACTTATACCAAAAACCAACCTTTCACCTATTTACCTCCAAACAATCTCATATCCAACCTTGTTTATCCCTGTAACTTGATCTGAATGTATCAATAACTAGTGACCAAAAAAACAACATGACATTTTATTATTGGTAGTTTAGTCTCTATTACTTTTAGTAACGAGGTACCTAAATCGTGATTTCGCAATAGCTTCTTTATTATCGTTTGCATTAATTTGTTTTAAAAGGGAATGAACCACCTTCGAAAGGAAGTCTAATATTTCCTGGGCCTGTCAACACCAATCTAGCACTATGATAATTATTCACCGGGAACTCCTCGTGCTATGATTATTAACTAATGCACAACTCTTAGTTTGGTGGATGTAATCTAGAAACAAAACAACAAACATAACACAAGAATACCATAGACTATGATAAGAAGGAATAATGATAAATATGAAATATCAATGTAAATTATAATATCAACATGAAATTGTTACAATCTCACCCATGAGGTTCTTCAAGTGTTATTAACTTCACTTGCCTTCAAACAATAACTATGGGAGAAACTTCACAATTACACTTCTAATGGCTTCCTTTACACACTTACTCATACAATATTTCTCACTACTTCTCTCTATGCTAAATGAGGGGGGGTGGCCTCTTTATTTATAGGAATTCAGGCTTATCCACCTTAGCTCTAAGATAGGATAGGAAATCTCTTCCAGCAAATCATATTCCATGCCTAAACTCTTGCCTTTACATGTAGGCTTATCTTCTAAGATAAGATAAACCTTATCATCTCACATGGGTTCCACCTTTTTAAACTTTTCCACAAATAAAATATACAAAATATTTATGACATCACTCTTTGTCCTTATTACAAATATAATATTTCTAATTCCTAATCATGTAGACCCTACTTCTCTACTTATCCCAACTTTGACATTTTAACATTACCAGACCACTTACGACAAATATTTACTTTTTACAACATTCCTATTGTACTTTGACTATTACCGTACTCTACATTATTAGCGACACCATACTGACAGCGCTATTATCTTCTATTGGACGCTACTACTAATTATACTTAACAACATCCTATTCCTAATACATACATTAATAAAATAGAAATTACGGAGGAAATTTTTAATGTCGACAGGCCCAAGGCAGTTCCCTCACTTATTGTTTAACGAAAATCTGGTGGTCTTGCATTCTTATTTACATGTAGTCCTTCCCAGACAAAAAAGATCTCTTCACAATCGGTCTGATCTCTCTTGCAAAATGAATTCGGATCCCTTTGTTTTGGTTGGGGGAGGTCATTTATAGGGAACCGAAGGTGGTTACCTAACTGACACCGGTCACGTAAGGACCGATGTCGGTTAGGTCAAAGTTGGCTATTTTTAGTAAAATAGCTAACTTTCCCTCCTTTTCTCCTGAGGGGTCAGTTGTGGGCTTGGTCAAGTCATTATTAAGTTCATTTTTGTGTGGGTGAGGGGTGATGAGTCATGGGTGTGGGTCTGGACCAAGTTATAGGTCTTAATTAGGTTAGTTTAGGGTTAGGGCTAGGTCATGGTGAGGTGGCAGGGTTGGAGATGTGGATTTATTAATTATAAGGTAATTAATAAATAATTAAGTGTGTAAGGTTTAGGTGGCGAGGTAGGGTTAGGTTGTGAGACGAGATGCGGGGCACAGGGTGTCGTAAGACCCAAATTTGGTGTCTACATTTATATTTACAAACTTTCACCTCATAGAGCTTGAAAAGATAATCACCGCCTCACTTGATATATTGTCTCCTTTATATGTTGAGCCACATTTAAAGACACTTCATGTTCCTCATCCCTCCACCACTGATTACATACTTTTAGGTCCTTCAGATTCCATGGGAGTTCATCAGAAATCATCTTTTGAAGGAGCTAGCTAGTTCTCTTCTTCTCCTCATCTTCTTCTTATAGAAGGATTACATTTTGTACATGGGTATCTTATCAGGCCTTTAGTTTTCAAGACCCATATGACACATCTTTCTTAGGTTGTTTAGGTGTTCTTTATCTCTTGTAACTAGACACTTTTCCCTTGGATTTTTACTCCATTACTTTAGATCCTTAATGTACATGGGTACCTCATCCGACCGAGTTTCTAGGACCCATTTCTCTTCTTCTCTTTTTCTTTTCTATAAAGATAATTGTTTGTACATGGGTACCTTATCATGCCTTTAGTTTCCGGGCTCCATTGACATGTATTTCTTAGTTTTCTATGGGATTTCTCTTTCTATTCTGACTTTCCATGACCTCTACCTCATCTTCAATGAAGGGGGCTATTGGTGTATATGACTTGTCTCGTCATCACTTGACGTCTTGTCCACCTCACATGGTGAGTCATCTCACTTAATAAGATATCACTTAGTAAGATCATAGATCATTATGTTTTCATGTGTCCATGTGTCATGCATGGGAGTTACACAACACTCCTATATATGTACCTTTTTATTTTGATCTATGAGAATGCTAGATCTATTTATTTTATACTTGATTTTTTTTTTGTGATTCGATCTCTTACTGGTTTCTTAAAGCATTCACGCCACCATTGGAAGTGCAACCTCTTCGATGTGCATGGGGTTCTATATTAATCTTTATAGAACAATCCGATAGTTTCCCATAGCCCTATTTAGGGTATGCTTGAGTAGGATAACATCAAGGAGTATAAAGTTTAAAAACAAGAGAGTATGATGTTAATATGGAAATATGAAGCATATTTCAACAAATTATTCAAAATAAATCCAATAATATTTATATTCTTAACCTGAAACATAAATTTAGTATTACAAGGAAAAAATATGATGAAAGGTTATGGCTAGCTTATTGTTAACACAAAATCTATATCTCAAATTTGAATAATATATTACCTCACCATTATCATAATAATCAATGCAAAAAAATTCAAAGTGAAATTTAGTTTTAAAAGAAGGTATTGGCCTTGAGTATGACATAATACCATATGAAACAATCATATTTCTCTTATGATAAAGTTAAATCCTTAAGGAATTGTAACTAAAAGATGATAACTCCCAATGGAACTGATATTTTTTTCTAACATATTGAGTGATATGGTCATGTGTATTTCAATATGTGTAATCCTTCCAAAAACCCCTTTGAATCCATATGGAAAGGGTTATCTAAAGAATCCATGCAAGCCTCAAATTTTAAAAAATGTAAAACCTTAATTATTCACAAAATAAGAGATAAAGATGAGATGCAAGATATGAAATCATATCTTCCAAATAATCATAATTATATGAGATGATGTGTACTAGTTAGATGAGATGCATGATATGAGCTCATATATTCCAAATAATCATGATAATATTTTTTAACATCTTAAGCCATCAGAAGAACACCAAGGCCTTAAATACAAGCCATGAAAGTGAATACACAACTTCCAGTTTCAAATGACATATTTGGGCTTCATGAATAACCAATTACACATCAATGTAATGTTATAATTAGTTGTATTTGATAACATATTGGGGTATTGTAATATTTTTTCAGGGAAAAAATATAGGTTTCTTTAACGCTTGTAGGACTAGGTCCCTTCGCTACTAAATGGGGTGACTCCCATTTATTGAAAACTGGAAATTGTATACACTAATTTTAACCTTAGAGGTGGTCAAAGACTAAGGAATGTGTAGGAACACCCTTGTTATAACTGCAATGGTAGATTAGAGAGGGAATAATGTGCAAGTATGAGAGGAGAAAAGTGTAGGAAAAAAAGGGGAAAATTAGGAGGGGAGCTATGCCAATGAGAGAAATGCATATTTTACCAACCAATAACTCAAAACAATTTTCTAGATCAATTAGAAGACATAGGAAAACATATGTAATCAAATAAGGATCATGAAACAATAACACATATTAACACAATTCTCAACTAGTGATTCTCATTTCATTTCAGTAGGTACAAAGCCCTTGCTTCCTTACAAAAATTGCAATATGCTCAGTTGAGTATCAAGAGGGAGAATGGCGGAAAATATTATGGATAAAATAAAAGAATAGAATATGCTATGGGGATAAAATATTGATCCTTTAGAATGGATAATCTAGTCCAATGTATAGCCCTTTTACATTTGATTTCACATTCCCATGCGAATTTTCATATTTTGATTGAAAATAAGACACGTTTCCCTATTCTTGAGAAAAATAATTTTAAAATGAAAGAATATTAATTCACTTAAGAAAATAATATAAAATTAGAAAAGAGGGTCCCTAACGAAGAAATAGAAACTCTGAGTGACTTAAGTCACTTTTACAAAAGTTAGAGAGAGAAGATGTATTCAAGTGAAGGTTATCCAAGATGGAATTATGCTCTTCCTTCACTATGGAGATTAATGTTGTAACTGAATAGGATATTCCTCAAATACTTCCCTAATTATAACATGCATTTTCTTATACGTAGAAATAATGCTCCACATATAATCTAAAATGATAATCTTTGGTCATTCCTAAGAAGTTCTCTTTAAACTCTTCATCTCTGTAAACAATGGTGAATATCTTAGACTACACAATAATCTCCAATAAAAAACATAATATATTTCCTCCTTCTCAAGTGATATGAAAGATTTAAAATAGTTTTTATTTAAATTTCTTCATTCTCTATTATATTGTTCAGGGCCACATGCATGAGAAATTATCTCCTGCACAAGAAAATATTTGTCATAAAAATATCAGGAAGAACATACATGTATCACACATGCCCCAAAGTTAGGAAGAATAATTTCGTAATGATATCTCTTGGATTTTACAATATCAATAACCTGTGATAACTCTCAATGGCATGATTAGTATACTTATGAAATATACCAATCCTTTGAACAAAAAAAACTGTCTCTTTGTGAGATGAAATCAATCACTGATCAAGTGATCTTTCTCTTTTATTGAATGGGAAAAATTGTTGATATGTCTTCTCATTAGAGAATTGGGATAGTCAAATAAATTTGAGTATGGTAAGATAATCAAGAATACATGAGATTAAAGGTCTCTAATCATGGAAGTATTCAATTAATCTACTTAGATGTTTTACATTCAACAATTTCCCTCGTGCTCTTTATTTCATGTTAGCAAAACACTGAGATAAAGCTATTTGAAACTCAAGAAAAGGATATTTTCATAGCAAGATAATTTTTAATTTCATTTATGTAGGAACTTGAGTTGGAATGTCCAAGAATTGAATTGTCACTTGGGAGAGTTTGCAAAAATGGGGTTTTTTCCTTTTCAAATGTTTTCAATGGTCTTCAATAGTGTTTCTAACTTAAACACAAATGCGGTCACCAAAGGTGAAATTATAAACCAAAATATGAAATAATGGAATAAAATAAAATATATAGGTGAAAATAAGTGCTCCAAATTTGAGGAAGTTTTACCATCAGAATCAACGGGAAAATGCAACAGAGTTTCTTGTCACAAAGGGGCAATATTGGTTATTTTAATGGAGTTTGGCTACACCAAAAATCTAATCATAAAAAATAGAATACACCACCTTAGCAATCAAGATACAAATCAAATGATTTTTTTTTTCTAAGGAGAGAATCTAGGAAAAATTTCAAGCAATTGGTCCATGGAGTCTCTTGGAATGAGCAAATTGATTATTAGCTAACTAGGGGGAACAAATTAATTTTCCAAGTGAAAGTTTATTTTGTGTATTAAAATAAAATAATTTCATGGCTACACACAAGGTTTTTAACATCTTTAAGGCGTTTTTGAGAGGAACATCTGGATCAATTTTCAAGAGCTTTTGACAAAGGGAACTCTAGGAATGAGTAAAATATTGTTTTGACAAGCTAGGGCATGGAGCTAGTTTTCATGGAGTTATGGAGAAAACATGGATGCAATTTTGTTCTATTATTTCGTTACTTTCTTATATTTTTTCATTTGGAAATTTGGGAGTGAAAAACAAGCTCAAAATTTATTCAAACAAGGTGCGGATATTTAGTTTTGCTCATGCAAAACCAAAAATGTGCCCAAGTTTGCAATAGAGAGGTTTGAAATGTGCAAAAGTATGAGGTATGCATACTTAAGGAGTGAAAGGATCAATTTGAAAGTGTGCACATGCATTGGACTCATAAAAAAATCACTTTTTCCTATATGTAAGTGTATGGGGGGGTCAAAACAAGGATGAAGGAATCGAAACTTGACTTTTGGTCAACCTAAATGGACCAATAGGAGAGGTATGCACTTTTGAGTATTGAAAAACATAACATCCAGTACAAAATAATGCATGGAGGATCTTAAAAGTGTGCAATATTATCTTAAGCGACTTTGAGTTGTTGACATCATCATCCCAATGAAGAATTAGAACAAAAATTAACTTTTCTCCTTCTGTGTCAAAAATGCGAGTTTTATGGAATTATAATATATATATATATATATATATATATATATATATATATATATATATATATATCCAAAACAATAAAAAAATCCATTTGTACCTTTTTCAAGATATGAAAATGATTTGAGTTTGAGTTTTAGGCCAAAACCTATAAATGGCCAAAATGACCATAAGGAGGCATCAACGAGTTTTTGGCTATCGGGGAAGGTTGAGAGGACTAGCATCAAAATAAAAGCTTGGATTATATAGAGGACTAGCATCAAAATAAAAGCTTGGATTATATAGAGGACTCCATGGTCCTTAATTTTAATACTTGTAGAGATTTTGAATCCATCCAGAGCTCCCCCCATTCCTCTATACTAGATCACTCTTCTTTCAGTACTAAAACACCCTATGTCATAACAAGCAATAGAATAGTTTTTGTTCTCATAACATATCTAGTGCTCCTATTATCTTAATATGAGTATACTGATGTGAAGTAGACTCTAAGAAAATTATCATGACTACACATAGGACACCCGAAATTACATAGAACTCACCCATGACAATTTAGAATTTGACAATCACAAAGGGGCACCATTTGCACTATGGGCCAAATTTATCAAAGGGAGACACGTTTTTTAGGGGTTGTCAAGCAAAATGACTACTGAAATTTTACATGCTAATAGGTATAAATTCTTAAATAATTTAATTATAAATAATTTCATGTTTGAAGTTTTGACTGTGACACAAAATAAGTTCAAAAACTCATAGGGGTTGTTCTTATTGTAACACTATTTAAAAATTAATTTTCATTCAATAGGATTATGAGGTGCTCATTATAAGCCCAATATGAATGATCCTAAAAGGAATTTATGATGAATTTATTCTAAAATTTATAATAAGAACAACAACATTGAGTTTTCCAAAGTAATGATGAAATTTCAAACATATACTATGTGAAAATGGTGAGGAACAAGAAAATATAAAATATAGAAGAAACAATAAAGCACAAAAAAATAGAGGAAACTAACCGAGAAGATGCTTGCCTTGAAACTATTTTTTTTCCTTCAATAAAAGTAACAATTAAACCTTAAAAATTGCAAACAAGATAATATAACACTACAACTTATTAAAAATCCTCTGGCTTTGAATTGGAATGTTCAAGCCATTCCAAAACATAAAATCAACTTATAACAACTATTGAGTTTGATTTAGAAGTTAATCTAAACAGTACAACAATGCAATAACTAAAATATAAGATAACTAATTTATTTGATATTTTAAATGGAATGAAATAATTGAAATAGAGGAGGAAGGTACTAACCTTGAATAGCACTTACCTCACAATGATCTAGAGCTAGTGGGATGATGAACATGCAAAACAGAGTGTCGCAGCACACCTCAGAAAATGGTAGAAGCGGTAGATTTGTCCTAGACTAGGGTGCTTGGGGGAGGATTAGGGTGCCTGTGGGCACCCTGGTCTACGCAGTATGGGTGCCCTGGTTTGTAAAACAACTCAGAAACTTGAGTTTGAGTTGGTCGTTAGGTCTTCACAATAACTCACTTTTGTCATGTGGGTGTCGCACTAGCTTCATTGATGACATAGACATGCAATGAAGATTCACCTATAAAACCCCATACAAAGCATCAAACCCCTAAAAAAATAAAGATGCATATGAAGGGGTCAGACTTGTCCTTAGTTGCCACAATGGTGGTCTTACAACTAAGCGTTACACTACATCTCAGACCCAATGTAGTTCTGTGTGATTGTGTGTGCAATGATGTGCCTAGGGTGCCCTAGCACCAATGACACAAAGATAGTGGGAAATAACTAGATAGAATGCAAAATGGTGGATGTAATAGAATAGACTTCCCTTTCCTATGTAGTGTGTGTGATGCAAATAGTGCCCAAATGTAGTCCTTTGCCTTGTGTAGATAGATATCCCTTAGTAGAAATAGTCCACCCATAAGATAGTAAGTATGTTGTGTTTATATAGGGATCTCTTGCTCAAATTTCGACACTAATGACCCGACATGCCGACTAGTACCTAGGGGAATGAGAGGGAAAATTACAAAGACCGACCTCAAAACTCTAAATGAGAACCAAGTGCAACTCGGGACCAGGGTGCCTAAAAATGAGGACCGAGGCACCCATGGGTGCCCCAATCCCTTCCTAGGTGCCCTAGTCAAAGACTAGAGATGAAAACTGAGTAAATAATGACAGTTGAGACTCCCTGAGAGACGACCAAATTGTGCAAGTAACTGACGACTGTGTAAAACACTCAATGACAATGACTGACTAAACTGATGATAGGACTAGGGGATGAGCCATTAGTGAATACTTTTCTTACGCGAGATCCATATATAAAACAACATACTTGGTGGTATAATTATAGTAGTAAGTGCATGATTTTGTGACTACATTTTCCCCCACTTTATGTTGGTGAGTGAAATATCAGGTAACATAAAGTAGATAGAGATGCGTACCTGAGAGAAATCCGGAGAAGCCCATGTTGTAGTAGAACACACAAATGTGGTAGAAAAGCATGTCAAATGAACCATATAGCATGTTGAACCATGGATCAATGTGTTGATCCATGCAACGTAGTGAGAAACATAATGTCATGATGAAGTGCACTAAATGAGAGTGATGATTATAATGTTAGATGATTGATGATTTTGAATGTTGTATGATGACGATGAGATGGGGTATGGAGTGATCAGTTCCCAACCTGATTGTGTATATACAAAAAATTGACCAGAGGATTTGGGCATCCTACCGCCAGAGGAAGAGTGTAGGGAGAAAGGTGTGTTATTCTCCAACCTCTAACTACATCCTCAAGATCTAGCCACTGCAGAACAGAATCAGATCAAACATTTTGTGGTTTTTGGATCCAAATAATTTTGATCAAATATTTGACCCATATAGGAGTGGTATAGGAAAGGAACTCTTGCCCCCACTCCACGGGTGTCACCACAATGTGATGGGTCTTCAAAGTTAGGTTCATTATGTGGAAGAAAATGTAAAATGTATGATGGCTTCCAAGTTAGGTCATCTGGAAGCAAACACAAAATGTAGAATAACTTCCCAAGTTAGGTCATCTAGGAAAGTAATGAATGTAACTCCCAAGTTAGGTCATCTGGGAGGTTGCGATTGTGTTATATTGTATTGATTGAATGATGTGATTTCGATTGTTAGAGATTTGAACATGTTGCGTTGATTGATTGATTGATTAATTGATTGGTTACTCATAGAGAGATTTTACGCTAGTTTCCCCCAGGTTAGGTCATTAGGGGGATCGATAGAGATTGGTGAATGATCGCATGGAAATATTTTAACACTTGTTGCCCCCAGGTTAGGTCATTAGGGGGAAGTGATGAAATGTCACTATAGAAAAATTGTTGTTTGTTTCCCCCAAGTTAGGTCATTAGGGGGAATCGATGGTGAAATGTCACGTAGTGTATTAGTAAATGTTTGAAATTGTTGAATCGGTAGTGTTTGTTTGAATGCATGGTTGATATAAGGGGAATTGTAAGATGACCCCCAATTGTATGCCCCCCTTTTGGAAAAGGGGAAGTAATGATAAGAACGAACGTTGAGCTGAAAGTAAGCACAAAATAGATAGAAAGTGATAGAAAATGCCAAAATGTGTATAGGTTGAGTGAAAAAACATGTCAGGAGGATATAACGCATGTGGCATGTGTATGATATGATAGTAGGTAGAATTTTGAAAAGAACACCATAAACGACGTGTAAATCAGAGTAAAAATGCTCAAGATATGATGAAAATCTTGTAGTGTGCATTAGTTGCAAGAATAAGCGTGAAATAATGACCATAGTAAAGTGGGTGATAAAAATTAACTATAAATAGTAAGGTGAAAAAGTGATTAGTCACTTCATTTGTCTTTTGTGTGAGTGTGATAGTGAGCTCTGAGTGTGTAAGGATGTCACAAGTGAGAGTAGCACATGACTAGCTGATTCGAGATGGTGGCGACCGCTCGTAGCATCACGTATGACGACAAAGTTGGTAAGTGTGTTGTTTTTTTTTAAAAATGTGTGTTAGTCAGTTTTTGTTGAATTTTTGCAAAATTGAGATTTTTAAATTTTCTCAGTGTTTTAGACCTAGACAAGAGTGGTGAGGGCGCTAGTGGCCCCTGGGACAGGAGACGCCCAGACCTGGGCACTAGTGTCCTGCTCCTGGGTGCCCCAGTCCTGCATTTGGGTGCCTTGGTCCAAAAAGTGTGTATTTGGTCTATAATGGTGAAAATCATATTTCTAGTGTATAGTAATGTGATAAGTGAGTGTGTTTAGATTTGTATAGTGTTCTAACACTATGTTTTGTTGTCATTTATGTTGTGTAGAGGGATATTCACTCGAGGGAGTTTCACGGGGGTCATCATATGAGTACTTTGCTTGGGTTGGGCCTGTCAGACGATGATTGGGATGTTATGGACCATGCTGGCTATGTGAAACATAACACAGATGGGGGATGTGCCCCACAATATGCCTATGTTGACTGCACTATGTGAGAGATGGTGTGCTGATACTTGTATGTTTTGGTTTCCCTACTGGTGAGATGACTGTTACATTACTGGAGGATGTGTATCGCATACTGCGATTTCCTAGTTGTTGGGGAGAGAGTACAAGTTATGTTATTGGAGGATATGGAAGAGACAAATGCGAGCTGCTAGATGATATTTTGTGGGGACTTGAGTACCTACTGAGGCCCATATCAGTTTGGATGCTATTTTGAGGTCAGGGGTTCCACATTTGTGGAAGTTCATTTCCATTGTTATTGCTTCATCTATCGTAGTAGGAGGGAGGGGGTGTGGGCATCTTGTATAAGATACATGACATATGTCATTCGGATAGAGGAGGAGAGTACCAGATATGTGTGGGCACAGATGTGTGTTGGCCCACCTATATAGAGACCTATATCGATTTACTCATGATGAGCACAGAGGTGGGATATGAGCCACCACACTATTGCATGTATGGGCGTATGAGCACATAGCAATGTTGAGGCCAGTTGGAGGTCCATGAGAAGAGTGGGCTAGGCCAGATATATTTTCTAGGAGGTGGATTAATGTTCATGGGTGGAAGATGGACACTGATACTTACAGGGCATTGATAGATAGGATGGGGCTTGAGGCAGTTATATGGAGGCCATACCGTGATTATGGAGGATGGACAGAGGATGTTGTAGAGTTGTGGTGTATACGTAGGACTATGTGGTTAGAGGATCGATTTCCAGGAGTGGCCGAGTTATTCCAGGTAGAGAGGGTATCATGACAGTTTGGCATGGCTCAGGACATGCCCCCAGAGCCATATATATGGTTGAGAGCTATTAGAGCACCTAGGAGGGCTCAGAGCTAGACCAGGGCCCACAGGAGAGTAACTAGTACCTCCTGGCCAGATGAGGTAGACAGTGGAAATAGAGCCATAGACTCAGATGATGCGGGGTGCACAGAGGAGTACCGCACATGGTGGGTGGACACATCGATGGGTATTCTTGTTTCCATTATTTGTAGACACAACAGGATTACCACAGGGAGGAGGAGGAGAGGGGGAAGCACATGCCCCCGACAATGTGGCAATGACTATAATGGAGCATGAGTATCTATGTATAGCTATGTTGTGTGTTTTGTTGTTTGCTTATGTAATAGTGATGGTTATCTAACACATTGTTCTATTTGTTTTGTAGGGGATGCATATTGGTCTTTGATAGTGGACACATCCATCCACACATTGACATGGAATGTGCCCACTGATGTACTCATTGTGGGTGGAGGGATGCTAGAGCACGTTGATGCCATTGCGGGTGAGCATGCCCATTTTTTTGAGCCTATAGCCATAGTAGCAACGACATGCACTGTGTTGCTAGGTGAGAGGGACAGGCATGTGAGGAGACTCGATGAGAGAGAAGTGTGGGTGGTGGTCCCTTGGCACAGGATGTGTTTGCACATTACGTTGAGTTGCAACGTGCATGTTTGCAAAGATGTCTACTATCGAGGTCACACTACTGTGAGGTAGGTTGAGAGGTATTGAGGTTGCGACCAATGACGTAGAGTTAGTGGTGAGGCATCAAGTTCTAGGGCTCTTGTAGTACCGAGAGTGATAGTGATGATGAGATTTGAGTTGTATTGTTGTATATGATGTAGGGGAGTTTCCCCCAGTGATGAAATGTTTTTGTGATGATGATTTTATTGCAATATATATATATATATATTTTATTGATATATGATGAGTTTATTTCTTGTGTATTGATGTTGTAATGTGATTGATGATGTATGATTCAATGATGATTATTGAAATGTATATAATGTGTTGTATATCGCTCATGTTTATTGATGTAGACGTGTACTATGATGTTGGTATTGATAGACAAAATGTGTAATGTGAATGATGATAGATATCATATGTAATCTGATGGATGAGTTGAGTGAGATGCATATTTGTTGAATGGAACTTGTAATGCGTTAGTGTAATGATGATAGTAGAATGTATGTAAAAATAGATAATGTATGATTTCCAAACTAACATGTCATGATGAATTTGATAATGTAATATGATCGTATTATGTTAGTGTGATGAATATGGGGGGAGAAGATTAGTGATGCCCCCAACATATGGATGATTAGGTTCATTTAGTTAAGACCCCTCAGCAGTCAAGAATGAACCCACATAAAGCAAGAGTGCATCATCAGGAAATGATTGGGTGCGCTAGATGAAATGACGAAGCGCGTGATGAAAGGTTCTTAGAGAAAAACCCTCAACAATTCATGTAAGAACCATAAGAACACAAGTGCATCATCGGGGGGGGGGGGGGGTAAGGTGATAGTAATCACCTACCAGAGACCAAGGCAACATGAAGTGGTGGAAGCATGTGGCATGGAAGCAGTGTGAGCATATGAACCAAACTGAATATCATGTGGAAGCAGTGATGGGATGAGAAAATGCCGAAGGGTTGTGGAATGCCAATGTGGATGAAGTGGATGTGATGATGCAAGTAATGTATGGATGCGTGGAGAGCACGCATGAGTGAAAAACTGCGGTGGTGGATGCACCATGACCTGATCACTAGATGGAGGAGATGACTCAACCATAGTAGAAACTCTCTGACGAGGTAGAGGAGAGATGGACCACTCACGTGAGTGAGAGCCAAAGGAAATGATGCCCTTATCCTCTAATTGTTGCAATCTATCGTGAAGGGAAAAGCAATCATTGTCCCTATGGCCATTGATACGATGGTAATTACAATAAGGTTGATCATGCTGACATTGTAATCAATGTTGTGGATGATGTTGGTTGGATGGTAAGTGAATGAGACACTTTTCAAGTAAAGTACGCAACACATCATGAGGTCTAGCATGATGAGAGAAGTGTAATGGCTCACATGACATAGATGGAGTAGAAGGAGAAGTATCCTGTCATGGAGGAGGAGAAGAAGTTTGCTTTTGTGATGGAGTAGGTTGAGCTTGCTTGCTATGTCGAGATGGAGACTGTGTAGGACACTCAACCGATGTCAATGGAGGAGTACTAGATGATAATAGAAGTAGACAGTGCGTGGAGGATCAATGACATGTGTCAAAAGAAGATCTTGTCTAGGTCTATGAATTTGTAGCACAAAATAATGAATGAATCACATGTATCATATTGCAATATTTTCTTAAGTGCGGGAATCAAACCACAACAGAAAATGAATTGCTTCTCTAGATCGATAGGTTGGAATACTAGTTGATGCATACAAGCATTAAACCGTAAGATATAATCCTTGATAGATTTTGATGAGCCCTGATGTAAAGTAGGTAGGTGGTCATAAGTAACTCTAGGGCCATTATTGATGATAAAACGATGGAGGAAAGCATCCTCCATGTCATAGTAAGTACTAATGGACCCAAATGGAAGATGAGTGTACCATTGTAAAGCCTCATCAATAAGACTATGTCGAAAGGCCTTAAGCAATAACCTATCATTAGAATAGGGGTCCATAGCCATGCGATAATGTTGGAGATGTGCATGAGGGTCACCAGTACCATCAAAACATGTGAATGTAGGCATGATAAAGTCCTTAGGAAATGCAGAATTATGAATCTTCTTGGGAAGAGGGTTACCATGTAATGAGTTTTTGTCAATAGAAGCATAGTAAGCCCTACTTTCTAAAGTGAGAGACTGAACCTGAGATTGTAATTGACCTACGACATGCATGAGAGATATGATATCCTATGAAGGAATAGTAGAATATGGCAATAATGTATTGAGCGGTTGTAACTTGCCATTGTGAGTGATCATAGGAATATCAAGAGAAGATAAAGGAGATTCCCATGCTAAAGGCACACTAGGAGTGGGTGCCAAAGAAGTTATAGGAGATGATATAGATGGAATATCCATAACAATGTAGGAGTAGCATCAGAAACATCCCTATGAGGTGAAGTGATTGAATGGAGATATGGTGATAGAAGGAGATGGAGCAACAAATGTAGATGAAGTGATAGGAGGAGGTGAAATGGTAGGAGAAGAAGAACTAATAGATGTAGACAATATATGCATAATGCTAGAGACAACCTTAGGAGAAAGTGGCGATGGAGATTCACACTCAACAAGAATGAAAAGTAGGAGAATCATGGCTATCAATTGTGTCTTCCATATTACCTAAAGACTCAGATATGAGAATGTCATTAAGTGTACTATCGATAGGATCATCAACATAATATGAAGGTGTATGAGAACTAGTATGTGATGAATGATGAGAAGCAATATCAGAAATAGGAGAATCATGAGATGGAACTATAACAGTGGTTTGACTAGGAGAAGAATCAATATGCACATGTGAGTGATTGTCAATACCAAACATGTAATCAATAAGAGAATCATCTAGAATTTCCTTAGAAATATCTGAAGGAGGATCACTAGTAGCTGTATAACATGGTGTACAATGAGTGAAGGCTATTGGATCCTCAACAATACTAATGCCAATGCCCGAGAATATTCAAAACTAGTAGGCACATATTGTTGACCATCTAAGAGTTGTTGTTGAATATCATCTGGCATAGTAGGATTATTATAGAGAGTCATGAGCTCAGCGATGGCAGCCTCATCATAGATAGGATTGACACTAAAATGAGACATGATGGGCTCGAGAAGAAGATGAACTATCCTTAGCCATTAGGGTTTGAAGTGGATCCTAGGGAAAAATGTTCTAAAGTACGGGTTCACTAAAATGATTAACTAAAATATGAATTTTAGAAGTTAATCTAAGAAGTACAACAATGCAATAACTGAAATAAACTAGAATATAAATGTTAACTAATTTATTTGATATTTTAAATGAAATGAAATAATTAAAATAGGAGGAAACGGTACTAACTTGAATAGAACTTACCTCGTAGTGATCTGGAGCTGGCGGGATGATGAACAAACAGAACAGAGTGTCACAACACACCTCAAAAATGGCAGAAGTGGTAGATATTTTCCCAGACTGGGGCACCTGGGGGAGGATTAGGGCACCTGTGGGTGCCCTGGTCTATTTGTAGAACAACTTGGAACCTGAGTCTGAAGTTGGTCGCTAGGTCTTCACAATAACTCATTTTGTCACGTGGATGTCGCACTAGCTTTGTTGATGATGCCGTAAACCTGCAATGAAGATTCACTTGCAAAACCCCATACAAAGCATCAAACCCCTAAAAAAATAAAGATGCATATGAAGGGGTTAGACTGTCCTTAGCAACCACAATGGTGGTCTTACAACTAAGCATTGCACTACATCTCAGACCCAATGTAGTTTTGTGTGATTGTGTGTGTAAATGATGTGCCTAGGGTGCCCTAACGCCAATGACACAGAGATAATGGGCAATAGCTAGATAGAATGCAAAATGGTGGATGGAATAGAATAGACTTCCCTTTCCTATGCAGTGTGTGATGTAAAATAGTGCCCAAATGCAGTCCCTTACCTTGTGTAGATAGCTAGCCCTTAGTAGAATAGTCTTCCCATAAGATAGTAAGTATGTTGTGCTTATATAGGGATCTCTTGCTCAAATTTCAACACTAATGACCCAACATGCCAACTAGTACTTAGGGGAATGAGAGGGAAAATTACAAAGACCGACCTCGAAACTCTAAATGAGAACCAAGTGCAACTGGGACCAGGGCACCTAAAAATGAGGACCGGGGCACCCATGGGCACCCGAATCCCTTCCTTAGGCACCCTAGTCAAAGACTAGAGATGACAACTAAGTAAATAACAACTGAGACTCCCTGAGAGATGACCAGAATTGTGCAAGTAACTGAAAACTGTGTAAAACACTCAATGACAATGACTGAATAAATTGATGATAGGACTAGGGGATGAGCCATTAGTGAATACTTTTCTTACGCGAGATCCATATATAAAACAACATACTCAGCGGGATAAATATAGCAGTAAGTGCATGATTTTGTGACTACAAAGGTAAATATTAAAGAGCTCTCACACATGTTCTTTCGAAGGGGTGATTAAATATCAATTAATAAATGCCATTTGGATTAATTGGAGTGAAGTATAAAGGGGGGAGTCTTGATATGTAAAATAAATGTTATTGTTAAATATTACATATATATCATTCAAAAACATTTTCACAACCATTAAAATATATAAATATTGTGGTTTGACTAGATATACAAAAGTAGATTAATCAAATGTTGAATCCAAGATACCTGCGTGTGGAAGGATAATAAACATGATCTAATATTTTGAGTATGCTCTTGGGTTGCAATTATTTTTACATTTTTGACATGCCTTATGAAAATATAGCCACATTGGATGTGGAGCACTATCCATCTACCAAAGGCACCAAATTCTTAAGTGTAAAAATTCTTTTCCCTTGCATTCAATACTCTCTTTATTCTTGTGTTACTTTATTCAATAAAATTAAATAACTAAAATGGAAAATCGATGGGCTTCATATTGGCTTAGTGTTATAGTGGATGAGAAGATTGTCAATGGTGGTTACCAATGAACTCAAATGCCTCATGAATAATCTTGAACATATTTCTACCTTTGTTCACTATGTACTGCACATAACCATTTGTGAGATAACACTACATAAATTGAACCTTATAAAACAAATGATGAGTATCAAACATATCGAGACATTTATAAGGAAAGAAACTACAAAAAATCCTTCTCTTTTCTCGAGAGAGATTATATCTTTGCTAAAAACTGTGGTGTGGAAATCAAGAGAAGACACAGTTTTGGTGAGTGGGTTGACTGCCACCATGTAGACAGGGGACCTAATCCTCCTCCCCCATCTGTTCGAAAAGGAGGCATAGGGAACCTACATTTTTCCTCTCAAAATGAGCATTTTGACGAAGAAAAAACCCAGCGGATAAGAAAAGCATGTATTACTGCCCTTATTCTCCATAGTTAATTTAACATTGTCAATACTGCTAGGATACTGCCAATTTAAAAATTATAGGGCCTTTGGGTCCATTGGGCCTCTTCTTGGAATTTTGGCTGATTAGCTACATGTACACAATAATAGATAAATGTACTCATTATATCACATAGAGAAGGCATGAAAAATGAGGGAAGAAACAAAATTATAATGTAAATATGTCTTTTTCTACTAGGAATTTTGATAATAAGGCTTGTTTTGGACACTTACATTATATGAGCCTTTGCACCATCTCCAACACTCTATTGTGCCCTAATATCTTCACATGATTTAATAATATGACAAATGTTAAATCGAATGGTTGATGCACATGTTGAAGATATTAGGGCAAATAAGGTTTCCACCATTCCTATTTTTGTTTCCTTTAGACCTATATTCTCTTAAAACCCCACACGTAGAGTAAATAAGGTTCGGGTCTGTGAGAAGTTGTATTTCAGTGTATACCTTTCTCATATTGTTTTGTTTGAGTTTGGAAACCTTATTGTAGAAAATACCTCAATATTTTGTAAACTAATTTTCATGTTTGTAATTATTCATTCAAAATTAACAAAAATAACTCTTGATGGATGTGAACAAGGAACAAATTACAGTTATGAGGCGTGTGGTTTGATGTAGAATTTGGACCATATTATTGTATCATGGTTCTTTGTTTCTATGTATGGTAAGAATTTTTACACATGAACACATGAACATGTCAGTGAAGGGTGGAGATCAATTCAATCAACATACCATTCTAATTAGAAAATATCAATCATGGATTCTATTCTGACATCTTAGCTCGTTTTGATAGGGAAACACCTATCAAGAAGTATATGTAGGTGGAATGACAATGTTGTACTAAACAGTTATGACATATATCTAATTAACATTCATTTGTTTTATTAAATTGAAGCTTCCCCATTTAATAAATGGCAGTATATGTATTAGCCTTAAAATGGATTAAAAAAAAAAAATATTTTTTACCTAAATAAATCTTAAAAAATGTCCCATCAGTAAAAGTAGAGGCAGTTTTACATGTTTTTGAAGAAATTATATCAAGTGAAATTAAAATTTTATTTTAATTTTGATAAAAATTATGTGTTTGTAGATATACATATGTTTATATGTATATATTATTTTGAGTTTTCATATATACCATGTACACACATATATGAAAATTTAAAATAATATATATACATATGTATATTTACACACACACATGTGTGTTTGTGTGTAACTGGTGATTAAATCTAATTTACACATCTCTCGCAACTTCCTAGCAAATTATACCCACAAAATTATTGTAAGTATCACAAAACTATGTCAAATAATAGGTTGGAATATATTTTATACAATGATTATAAGCACGAATATAGGAAATTGTATAAAATCTAGATGAATTGACCAATCAATTTTTTCAATGAATTGGCCATTTTCAAGAGAACCAAAAGATACTTTTAGCCAAATGGAAAATATTAGCCACTAAAACTACCCTTGAATATCACCTTTTTGATCATATTACTCATTATATGTTATTTTGATGAGATGAGAGAGTTGATGAGAGCTTCATTCCTCTTATCCATCTATGATGACTCCTATTTCATTCGATTATGAAGACCTACTTCCTCATGTTGATGATGACACTTCTGATGCTCCTACTTTGCCACCTCTATCAGCTTCTCCCCATTTCATGCGCAAGTGGAGTCAAACGACTATGCAAGTAGCTTATTACATGGCTAAGTGATCATTTTAATACTCATTGTACTTGTGTTTAAACTTCTGATGTTGCTCTTATGAGACATGTTGTTTTTGCATACATGTTGTTTTGTGAGGAAACAAGGAACCAAAGAGGGATTCTGATATGAAAGAAGAATATAATTCTTTGGTGAATAATAATGCATGGGACTTGGTGCCTCTTCATGAAGGAAGAAAACTTGTGCAATGAAAATGGGTCTATAATATAAAGTATGTAGCTGGTGTCTCTGTTGATAAGTACAAGGCCCATCTAGAAACAAAATCTTTTTCATAGTTTAAAGGAGTTTTGTAACATGAAACATTTTCTCCTATTGATAAGATAAACTTTGTTCATATTATACATTCCTTCTATATCATGCGTCAATAGCAATTATACCAAATAAATGTGAAAATTTCTTTCCAACATGGTGATCTTCAAGAGGAGATCTATATGGAGCATCCCCAAGAATTTGTATACGACTCTTCATTTGTTTATAAACTTCACCATTTTTTGTATGGCCACTAATAAGCTCCCTAGGATTGGTATGAGAAGATGGATATCATTCTACTTAGTTATGGTATCAATCATTGTCACTTAAACCACAATTCTACATTCAGAAGCAAGGGAATGATCTTATGATACCAATATTTTATGTTGATGATCTCATTCTCATAGGTAGTTTAGATCCCATGGTTTAGGATGTTAAAGAAAAGTTGAAGGAGAAATTTGATATGATATATCTAGGAATTTCGGATTACTTTATTGTTTTATGTATTCACTACTCTTATGAGGGGTCTCCATTAGGCAAAATATGTATGTGATTAATCTTCTCCATTAATTCAATATGCCTGATTGTAAGCCTAATCTCATACCATTTCTTTTAAGAATTGTGTTATCTACTAGCTGCAAAATCATTTGGTTGATCATACATTTTATAGATAGTTGTTGACTCACACTCGCCCCAAAATTTGTTTTTCTATTAACCTTGTCTCTTGATTCTCCCATGAACCTCATGAGAATCATTGGTGAGAAGCCAAGCATATTTTACACTATATTCAATGTATGAATCATTTTGGGATATAATACACATCACAAAGTTTTTTAATAATTGAGGGATACATAAACTCAAATTCAAGAGATTGTGTTGATACTCAAAAATACACTTGTGGATTTTTTTACAACCTTGGTTTTGATCCAGCTGCATGGGTGTGCAAGAGGAAAATAAATATTGGATTATCCTCCATTGATGCAAAGTATCAAGGTGTTACTATGTGAGTTTGGTTTTCCACAACATAATCCCATGCCATGTTTAGTGTGAAAACTAAATTAGAATTGACATTGCACGTAACCCTATTGAACATCAATGAACAAAGCACATTAAGATCCATATTCACTTCATTCATATGATTGTTTAGGATGGAGTTTTTAAATTGAACTTTGTAACTACCACCGAGTAGGTTGCAGACATACTTACAAAACCCTCGGTAATAACTCGCTACTTTCACTTGTGGCATTGTTTGGTGTGAAGGAATTTTTCCTTTGGGGGGGATTCAACATGAGTCCTTCCTTTCTTATTTTCCTTTTTCTTTTGATAGTACATATGTACCTTACTAAGCCTATTAGCTTGGACCCATATTTGATATATATTTTTTCCCTAACTTTTGCAAAAGGGATGTTGGATTGTTCACATTAGATCGGGTTTATTTAGTTACTCTTAATTGGTGTTTGTTCACACCTATCTAGCCGAAGCTTTATTTATGGAGTTTATATCTTATTTATTAGCTATTTTATTCAACAACTTGAGTGCACATAGAGATTGTTTTTCATGCATGATTTTAGGGATACTAGTGTATTCCCTAATATTCATTTATTCTACAACTATTAGTTTGTTATAGATATAAACCATCTTAGATATATTTACTTTAGGATCTCTTTGTAGTAGTCTGTGAGAAATAGAAGCTTGTGAGTGTATTTATGTAAATAAAGAATTTTCATTGTTGTGTGTTGATATTGATTGAATCTTTGTTTTTTGGGTTGTATTATTTGGAGCTAACCATTGTCTTGTAACATCCTCCCTACTCACTCTTATATAAATAACTAGACTTGTACCAAAATTAAGTGTCCATAAATAAATATTTTTTATAATGGAACAAAATCCTCAACTAATACAAGATATGTAACTTTGTTTGTAAAAAATAATAATGAAATCCCTACAAAACATTGCAAGATAACCAAAAGTGGGAGAAGGACCACCAAATATGACCATGAAAACTTCAACGATGTCACTAACATAGAGTCACAAGAAGTATAACCCACACCTTCAAGGTTTTCAGTCTCTAACTTCTTGCTCCATTGACAAAGCTTTTGATACCATCAGGAATAATACCCAATACTCATGCCTCGTATGTTTAAAGTCTAATAAATACATCATATAACACCTAAATGTTGTACGAATAACTACCTCTAGTGGCTTAATCAGTTTACACACCTTTTCATTCACTATGAGATCATTGGATCAAGCCATTGGGTACAAAGAGGAGTGAAATCCCTATCAACATAAGGGGTCATCCAGTGTAGGCTATAACACCCATGGATGTGTCAATTAAAAACATATGTTGTACAGAAAAGGTCAACCAATAAGATTATTCTATCATTAATCTCTTGTTTTCATTTTAGATGCTCAATCGAACGGAAAACATATTTTAAATGAATTATTAAAACATAAATTAACCATAAAACATGAGATAAACGTTATAATATCCTTACAATATATATGGCATGTTGTGATTAGCTCTTACATACTATCATGAAAGACAAATTGAACAACAATTAAAACCTTTTTATTTTAAAATTGATATTTTTATAAACATATCTGGCATCACAAGTGCTCACTCCACTTAGTTGTGTTAATATAATAAAGTTGAAGTGTGCAAGCTATTTAAAATATTTTTATGTTTGTAGCTTTTTAAATTTTATTAATGGTACTCTCTTATTAAAGTTCGTTTGACTAGTAAATCTCCTAAGAAGAGGGCCACTAATTTATAATAGGCAACACACGTCTCACCAATGACGTCTTTTTAATTTTAATTTATTTTGAAATAAAAAGGCAACATTTTTGTCTTCTTTGTTTTAATTTATTTTGAATAAAAAAAGGTTTGACATGAGAAAAATGCGGGAAATAGAACGTGCAGAAAAATGGAATATTCGGAAAGCAAGTCCGAAGTGGGGGTTGGTAGGATCAAAATAATATATTTATTTTGAAAAGAGAACGTGCATACAAATGGAATATTGTTTTTATTGGCAACTATTAAATCCTATTTATTAATTAATAATATAACAACTACACCTACTAACAATTTCTAACAATTTCGGTGGAGATTTAAAATAACAATGAGTTCGAAAGGTTGCCTTTTCTATTCAAAAAGAAAAATTGCTTTATAACATTAAAATTAAGATCAAATTTAAGATGAGTGTTTTGTATTGACATCTCATGGGATTAAACTTGCTCTTTCCACCCCTTTGTTTATCATTGTAGTTAAAGATTATTGTTGGACCTTTGTGGTAGCCATTTCCAATGCATGAAAATGTTAGATGCATGTCTTCTTAGTCCTCATCTACTTGTGGGGGGAGGGTTTGAGCCTTTAGTAATCAAGATGGTTAAGGTGGTTAAGGTAGCTAGGTGGCCCTGCTCCACCATCGAGAGACCTCTCCACTTGTGTCTTTCTCCTTACGTGCTCATTATTTAGGGTGATATGCATCCTCTGCCCTCTAATGCAAATGTATTTACTAAATTCAGGCTTATAATATTTTATGCTTCATTTAACTAAATATGTCTTGAGATTTTGATAATTTAAATTGTAAATACCAACCACTTGCCTTTATTTGTAAATCTCCTTTACACTTTTTATATCAAATGAATAATAAGAATGCCAAGTTTTAGGTTAAGATTCAATATAAAATATTAGAAAAACTTTAAAAGGAGTTGGGTTTTATGATAATAAATTGGTAATAAAAGTGCTTGCCTTTTTTTCCTTTAATAATGTAATTTTGAGGGATGTTGCTAAAAAAACTATAAAGCCTTGATATGATCTGATTAGATAATAGTATTAATGTAGAAATCTACAAGATGCCAAAATCAATTAATGGGGTTGAAAAAGTACAATGTAAAGTGAGGAATATGGAGTGCAAAAGAAACTCTATCAAATCTAAAAACTAAAGAACACACAAGTAAGAAAATATGTGAAAATAAAGTATGTCCTCCGATGTCTCACAAATCTCACAATATCTGTAGCCTTTTCAAGATGTTGCTTCCTACTCAATCATGAAAAAAGAAAAAAGTTGAATAAAAGAATTGATTCTCTGGGTGGCAATCTTTGTAGAAGAGATTCTTTGGCCAAATGATGGAGAAGATAAAGAATCCCAAAAGAAAAGAGTTAAGCATGTGTGATCCTTGTTCTCCGATGTCTCACAAGTAAGAAAATATGTGAAAATAAAGTATGTTCTCCGATGTCTCACAAATCTCACAATATCTGCAGCCTTGTCAAGATGTCGCTTCCTACTCAATCATGAAAAAAGAAAAAAGTTGAATAAAAGAATTGATTCTCTGGGTGGCAATCTTTGTAGAAGAGATTCTTTGGCCAAATGATGGAGAAGACAAAGAATCTCTCAAAAGAAAAGAGTTAAGCATGTGTGGTCCTTGTAAGCCATAAAGTTCTAGAGAGGGTTATATGATTATTTAAAGAGGCAAAAGAATAACCCCTTGATCTTATAGGTAGGAGAACATATAATTACAAAATGATCATCGGTTTCATGCTCCACAGAAAAAGGCGATTTGTCTCTATACAAAGGTGATGTCAAGTGTTAAAGGAGCCCTCAAATCACAAGATTTTTTTAATTGGAGTTGGGTGTGGCCTAGAGGTTCGACGAGCCCATCCTAAAGGTGAAGACATATACTATAGCAATGTTGAAACTTTGAAGAAAGAGGATGACAAATCTCTAGCCATTTGGACCAGAGTTAGGTTCTATATAACTCATCTCTAATACCCTTATTTATTTCCTTTTGGATACATCTGGTACATCAATTGTAATATATTATATAGAGTTTGTCAATGTCAATAATTACAAGGCCTAATAGAGTGGAAGACCTAGAGTACTAACACGATTTGATCCCACATTATATTCATAGAAGATTTGAATGTGCTTGATATGGATACCTAAATAATGTAACCAAAGAATTTTCCATGTCTAGTCTTGGGTATCATAGTCACCACTTGAAAGATCCCAATAGTGATGGGTATGGTTGTACCAAATTTAGTGAGTGTGATGTCATGAGGGATGATCTATTATCATGGAGATGATTTCATAATATGGAGGTAAACACTCTTTAAATTAAACTTCGACTGCGAGTTTCCAATGAGGCCCCTATACACACTCAAAATTTACAATGTGCAATATGCAGAAAACACGTCTCTAGTGATGATAAAGATCCATTCGAACCAGAAAAAAGTCTAGATCCATCCCATTTCTCCTTACAAGATTTCTAGCACTCCCCATTTTATCTTGAAACCTATCTTTTGAGATTTTTCATGTTAAAGTTGAGTTTTTGCTCAACCATAGAAAAATTTCTAGTCTTTCTAGATTGATGGTTTTTTCACCATTTAACTCAAAATAAAACATGTGCTTCCAAACTACTAAATACACTGCAATTTGATTTCCTCCATCATTACTTGGTCAATTTTTCTAAGAATAGGCTTGTTGATTTCTTCTTCTCTTACTTGTTCATCTCTAGTATTTTAAACCCATTGCTTTCTTCCACATGGGATAAAACATCCTTCCTAAAGTTATATTTCAATTGCTTTTCTTCACTTCTAACACCTTATAAACACTCCTTTTTCACACTATTCATGGGTTGGTTATTTTCTGATTCCAAGAGAGGTTATGATGCCCATTTTATGAAAAATCTTGTTACTATATAGAATCAATACATTGTCCATGCCATCTTTTCATTTTCATACAAACTACATCCTTACATCAGACTAGCCATCTTTTGGGGTCTTCACTGCTACTTTTTCTTTGTCCATTTCTTCTTTCTTAGATCAAATTGGACTATGTATTTAAAGGAGTATAAATATGAGGAGACAAAAATCACCAAAAAAAATCTTGGGATAATTTGTCACATGATTGTAGTGACCAGGTTGGAGGTGCATTTGTTTTTTTTCATTTTATTAGAGTAGCTATTGGAAAGGTTTCTTAAAATCTTTTTTTGTTAGATTTAAATATGAAAATGTGAATTTATCTGAGAATTGAATTGGAAATCATTGGAAAATATTTTGTGAACACTTCCCTTCTTTCATTGTCTCTTTAATTTTACATGGGAATATATGATATTGATAATTAATACTGAAATCATTCCTTACGGGTTTGCTCGGGAAATATTGGAAGTAGGGAAGAAAGAATTTATTTCTTTTGTATTACGTTTCTATAAGCAATCCTTTCCCGAGAAAGCTTATTTTGGTTGAGAGAAAAAGCTTTTGAGAAGCTTCTCCTCTGAAAAAAATTGAGGCTAAAGGTCATGTGGTAGGAAGCTTTCTTTTAATAATGGATAAACATTGCATTATATTTTCTAGAAATATTTCATTTATTTTAGATTAATAGTTTGCAACAGTTGATTAACTACATCTAGTTATTCTTTATTTAGTTTATTTTGTGTTGGAAAAAAATAGTTTAAATTTTATTTTTTTTATTTCTTGTCGTCTCATTTGATGTTTTAATCATTTCTAAATATTCAAAAATTACAAAAACATTATATAGTTTTTTATTCTATTTCATTTCATTTAAAAAGTGCATTTTGAGGAAAATACAAAAATAAGTTAGAGAAAATCATCATTCTACTTTATTCATGAATAGTTAGAGGTGAATTAAATAAATTAAAGGCAATATTATTAATCTTTTGATTTAAATATATTTACCATTGATTATTCATTTGTTGTGAGTGTTTAATTAAACCAATCATCAAACAAAAAACAAAACATGGCTATTAGGAGCTCACGCTACCCGTACTTAGCCCTTGATTATCCTTTATCTCTTTGTTTGTCCTCCCCTCACGATATAATATCCAAATATGGCCATTCTTTTTTCTGTATCAAGCTCTTGAGATAATTTCTAAACCCATAGTCAATCCACTTGCTATTGAAACTAATCAAGGAGACATAGACTTAAAGCTACGCACACTAGTCTTTTGTTCTACTTCTTTACCACATTTAACCATAAACCAACTTCAAACATTAAATGAAAATATATTTATTGCAGAGTGATTATGGTTTGATCAATTTTAACCTCTTAGGTGTGTAAATCCATAGTTTCATCACCTTGTTCCATCAACATGTTGTATGAACCTCTTTGGAGAGGAACTTATTGAAAGAGATGAACACTTCCACAAGGTCTTACAACCTAGTCCCCAATTTATTCTATATAACCGATTGATGTAGCCTAGAATTTACCAGTAAAATCCCAAGTGCACTGGAACATCACTCAGCCTAGACTGAGTGCTCACCCAAAGCACGTAAAGGTACCAAGCCCCTCTTTAGGGTTGCTATTGAAGGATGTTAGAAGGATGAAGACTTAATGCATTCAGTTCCATAATTAATATATCATTCTACAGTACATGCTCAGATCTAGATATAAAGAATAACAAACTTGGATGATAACCATGATGAAATCAAGCATGCAAGAACCAATTATACTCAGGATTAACACTCTGACTCAACCAATACACTCTATTATATAAAAACATAGGAATACACATAAGCTTCTTACAATAATAGCATTATATGTTGATGCACGTAACAGATCTGATAGCATAATCTCACAGTAATCCAATTCTTACATACCCTTCTTTTACTACGCAGTTCATTACTTATTTATAAGGGTGGGGACTTGCCCTTCACCGCTTATCTAACCCCAAAATAGGTCGCATGTTAAGAATAGACATGCACCTTTATAATAATAGGCTCACATGTAAGAATGCTAGCAATAGATCTCTCACAGTTAACTAGCAGTAGCAACTCTATCTTTAGCCCGCATCCATGCAAAGTGCTCCATAGCCAATCTTCCAAAAATAGCCAATGCATGTCACGCAAGTCTTATCCCGGTTTATGTGCTCCACACATCATCTCCCAAAAATAGATCATAATTGTGAAAATGACTAAGTACCCGAATTTGTCTTTGTCCTCCGTGCACGATTCCTTTCCGATCCTCTCGCACCTTTAAATGCACCCTGCTCTTCTGCGCGAAATATTTTGTATGTCTTCTGCATAGTGTCATATATTTTCTGCTCAACATTACTCCACACCAACTGCATTACTGCCTCGACAATGGTTACCTCTTGAATGTTTAAAGAATAGAAAGAGCATAAATGGAAGATAGGAAATAATTTTCTATACAAAAGAATGATTTACTCAGCAGTATTCTTTTCTTCAACCGAAACAATCAATTATGGATACTCTTCCTTTATCTCTGCCTCTAATGTCTTCCCTCATTTAGTGTGGCCTCTACTTTTTCTGGAATGTCTATTGCAATAGACTCTAGCTCATCTTGGGAAATTTCTCCCTTTTCATTCTGCAAAACCAAAACAATGTTGGACATTGCAGACATTCTTCTTTCTAGCAGATCCATCTTATGTGCTATATTCTTCCCTAGTGCATCCAATCTTTCCTTATGGGGTTTATGTGATGTTGCAAGGGCCTCGCACTTTTGTTTTACCAATGTCAACTTCTCTGTGTGACCCAGTGTCTCATCCTTCATTAGTTTTAGGACTTCATTGTCCTCTACCATGGTCCTTATCCTGATGATTGCCTCTAGAGATGTGCAAATATTCAATGCCTTGTCTACTTTCCTTAGCTCCTCTTGCAAGGTTTGGAGAAATGCCTCATAAAATGCAATTTTTCCAATCACTGCAGCCTTTTCCCTCTCTGCCTCTTGTTCAGGGTCTTTTGGCACTGACACCCTAACTAGCCCCTCTTCAAGTACCATATCAACCAAAGTTCACACATAGTGCATAGTCTGAAGGGAAAATTTTTGGGCACCTTGGGATCTAAGTGTAGTTTTTCTTGGAGGACGTGATCCCCGATCTCCTCTGCCATGCCAATAAGAACCCCATTATTTTTCTGCTCCAAGTCCTTTTCTTGTTTCAAGCATGTGATCTCTGCATCCTTGGCCTTAATCTCTTCCCTCAGTGCCCTAATAGTTACAATTTTATCCAAATTCCTCCTTGCCACCTTTGTAGATACCTTTACCAAGGCATTACTTACTTGTTCATCTGACATAACAGTAGGTTTTACCATTATGTGTCTGGCATGAGGTGTCTTCTTCAATCTTCTTGATACATAGGACTCTTCACATAAGTCAAAGTCTGGTTCATCCATATGTGTCTACATTGACCAAGAAAACTGTTTTCCTTGCACACATGGTGGCCATGTCCTCATCCATCATCTCCCAACCATACAATTCCTTAAGGCCCACCATGCTTTGGAAATGGGTGCAGAAAATTTTACTTGTGTCCTCAGCGTATCCCATGACTGGTGTAGTATATTCTCCACTTGTCCTCTTCAATCTTGGCCCCTTAGGAACTTGAGCGCCAAGATTTGGAGTTTGTCCTACTATGCTCTGAGCAGTCTCTTGCACTGTCCCATATACCTCCTTTACTCCTTCTTCTTCATCCTTCATTTCTTCATCCTTTAGCTCTTCCACGTCCTCTAGTGGTGTAAGAGATTCAGGCGCGCTCTCCTCAGACTCTTCCACCTCTTCATCCAACTTCAAATTTCTTCTTCTCTTCTCAGCTTTTCTCCTTCTGTGGAGAGTGTTCATGGTGATCTGCGCACTGACTATGGTGTAACACCTTGGGTTCTGGTTCTTTTGAATACCCTTTTGAAGTGACACTCTCCTTGTACTACATCTCGGTCCTCATTGCATCCTTGTTACAACTCAGGTGGTGTAGTCACACACTCAGTTCCTACCTTATCTGTAGGATATCTTTATCCTCTATACTACAAGACACCACTATCTTCTTGTTAATCTTCCTCTTCATTCACCACTATAGTCTATGCATGCTATGGAGTTGATACATTCTCTACTATATACCTACCCTTAGGAGGCCCTGAGAAGCGTGAACTCATTTTCCACATATTTTTTGTTCTCCAACTTGGGCTTGAGTTGGCGATACACAAGTGCTGCTCCAATGTCTCCTACTGCCAAGCTTACTCAGCTTCATGCTTATTGCATCTGAGATAATCCTCTCAATGTAGGCAGTTCCATCCTGGATATACATATTTTTTTCTCAAAGTGTGATAATCATTATCTACCTTATCTGTGACAAATTTTAGGTGGTGTGCATCTGTGAACTGGTGAACTGATGCCTATAAGTATCATACTGTGAAATCATATGGCAGTTTGCACCAAGGGCTCTAAGCTCCATCCTTCATTGCAAATCACGTGATGTATGTTGGTAACTATAAAATGTACCGCCTTACCCACCACCAAAGACAACGTCTTTGGGTATGCACCACTCCTCTTTATTTCATACCACCATACCACATCTCTGCCCTCTGTTTAAATGGCCCACTCATGGTCCCTTCAAATAATTATTTACCAAATCTTTCCATCAAAGATTTTTTTTCTGTGGGGTACTCCCAAATCTTTTCCTTTGGCCCATCGGGCACTCCAATCTCCATAAACACCAAAGACAATAAAATAGTGCCAAAACTAATTTTGTCACTTGTACACACTTCTTCAATGATTGTATTTGCTATGTGATCCGTGATATTGTAGATCACTCCTTGAGACATTTTCCTTGCAATGTGTAGCCACATTGTATTCACCTGCAACCACCTTTCTTGATCATTCAACTTTGTTACCAGATATACAGTTTCCTGTACCACTGGGTACTTATTTAATTTATCAATGTCCATGTCATGTGGACCCTTGGTATATCCTAGCTCCTTCTTTATCTCTAGGATCAGTGCTTTATCCATTAAATCACTCTCTAGATCTACTCCTAAGGCCCTTAATCCTATCACTGTTGAAATTAAGGTGGTTGTGATTCTAACCCTCCGTCTGGAGAAGTAGAAGAAGTCCTCATGGACTCTGCTCATCAACCATCGATACAATGGTTCATACTTCCCAAAGTATGGCAGCTCATATAACTAGTAGACTCGTAATCTACTTTAGTAACTTCTCTCCAGCTTCATCATACACTGACATGTCTTCTGTTGTGCACTTTTTTTTTTCGTGCTCAACAATGCATCTAGTTCCTTCTTATTATCTGATGTGTGATGGTTGTAATCACTGATATTACATTTACGGATGTGGGGAATCCCATTCTTGTCCCACAATCATGCCCTCTAAATAATGCATTTTTGAGAAATTACTCTCGGGAGCAATTTCTTCTTCCACTTCGACCTTTTTCTTCCCTTTTACTCTTGTTACAGGTGCTTTCTTCACCATAATTTGAAAATCTCTCCTTTCTATCCTCTGTAACAAGCAAGTTAAAACCCTAGTTTGAATCTCCATGCCCTAGTGGAAATCACTGTGCCCTAGCTCCTTCGTAACGTGCCTGCTTTTCTCAAACCCTTCACCTATGGGGACGCAAGCTTCTCCTATGTACAAATCTTCTCTCCACGTCTAGTTTCACACTCTTCACACCTCAACATGATTCGACTCAGCTCGTTTGCACTTAGTTCTTTTTCAAATTCTCACAATTTCAATAGTAAGAATGAACTCGCATCCCATCCTTATATAGATTTTCAAAAATTAGTGCATTTATTGCTCCTTCACCTACCAATAATTCTCTCATTAATCAACCATTTTCATTCTTTCCTCATGGTACATCTTCGCACCCAAGCTATAACCTTCTAGCGCACCTTCCTACCTTCTAGCCATGGACTTCTCTTTAGCACGTCTCCATGCACCCAAGTACCTCACCACTGTGCCTTCCCTTGGTAGTTCCCATGGCCCCTGCTTACCTCACATTATACTTGTTTCTTCATTCATCTCCACCTATGGTCCTCGTTTCTAGAAGTAATCTCTTTTTTTTAACAATTCTCCAACTTGAATAGCACCCGTAACAATTTGTTCCTTTCATGTGTACTTATTTTCAACATTCTTGTCCCTGGATATCAATAACCACCCCACACTAATGGTATGTGTAGTCCTCTACGCATAAAAATTCTTTAAATAATAAATTAGCTTCTTAGCATGAAAACACACTTATTACACAAAAACATAACTAAATTGATAAAGCATAGCAAAAAAGACGAAATACATTAATGAAATATATAATTGAAAACCTAATCTAAATGAAAACATTGCCTTATTACAAACACCAAGAAGACTTATTTATAGTAGGGCTTTAACCTACTCCCGTTGAAGTACTTAGGTAGTAGTGTTCCATCAAGCGCCTCTAATTTACAAGCACATATTTCAAGCATGTGAGTAATAACATACGGCCCTAACCAATGTACCTTGATTTTTTGCATGGATGGTGTAAAAAATTAAAATCATAAAGGACCACCATCTGTCCAACCTCAAAACTTTTTATCTCTAATGTTCCTTTCATGCCATGCTTTTTGACTAACCATTTTCTTGTTTTTGACTCCAATGTGTTATTGCTCGTTCTCGTCCAGCTTGATTAAATTTTCAATCCATTCTTCTAATGCTTGTTCATCAACTAGACCTTCAGTGTGCACAATACACAAAGAAGGTAACATGAATTCCATAGGAAGAACTGCTTCTGCACCAAACACTAACTGAAATGGTGTGGCTTTGTTCAACCTTTTATATGTTGTTCGATATGCCAAAAGCACTACAATACAATTTATCATCCCAATCCTTTCTTCCAACATCACAGATTTTTGCAATGTCTAGCTCAAAATTTTGTTGAAAGCCTCAGCAGCCCCATTTTTCCTGAGGATGATATGGTGTAGTCTTATGGTGTGCAATCATGAATTCATCCAATAGAATTTTGATTTGTCTCATTCAGAAAATGTGTGCCCCTATCACTGGTCAAACTCAAAGGACATCCATACCTTGTAATAATATTTTCCCATAGAAACTTGGCTGCTTATAGCCATTGTACAATCCTTTGTAGGCACTGCTTCTTCCCACCTTGTCAGATAGTCTGTGCAAGTAATGATATAGCGCGATCCAGTCCTGCATGGAAGTTCTGGTGAAATAGAACCCACAAAATATATAGCCCATTTCTCAAATGGTCCTACACTAGTAATAGGTCTTAGAGGTATTTCATCTCATTGACCTAGTTTCCCAAGACGCTGACAGTGATCACAAGCCTTGCAATATGCTTTACAATCTTTATACAGGGTCTCCCACCATAATCCAACGAGTAGAATCTTGAGAGAAGTAGTTGTCACCTGCATAGTGGCCACTTGTAATACCACCATGAGCTTCCTCCATGATATCTATGCGTTCATGTTCCAGTACACAACAGACAATACTTCATCCTGACCTAACTTGTATAGGTCACCGCTAATCAACATATAGGGTGCCACGTGTATAGCAAGCTTTTTTCTTTCTCTAAGGATTTCATTCCTTCTAGTGCCATACCTATTCATAGAAAGACAACAATGTCCTCTAATTCTGAATGGCACACATTGTATAACCTGTATAACTATGCATCAGGCATGGTATCATTCAATTTCATGTGCTTCTTCTCCTGACTATATTTTGGATAAATGGTCTAGTCCATAATTACTTTTCCCTAGTTTTACAACACAATGTGAAATAAAATTCTTGAAATTAGAGTACCCATCTGCATATGCGCCCCTATAAAATGGGCTTATTCACCAAATACTTCAATACCATGTGATCTGTATAAAATACAAATGGTGTAGCTAGTAGGTACTGTCTGAATTTATGTAGCACATAGATCATTGAAAAATCTTCACACTCTATAGTTGTGTAATTATATCTGTAAGAGTCATCTTTATACTAGAAAAACATATAGGATTATCTATAATACCTTCTCCTGGATGCTAAGACAACACCATGCCAATGGTCATGACAGAATCATCCACATGTACATGAAATGGTTGGTCCCATGAAGGAAAGCGCAGAAATAGGCGTGGTAGTAATTTTATCCTTTAATGTCTCGAATGCACGCTGTTAGTGGTTCTCCCCAGTAGAATGTACATTTTCCTTTTCAGTAACTCCTCTAAAGGTGTGTCAACTTTGGCATACCCCTTTATGAATTTCCTATAATACCCCATGTGACCCAAGAATACGCACACCTCAATTTGACTGGTAGGAAATTTTAGGATGAAAATGACTGCAACCTTAGTTGGATCAACTAAAAAACCTTCCTTGCAGATTATGTGTCCCAACAGTATTCCAAATGGTGTAGCAAATATGCACTTCTTGATGTTCAAAGAGATGGACTCAACTGTCTACATATTTCAAACATTAAGCACAAAATGTCACAATGATCCTTAACCATTTCATACACCGTCCATTCATCTAAATAAACCTATAAGAAGTTGTGAATAAAATCTTTAAATGCCTAAACAACTATGCAGGAAAATACAGACAGGCATGTTTTTTCATTCCAAAAGGCATCACAATATAGGCAAAGCTACCCCATTCAGTAGTAAAAGTAGTATTATGGGTCCTTATCCTCCTAGGAAATCCTAACCTGATGATACCTAGAGAACCCGACTGTAAATGAATAGATTTTGCACCCTACAATGCCTTCTAGTATTTCCTTAATAAATGGCATAGGAAAGGGATCATTCACACATACAACATTTGGCTCCCTGTAGTCCACAAAGATCTTAATCCAACCATCCTTCTTGATACTGATCACCATTAGACTAACCCATTCTGATCTCATCGAGGGGCTTGATGATTTCAGATTTCAAAATTTTGTTAATCTCTTCTTTGACCTTTTCACAAAAAACAAGTTAGGGTTCATCCTGTAGGGTCTCTTTTGAAATGTGCACATGCACCCTCTTTAAGCTTTATCTTCATCTCCCCTAATGAGTCATGCAAACATTTAAGTTCATGGTACCCCCAAGGGAATAAGTCCTGATAACCCCATAGTAAATCTATGATTTTTTCCACTTTAGAGTCTAACCAATAGTCTCCAATGATGGCCTCCTTAGGCTTAACATATGATCCAATATTCACTTTATTTTTCTTCATAGGTTCATGATAGGTGTGTGTGGTCTTATCTACACTTGTCCAACACCTCACACCTACCTATTGAATGGTCTACATTCATATTTTCTACTTCTTTATCATCCACTAAGTAGACCATTTTTCCTTTTTCTTGCTGAAGGCAAGCACATTTAAGTAGTGTGGCATCTTTCTTTGTTTCTTCAAAAAAATAATCTCTTGAAAAGTCTCCTTAGCACTATCCCCCATAGCTAAGTGCTTTATAACCTTTAATGCTTCTTCTAGCGGAGTCTTGGTAGAGAAGAAGTCAAACATCTGGGTCATTCATGTAATTAAATCCTTCCAATTTCCAGTATCTCTATGAAGTTATGCATATATATACCAAGCATGCGTAGAAACCCTCCAAATAACAGGTTGTAATCTCCAAAACAAGTGCACTCTTTTTGAGTAGATGTGGTCAAAACTTCCTTTGAAACCCTCTATCCAGAAATGATGCTCAAACTGTTTTATTTATTGCTGCCGTAAGTCTGATCTGAAAACCCACTGACTATCTTCATATATTTGAGTAGGTGCAAAACTCCTGACAAAACCCTAATAGCTCTAACAATCCTAATTGAATTCCATCTCTGTAAGATTAGCCTTGAAAACAACTCCAAAAGTGCACTGCTGTCCCGTGTAGGGTAGATGCTTTCACTATTCCGAAGAATGCCATGCTGGCTTAGGGACTGGATCCTCCATGGCATGCACCAACAGCATAGGGTCTCCTGCTTTGGATTTCACTCCACAAGCTATAGATTTGCAAACAACTAGTTACACATGATATAACGTGAGATCGATTATCCCTATGTAAGATATGACTCTTTCCTTTCTCACCCCAAATCCTTATATAACTTCATCCAAGTGAAAAAGAGCCCCATTAAACCCTAGTCACATTTTCCCTTGGAGTAGTGGCCAATAAAATATGCAGTCCACCCACTGAATGATTACTTTTCCCTTTTTAGATGTCGTCGATGGTACCAAAAGTGATCACCAGATGACGCAAACATTAGAATCATTAGTACCATGTGGCTTCCTTCACTCAATGACAAAACGTATAGAACATTAGTACCATGTGGCCATCTGTCCTAATGACAAAACGTAACATCTAGTCCTTCCAAAACACATGTTTTGCATATGTCAATGATAGAACCCTTATAACAAAATGGTACTAAGATGATCTCATACCCAATAGCTCCCAACAGTCCAAAGCCCCCTGGGTATGACCAAGGCTTTGACTCGAGATTTGGCCCTTAGGCCTCTGGCATAGGAAAGGGGACATTACAGTCCTCCCTTCCCAAAATTTACTTGTCCTCAAGCAAATGCAAATTAGGATGCTGCAAAATCTGCTCTCCCTCTCAAGTAGCATCCTCAAGTGGCAATCCCTTCCATCGCACACAAAATACTATGATGATCACTCCGCTCCTAAGCCCCCTCTGTCTCATCTTCAATAATGGATTCTGGATCTAACACTAACTTCCCCTCCTGATATTGTGGCAGAAACTCTGTAAATGGTACAATATGTTGTCTGAAGTGCCTTCTTAAGGCATGAAACATGGAATATGTTATATATCTTACTGTGCTCTGGTAGCTCTAGCTCATATGCAACTGCCCCAACTCGATTGAACTACCCGATATGGACCATAAAACAGTGGTTTCAATTTCTATGCACCCTTCTACTTCAATGAGGACTGCCTATATGGCTACAAACGTAGGAATACTAGATCCCCAACCTCAAAAGACCTCTCTATCTTGTGTCCAATCTGTATATACCTTCTACTGATGATGTGCCTTCTGAAGGTTCTCCTCTGAGAGCCTTCAGAATATTCTGGTTCTCCTGTAACCAATCTCAAGCTTTGGGAGCTCAGTTATCTGGTAATACCAAATCCACAAATGTCATAGCATCGTACTCATACAAGGCTCGAAAATGAGTCATACATATGCTCATATGATAGGTGGAATTGTAGTAATACTCACCCATGTGTAACCATCTAATCCATATCCGTAATAATGTCCTGACAAATAACTCCGCAAGTAGCCCTCTATCAACTTATTGACTATCTCCGTCTGCCCATCTGTCTGTGGGTGGTAGCTAGTCTTAGGAGTCAACTTCATACCTGCTAGTCTGAAGATCTCCTGTCAAAAGGTGCTCATGAAGATCTTGTCTCGGTCACTGAACAATATTTTTTAGGCAACCCATGTAGCCTAAAAATACCTGTATAGAAGATCCAAGCCACATCTGCAATGCCCTCATGCCCCTTGGGTAGGGAAAAGAAATGAGCATACTTAGTTAACTGATCAACTACAACATAAATGTAGCTATGCCCATGCACCAAGGGAAGCCCTGTGATAAAGTCCATAGATATGCTTTCCCATTTCTGTTCAGGAATGAGGAAGAGGCTGAAGTAATCCTACTAGAAAAGACTACTCGAATTTGGTTTGCTGGTAAACCATAGACTCTCTGACATGATTAAGGACATCGTCCTTCATCCCCTTCCATGCAAATCTCTCCCCGATAAACCTATATGTTTTGAAATACCTAGGATGCCCAGCTAATGGTGTAGCATGTACTGGTCGAAGGATCTTCTCCTTCATTTTGGATCCTAGTATAAAGGAAAATCCTATCCTTGTAGAAAATGAGATAATCCATTACTTTGTATCGGTCATTTTATATCATACCATCCATGATCTCACATGTAAACTGATTTTTGGAATACTCAACAAGTATATGAGCCTCCCAATTCATTGAAATCTCAAACATAGAACTAAGCATAGAAGTGAGGTAAGGCCTCCTAGATAAAGCATCAGCAACAATATTATTCTTACCTCTAGTGTACTCTATGTAGAAGTCATATGTTTTTATCTTGTTCACCCATCTCTGCTAGAGATAGTTGAGCTCCTTCTGTCCCAGGAAGAACCTCAAACTGTTGTGATCCATACGAACCAAAATTTTTCTGCCCACAAGGTAATGTTTGAATTTGGCCAAAGAATGTATAATGGCCAACATATCTTTTTCATAAATTAAATACCCTCTTTCCACCGGATTCAATTTCTGACTCTCATAGGAAATGAGATGCCTATCCTGCATGAGAACTGCCCCAACACCCTCTCCTAATGCATCACACTCTAGAATGAATGGGTGAGAGAAATCTAGTAATGTGAGAATGGGACACGAACTCATCACCTCCTTGAGGTGATAAAAAACCTATTGTGTTGCCTCTGACTGAGCAAAAGCCCCCTTCTTGGTCAAATCAGTCAATGGAGCAGTCAACAGAGAGAAATTATTCACAAACCTCCTATAGTATGTGCATAACCCCGCCAATCCTCTCAAATGTGGCAACATCCTAGGTGGCGGCTAATCCAGAATTACCTGCATCATCTCTCTATCCACCTTTACTACACCCCCACTAATCACATATCCCAAATATAGAAGTTCAGTCATGCCAAAATCACACTTAGAAGCTTTCGCATATAGCTAATTAGCTTCTAATATCCCCAATATCTCACCAAGGTGCCTGATATGGTCCTCCCAAGTCCTGTTGTAGACCAAAATATCATCAAAGAAAACCAATACAAATTTCAGATGGTGGTGGTTGAACACATGGTTCATGCAAGACTAAAATGTAGCTGGAGCATTAAATAATCCGAAGGGCATCACCAAGAACTCAAAGTGACCGTAATGGAATCTAAAAGATGTATTATGCACATCCTGCTCCCTGAATTTGATCTGATGATATCCAGATTGTAAATCTATTTTTGAAAATTAGATTTCACCATGTAGCTCATCAAACAACTCATCAATACATGGTATTGGATACTTGTTCTTTATCATCTTCTTATTCAAGGAGTGGTAGTCTATACACATCCTCATGGTCCCATCATTCTTCTTCACCAATACAACTGAAAAAGCAAAAGGACTGGAACTCGGTCTAATATGCCCCATATTAATGAGCTCATGGATAGTCTTCTCGATCTCATCCTTAAATTGTTTGGGGGTGACGATAAGGAGAAGTAACCACAAGTCTAGCGTTCTCGAGCTCAATCACATGCTCAAATCCCCTATCTGGAGGTACGCCTAGAGGTATGTCACTAAAAACCATACTATGCCTGTCCAATAAGCCATGTATGTCCACATGATACTCCTGTTGTCCATCCTCTGATTTCTTGATTGAAACCAAACAATGTACAACCCAATCCACCCCATTGTGCCTATAAATCCTCTCAATCCTCTTAGTTGTAACAACCCAGGGTGCCTTTGAAGATAAGTCCCTCAAAAATCACATTCCTCTCTTTGGACTTAAACTTCAGCTCCATCGTCTGAAAGTTATTCTGAAACTTGCCAAGGGAATGGATCCACTGTACTCTAAGCACTATGTTGGTCTCTCCAATACCAACAATATAGAAATCATCGGTAACTATATAGTTACCCATTGTGATGATCAATTAGGGTACCCGCCATGTGCACCTCACAGATTCTCCATTGGCTACAACCATGTTGAAGCCCTCAAAATCCTCTGTTTATAATCCTCACCTCTTAACCAATGAGGAATCAATAAAGTTGTGGGTTGCCCCACTATCAATGATTACTACTACTCGTTGTCCTTGTAAAACTCCCCTAACTGTGAATTCCTTGTACCTCAGGGTACTAGATAACGTGGCGATAGTCTCCTAGGGGAAAGTCTCACTCTCCTGCTCAACACTTACATTGTCTAATGCCTCATCATCATCATCCTCTAATCCCTATGTGTCCAACTCCTTGCCACCATCACTCTCCTCAAAGACCTATATAAATTGGGCCTTCCCTCTACCCCTGCAATCATGTCCTATAACCCAAGGTGTGTGGCAATCAAAGCATAGTTTCTTTCACCTCAACTCATCTCTGTCCTCTCTAGATATGAATGGTCTCCTAGCTACATCTTGCCTAGGTGGAGGTACCTTCAACTGTGATCCATTGGATCTAGAAGGGAAAACCTTAGGCTACACTCGAGGTGGAAACCTCGACTTAGGAGTGGATAAATCCAAATCATGAGCTCTCCTAATAGCCTCATGTAAAGAAGAAGGCTCAAATGCCTTCACAAACCTAGTGAGAGCATCTGTCAAACTGATTGTGAACAATGAAATCAACCTCATCTCCGTAACATCAGGTACCATGAATGGCAATCTATGAAAATATGTGATATACTGATCCAAGGAACCGACTTGTCTTAAATGAGTCAAATCTCTAAAATACCTGTTAGGGTCCCTCCTATCAAATATGCTCACTAGCCTTTGTATGAACTCTGCATAAGTAGTAATGTGTATGTGTCCCTATGTAATCAATCCATGATGCCACCATTCATGAGTGTCTCCCTCAAGATGTAAGATTGCAAAATTTATTGCATCTTCCTCACACATAGGATTCAACTCAAAGTATGTCTTCAACTTATGAACCCAAGAATGTGCAATACACTTCTTAGAACCATCGAAGTGTGGAATAGAAATCTGTTGCAATATCCTTTGTAACTCTGGTACCTGTATCTTATGATCTCTCCTAGGCTTGTTGCCAATATTCATTTCGCAATATTCCTGGAATGGCATGTTGTCACAAAATCCCTCACTCAAGGTCTGGTAACTTTCCCAAAAAGACTCCTCATATAAAATATCCACTGGTTGTCGTACTTGAGAAACTTTCGGATCCTTCATGAAAGAAGGTTTGTGAAGCCCCAGAGGTCTGGTAGAAGAATGAGGATACCGCTGCCCTGAATTTCCTCCCTCACCTCTTTGACCATATGGTCCCAAATTGATATTTTCTCCTCTCTCCATATGAGCATCAATCCTACCCTATGCTAATCTCTCAGTGAGATGTCTCAAATAGAGATTGGTAGTCTCCTGCTGCTTTACCATGTTGGTGAAAAATTGTTCCATCAAATCCACACCCATATCCTCACTGTCTATGTCTCCCATATTTCAACCCCAACAAGATGGAGAAGCAACTGATCTGATACCACTGAAATATCCCTTGTGGGATACCACTTAAAAATGCACAAAAAAATATAAAATTGCAGCAAACACAAATTCTGATTTTTGCAAATTTTTAATAACTAGGGCAACGAACTGAAGAAAATTAATATCTCTCAAAATACCCACTCAAATCACTTGAAATTTTTAGGAGAGCTTTCTAATATTATAAATAACATAAGAAAACTATTTTTGGAATTTTTGGAATAATATAATGCAGCCAGAAAATTACAGAAATCCCTAAACAAGGGTAAAACTTCAAAAATTCGTAACTTCTCCAATAAGCAATATAAAATTATGAAATTCTAGAAATTACATATACTAATATGGAGAATGAAACCCAAACCTTAAGATCTGAAAATGGAAACTTGGAAACCCTCTAAATAAGGGATGCAATCTCTAAAACAAGTTGTCCCCTTTAGAAGATGGTCAAAACCCTTTGGAAATCCTCTAGAAATGATGCTAAACCCTGTTCTTCTTGCTTCCGTAAATCTGATCTGAAAACCCTTTGATTTCCTCCACAAAATATCTCCAAAACCCTTCCTCTGAAACCTTTGAAAATATCCCTATAAATCAGTCCTGAAAACAACCCCAAAATGACAAGCTAGGGTAGATCTCTCACTACCGAAGAATGCCCTACTAGCTAGGGATGGATCTCTCACCACCAAAGCTAGGGTTCATGTGGGATTTCACTCCACAAGATGTGAATTTGCAAGCAGTAGTTGCACATGAAGGAAAATAATTATGTATGCAAGAATGAGCTCTATTACTCCCCTAAACCTCCTTTTATAACCTTTCATTACCTTTTTCCAAGTTGGGAGCTCCATGTGGGACTAAAAGTGACTTAAGTGACCCCATTGAAGAAATAGAATAAAAAAGTACTATAAGTCATCCCAATGAAGAAATAGAATAATAAAGTACTATGAGTCCCCCCAATGAAAAAATATAACAATTATTACCACCAAGTCACCCAGCTTAATGTCAATGGCAAAATATAACAAAAAAAAAGTGGTAATAAGTCATCTATACCCAATAACCTCTACATTCTTTAGCCCCTTGGGTATGACCAAGGCTAAGACTAAAATTTGGCCTTTAGGCCTTTGGCATAGGAAAGGGGACATTAAAACATTAGAGGATGGGTGCAATGGAGGTCTCCTCATTTGTAACCATTCATCTAAGTAAGAACATTGACTTCTGTTCCTGTATAAATCAATATATTACTCAATAACACTCATCCACAACAGTGTTCAGAGTGATTCACTTATCATAACCTAAGCTATGAGGGGAAATATTTACATGTAGGATCTGTCATCCAGTCTCGATACTTGTGCATGAAGTGTTTCCCTTTAACCAATTCCCTAATAGTGGAATGATATTCTCTGGCGCAACATTTTGTATACTTCTTTCAAGTCATCCATATCAGATTGGACTGTCCCTGATGCTTTATTTTGTTCCATCTTCTCTGTGATTTCTCCTTTAAATATTGTATTTCACCCTGAAGATTCCTTAGCACTTCCATGGTATCCTAGTAAATTTCCTTCTAATGAGCAGGATCTAGGTACTTACATGCAAAACCTCCTCCTTGGTGATGCATAGGCTTCTTGTGCAATGCCTCTCTTGTGCGCACTGCTTCAGCGCATGTAGTAATCTTCACTTTCAATGCCTTAGATCCTTCTGCTATCTTGGGCATCCACTAATCTTCTACCACACACTGGACTCTAACCATCCTGATGCCTTTATTTTCTTGCTTATGTTGCTTACTCAGAGGCTCATATAAGTCCAGGCACTCTTCATAGCTATGGTTCTTTCCACAGAAAGAACATGTAATATTTTTAAGGACATTCGTGCCTATAGTGGTCAGAAGATCCACACGTATAACATGTTCCACGAGGGAACTCACCTCTTCCTCCACCACGGCCTCGTCCTCCATATCCACCATGATATCCACGTCCCCTTCCATGACCTCCTTCAAAACACCCTTCAATCTTGTCATAGCATGTTTGATTATGATCCCGATCCTGGTGCTCATTCTTACCCTTAGAATTATCTGTTATACTTGTCTATCATACCCCAATGTCTATAACATCCCGGATCTGACCAATCAACTGACAATCCTTAGTATCATGGGTCATGGACCTGTAAATCTTGCAAAAGCAAGATACATTCTTCCTTATCGTGCACTGTAACAAAGGACAATGACTAACTTCATGATTCAAATGAAAAATCTCACAGTCCAATAATAATGAGCATACAGATATGTGAGGGAAACTATCCTTGGTGTGACCTTCCACTTCATAATTTGTACACCAAATTCCTGAGTGTATTTCATGGGCTGAATTTGCTAATAGCTTCTCTAACTACTTTTCCATAGCTGCAATCTATGCCTCTAGGAATGGACTAATGCCAATGTCAATGCTCCCAACTACCTCAGCATGCAAAGTTTCTTCCAGTGCTTCACACAGATCAGTGTATGTCTTATGTGACAGTGCCCTCCTAAAAGGTGTAATCAATCCCCCAAAAAAATATTGTGCATGCTAGCTGGCGTGAATATCATAAGATAACTTTGATAGAAGTGTCTTAAAACGAGTATCATACTCATGTACACTCTCAGTAGTGCCTTGCTTGATATCCTTGAGTGCACTAATACTCTTTTGCTCAAACTCAGGGATATGGAACTCTTTTAAGAAAGCATCCTTCAATGCTGCATAATCCACACATGTTTGATCAAGGTCAAACTTCCTATACCAACTGTGTGCATGTCCCTGTAATGTAGTAGCAAACTGACTTGCCATGTGCTCAGCAGTCATGATCCCTTTAGCATGCCACAATATTTCACACATATGCACATGGTTGACACCATCCTCTATACCTCTATATTCCGAGAGACGAAGAGACATCTCCATATAGATATTTTTTTGGTTGTTACAGACCTTGACCACCTGATCTAGAACCTTTTGTGTTCTCTCTGCCCCTAGAACCACAAGATCCACTGTAACTAGAACCACCTATACCTCCTGATATTCCACCTATAGTTGGAATAGGACCTGTAAATGTACTCTCGTATGCTGTAATAGTAGTACTATACTGAACCCCTACAGTCTGTGAGGTAGTTCCACTTCCAGAAGTGAATCCAACATTCTGTGCGGATGATGCTCCTAAGAATGTTATTCCAAATATCATTGAAATCGTCTTTCCTGCCATTGATGTACTTGATCCCTGACTTACTCTTGCTCTCCTACTTCCCAAATTAGTTTTCTAGTTACTTGTCGTACTAGATACTGGAAAACTAAGTGCAAGGGCTAGGTCACCAGGTGGATTAAGATGAGCACCCATGGTCTAGGTAGTCTCTGTTGGCACACTTATGTGTGAGGCTGAGGGGGATCTCTATCATGCTTTCCAAGATGGGGGATTTCCTGATGCTCTTGGCTCCACGTCTCCTACGTGAGCTGTAAATCCTTCATGAGCCATCTCTCTCCTTAACGCCAAACTTTCTACAACATAACACTGCTTCTCTATCTCCCTCTTGTGCACCTCATTAAACTTAAGCCACGCTTTTCCTCTCTCTTCGCTCTCTATCGCTAGGTCTTCCATCTTTCACCAAACATGTTCCTAACCTCATGCATGATGAAGTTTAGTTAGCTATCAATTTATCCTCCAAGTTTAGAGTTACCATCAAGATCTTGATCGCCAGTGGAATGCCTTGCAAATATGTTCCCCTTAGATACCACAAAAACTGGAATTCAGCTACCTCTGGAAAAGAGTACGTTGAAATTAAATACTCCAGAATATAACTATATAGAACACCACAAAACCATGTATCCACAGCGCGAGTCCAGATTAGATCAACTTCATAAAGTGCTTGAAATTCTTCTTGTGTCAAGAAAAGTGCATGATACCTCTAGTTCCACTAAGATGCATAAGCAATAAGCCACTCGTATAGTTCTATTGGAAAGATAGCAAAAAAAGCTCTCATATAAGTTGTCATACAGATTTTGTTCTACCCAAGTGCGTGGGTTAAACTTAGATCCCACTGCTGAACCGCCATGCATGTTCTTCCTCTAGATCGTGTATCCATTCCTCAATACTTCCTAGAGTTCACAGGTACATCTTCATTGTGAACCATCCTAAAAACAACTGAAAAATATGTCCCAGCAACAGAACTAATGATGCAGCCTAGAATTTACTAGATAACACCCTAGTCGTGCTGGCACATCACTTAACCTTGAATGAGTGCTCACCCAAATCACGCAAGGTACCAGGTCCCTCTTTAGGGTTGTCGTAGTAAGATGTTAGCAAGATTAAGGAAGAAACATATAGATTCATAACTAATCCTTCATTCTATAATGCATACTACGCTCAGATCTATGAAAGAACAAGCTTAAACAGTAATCATGATTAAATTAATAACATGCACTACGCAACTACACATAGAATGACTCTTAGATTCAGCCAATATCTTCCATCTATTAATAAATACAGAATCTCCTTACAGTAATGTCAATCTATATCGATGCACGTATAGAACTGATATAGTAATTCAGTCATAGGTGTATATCTCTTTGCCACTCATACATACACACACAATCTGTATATTCTTTGTTACACACACACACACACACACACCTCTTACTATATACCTAACATCATATATATAGGGTGGGGACTTTCCCTTCACCGCTTATCTATTTCTAAACAAGGACGCACGCTATTGATAGCCACATGCCATGTTTAGGCATAGCCACACATGCAAATGTGCTATATATAGACCTCTTGTAGTTAACTAAAACATAAATTCTATTCTTAGCTCATCTCCATACAAAAACACTTTGATCCACTCCTCCAAAGATAGAACTTGTATGGCGCGCATGTCTTCACATTGTTGGTTTGTTCCACATGCCATCTTCTAAAAATAGGTCTCCATGCTAAAAATCGGCTAAGTCCTAAAATCTGAACTTGCCTTCCATGCACAGGGCCTTCCTGTCCTTTTGTGCCCTTGATCCTGGCCTTCTCTCCCACGCGGACTCCTTGTGTGTTCTTTAACAAGTATTCTTTGATCAACAGTTATTCATGTATCTTACAACTGGGATTCATATGAGGCATGTTGTAGTTGTGGTTGTTGTTCAGGGGTGTGGTTGTTGTTCAGGGGTAAAGTGAAAATACTGGGAGTGAGATTGGTACTAGTAGTGTTGATATAAACGTAATTAACCATAAATAATTTAAATTTATCATTTTTTTCATTTAAAACAATATAATTCATAACAAACTAAAAATAAATCAAAATTAAAACTTAAATGAGATACATACCCTAAGGTAACAAATATATATCATGATCCTGTGCTTCATCACATTCATATACAATTATTATTGGACTAGCACGAGCCCACTGATATAAACCTGAGCTATTAGAGGTTGTTGCAACAAAGGAATGTAAAATTTTATAGATGTTTAATGTATATTTATATAAAATTATTTATACATTAAACATATTGAAATATATAAATAATAAAAAACATGCGATAAGTGGTATGGTGGATGAGTCAATTGGACAAGGAGTTAAGGAAATCCTCATCCATTTCACTTGATATGTGCTTATTTGTGGAGTGGACTGAGTGGTTTCCTCGGTATACTGATTATCTAAAACAATAACTGAATCTCTGGAATTTGATGGGAAATTTCATTTATGGAAGCCTCTCTTCTTGTTACAGCTACAACAACTGTAGACACCCTAATTTCACATCTGTCCTAAATAAATTAATTCCCCTTCCTCATTTCCCACAAAAATACACTTCAAATTAATCAAATAGAATTTGATTAATTATCCATTTCAAAATCCAAAAAATAACCCAATCCTCATGACATGTCACTATTCTCCATGTTTTTCTACTATTGAATTAAAAATTCAAATTCAAATCCTCACCCACCTTTCGTGGTCCCCACTCACCTAAAATCCTCCACTTATGAATTAAAAATATAATTCAAATCCTCACCCATTCTTTGTGGCCCCCACTCATCTAATCTTGCCCACATTTTCAAACCACTCACTTAATCTTGCCCACATTTTCAAACCATGATTACTTAAATTAATCTAAGTTAATCACTCCCTCAGGCTATAAATACAACCTTACCCCTCCCCTCTAAAGACACGGAGAATAATCTTGAATGCCATATCTAAGTTCTTGCATCCTTTGAGCAAAGAACATCCTTCTGCCTCGTCCTAATGTCCAAATAGCTTCATAATCCTTTTTCCCATCTGGTGCAAAGTAAGAGGATCATTGTTGCAGGAAGGTCTTGCTCCGTCTCGAAAAAAAAGCACCTACATATCACACAATCAGGGCTCAATCCAAGTTTCCTAGCCCATTCTAAGGTTTGTTACGAAACGCGAAGGAAGAGGTATGATTATTGGTATTTTACTTCCTTGTTAGTAGTGTATTTTTCCTAGCTTACATTCTGGACGTTTTTCTCACGTTTAAAATTTTTATTCAGAGTGCTATTATAGCCCATCTTCCGGAAGCCATAAATTTTTCTGCCAAACTCGGAATGACTTCATTTTTTTAAACAGAAAGGTATCAAAAAGATATATGCAATGGAAAAATAATTTTTTGATTTAGACTTACAAAAAAAATTTGGTTTCATTTCTTCTAATACCTATCTTTTTAACAAAAAACAACAAAATTATAGTTTTTTTTGTTTTTATTTTTTATTTTATTTCATGTAACAACCTTACACGTATGCTCTTTCCTCGCACTTCAAAAGTGATCTTGGAAATCATAAACATGAGGCCACCCGGGCTCTGCAAAACATTTTTTTTTTTAATTTTTAATGTTTTGCCTTACATTTCAATTTTCCATGACAACTCTTCTAGGTAACGTTTTCACACTCTTCTTTCATTGTTTTTTCTTTTTTGTAAAAATAATCATTATCACTATTTCGCAATCATGATTAATTGCAAATATTATTAACATTTTAAAAATAAAAAATCTATTCCAATTGTATCCACGTATGCTCTTTTCGTGTGCCTTCAAGCGATCTAGAAAATCAAAAATGATCACAATTTTTTTTAGTTTCTTGTTCTAACATTGTAGGATCCTCTAGTTTTTTTCTTCTCCAACTGTCATTTCAAATCATTATTTTCCTTTGTCATATTATTAATATTTGTTTGGTCGTTGTTTGTGTACGCTCTTTTCATGCGCCTTCGAGTGATCTGGAAAATTAAAAATAACCATGATCACTTTTCTAACATTTTGTTTGCAGGATAACTACTAATTTGTTTTCTGTAGGACCGCATCGCTGGAACAGTGTCAAAAAAATACAACAAAAAAAATCCCGCAAACATACCACCATTCAAAGAAAATTGCTGAAACTAATTTTATTTTATTTTTGCACGCTCAGGTACGCTATCATTTCCTGCTAGTGATTTATTTCAAGTTAGAAATATACCTTACATTTAAACATCACATCATTCTTGTTTTTACATGTAGTAGAGGTGGATTTCATCACCACCAAAGCTACACCGGTGATGTGGACTTGACTACCGTGCACTAACAACATTTACATCTGCATTGCACTTTGAGTCCTAGTCTCATCACAGCGTTCGGTATTTACCTCACCCCTACTCTTCACTTATAGGTAATGCTGTCATGTAGTGCATGCGAGTCACGCCTAAATAGCTGTAACAATGAAGCCTGGGCATCATCCCTGTAAATCTTTGGGGAGTTATAAGGACACCATACACATTCATCTCTCTATCACCTTCCACCTTTTCACAAAACCTATTCTGGACATGGTGATTCACTCCGAAACCAAGTAAGTAAGAATTGGTGAGTCTCCTCCAGTGCTCTAAGGGCTCCCCGTACCAATTCTGTCCCCGTACAAAATTAGGTATATCAGGACTAGGGTATATCGGAGGACACATCTTTTTAGAGTAATAAGAGCCTGCATCCACAACATACTTGTATGATTGCATTAAATAATGATCATTTCCCGAAGGATCTACCTCTTTAGCCAAAACAATTTGATACACATGACTGCTTACTGTTTGTAAACAAAATAGTTTAGCATTGTTTTTATCATAAAACTTTGCTAATATCAATATGTTTATTGTAAAATTAAAATCCTAATCGTGTTCCACAACACCATTTCTCAACCGATTTGATACCAAGATAAACATTCAAGTAATCCCACAACGAAAGATCAAAACATCACACTGATTTCATTAGCCTACTTCAGCCAACAAAAAATCCACCATAGCTCGTTTTCAGCTATATCCAATAGATATTGAGTGACTTGTGTTCACTCCTTATCTCATCAATTGTCAAAACATCCTTTATAGCTTGTTTCAAGCTATATCAAAATGACATTGGGTGACTTGTTTGAGTTCACTCATTATTTCTTCAGCTGTCGAGTGTTTAACAAAATCCCATCCGACACAAATCCCTTCAAAGCTCATTTTGAGTTCACAACTGTGTTGAGTCACTTGTTTGAGTTACTCTTCCTATAAAAAAATCCAGAGCTTGTTTAAGCCAAACCAGTCAACATAGTCATCATAGCTTGTTTGAGCTATATCCCACTTGTATTGAGTACCTTGTTTGAGTGTACTCCTTACATTTTCATCTACTAAGCTTGTTTAATCCAAACCAATCAACATATTTGTCATAGCTTTTTTGAGTTATATCACATATTTATCCTGAGTAGCTTGTTTAAGCTTGCTCCTTATAGCCTTACTTGTTAAAACTCGATTGAGCCAAAACAAAGATCACAATCAATAAGTTGAGTTCTTCATCACACCTTTCTTCGTTCTCCCTCTCTTTCAAACATGATGAATTCATGAAAAACATCACGTAATGAGCTATTAGAAGAAATTAATAAGTTGACAACACAACTCTCTCATATGGCTACCCAAATCAGTGAACAATCACCCAAAAGGCCAATCATACAACCTCACGAAGATGTCAGTTCGCGTAAATTCCAACGTCAGTTTACCCCCCTTGTAGAAAGTCTCTCTAGTGTTTTTCATCAACTAAAAGAGGCTAAACTAATAAGATATCCAATTACAAAACCCTTTATCAAAGGGGAAGCTAAGCCATATTGGTACAAACCTAACACATACTGTGACTTTCTTCGCATTGATGGTCATCACACAAATAAATGTGTGTGATTTAATAATTACGTCTAAGACTTAATTAACGACGATGTCATCTCTGTAGAAGTTGATGACAATGCTCTTGCAACCAACGACACATCCAATACCAAAAATTTCCATGAAGAGCTAACTACTGTCAAAACTCCTATATATACTGAAATTCCACGAGATCATGATGACAATAGTCAAGCCTCTCTAATTCCAAACCAATCCATATCTTCTTCAATTTTCCTTCCATTAGTTCAAACATACATTGAACCTGTTTTGGACAACAACATTCTTCCAACATCTACTAAGCACTTGAACTTATTTCAAGACTCTCTTTCAACCCAAAAATAAATTGAACCTATTTTGGACAACAAGATTCTTCCAACATCTACTGAGCACTTGAACTTATTTCAAGTCTCTCTTTCAACTCAAACATACATTGAACCTGTTTTGGACAACAACATTCTTCCAACATCTACTAAGCACTTGAACTTATTTCAAGACTTTCTTTCAGCCTAAACATACATTGAACTTGTTTTGGACAACAACATTATTCCAACATCTACTGAGCACTTGAACTTATTTCAAGACTCTCTTTTAACCCAAACATATATTGAACCTGTTTTGGGCGACAACAGTCTTCCAACATCTAACGAGACCTTGACCTCGTTTCAAGAATCCCTTTCAAAACCTTGATATTATTGTAGACACTACAAAAGAGGTTCTATCAACATGTACCATTAAGTTTGATTCTATTATTCCAATAGTGGCTCTTATTCCTAACATCTCTAGCCTTGTTGCCCAAACATAACCACATCGAGTTTGGACACTTGCGACAATGCAACCTGTCATGTCCATCATGCTTTTAATGATCAATCTTGTAGGAATCTCATCACTAATTATTCTCACATGTCAAGACTTCTACGTGCATACATTCTACGAGGTACTTATACCCAGGAATATCATTACACAACCTTTTCCATCTTTAATCATGACTCTATCCTCAAAACAATCAATTAATTGGACAAATAAAAGCAACAAACCAAATAACACAAACCATCATTGTCAACACACATGGAAGCTATTGGCTTAACCAAATATATCCCACTCTTTGGGCTTACCACACATCTTATCACACACCTACTGGAGCCACTCCCTTCTCCTTTGTTTATCATTGGGAATCTATTTTACATGTCAAGGTTGAATATCCATTCTTCATAATATCCTTCAAAGATGTAATCAATAAAGATTATTATCGACACTCACACCTTAATGAACTTGAGCTTCTTAATGAAAAACGACTTAATGCCCTAGATCATCTTCAAGTATATCAAAATTGGCTATGGCATAGCTACCATAAAAAATTCCAACCTAGAAAATTTAAGGTCAATGATCTCATTCTCAAATAAAATCAAAAGAACACACCCAAAGAACGAAACAAACAAGACAAATTTGAGCCCAACGAAATCATAGATAGTTTTGGGTTTGGAGCCTATAAATTGGCCACTGAAGATGGTCAAGATCTTGAAAAAACCCATGAATGCATTCCATTCAAAAAAAATTATCCTTGAGATGTCCACTATTCCAAGAAACAACATGTACATTGTTCCTTCTGTCTTGCTTATCTCCGAATAATTTAAATTTATTCCTTGCCTATATAAGCAAGACCCATTCTCATTGTATTTCATTGAGTTCCATAATAATATATGATATTGCTGCTCATTTGTTTGCAAAGGTTTTGTGTAAAGTTCATAAACCCATAAAAATCATTAGCCCTTGTTCATATGGTATGGTCGTATGAGGGCTTAAGCTTATGATTCCTACTAGTAGGTGCTTAACTCCAACCCTCTTTCATTTTATTTGTGTGGTGAAAGCCTCAAACAATCAATTAATGGACAAATAGAAGCCACAAACCAAACAACACAAACCATCATTGTCAACACACATGTAAGCTATTGGCTTAACCAAATCTATCCCACTCTTTAGGCTTACCGCACATCTTATCACACACCTACTAGAGTCACTCCCTTCTCCTTTGTTTATGGTTGGGAAGCTATTTTACATGTCAAGGTTGAATTTCCATCCTTTATAATATCCTTCAAAGATGTAATCAATAAAGATTATTATCAACACTCACGCCTTAATGAACTTGAGCTTCTTGATGAAAAATGACTTAATGCCCTAGATCATCTTCAAGTATATCAAAATTGGCTACGACATAGCTGCCATAAAAAAATTAAACCTAGAAAATTTAAGGTCAATGATTTCATTGTCAAAGAAAATTGAAAGAATACACCCAAAGAATGAGACAAACAGGAAAAATTTGATCCCAACGAAATCGTAGATAATTTTGGGTTTGGAGCTTATAAATTGGCCATTGACACAGGCTAAGTCCTTGAAAAACCCATGGATACATTCCATTCAAAGAAATTATATTCTTGAAAGCACTCTCTATTGCGGAAAACAACAAAGTGTACATTGTTCCTTATGTCTTGCTTATCTCTGAATAAATTTATTTATTTCCATTGGTAGACATTTTTATTATCAAAATCACATATTCATTTTTATCATCACGAGACAAGTGCTAATATAAATCCTATTAAGTTTGTGAGCATCATACTTCTTATAATATCTCCCATTTTTAGTCACTTTCATCTATGGTCATACCTAAAAGCTTACTGATGGTAATATATTCCCTTCAAAGATATTCTCTCTTTCTTAACGAAGCTCTAAACTTCTTTACCCAGTTTTTTTGGTCATCCATCTTAGTCTTCGGTGTTGAACTGTCATCAGCAATCCGGCACTATGATAATTCTTCACCCGGAACTCCTCATGCTATGATTATTTACTAATGCACAGCCTTTAGTTTGGTGGACGTAATCTGGAAACAAAACAACAACCGAACACAAGAATACCATCGACTATGATAAGACGGAATGATGACAAATCTGAAATATCAAAGTAAATTATAATATTAACATGAAATTGTTACAATCTCACCCATGAGGTACTTCAACAAGACTATGGGAGAAACTTTACAATTACACCTCTCGATGGCTTCTTCAACACACCTTTAACTGGTGGCTTCCTTTGCACACTTCCTACAATATTTCTCACTACTTCTTTCTATGCTAAATGAGGGGGGTGGCCTCTCTATTTATAGAACTTCCAGGCTTATCCATTCTATCTCTAAGATAGGATAAGAAATCCACTCTGACGAATCATATTCCATACCTTAACTCTTATCTGTACATGTAAGCTTATTTTTTAAGATAAGATAAATCTTATCATTTTACATGGGTTCCACATTTTTAGACTTTTTACAAATAAAATACACAAAATATTTATGACCTCACTCCTTGTCCTTATTACCAATATAATATTCTAATTCCTAATCATGTAGACCCTACTTCTCTAATTACCCAAACTTTGACATTTTAACATTACCAGACCTCTTATGACAAATATTTATTTTTTACAACATTCCTATTGTACTTTGACTGTTACCGTACTCCACATTATTGGTGACACCGTACTGACGGCGCCGTTATCTTCTATCAGACACTACTACTAATTATTAACAACATCCTATTCCTAATACATATATTAATGAAATAGAAATTATGGAGGAAAATTTTAGTGTCGACATCTTCCCCCTTCCTAGCTTCTACTCCGTCCTTGGAGTAGACTATTTTGGTGCTTGGAAAATCTTCAACTTGTCGTGGTTGACCCATTTTGTAATGGGAGTGCCATCCAATTCCTCCAGTCGGTACATACCATTTTCATGCACAGCTCCTATTTTGTAGGGCCCCATCCATTTTGGAAGAAATTTTCTTTGTCTTCTTTTTTTGTATCTGGATTCATATACTAGAACCAAGTCATTCACATGAAATGGAGACCACTGGATCTTTTGATCAAAGTACTCCTTCTACTTCATTTTCTTCTTATGGCTTGTATCCTTTGCTATTTCTCTCATTTCCTCTAGCAAATGAAGATGTACTAACCTTTCTTTTACTGAATCACTTTCATCCATCCTTTCATTTTTCATAACTCTCACAGTGGGAATATCAAACTCAATAGGAAGCACTGGATCAATGCCATAGGCCAATTGAAATGGGGAGTATCCTATTGCTGACTTTGATGTTGCCCTATATGCCCACAATGCTGCATGAATCCTTTTATCCCATTTATGTACCTGCAAGGCTGCATCTTTTGCTAGAATTTGACACAACACAAAATTTGTTCGTTCCACCTGTCCATTTGTGCTTGGCTTGTATGTTGTTGCCTTCTTGTGCTTAATAGAAAACTTATTGACTAGGGCTTCTACTACCTCATTAATGAAGTGGCTTCCTTGATCTGTTACAATTTCTAATGGACAACCAAATCTGGTGACAATACGTTCATATATGAACCTTGCCACTTCATCCATAGAAGCTGTCTTCAATGGCCTAGCTTCAACCCACTTGGTTAAATAATCTGTGGCAACTACAATATACTTATTTTGACATGATGTAGTTGGAAGTGGACCTACAATGTCTATTCCCCACTTTTCAAAGGGACCAAGTGGAAGAATAGGACATAATGGAGCTGATGAAGTCTTACGGTTACCATGTGTTTGACAAATATCACATGTCTTACAATAATTATAACAATCTTTAAAAAGAGTGGGCTAGTGATAACCTGCATCCAAGATCCTTCTTGCTGTAAGTTGTCCAGAGAAGTGCCCTCCACATGTACCATTGTGGAATTCTTCTAGCAGCTTCTTTCCTTGATCACGTCCAACTACCCTCTTGTACTGTCCATCAGGTCCTATTCGAAATAATGCTCCATGCAGAATAGAATATGGACGACTGGCTTGAGTAATCTTTCTCTTAGTCTTTGCATTGGCATCATTAGGAAACTTGAATTCATTTAGATAATTCCAAATATCTATGTATTCACTAGGGATTGTGTCAAGGGAGAACAATGCTGCATCGGGAAAATGATCATCATCACAAGATGATCCTAAACCATCATAGGCTCGAGAGAGTGCATCTGCATTGACATGCTTCTTTCCTGGCCTATCTATAATATCAAATTCAAATTCTTGTAGCAAAATTATCCATCTTGCTATCCTCCCTGATGGGTTAGGCTTATTGACAATATATTTCAGAGCCTGATGATCCGTTACAACTATAAATTTCTGCCCTAGCAAGTAATTTCTAAACTTCTTTACAGCAAAAATGATAGCCAGAGCCTCTTTTTCAGTTACAGTATAGTTTACCTCAGCACTGCTCATTTGTCTGCTCCCAAAGTAAATTGGATGTTCATTTCCATTTTCATCCTTTTGGCTCAAAGTACTACCTAGTGCTGCATCTGAGGCATCAATGTACACAATGAATGAATTTCTCCAATCTGGATTCTTCAAAACAGGTGAAGACACCAGGGCTTCCTTCAGTTGTCCAAAAGCTTCATGCGCCTTGTTTCCTGGTTCATAAGCAACATCCTTCTTCAAGAACTGGGTTAGTGGCTATGCAATCTTTGAGAAATTCTTGATGAACCTTCTATAGTAACCCACATGGCCTAAAAATGATCTCAACTTACTTATATTCATAGGAAATGGTAAATCTTTGATTTTTGAAACTTTATCAGGATCAGTACCAATACCATCTCTGGATACAACATGCCCTAACAAAACGCCTTTAGAACATCCAAAGACACATTTTGTAGGGTTTAGTGAGGCTTGTGCTTCATCTAACCTTTGAAATGATGTCTCCATCTGGTGCAGGTGGTCCAACTTGCTTCCATAGATGTAAAAATCATCCAGAAATACTTTGATGAAGGTCCCAATGTAGGGTTCGAACACCCTATTCATCAAACGCTGGAATGTTGCTGGAGCATTACACAACCCAAAAGGCATAAGTCTATATGCAAACATTCCCCAAGGAGTGGTGAACGTGGTCTTCAGCTGATCTTTCTCTGCTATACAAACTTGGTTGTAGCCACTATATCCATCAGTAAAACTATAGCACTCCTGGCCAGCTACTTCGTCCAAGATTTGATCTAAAAATGGAAGAGGGTAATGATCCTTCTTTGTTGCCTTATTGAGCTTCCTGTAATCAACACAAATGCGTAGCTTCCCATTCTTTTTTATTAAGATCACAATGGGAGAAACCCATTCTGAATTCTCCACAGCAAATATGAATCCTGCATCAAGCAACTTATCTATTTCTTCTTTTACAGTCTTGGAAAAATTAGGATTCATTCTATATGGCATTTGCTTTATGGGCTTAGCACCATCTACCAGCTCAATGCAATGTTCTACCCAACTTACTTGACGGAGTTCCTTGTAATCAAAAGTGAATAGGTGTATGTACCTTCGAAAGAGCTGGAGGTAGGATTCCTTCTCACTCTCCATCACAGCATCACCAATCTTTATTTGTTGGAGATGATCATCAACTTCTTCTTCAGATAATTTTATGGGGTCATGAGTTGGTGTGACCGGCAGAATATCCATGACTGAAACATCCACCTCGCTTTCTTCATCTTCAGTGTCCACTTCACTGGTACTATAGTAATCAGAGGATGTCCAATCATCAGTTTCATCACTTGAATCCACAGGTTCTACTTTATGATGTCGAGGGATCACGTTTATATTCACCCTCTCTCTACCACGTCCAAGTGTCATAAAACCTTCATTCCAGTAGTTTCTTGCATGAAATCTCCTTAGCCATGGTCTTCCCAGCAGCATTGGGTACGCAACAGTACCATTTTTCATCACCTGAAAGTCTACCACACATACAACACCCATAACAGATATTGCCACATTTGAAACTATACCTTCTGGTTTAGTTTTTCCCTTATTTAATGACCTTAACATAAGTGTTGAAGGGCGATCAATTTTTAAACCCAACATATTCATTACAGACTCGGTCATTACATTAACTGCAGCACCTCCATCAACTAAGACATCATGAATTGAAATACCATTACATAATACATCAGCTTGTGGAGCATAGGGATCTACCTCTGCCTCCAAAACAGGGACCTCAACCTCCTTCCTTCTTCGAGCATTGAGTCCACCTCGCAACTCCCGCCTCTTCTCAGAATACATAGCCAAGAGTTGACCATATGTAATATTTGCAGGCCTTTTGGACAGATCTTCCAAGATGGAGTATGGTCCTTGCCCCTGTGAAATCAGAAAATCCTGCACACCCAACTTTCTTCTCCTATGTTTCTTACTAGTTTCTCCTTTCATCTTCTTAGGATCAGTTCCATCTTGATTATCTTTTTTTTCTTTCTTTTTGTTACAAACACATCTACTTCATTATTTCTACTCTTATCTACTACATCAAGAGAATTCACAGGTGCTTTTCCTTTATCATTATCTCTTGTACCAGATGTAGAAGCTCTATCTGGACAATTATACTTATAATGACCCTTTTTATAACAACCATAACAAACAACTTCAGAAATATTTCTTTTTGGACCTCTATCTTCTCCCTGAGAAGTAAATTCCTTTCCTTGAAGAAGATTAATAGTTAACTGGCCCATCTTCCTAAGTAGATCTTCATACTCAGTAGATGTACTAGGAGAAATATTTGTGCTCACCGGGAGTGGTTGTGGATTCTGGACCAAAGGTGCTGGTGTAGGCTCTACTTTAACAACAATTTCTTTGGGCTCCTCTTCCATGCTTTCTTCTTGCCTTCTTGCAATCTCCTTTGCTTGTTCAATGGTAGCTGGGTGGTCATACTTCACTCGTTGTCTGATCTCTGGCTTCATCCCAAGAATGAAGTGCTTACAGAGGAGATTATCCATGCCATTCATCAACCCATCCGCTATTCCTTCCTTCCAGATCTGGGCATCGAGCTTCCTCCTTAGCTCTAGAACACGAGCATGATAATCCCTTATCTTCTCCTTCTCTCCTTGGGCTAGCTTTGTGATCTCGATCATGAGATCTGCATATTTCTGTTATTCACCAAATTCTTCAAGAAAACTTTCAGTTAATAAATCCCAGGAATTTTTCACATTATCACCTAGTGTTTCAAACCACCTAAGTGCTGAACCATCCAAAAAGTTAGGAAAAAATTCAGTCCATTGTTCCCTTCTTATAAGGCCATTACAAATACAAGATCTTTTAAACTCTTGAATGAAAGAAGAAGCATCTTCATTAGATTGAGCTGAAAAGACAGGAATCTTTCCCATTTTCAAAAGTAACCACCGTGAAATACCAACCCACAAGTACAATCAATAAAACTTATGTGCACAAATAATTGGAATTACTATAGAAATGACCACGGTAAACTATGGTAAAACTTGACTTACTTCGGTAAAAACTGATTTTACTGTGGTAAACACTATTCACGGTAAAAAGTGAAGTTACTGCGGTAAATACTATTCATGGTAAAAAGTGACTTTACTGTGATAAATACTATTCACAGCAAAAATGACTTTGTCATGGTAACTACTATTCACGGTAAAAATGACTTTACCACGGTAACTACCATGCAAAGTAAAAACAAGGTTACCCTCCAATTGATTTTTGACTTAGTGGGAATATCTCTCCAGAAAATCCACCAATGAGGAATGGTCCCGGCAACGGAACCAAAATGTCATCAGCAATCCGGCACTATGATAATTCTTCACCGGGAACTCCTCATGGTATGATTATTTACTAATGCACAGCTTTTAGTTTGGTGGATGTAATCTGGAAACTAAACAACAACCGAACACAAGAATAGCATCGACTATGATAAGATGGAATGATGACAAATCTGAAATATCAAAGTAAGTTATAATATTAACATGAAATTGTTACAATCTCACCCATGAGGTACTTCAACAAGACTATGGGAGAAACTTTATAATTACACCTCTCGATGACTTCTTCAACTCACCTTTAACTGATGGATTCCTTTGCACACTTCCTACAATATTTCTCACTACTTCTTTCTATGCTAAATGAGGGGGGTGACCTCTCTATTTATAGAACTTCCAGGCTTATCCATCCTATCTCTAAGATAGGATAAGAAATCCACTCTGACGAATCATATTCCATACCTTAACTCTTATCTGTACATGTAAGCTTATCTCTTAAGATAAGATAAACCTTATCATTTTACATGGGTTCCACATTTTTAGACTTTTTACAAATAAAATACACAAAATATTTATGAACTCATTCCTTGTCCTTATAACCAATATAATATTCTAATTCCTAATCATGTAGACCCTACTTCTCTAATTACCCAAACTTTGACATTTTAACATTACCGGACCACTTACGACAAATATTACTTTTTACAACATTCCTATTGTACTTTGACTGTTACCGTACTCCACATTATTGGTGACACCGTACTGACGGCGCCGTTATCTTCTATCAGACACTACTACTAATTATACTTAACAACATCCTATTCCTAATACATACATTAATGAAATAGAAATTATGGAGGAAAATTTTAGTGTCGACAGAACCCTCGCGTCCTACTAGTCGTGTGGGGCTAAGATTAGGGGAAGATGTTTCTTCCCAAATACAAAGCACTATTGTAAAAAAATCCATCAATTCAATAGCTTATGAATAATTAATTGTCACATCTTTTGTCCTTCATAGTCTTTGGTGTTGAGCCCACACTTGTTATTGGTAGTGTGAGACTAGGAATGGAGGAAGGTTCCCTTACTCATCTACGTCTTGTCTTTGGTGATAAACCCTTGCCTCTTACAAGTGGCATAGGGCAAAATGTAGAGGGTCATTCTAATACAAACATAAAAAATATTGAAAAAACATTCAAAAATCTAAAAATAAAAAATAAAAATAAAAGACATAACACAACAAAAACAAAAAGGGAATTCACTCGCCTATGTTTTACCTTCGGTGATGAGCCCTTGCTTCTCACTAGTAGCATGGGGCAAGGCATAGGGAGTCATTTCAACAAAAAAAATACAAAATCTTACAGTTTTTACAAATTATAAAATCTCCAAAGAAGTAATTTAGATGCCTAAGTGAAGAGAGAATTATCCCTTCACCTCATATCTTACCAATCAACAGGCTACGTAACTGTCTAAGTTTAGCACATGACTCATAAAGTGAAAGCCATTTTTTGAAAATGGTTCAGTACCGTTATGAATAATTGAGTCACAATTTTCGAAAGGGATTGTTGTTAGCATTTGTCTCTATACTCATTATCTACCTCCTTTGTCCTTCTTAATTCTCGGTGATGAGCCCATGCATCTTACTAGTTGTGTGGACTCGAAAATGGAGCTGGACTTCTTTTCCTCATATCATCACCACCATATCCTGCCAATGGAAAGTGAATTTGTGTTATTCCAAGCATAAGTTACCACAAGGAACACGGTACATGCAGATAAAATAATGGTTTATTACCTCTCAAAAATAAGTCTGCACTTTGGTCCATAAATTTCCAATAACAGTGTAAAAATCTAAAAACACTCCAAAAAAGTCAAAAATCCAAAAACAGTGAAAAAAATCCACAAATCCAAAAACATTTGAAAATCGTCAAAAATCTAAAAATATTAGAAACAATTGCCCAAAATCCAAAAAAAAATTAGAAAAAAATCATCAAAAATCCAAAAACATTAGAAACACTCATCAAAAATCCAAAAACATTTAAAAATAGTCAAAAATCTAAAAACATTAGTAAGAATCGTAAAAAATCCAAAATCATTTGAAAATCGTCAAAAAAATCAAAAACATTTGAAAATCGTCAAAAATCTAAAAACATTATAAAATCTCTATATATAATAAACAAAAATAAAAATATTGTAAACTCCACAAAATCGCAAAAACTCTAAAATAACCAACACAATTCAACCTTTGAACTATTATCCCCAACGAATGATCCAATCACCTTATGACTACCAAATTCAAACCACTTCTCCTTGCGTGAATCCTCGCTTGGGGTAAATCCAGCTCTCATTGTTTCCCTTGTTTGAGGACAATGACCCAATACTTTACTATGTCCTCGTACCCATGCTTGGGGGCACATCCGATCAATCCTCACTGTGGAACATGTTAGGGACATGTTTATTGGTTCTTGTGTTGCATTATTAGTTATAAATTATTAATTGCTTTCTTGTATCTTGAGATATTACAAGGGGCATCTTGATTTTATGTATTCTAGTGTTCTCTCTAATATTCTTACGTTATCTGATTGCATGTCATACTGGGGGCATCATACTTTCTTGATGGCCTCTATCTATGCTCTCTTCCATTTACATATCATACTAGGGCATCAAACCTTTTTGATGGCCCCTGTCTATGCTATCACACATATTACAGTTTATTCATCCTGATCTTTTATATCACAATGCATCCTGTTATGTGCTATATTAAAATTAAGATGCTTTTCGTCACGTATCTTCCTGCATGATCAACATCTTACTTTGCACCCCATCCATTCACCCATACTAATACATTCTCTAGTTTGGGAATCCTACTTGACCACCGTTGCATTTTGCGAATCTTACTTGACGATCTTTCTCAAGTAGCATTCACTATCCAACAGCTCCTTCTCCCCCACCATGATCACTATGTATTTGATCCATTCATCCTCACTCTTCATTTTTACTCCTCCGCCACGTATACCCATATTACCCTTCTCACCATTCCTGTCCCCTCTCACCCATTTGTATTCTTTCCTTTCCCCCTTCTGCTTCCTGCTTGACAATCTTACTTAATAACCCCTTCTATATGGGATCCTCGGCGGAGATTTAATTTCTCCCTAAGATCTTCCTGCTATAGAAGCTTCTTCACCACCTCCCCTCTCATCAAACAACAATCACCACCAAACACATCTTCCCATTCCACTCTTCTGCTTCTCAGTATCTCATCATTACTCTCACCACGCGGGCATCCCAATTAAGGATTCCCCTCACACTCTCTGCCCTCCACTACATATATTCCTTCATCCATTCATGTTACACTCCTTTGTTTCATTTCTTTCTTGTTATCACCTCATCTCATATCATATACCACTTAGGCATACCTCACTCACTCTTTTCTCATCCTTCCCCAAATCCGTCTTATGGCTGGTCATCCTACTTACACACTCTTGTAGTATGAAAAATTCACTTGAGGGTTCCCCTTCAGTCCATTTTGTCATACCCTATTCCCACCAAATCTATCATCATCCTTCTTCTTCTTCAGCTTGACGATCTTAATTAACCATTCCGGCCACATGGAAATCTTACTTAAGACTTCCACTTAAGGTTGATCTGCCCTATGGCCTTCCCCCATCCCATCATATTTCCCCCATCTTATTTCTCCTGCCTCTCATCACGATCATCTTCTTCAAACTACCATTCCACCCCTGTCCCCAATACCTTCTTGTCTTTCTCCTTGCATAGCATCCCTGTCGGTTAGGTGATCCTACGAAACCTCTCCGACAATATGACGATCTTACTTGAGAGATTCTCTTAAGAATGACATGTCATCTTACACTCACCCATCACTCTACAATCTCACCATCCATCTTTCCTCTTCATTCCCCATCATCACATATTTTTACCACCACTATCACCCCTCCTCTGCTTGGCAATCTTACTTAACCACTCACCTGGCATGGAGATCTCACTTAAAAGTCCCTCTTAAGGATGATCTGTCTCCTTGCCTTTCCCCATCACTACACACCCTTCACCCTTCCCTTTTTCTCAGCATTCCCCATTATCATGTCCTTTCTCACAAACACCACTTCTCGCTTAACCACTCGTCATCTCCAATTTCACTCGCTTGGCAATCTTACTTAACCACTTCCGTCACATGACAATCTTATGTCAGGGTCCTCCCTACACTTAACTTGTCATCGTGAACTTCTCCCCCACCTCATTCTTCGTTCAATTTGTTGATCACTTCTTCCACTTGGTATCTCCTACTACCCACTTTTTCCTCCCACTATTATCCTTTCACCACATATCCTCTTACAACATACATCTAATCTCTTCCCGCCTACAATCACATTCTTTTCCCCCATTTTCTCCTTCTTGATCCATCATCCTTCATACTATTTCTTCCCATTCTTTTCATGTCTTGGTTCTTCATCCTCACCTCATTCATCCTCATCACCCACATCCTCTCCTCACTTTCACCTAGTCCCAACTCATCCCTCCCATTGTATTTACTCTTTCCACTTCATCTTCTCAAATTCCCCCCACAATTCTACCCACACACGCATTCACCATTATTGTTAACATTTCTCTATCATTCTTTCATCATCATCTTCTATTCCTGTGCTAATAATTGTAAATGGGCTTTCCCTAAAAATCATCAATCCTCATTCCGCACAACCTCATTCACTCCCTTAGACCTTCTAGATTTTTCCTTCATTCCTTCCCTCCTCTAAACCCACCTCTCATTGTAAAAGAGCTTTCCCTAACGTCCCTTTGTTGGCGTTACCCTTTCCAACCCTCGTTAGCTTTCTCCTTTTCTTCATTTTTTCTCTCACCCTTCCCCACCACTCATTGTAAGGGGGATTTCCCTAACATCCCCTCATTGGCATTGCCTCTTCTATCCCCCATTCTCTTTTCTCTCCTATTCTTTTCCCTCAATCCCACCCTTTCTTGTTGCTTCTTACCCATCTCTCCATCTTATCTTCACCATCTTCAATATCTTTACTGTCTTCATCATACATCCTTTTACTATTTTCTCGTCATCCTAGTATCCTCATTTCATGCATCTCCGCATCTTTTACAATCGATGTCATTCCTCCCCTCTTTCTTCTCTGAACATTCCTTCTACTGTTCCCTTTCCACTTATTACCCCCTTTCTATATTCCCTTTATTCTACATCATTTTATTTGTTATCCTCTTCTCTCTCCCACCCCCGTCTTATTTCCCTTCCCCTGTATTGTCTTCTTCCCCTTTTTCCATCACATTTCCTCCTTACTTCCCCATCGATAACCTGACTCTTCGGCGTTATCCTGTCTTTTTTATCATACCACCCTCCACATGCATCTCCATATGGTCTGTTCTATATTCTTTTCCTTGGTCTTCCTCGCAATGACATGATTCCTTCAATCTTCTCCCTATATTTTCTCTATCTTCCTTTCCTCTCCCCTAATTTTCACGTTTCTTCTGACCACTTATCCTTTTCTCTACCACCCCTACCTTTTCATTCATTCTGTATTTGTTTTCTCTTCTTTTCTCTTTTCTTTTTCACACTTTCCTCGCCCCTCATAGTTTCTTTTTTTCTCCGTTCTACTTCTTCTTTCATCCTCTTTCCATTTTCATCCATTTCACCCCCTACTCCCACCCTCATTTTCTCCTTCTTATTTATTCTTTCTCGTTTCCTAATTTTCTCAGCTCTATCATTTCTTTCACTTTCACGCATCCCTCTTTACTATCTCTGTTGCTTCCTTCATTTTACACATCTCTCTATTTTATCCCTTCACCCTCTACTCTGTCATTTTCCTGTTTTTGCCTTGTTTTTCTTTCATCATTCTCTTCTTCCCCTATCATCCCTCTCTCTTATTTCTACCTCTTTCATTATTTTTTTCTCCCTCCCCTATCTCCCTTACTCTTCTCGTAATCAACCCCCAATCCTATCCATTCCCTTTTCTCTTTCCCACACACCCTCACACCTAGCATTCAAGGCCGATTGAATCCTTTATCCATTTGCATTGTGTGGTCATTCTAGTCTCTTCCACTCTATTATCGTCCTCTTCTCCATAGAATTCATTTCTCTTCTTTTCGATAGTTCTGTCGTATATTTCATTCTCGTTAGTCCTCTCGAGGGGGCATCATCACATCTATCCATAATCACATCTTCTCATGACATTTTTGTCTTGGAGGATACTATGACATCTGTCACTCACCACTTTCTATTCTCCCCAACAAATATTCACTCTACATTTTGCTTAAAAAAAGTAGATTGAATTCTTCTCCCATACCGTCTACTTTCTTTGAAAGGACACTACTTTCATAGTACCCTTCCAAAGAGGGGAAAATGTAGACACCCTAATTTCACATCTATCCTAAATCAATTAATTCCCCTTCCTCATTTCCCACAAAAATACACTTTGAATTAATCAAATATAATTTGATTAATTATCTATTTTAAAATCTAAAAAATAACCCAATCCTCACCACATGTCATTATTCTCCATGTTTTTCTACTATTGAATTAAAAATTCAAATTCAAATCCTCACCCACCCTTCGTGGTTCCCACTCACCTAAAATCCTCCACTTATGAATTAAAAATATAATTAAAATCCTCACCCATTTTTCGTGGCTCCCACTCATCTAATCTTGGCCCACATTTTCAAACCACTCACCTAATCTTACCCACATTTTCAAACCACTCACTTAATCTTGCCCACATTTTCAAACCATGATTACTTAAATTACTCTAAGTTAATCACTCTCCCAAGCTATAAATACAACCTTACCCCTCCCCTCTAAGGACACGAAGAATAAGCTTGAATGCCATATCTAAGTTCTTTCATCCTTTGAGAAAAGAAAATCCTTTTGCCTCATCCTAATGCCCAAATAGTCTCATAATCCTTTTTCCCATCTAGTGCAAAGTAAGAGGATCATTGTTACAGGAAGGTCTTGCTCCATCTTGAAGAAAAGCACCTACATATCACACAATCAAAGCTCAATCCAAGTTTCCTAGCCAATTCCGAGGTTTTCTACGAAACGCGAAGGAGGAAACTTAGTTCCATATCTAAGTTCTTGCTAGGAAATAGAGAATAAGTTTGAATGCCATATCTAAGTTCTTACATCCTTTTGAGCAAAGAACATCCTTTTTCCTTGTCCTAATGCCCAAATAATCTCATAATCCTTTTTCCCATCTAGTGCAAAGTAAGAGGATCGTTGTTGTAGGAAGTTATTGCTCTGTTTTGAAGAAAATCACCTACATATCACACAATCAGGGCTTAATCCAAGTTTCCTAGCCCATTCCGAGGTTTGCTATGAAACACAAAGGAGGAGGTATGATTATTGGTATTTTACTTCCTTGTTAGTAGTGTATTTTTCCTAGCTTACACCTTTTACTAAGTGTCATAGATTTTCTACTCTACTCCGACGTAGATCAAGAACTACATACTTTCATCATTCCTGATCGTAACATATCTCATAAAGAGATAGTGATAGTTTTAATACCTTGGAAAAAAGTCACACTCTCATGAATCCATCAATAGAGAGTAAATTTATTGCCTTGCCTCAAATACTAGGCATCCATACCTTCACGGTGTCTACCATTTTCCATTACTTTCATCACCACTCATGATCTCCATATCTGCAATATCTTATTACATTTTAGTTGTCTTATGCTGGCCTCAGTAAGTTGAGTGCATAGGTTAAATGTGCATTTTTTGTGTACAAAACTTGGTGAACCCAATGTGAAGGACTAGTTTCTTTCTCATTTTCATTTCTTTATTTTATTTAATTCCACATTTCTCTCCTTCCATTATTTTTTGGGTATTTATATACCCCTTGAATATGTTAGGAAGAGAGTTTGACAAGCCTTTATTCCTTGAGGGTTATTATGATTATGTTCAATCCCAATAGTCCTCTTGTCTGATCGGGATGATAAAACACTAATAACATGTAGGTGCACATTTCCTCTATCTATATTCCAAATTTGGATGCTCATGTACAAATAAAATAAGTTGACCACCCTTCAATTTTTCAAGATTGTCATTCTAGTTCAAACAACATAAATTTTATTGGTGGAACTAGCTTTTACCTAAAAATCCTTTCAAGGTAACATATCAGTTTACAAACGCTTGATAGTGAATGTATGTACCCAAAATTATAGGGTACTACGCTGCCATAATGATGTTACACATGCCCCAATGATGATACAGGTCTCCTTACAAGGTGTTCGGAATCTAGAAAGGCCCGCCAAGTATATGCTTGTATCCCGCATGCCTCCGCTCAACTTCCACATGCTTTGTTTTGCCCTTTTCCCCCTGTTTTTCTTGCATCTTAGGCTTTAGTGATGAAACCCGCCACCCTTCTTGGGTGGTGGTCCCATGACTGCCACCCTGCACAAGGTGGCGGTTTTGTTCGCATTTTCTAGATTCTTCCGATGATTGCGTCAAACGTAAATCTTCAAATTTACACACTTTCTTCAACCATTTTGGCTTGCATTCATGTTTTTCCCTGGTAATAGTTTTTTTCCATTTTTCATAGTAAAAGAGTTCAAATGGGAGTCACCCTCTGGTAAATGCATTGGTTATAAATAGCCAGCTTGTTTTCAAGCAAATGGCCCGTCATCTTCTCAATTCTCTTATTCAGTCTTTCAATTTCTTGCTTAGAATTCCACTAGCTTCATGTTTTGCATAAGTTATTAGTTTTCCTTTGTTGTTTAGAAGTCATTCAATCTTCTTGTTTCAGTCTTGTTCCATTGCTACTCCATACAATCGGTTTTAACATAGAATGGTTTCATTTCCATATTAGAATCCATTAAAGTTGCAGGTTTTATTTTTTCACTAGGATAGATTCTAAAACTCTCGTTACATTTGTGTTGTATTCCCACAATAAATCCCGCTAGGAATTGCATAGTCAAGATCTGTTCACTTGCGCTATCCCTCTCCTACTCGCATTGTATTCGTTCTATATCCAAAGCTTCCATTGTTCAAATACCATCTTCTGTTGATACTATCATATACACGCTTTTCTGGATTCACGAGGACACGAAGGAATGAGGAGATCACACTGAGGGGATGAAATCACACACAACTGGATTTACCACTATTGTGTAAACGCCAAGTTTGAGCTATCAAAGTTCTAGTTACAACGTATCAAATAGAGTAGTGAATCATTTTATTTCAGTTAAGCTCACTTTCAATATTGCCAGGGAAGTTGTGGGGCATGATAGTTTCTGAGAAGCTATGATTTGTTCCTCACTTATGAGGTAAGATTAAAGGTTTTTAATTAAGTTAATTAGATGTCTTTCATCTAGATTCACACATTTACACAGGTGAATATCCACACCGGGTTATCTCGCTTGTTTAGTTTTAGTATAAAAGTATTTTAAATAAGTTGTTTGTAATTATAATATTTCAATCGTGTATTTTGTTTAGATTAGTTTTCCTTTCAGCAGTAGTATAAATTGTTATTTTCAGTATAATTTAATTCAGAGTTTTCAAACTAGATTAAACACTTAAATTCTAGTTAGGAGGATAAACCATAGGGAATTTACGCTACTTGTTCATAGCCTCTAAATCTCCCCTTTCTCATTCTAGCTATCAAGAGATCACACTACCAGATATTAGTTACTGATCCTTCCATAGTTAGCTTTAGGAAATTTGCTTGCCGATTCTCATCCTCGCCTGTAGCTTTTCTATCGTAGAAAACTGACCATAATTCTGGCTGTGAATTCATCTGAGTCACCCGCATTTCAAACCACCGGCTGTCTCAGCACGACCTTGCGAGGTCGGGTATGGGGAAGGTCACTTGCCGATTATCATCCTCGCATGTCACTTTTTTGTCGTACAGTGAACCCTTTACATAAATTGACTAAAATGATGATCCACTTCATGTCATATATGATTCATTAGATAGGTTGCAATCTTACACTTCTACCTTTTTAACCAAAAATGTTATACCTACACAACCTTTTATATTCTACACAAATCATATGGTGTTAAAAAAATTGGTTAACAAGGTTGTATTGCATGGGAAAATCTATCAATGGATAATTCTCTTCCAAGATTTCTTATTTTTGGTTTTCGAAAAAATAAGAAAAAATAATGCAGGACATGATCATCTACATCACATCAATACATGTGAAGAAACAAAACCAATTGAACATGGGATGTAAGATATGCAACTTCTTCAAATAAAGAGTGAACTAGATTAAATGAGTGACATTTTATCATTTCTGCAATATTGAATGACTCTAGAAAATTGGATAGTTTAACAAAAGAAACAACTTTTCGTAAAAGTTTTGCCATATCAGTTAACAAATGAAAAAATCTATAAAATGGGGCATGATAAAATATTAATATGTTGTGCAATGAAATATGAGTGGTAGGACATACTCCATGAATCATGTGTGGAAATTTATAGTGGACATTACACAAGAGAGGATATGGCACGAAAGATTCTAACAACTAGATTATGGTAGGAAAATATGTTTAAGGATGTGAAAGAGTATATAAGGGCATGCAATTAGTGTCAAAGGGTCAGAAAGCCAAAAAAACATGATGAAATTCCCTGAAGACCTATAATTATTCATAAACCATTTGAAAAATGGGAAATTGATTTTACTATCCCAATCACTCTATTTGCATGAAGAACATGTGCACACTATATTATTAAGGAAACTGAATACTTAACAAGATGAGTGGAGGCAACACCAAAAAAATATTTCACAACAAGAAGCCCCAGATTTATATGGGATAATATAATAAGTCGGTATGGGTTACCCTAACCCTTATAAACAACATAGGGACCCATTTCCTAAATAACATGTTGTGCATTATTTTACAAGAATATATTATTGCGCATCATAAAACAACTCCCTATCACCCATAGGTAAATGGAATGGTTTAAAGAATTCAAAAAAATACTCAACACTACTCTCACTAAAATTTGTGACGTAGGACACAAGGATTGGGATGACAAAGTGTCAGTGGTGTTGTGGCTATATAAAACCACCTACAAATGGCTAAATAATAAAACACCATTCCAACTTGTATTTGGAGTAAAATTTGCGTCTCCTATTGAATGTATGGTTATGTCATTACAAATAATGTACATTGTGAATTTGGATGATGAGGCCTCAATCATTGAGTTCCTAACAATGTTTTTTGAAACTAGATGAACACAGAGTGTGTCCAAGGTGGAACCATGGTGTAGAGAAAGCAATAAAAAAGGCATGACATGATTGAAACATTAAGAATAAGAGATTAAATGGGGGCACAAAATTACTTGAAGGGATACCTTTTGTAAGCTAGGAAAAATACGCTATTAACAAGGAAGTAAAATACCAATAATCGTACCTCCTCCTTTGCGTTCCGTAGCAAACCTCAGAATGGGCTAGGAAACTTGGATTGAGCCCTGATTTTGTGATATGTAGGTGCTTTTCTTCAAGACGGAGCGAGACCTTCCTACAACAATGATCCTTCTTACTTTGCACTAGATGGGAAAAAGGATTATGAGGCTATTTTGGCATTAGGACGAGGTAAAAGGATGTTCTTTGCTCAAAGGATGCAAGAACTTAGATATGGCATGTAAGCTTATTCTCTGTGTGTTTAGAAGGGAGGGGTAAGGTTGTATTTATAGCCTGAGGGAGTGATTAGCTTAGATTAATTTAAGTAATCATGGTTTGAAAATGTGGGCAAGATTAAGTGGGTGGTTTGAAAATGTGGGCAAGATTAGGTGGGTGGTTTGAAAATATGGGAAATATTAGGTGAGTGGGGGCCATGAAGAATGGGTGAGGATTTGAATTATATTTTTAATTCATAAGTGGAGGATTTTAGGTGAGTGGGGACCACGAATGGTGGGTGAGGATTTGAATTTGAATTTTTAATTCAATAGTGGAAAAACATGGAGAATAATGACATGTGGTGAGGATTAGATTATTTTTAGATTTTGAAATGGATAATTAATCAAATTATATTTGATTAATTCGAAGTGTATTTTTGTGGGAACTGAGGAAGGGAAATTAATTGATTTAGGATAGATGTGAAATTGGGGTTGTCTACATTTGCCCCTCTTTGGAAGGGTACTATGAAAGTAGTGTCCTTTCAAAGAAAGTAGACGGTATGGGGGAAGAATTCAATCTAATTTTTAAAAGGTAGAGCGAATGTTTGTTGGGGAGAATAGAAAGTGGTGAGTGACGGATGTCATAGTATCTTCCAAGACAAAAATGTCATGAGAAGATGTGATTATGGATAGATGTGGTGATGCCCCCTCGAGAGGACTGATGAGAATGAAATATATGACAGAACTCTCGAAAAGAAAGGAAATGGATTCGACGGAGAAGAGGATGATAATGGAGTGGAAGAGACTGGAATGACCGCACGATGCAAATGGAGAAAGGATTCAATCGACCTTGAATGCTAGGTGTGAGGGTGTGTGGGAAAGAGAAAAGGGAATGGATAGGGTTGGGGGTTTGATTATGAGAAGAGTAAGGGAGATAGGGGAGGGGGAAAAAAAGGAATGAAAGAGGTAGAAATAGAGAGAGGGATGATAGGGGAAGAAGAGAATGATGAAGGACAAACAAGGCAAAAAGAGGAAAATGACAGAGTAGAGGGTGAAGGGATGAAATAGAGAGATGTGCAAAATGAAGGAAGCAACAGAGATAGTAAAGAGGGATACGTGGAAGTGAAATAAATGAGAGAGTGAAGAAAAGTAGGAAATGGGAAAGGATAAATAAGAAGGAGAAAACGAGGTGGGAGTAGGGGGTGAAATGGAGGGAAATGGAAAGAGGACAAAAGAAGAAGTAGAACGGAGAAAAAAAGAAACTATGAGGGGCGAGGAAAGTGTGAAAAAGAGGAGAGAAAGGAAGAGAAACATATACAGAATGAACGAAAAGGTAGGGGTGGTAGAGAAAAGGGGAAGTGGTCAGAAGAAACGTGAAAATTAGGGGAGAGGAAGGAAGATAGAACGAATACAGGAGAAGATTGAAGGAATCACGTCATTGTAAGGAAGACCAAGGCAAAGAATATGGAACAGACCGTATGGAGATGCATGTGGAGAGTGGGATGATAAAAAAGAAAGGACAACGCTGAACAACCAGGTTATCGATGGGGATGTAAGGAGGAAATGTGATGGAAAAAGGGGAAGAAGATGATATAGGGGAAGGGAAATAAGACGAGGGGTGGGAGAGAGAAGAGGATAACAAAGGAAATGATGGAGAAGGAAGGGAATACAGAAAGGGGGGGTAATAAGTGGAAAGGAAATGGTAGAAGGAATGTTCAAAGAAGAAAGAGGGGAGGAATGACATCGATTGGAAAAGATGTGGAGATGCATGAAACAAGGATACTAGGAGGATGGGAAAATATAAAAAGGAGGTATGATGAAGACAGTAAAGATATGGAAGAGGGCAAAAGAGGAGATGGAGAGATGGGTAAAAAGTGACAAGAAAGGTGGGAGTGAGGGAAAAGAATAGGAGAGAAAAGAGAATGGGGATAGAAGAGGCAATGCCAATGAAGGGATGTTAGGGAAATCCCCTTGACAATGAGTGGTGGGGAAGGGTGAAAGTGAAAGAAAAATGAAGAAAAAGAGAAAGCGAATGAGGACTGGAAAGGGTAACGCCAACAAAGGGACGTTAGGGAAACCCGTTGCCAATGAGTGGTGGGCTGAGAGGAGGAGGGAATGAAGGGAAACTCTAGAAGGTCCAAGGGAGTGAATGAGGTCGTGTGGAATGCGAATTGATAATTTTTAGGGAAAACCCGTTGACAATTATGAGCGCGGGAAGAGAAGATGATGATGATGAAGAATGATATAGGAGTGTTAACAAGAATGGTGAATGTGTGTGGGTAGAAATCTGGGGGGAATTTGAGAAGATGAAGTGGAAAGATTGAAGAAGATGGGAGGGATGAGTTGGGACTAAGTGAAAGCGAGGAGAGGATGGGCGTGATGAGGATGAACGAGGTGAGGATGAAGAACCAAGAACATGAAAGAATGGGAAGAAACGGTATGAAGGATGATGGATCAAGGAGGGGAAAATGGGGGAAAAGAATGTGATTGTAGGTGGAAGAGATGAGTTGTATGTTTGTAAGAGAATATGTGGAAGAAAGGATAATAGGAGGAGGAAAAAGTGGGGTAATAGGAGATACCAGGTGGAAGAAGCGATCAACAAAGTGAACGAAGAATGAGGCGGGGGAAGAAGTTCACGATGACAAGTGAAGTGTAGGGAGGACCCTGACATAAGATTGTCATGTGATGGAAGTGGTTAAGTAAGATTGCCATGTGAGCAAAACTGGAGATGAAAATGGTCAAGTGAGAAGTGGTGTTTGCGAGAATCGAAAAGGAGGTGAAAGGATGTGATAATGGGGAATGCCGAGAAAAAATGAAGGGTGATGGGGAAAGGCAAGGAGACAGATCATCCTTAAGAGGGACTCTTAAGTGAGATCGCCATGCCGGGTGAGTGGTTAAGTAAGATTGCCAAGCAGAGGAGGGTGATAGTGGTGGGAAAAAGATGCGATGATGGGGAATGAAGAGGAAATATGGATGGTGAGATTGGAGAGTGATGGGCGAGTGTAAGATGACATGTCATGCTTAAGAGAATCTCTTAAGTAAGATCATCATACTGCTGGAGAAATTTCGTAGGGTCACCCAACCGACAGGGATGATATGCAAAGAGAAAGATAAAATGATATTGGGGATAGGGGTGGAATGGTAGGGTGAAGAAGATGATCGCGATGAGAGGTGGGAGAAATAAGATGGGTGAAATATGATGGGATGGGGGAAGGCCATAGGGCAGATCAACCTTAAGTGGAAGTATTAAGTAAGATTGCCATGCGGCTGGAATGGTTAAGTAAGATCGCCAAGCTTAGGAAGAAGAAGGATGATGTTAGAGTTGGTGGGAATAGGGTATGACAAAATGGACTGAAGGGGAACCCTCAAGTGAATTTTCCATACTACGAGAGCGTGTAAGTAGGATGACCAGGCATAAGGTGGATTTGGGGAAGGATGAGAAAAGAGTGAGTGAGGTATGCCTAAGTGGTATATGATATGAGATGAGGTGATAATAAGAAAGAAAGGACACAAAGGAGTGTAACATGAATGGATGAAGGAATATATGCAATGGAGGGTGAAGAGTGTGAGGGGAATCCTTAATTGGGATGCCCACGTGGTGAGAGTAATGATGCAGGAATGGGAAGTAGAAGAGGTGGAGTTGGAAGATGTGTTTGGTGGTGATGGTTATTTGATGAGAGGGCAGGTGGTGAAGAAGCTTCTACAGTGGGAAGATCTTAGGGAGAGGGTAAACCTCCACTGAGGATTCCATATAGAAGGGGTTATTAAGTAATATTGTCAAGCGGGAAGAAAACGGGTGAAAGGAAAGAATACCAATGGGCGAGAGGGGACATGAATGGTGAGAAGGGTAATATGGGTATAAGCGGTGGAGGAGTAAAAATGAGAAGTGAGAATGAATGGATCAAATACATGGTGATCATGGTGGGGGAGAAGGAGCTGCTGGATAGTGAATGCTACTTGAGAAAGATCGTCAAGTAGGATTCGCAAACTGCAACGGTGATCAAGTAGGATTCGCAAACTGGAGAATGCATTAGTATGGGTGAATGGATGGGGTGCAAAGTAAGATGTTGATCATGCAGGAAGATACTCACGTGACGAAAAGCATCTTAATTTTAATATAGCACATAACATGATGCATCGTGATATAAAAGATCAGGATGACTAGACTGTAATATGCGTGATAGCATAGACAGGGGCCATCAAAAAGGTTTGATGCCCCAGTACGATATGCAAATGGAAGAGAGCATAGACAGAGGCCATCAAGAAAGTATGATGCCCCAGTACGACATACAATCAGATAACATAAGAATATTACAGAGAACACCAGGATATATAAAATCAAGATGCCCCCTGTAATATATCAAGATACAAGAAAGCAATTAATAATTTGCCACTAATAATGCAACACAAGAACCAGTAAACATGTCCCTAACGTGTTCCACAGTGATGATTGATTAGATGTGCCCCCAAGCAAAGGTACAAAGGATTGGGTTAGTCTCCTCAAACAAGGAAACAATGAGAGCCGGATTTTCCCCAAGCGAGGATTCACGCGAGGAGAAGTGGTTTGAAATTGGTAGTCATAAGGTGGTTGGACCATTCGTTTGGGATAATAGTTCAAAAGATGAACTGTGTTACTTATTGAGTTTTTACAATTTTGTGGATGTTTTTGGTTTTTTGAAAATTTTACAAATGTTTATGTATTTTGGATATTTTCTAATGTTTGTTTTTGAATTTTATAATTTTTCTGGATTTTCTAATGTTTTTGAATTTTTATGATGTTTACACTGTGTTTGGATTTTTGATGATTTTCAAATGTTTTTAGATTTTTGGATTTTTACATTGTTTTTGGATTTTTGATGATTTTCAAATGTTTTTTAGATTTTTACATTGTTTTTGGATTTTTGGATTTTGACACTGTTTTTAGATTTTTAGATTTTTACACTGTTTTTGGATTTTTGATGATTTTCAAATGTTTTTTTATTTTTAGATTTTTACATTGTTTTTGGATTTTTTTACGATTTTCAAATGTTTTGTGATTTTTACATTGTGATTGACAATTTATGGACCAGAGTGTAGATTTATTTTTGAGAGACGATGTACCATGTTCCGCATTGTAACTTATGCTCAAAATAACATAAATTCAATTTCCATTGGCATGATATGGTGGTGATGATATGATGAAAAGAATTCCAACTCCATTCTTGACTCCACACAACTAGTAAGATGTGTGGGCTCATAACCAAGAATCAAGAAGGACGTAGGAGGTAGATAATCAATATAGAGACAAATGCTAACAACAATCCCTTTGGGAAATTGTGACTGCATTCTTCATAATGGTACTAAACCGGTTTCAAAAATAGCTTTCACTTTATGAGTCACATGCTAGACTTAGACAGTTATGTGGCCTGCTGATTGATAAGATATGAGGTTAAGGGATAGTTCTCTCTTCACTTAGGCATCTAAATTACGTGTTTGGGGATTCTATAATTTGTAAGCACTATAAGATTTTATATTTTTGAAATGACTCCCTATGCCTTGCCCCATGCTACTAGTGAGAAGCAAGGGCTCATCACCAAAGGCAAAATATAGGCGAGTGAATTTCCTTTTTGTTTGTTTTTCTTGTTTTTTTTTTGTTTTTTTTTTTGGAATATTTTGCAATGTTTTTATGCTTGTATGAGAATGACCCTCTACGCTTTGCCCCATGCCACTTGTAAGAGGCAAGGGTTTATCACCGAAGACAAGACGTAGACGAGTAAGGGCACCTTCCTCCATTCCCAGTGTCACACTACCAGTAAGAAGTGTGGGCTCAACACCAAAGACTATGAAGGACGAAAGATGTGACAATGAATTATTCATAAGTTATTGAATTGATGGATTTTTTTTACAATAGTGCTTTGTATTTGGGAAGAAACATCTGCCGCCAATCTCAGCCCCACACGACTAGTAGGACGCGAGGGTTCAACACCGAAGACTGAGATGGACGACCAAACGAACTGGGTAACGAAGTTTTAGAGCTTTGTTATGAAAGAGAGAATGTATTAGAAGGGGATATATTACCATCAGTAAGCTTCTAGGTATGACCATAGAGGAAAGCGACTGAAAGTGGAAGAAGTATGATGCTCACAAACTTAATAGGATTTATATTAGCACTTGTTTCATGATGATAAATATGAAGATGTGATTTTGATAATGAAAATGTCTGCCAATGGAAATGAATAAATTTGAATTATTTGGAGATAAGCAAGACAAAAGGAACAATGTACATGTTGTATCCTGGAATAGTGAACATCTCAAGGATAAAATTTCTTTAAATGAATTGCATTCATTGGTTTTTCAAGGACTTGGCCGGTGTCAATGGCCAATTTATAAGCTCCAAACCCAAAACTATCTATGATTTCGTTGGGCTCAAATTTTTCTTGTTTGTCTCGTTCTTTGGGTGTGTTCTTTCGATTTTCTTTGAGAATGAAATGATTGACCTTAAATTTTCTAGGTTTTGAATTTTTTATGGTAGCTATGTTGTAGCTGATTTTGATACACTTGAAGATGATCTAGGGTATTAAGTCGTTTTTCATCAAGAAGCTCAAGTTTATTAAGGCGTGACTGTCGATAATAATATTGATTGATTACATCTTTGAGGGATATTTTGAAGGATGAGAATTCAACCTTGACATGTAAAATAGCTTCCCAACCATAAATAAAGTAGAAGGGAGTGGCTCCAATAGGTGTGTGATAAGATGTGCAGTAAGCCCAAAGAGCGGGATAGATTTGGTTAAGCCAATAGCTTCCATGTGTGTTGACAATGATGGTTTGTGTTATTTGGTTTGTTGCTTCTATTTGTCCATTAATTGATTGTTTTGAGGATAGATTCATGATTAAAGATGAAAAAAGTGGCGTATAGATATTCCTGGGTATACATACCTCGTAGAATGTATGCACATAGAAGTCTTGATAGGTGAGAACAATTAGTGATGAGATTCCTGTAAGATCGATCGTTGAAAGCATGATGGACACAATAGGTTGCATTGTCGCAAGTGGCCAAACTCGATGTGGTTGTGTTTCAACAACAAGGCTAGAGATGTTAGGCATAAGAGCCAATATTGGAATGATAGAATCAAACTTAATGGTACTTGTTGATGGAACCTCGTCTGTAGTGTCTACAGTAATATCAAGGTTTGAAAGGGAGTCTTGAAACGAGATCAAGGTCTCGTTAGATGTTGGAAGAATGTTGTCACCCAAAACAGGTTCAATATATGTTTGGGCTGAAAGAGAGTCTTGAAATAAGTTCAAGTGCTCAGTAGATGTTGGAATAATGTTGTCACCCAAAACAGGTTCAATATATGTTTGGGCTGAAAGAGAGTCTTGAAATAAGTTCAAGTGCTCAGTAGATGTTGGAAGAATGTTGTCACCCAAAACAGGTTCAATATATGTTTGGGCTGAAAGAGAGTCTTGAAATAAGTTCAAGTGCTCAGTAGATGTTGGAAGAATGTTGTTGTCCAAAACAGGTTCAATGTATGTTTGAACTAATGGAAGGAAATTTGAAGAAGATATGGATTGGTTTGGAATTAGAGAGTCTTGACTGTTGTCGTCATGATCTCATGGAATTTCAGTATATATAGGAGTTTCGAAAATAGTCAGCTCTTCATGGAAAGTTGTGATATTGGATGTGTTGTTGGTTGCAAGAGCATTGTCATCAAGTTCTACAGAGATGACGTCGTCGTCAATTAAGTCTTGGACGTAATTCTTAAATCGTACACATTTATCTATGTGATGACCATCAATGCGATGAAAGTCACAGTATGTGTTAGGTTTATACCAGCATGGCTTAGCTTCCCCTTTGACAAAGGGTTTTGTAATTGGATATTTTATCAGTTTAGCCTCTTTTAGTTGATGAAAAACACTAGAGAGACTTTCTCCAAGGGGGGGTAAACTGACGTTGGACTTTACGTGAACTGATTTCTTTGTGAGGTTGTATGATCGGCTTTTTGGGTGATCGCTCACTGATTTGGGTAGCCATATGAGAGAGTTGTGTTGTCATCTTATTAATTTGTTCTAATAGCTCATTGTGTGATGTTTTTCGTGAATTCTTCATGTTTGAAAGAGAGGGAGAACGAAGAAATGTGCGATGAATAAATCAACCTATTGATTATGATCTTTGTTTTCACTCAATCAAGTTTTTAACAAGGCTATAAGGAGTAAGATCAAACAAGCTACTCGGGATACAAGTGGGATATAACTTAAACAAGCTATGACGAATATGTTGATTGGTTTGGATTAAACAAGCTTAACATAAGAAAATGTAAGGAGTACACTCAAACAAGGTACTCAATACAAGTGGGATGTAGCTCAAACAAGCTATGATGAATATGTTTATTGGTTTGGCTTTAACAAGCTCTGGATTTTTGATAGGAAGAGTAACTCAAACAAGTGACTCAACACAGTTGTGAACTCAAAATGAGTTTTGAAGGGATTTTTGTCGGATGAGATTTTGTGAAACTCGACAGCTGATGAAATAATGAGTGAACTCAAACAAGTCACTCAATGTCATTTTGATATAGCTTGAAACAAGCTAGAAAGAATGTTCTGACAATTGATGAGATAAGGAGTGAACGCAAGTCACTCAATATCTATTGGATATAGCTGAAGACAAGCTATGACAAATGTATTGTGGTAAGCTAATGAAATTGGTGTGATGGTTTGATCTGTGTTGTTGGATTGTTTTCGCTTGGTATTGAATTGGTCGAGAACTGATTTTTTTTTTTGTGGAACACAACTAGGGTCTGAACTTTTACAATGAACACATTGATATCAGCCAAGTTTTATGATAAAATAATGCTAAACTATTGTGTTTTCAAATAGCAAGCAGTCATGTGGATTCAATTATTTTGGCTTATGAGGTAACTTCTTCAGGAATGATCATTATTTCATGCAATCATACAAGTATGCTGTGAAATGGTGGATGCAGGCTCTTATTACTCCAAGAAGATGCGTCCTCCGATATACCCTAGTCCTGATATACCTAATTCTGTATGGGGACAGAATTGGTACGGGGAACCCTTAGAGCACTGGAGGAGACTCACCAATTCTTACCTGCCTGTTTCGGAGTGAATCACCACGTCCAGAACAGGTTTTTTGAAAAGGTGGAAGGTGAGGGAGGGATGAATGTGTATGGTGTCCTTATAACTCCCTGAAGATTTACAGGGATGATGTCTAGACTTCGTTGTTACAGCTATTTAGGCGTGACTCGCATGCGCTGCACGACAGCATTACCTGTAAGTGAAGAGCAGCGGCGAGGTAAATACCGAACGCTGTGATGAGACTAGGTCTCAAAGTGCAATGCAGATGCAAATGCTGTTGGTGCGTGGTAGTCAAGTCCACGTCATCGATGTAGCTTTGGTGGTGATGAAATCCACCTTGTCGACGTGCAAAAACAATATGATAAAGTGATTAAACGCAGGGTTCTTTCCAACTTGAAATAAATCACTAGCAGAAAATAATTGCGTACCTGAGCGTACTTTTTTGTTTTTTTTTTGTTTCAGCAATTGTCTTTAAATGGTGGTATTTTTGCGGGATTTTTGTTGTTTTTGTTTTTGTTTTTGTTTTTGACAATATTCTAGCAACGCGGTTCTACAGAAAACAAATTAGTAGTTATCCTGCAAATGAAATGTTAGAAAAGTGATCGTGGTTGTTTTTGATTTGCCAGATCGCTCAAAGGCACAGGAAAAGAGCATACACAACCAACGACCAAAAAAATATTAAGAATATGACAAAGGAAAATAATTATTAAAATGACAGTTGAAAAACAAAGCTAGAGGATCCTGCAATGTTAGAACAAGAAACTAAAAAATTGTGACCGTTTCTGATTTTCTAGATCGCTTGAAGGCGCAAGAAAAGAGCATACGCGGATACAATTAAAATAGTTTTTTTTTTTTAAATATTAATAATTATTGCAATTAATCATGATTGCGAAATAGCGATAATGATTATGTTCACAAAAAATAAAAATGATGAAAGAAGAGGGTGAAAACGTTACCGAGAAGTGTTTTCGTGGAAAATTTAAATGTAAGGCAAAAAATTAAAAATAAAAATTATTTTCTAAAGCTTGAGTGGCCTCACATTTCTGATTTCCAAGATCACTTTTGAAGTGCGAGGAAAGAGCATACGTGTGAGGATGTTTCATGAAATAAAAATTAAAAAATAAAAATAGATAAAACTATAATTTTGTTGTTTTTTTGTTAAAAAGATAGGTGTTAGAAGAAATGAAACCAAATTTTTTTTGTAAGTCTAAATCTAAAAATGATTTTGCATTGCATATATCTTTTCAATACCTTTCCGTTAAAAAAAAATGAAGTCATTCCGAGTTCGGGAGCAAAAGTTATGGCTTCCGGAAGATGGGCTACGAGAACGCTCTGAATGAAAATTTTAAATGTGAGAAAAACGTCCCGAGAGCTGTTTTTTTTTATTTTCTGACTTCTATACTTCACCTGAGAAGCTAAAATTTTGACAGCAAGGTGAAAAAATAAAAATAAACAGAAAGAAAGAGTTAGATCACAAAATTATTGATTAAAATAAAAGAAAATAAAAATGATTAACTTCCTACAAAGCAGTTATTTTAGCAAAAGTAAATAAATAAATGCATTTTCCGGATTGGTTGTCCCATGACATTAAGATGATAAACTAATGGCTAGTTCATGTTTTTCTACAGATGATGAGTAAATAACAAAATCAAAACTAGGAACTAAGCACCAAGCACCGAGGAGATCAAAGACAGAATGAGCTTCAGAGTTTCATTGTTGCTATAACCTGCAGATACACCACAAGACACCACACAACAAAAACACTACCCAAAGCGTGAAGGTTAACCAAAGAAGACCATAAGGAACAGAAAAGGAAATAATAATGAACAATAATAAACAAAGAACAGATAAAACCATTAATTGGGAAATTAATGGTAATAGATCGAAAGCCACCGGGCGTGCCAGAATGTAGGCTATGAAAAATACACTACTAACAAGGAAGTAAAATACCAATAATCATACCTCCTCCTTCGCGTTTCGCAGCAAACCTCAGAATAGGCTAGGAAACTTGGATTGAGCCCTGATTTTGTGATATGTAGGTACTTTTCTTCAAGACGGAGCAAGATCTTCCTGCAACAACGATCCTCTTACTTTGCACTAGATGGGAAAAAGGATTATGAAGCTATTTTGACATTAGGACGAGGCAAAAGGATGTTCTTTGCTCAAAGGATGCAAGAACTTAGATATGGCATGTAAGCTTATTCTCTGTGTGTTTAGAAGGGAGGGGTAAGGTTGTATTTATAGCCTGAGGGAGTGATTAGCTTAGATTAATTTAAGTAATCATGGTTTGAAAATGTGGGCAAGATTAAGTGGGTGGTTTGAAAATGTGGGCAAGATTAGGTGGGTGGTTTGAAAATGTGGGCAATATTAGGTGAGTGGGGGCCATGAAGAATGGGTGAGGATTTGAATTATATTTTTAATTCATAAGTGGAGGATTTTAGGTGAGTGGGGACCACGAATGGTGGGTGAGGATTTGAATTTGAATATTTAATTCAATAGTGGAAAAACATGGAGAATAATGACATGTGGTGAGGATTAGATTATTTTTAGATTTTGAAATGGATAATTAATCAAATTATATTTGATTAATTCGAAGTGTATTTTTGTGGGAAATGAGGAAGGGAAATTAATTGATTTAGGATAGATGTGAAATTGGGGTGTCTACAATATGACTCAAAATTTAAGTGGCACCCAGGAAAACTAAAAACACATTGATTAGGACCATATGAGATAGACAAAAAATTTCTCACCGGGGAATACATGTTGAAAGACCTAATCATAGAATTTATGCTAGGAGATTTTAATGGCACTAGGTTAAAGCCCTATTTTCAGTAACACGTTTTGTTTTTTAATTGAATAAAGTGTATGTCATGTGAATAGTTGTTATTTAATTTCTTAGAATAGTTTTTTTCAAACATATTGTAATAAACACACATTAGCTTGTGCATTTATTTAATGCATTGTTTTTTATTTAAGTTTTTATCCAAAATATTCTACAATTAATGGAAACAATTTCTTAGGTCACAACTTCATAATATACACATTGAGGACCACACAACATATTTTTCTAGGGCAATTTGGTGAAACTTAGGTGCCCAAAATTTAAGAAAAGTAGGTGACAAAAAACAAACGCACACCAAAAGAAAAAATTCCTAAATCTAAGGTGGAATACTTAGTTACTATGGGGTACACTAGAATTTGTGGATAAAAGAGCATATGAAATTAAATGAATCTAATAAGTAAAGGTAAAATTTACAATTGGTTGAACTTAGATGTAAGGATGCACTAAAATATGATATGATCTTCTTAAGAATGCTGAGAAAAAATAAGGAAAATTTTCTTTCGTGAAATAAAAATGTTAGAACATCAAAAAACTTGAAAAGAATGATGAAACCATACAAAGGGATAGTGGGGTGTATATAAACATGGATATAGATATGGAAATGTGTTTTGAATGAAGCTACGATGTAAGGAGAAGTGTGAAAGAAGGAATACATGTATAAGGAAGTGATGCGACCCAAGAATGTAAACCACCTAATGTTACTAGGGGCATGGAGGAGAAAAAGTAACATAAGTCCATACAAGTCATGGAACACACATGCAATGGGGTCATAAAATCAAGTTAAACTTAAATGTGGAAAATAATTTTCAAAACAACTTGATATTAAATGCAGTTAGTGGGGAAGTGAAGCTTCACACATGTGAAAAGAGTAAATAAAACATTAATTACCCATTTGGAAGGGTATATAAGGGGAGAATAACTCATTTGAAAATTTACCTTGCATTTTAAATTGAGAGCTCAAGGTGTTAAACAACAAAAAGAAGTGATTTTTTAATCCATAGCACACCAAACCAAAAATTCATTCGCCATTAGATTGTCTCGAAGATTTTTACATGAGGCCATGTCATCACCAATCCGGCACTATGATAATTCTTCACCGGGAACTCCTCGTGCTATGATTATTTACTAATGCACAGCCTTTAGTTTGGTGGATGTAATCTGGAAACAAAACAACAATCGAACACAAGAATACCATTGACTATGATAAGACGGAATGAAGACAAATCTGAAATATCAAAGTAAATTATAATATTAACATGAAATTGTTACAATCTCACCCATGAGGTACTTCAACAAGACTATGGGAGAAACTTTACAATTACGCCTCTTGATGGCTTCTTCAACACACCTTTAACTGATGGCTTCCTTTGCACACTTCCTACAATATTTCTCACTACTTCTTTCTATGCTAAATGAGGGGGGTTGGCCTCTCTATTTATAGAACTTCCAGGCTTATCCATCCTATCTCTAAGATAGGATAAGAAATCCACTCTGACGAATCATATTCCATACCTTAACTCTTATCTGTACATGTAAGCTTATCTGTTAAGATAAGATAAACCTTATCATTTTACATGGGTTCCACATTTTTAGACTTTTTACAAATAAAATACACAAAATATTTATGACCTCATCCTTGTCCTTATTACCAATATAATATTTCTAATTCCTAATCATGTAGACCCTACTTCTCTAATTACCCAAACTTTGACATTTTAACATTATCGGACCACTTACGACAAATATTTACTTTGTACAACATTCCTATTGTACTTTGACTGTTACCGTACTCCACATTATTGGCGACACCGTACTGACGGCGCCGTTATCTTCTATCAAACGCTACTACTAATTATACTTAACAACATCCTATTCCTAATACATACATTAATGAAATAGAAATTATGGAGGAAAATTTTAGTGTCGACATCTTCCCCCTTCCTAGCTTCTACTCCGTCCTCGGAGTAGACTATTCTAGTGCTTGGAAAATCTTCAACTTGTCATGGTTGACCCATTTCGTAATGGTAGTGCCATCCAATTCCTCCAGTTGGTACGTACCATTTTCATGCACAGCTGCTATTTTGTAGGGCCCCATCCATTTTGGAAGAAATTTTCTCTGTCTTCTTTTTTTGTATCTGGAATCATATACTAGGACCAAGTCATTCACATGAAATGGAGACCATCGGATATTTTGATCAAAGTATTCCTTCTGCTTCATTTTCTTCTTATGGCTTGTATCCTTTGCTATTTCCCTCATTTCCTCTAGCAAATGAAGATGTACCAACCTTTCTTTTACTGAATCACTTTCATCCATCCTTTCATTTTTCATAACTCTCACAGTGGGAATATCAAACTTAATAGGAAGAACTGGATCAGTGTCATAGGCCAACTGAAATGGGGAGTATCCTGTTGCTGACTTTGATGTTGCCTTATATGCCCACAATGCTGCATGAATCCTTTTATCCCATTTATGTACCTGCAAGGCTGCATCTTTTGCTAGAATTTGACACAACACAAAATTTGTTCGTTCCACCTGTCCATTTGTGCTTGGCTTGTATGTTGTTGCCTTCCTGTGCTTAATAGAAAACTTATTGACTAGGGCTTCTACTACCTCATTAATGAAGTGGCTTCCTTGATCTGTTACAATTTCTAATGGACAACCAAATCTGGTGACAATGCGTTCATATATGAACCTTGCCACTTCATCCATGGAAACTATTTTCAATGGCCTAGCTTCAACCCACTTGGTTAAATAATTTGTGGCAACTACAATATACTTATTTTGGCGTGATGTAGTTAGAAGTGGACCTACAATTTCTATTCCCCACTTTTCAAAGGGACCAAGTGGAAGAATAGGACATAATGGAGCTGATGAAGTCTTACGGTTACCATGTGTTTGACAAATATCACATGTCTTACAATAATGATAACAATCCTTGAAAAGAGTGGGCCAGTGATAACCTGCATCCAAGATTCTTCTTGCTGTAAGTTGTCCAGAGAAGTGCCCTCCACATGTACCATTGTAGAATTCTTCTAGCAGCTCCTTTCCTTGATCACGTCCAACTGCCCTCTTGTACTGTCCATCAGGTCCTATTCGAAATAATGCTCCATGCAGAATAGAATATGGACGACTGGCTTGAGTAATCTTTCTCTTAGTCTTTGCATTGGCACCATCAGGAAACTTGAATTCATTCAGATAATTCCAAATATCTATGTATTCACTAGGGATTGTGTCAAGGGAGAACAATGCTGCATCGGGAAAATCATCATCATCACAAGATGATCCTAAACCATCATAGGCTCGAGAGAGTGCATCTGCATTGACATGCTTCTTTCCTGGCCTATCTATAATATCAAATTCAAATTCTTGTAGCAAAATTATCCATCTTGCTATCCTCCCTGATGGGTTAGGCTTATTGACAATATATTTCAGAGCCTGATGATCTGTTACAACTATAAATTTCTGCCCTAGCAAGTAATTTCTAAACTTCTTTACAACAAAAATGATAGCCAGAGCCTCTTTTTCAGTTACAGTATAGTTTACCTCAGCACTGCTCATTTGTCTGCTCCCAAAGTAAATTGGATGTTCATTCCCATTTTCATCCTTTTGGCTCAAAGTACTTCCTAGTGCTGCATCTGAGGCATCAGTGTACACAATGAATGGCTTGCTCCAATCTGGATTCTTCAAAACAGGTGAAGACACCAGGGCTTCCTTCAATTGTCCAAAAGCTTCATGCGCCTTATTTCCTGTTCATAAGTAACATCCTTCTTCAAGAACTGGGTTAGTGGTTGTGCAATCTTTGAGAAATTCTTGATGAACCTTCTATAGTAACCCACATGGCCTAAAAATGATCTCAACTTACTTCTATTCATAGGAAATAGTAAATCTTTGATTTTTGAAACTTTATCAGGATCAGTACCAGTACCATCTTTGGATACAACATGCCCTAACAAAACACCTTTAGAACATCCAAAGACACATTTTGTAGGGTTTAGTGAGGCTTGTGCTTCATCTAACCTTTGAAATGCTGTCTCCATCTGGTGCAGGTGGTCCAACTTGCTCCCATAGATGCAAAAATCATCTAGAAATACTCTGATGAAGGTCCCAATGTAGGGTTCGAACACCCTATTCATCAAACGCTGGAATGTTGCTGGAGCATTACACAACCCAAAAAGCATAACTCTATAAGCAAACGTTCCCCAAGGAGTGGTGAACGTGGTCTTCAGCTGATCTTTCTCTTATATATGAACTTGGTTGTAGCTGCTATATCCATCAACAAAACTATAACACTCCTGGCCAGCTACTTCATCCAAGATCTGATCTGAAAATGGAAGAGGGTAATGATCATTCTTTGTTACCTTATTGAGTTTCCTGTAATCAACACAAATGCGTACGCTTCCCATTCTTTTTTATTGAGATCACAATGGGAGAAACCATTCTGAATCTCCACAGCAATATGAATCCTGCATCAGCAACTTTATCTATGAGAATGAAGAAAAGGGAACGGCCGGGAGTGGCGAGGGAAAGGAAACAATACGGAGACGAAAAGCGAGGGTTTCGACTTCAGATAGCATAGGCAGCGTCAAGGGGTACAAGACAAGAAGGAGCAGTAGTGTAGGAACATAAGGATAGAAAAATTGGGTTTCTGGTTCGGCTCTTCTTAATTCTCTGCGTCTTTCACCAGCATTCCTCCGCCACATCTACTGCGGATGAGACTCCCCCCCCCCCCCAAACGAAAAAAGAAAAACACACCCCACACCCACACACACACCCCACCCCCAAACCAACCAGTGTGCGAATAGTACATAGGGACTGTGAAGAAATAAGGAGGAAAAACAAGACTAGATAGGCGGGGGAAGCGATGAGCAAAACGTATAGAAAATAGATAAAAAGTGTTGAAGTGATGAGGGGTAAGGTAACGAGAAACCAAGAGCGAGCGAAGAAAAGAGTGGAAACTCAAAAAGGTGGTGGAAGAAGAAGAATGAGGAGAGAGAAAGAGGACGAGGATCGACAAGAATCTGCGGAGGCGGGACACGAGAAAATTAATTAAATATGGGGGGGGATGGGGGGGGGCGAAGAAGATAAATAGGGGAGGTGGAGAGAGGGAAAAAAATTAAATAGAAAAGAGGGAGGGAGGTGAATGGGGGGGGGTATGGAGGGGGGTAAGACGGAAGAAATAGGGGAAAAGAAGGAGTATAGGAAGAAGAAACTGCAGAAAAGTAAAACATGAACAACGGAAAGGGGTTAGGAGAAAGGTACAATGAGAAAAAGGGGCACTAGAAAGGGTTGATGAAGAGGCAACAATGCAAAAAGGAACTGAAACGAAGGTAGTGAAAAGAAGAAGAAGATGACAAACGAGCTGGAAAGGGGAGCAAAGAGAGGGAGACAGGAAAAGGAGGCGGTCAAAGCAAGAATAGAAGGATGGATGGGAGATGGAGATTTTTGGAAGGAGAAAACGAAAGGAGAACGCGATTAGTAAGACAGATCTTTCTTTTACAGTCTGGAAAATTAGGATTCATCTATATGGCATTTGCTTTATGGGCTTATCACCATCTAACCAACTCAATACAATGTTCTACCCAACTTAACTTGACGGAGTTCCTTGTAATCAAAGTGAATAGGTGTATGTACCTCGAAAGAACTGGAGGTAGGATTCCGTCTCACTCTCCATCACAGGCATCACCAATCTTTATTTTGTTGGAGACGATCATCAACTTCTTCTTCAGATAATTTTAGGGGTCCTGGGTTGGTGTGTGACTGGAAGAATATCCATGACTGAAACTCAACCTCACTTTCTTCATCTTCAAGTTTCCACTTCACTGTACTAGAGTAATCAGAGGATGTCCAATCATCAGTTTCATCACTTGAATCTACAGGTTCTTCTTTATGATGTCAAGGGATCACATTTATCTTCACCCTCTCTCTACCACGTCCAAGTGTCATGAAACCTTCATTCCAGTAGTTTCTTGCATGAACTCTCCTTAGCCATGGTCTTCCCAGCAGCATTGGGTACGCAACAGTACCATTTTTCATCACCTGAAAGTCTACCACACATACAACACCCATAACAGATATTGCCACATTTGAAACTACACCTTCTGGTTTAGTTTTTCCCTTATTTAATGACCTTAACATAAGTGTTGAAGGGCGATCAATTTTTAAACCCAACATATTCATTACAGACTCGGTCATTACATTAACTGCAGCACCTCCATCAACTAAGACATCATGAATTGAAATACCATTACATAATACATCAGCTTGTGGAGCATAGGGATCTACCTCTGCCTCCAAAGCAGGGACCTCAACCTCCTTCCTTCTTTGAGCATTGAGTCCACCTCGCAACTCCCGCCTCTTCTCAGAACACATAGCCAAGATTTGACCATATGTAATATTTGCAGGCCTTTTGGACAGATCTTCCAAGATGGAGTATGGTCCTTGCCCCTGTGAAATCAGAAAATCCTGCACACCCAACTTTCTTCTCCTATGTTTCTTACTAGTTTCTCATTTCATCTTCTTAGGATCAGTTCCATCTTGATTATCTTTTTCTTTCTTTCTTTTTGTTACAAACACATCTACTTCATTATTTCTACTCTTATCTAATACATCAAGAGAATTCACAGGTGCTTTTCCTTTATCATTATCTCTTGTACCAGATGTAGAAGCTCTATCTGGACAATTATACTTATAATGACCCTTTTTATAACAACCATAACAACAACTTCAGAAATATTTCTTTTTGGACCTCTATCTCCTCCCTGAGAACTAAATTCCTTTCCTTGAAGAAGATTAATAGTTAACTGGCCCATCTTCCTAAGCAGATCTTCATACTCAGTAGATGTACTAGGAGAAATATTTGTGCTCACCGGGAGTGGTTGTGGATTCTGGACCAAAGGTGCTGGTGTAGGCTCTACTTTAACAACAATTTCTTTGGGCTCCTCTTCTATGCTTTCTTCTTGCCTTCTTGCAATCTCCTTTGCTTGTTCAATGGTAGTTGGGTGGTCATACTTCACTCATTGTCTGATCTCTGGCTTCATCCCAAGAATGAAGTGCTTACAGAGGAGATTATCCACGCCATTCATCAACCCATCCGCTAGTCCTTCCTTCCGGATCTGGGCATCGAGCTTCCTCCTTAGCTCTAGAACACGAGCATGATAATCCCTTATCTTCTCCTTCTCTCCTTGGGCTAGCTTTGTGATCTCAATCATGAGATCTGCATATGTTTGTTGTTCACCAAATTCTTCAAGAAAACTTTCAGTTAATAAATCCCAGGAATTTTTCACATTATCACCTAGTATTTCAAACCACCTAAGTGCTGAACCATCCAAAAAGTTAGGAAAAAATTCAGTCCATTGTTCCCTTCTTATAAGGCCATTACAAATACAAGATCTTTTAAAACTCTTGAATGAAAGAAGAAGCATCTTCATTAGATTGAGCTGAAAAAACAGGAATCTTTCCCATTTTCAAAGTAACCACCGTGAAATAACAACCCACAAGTACAATCAACAAGACTTATGTGCACAAATAATTGGAATTACTATAGAAATGACCACGGTACAACTATGGTAAAACTTGACTTACTGCATGTTAAAAACTGATTTTACTGTGGTAAACACTATTCACGGTAAAAAGTGAAGTTACTGCGGTAAATACTATTCACGTAAAAAGTGACTTTAACTGTGATAAATTCTATTCATAGCAAAAATGACTTTATTATGGTAACTACTATTCACGGTAAGAAATGACTTTACCATGGTAACTACGATGCACAATAAAAACAAGGTTACCTCTAATTGATTTTTGCCTAAGTGGGAATATCTCTCCAGAAAATCCACCAACGAGGAATGGTCCCGCAACGGAACCAAAATGTCATCACCAATCCAGCACTATGATAATTCTTCACCGGGAACTCCTCGTGCTATGATTTTTTACTTAATGCACAACCTTTAGTTTTCGTTTGGTGATGTTAAGAGGGTAATAAAAAAAAACAACCAAACAGGAAGTAAATATTAGAATACAACGTGATCCGTTTGAAAGACTGGAATGTGTGACAAATATGACATTAATTATCAAGCTAAATTATAATATTAACATGAATTGTTACAATCTCACACATGAGGTGGTGGTACTTCAACAAGACTATGGGAAAGAGAATGAGAAACTTTACATTCGCATCTGATTGGAGAGGAGGTCAATCAAAACTGGAAAGGATGGTGGACATGGCACACGTTGCCCGAAAGAGGCGCAAAACGGCGGGCGAGCGAAGAGAGGGGAGGGATGTTAGTTGCGTGGGGCCGTATATTAGTTATGGGTAGAACGTCCAGGCTAACCATCCAAAGTTAGGAAAAAATTCAGTCCCATTGTTCCCTTCTTATAAGGCCATTACAAATACAAGATCTTTTAAACTCTTGAATGAAAGAAGAAGCATCTTCATTAGATTGAGCTGAAAAAACAGGAATCTTTCCCATTTTCAAAAGTAACCACCGTGAAATACCAACCCACAAGTACAATCAACAAGACTTATGTGCACAAATAATTGGAATACTATAGAAATGACCACGGTTAACTATGGTAAAACTTGACTTACTGCAGTAAAAACTGATTTTACTGTGGTAAACACTATTCACGGTATAAAAGTGAAGTTACTGCGGTAAATACTATTCACGGTAAAAAGTGACTTTACTGTGATAAATTCTATTCATAGCAAAAATGACTTTATTATGGTAACTACTATTCACGGTAAAAATGAACTTTCCATTGGTAACTACTATGCACAATAAAAACAAGGTTACCTCTAATTGATTTTTTTGCCTAAGTGGGAATATCTCTCCAGAAAATCCACCAACGAGGAATGGTCCCCGGCAACGGAACCAAAATGTCATCACCAATCCAGCACTATGATAATTCTTCACCGGGAACTCCTCGTGCTATGATTTTTTACTAATGCACAACCTTTAGTTTGGTGGATGTAATCTGGAAACAAAACAACAACCGAACATAAGAATACCATTGACTATGATAAGACGGAATGATGACAAATCTGAAATATCAAAGTAAATTATAATATTAACATGAAATTGTTACAATCTCACCCATGAGGTACTTCAACAAGACTATGGGAGAAACTTTACAATTACGCCTCTTGATGGATTCTTCAACACACCTTTAACTGATGGCTTCCTTTGCACACTTCCTACAATATTTCTCACTACTTCTTTCTATGCTAAATGAGGGGGGGTGGCCTCTCTATTTATAGAACTTCCAGGCTTATCCATCCTATCTCTAAGATAGGATAAGAAATCCACTCTGACGAATCATATTCCATACCTTAACTCTTATCTGTACATGTAAGCTTATCTCTTAAGATAAGATAAACCTTATCATTTTACATGGGTTCCACATTTTTAGACTTTTTACAAATAAAATACACAAAATATTTATGACCTCACTCCTTGTCCTTATTACCAATATAATATTTCTAATTCCTAATCATGTAGACCCTACTTCTCTAATTACCCAAACTTTGACATTTTAACATTACCGGACCACTTACGACAAATATTTACTTTTTACAACATTCCTATTGTACTTTGACTGTTACCGTACTCCATATTATTGGCGACACCGTACTGACGGCGCCGTTATCTTCTATCAGACGCTACTACTAATTATACTTAACAACATCCTATTCCTAATACATACATTAATGAAATAGAAATTATGGAGGAAAATTTTAGTGTCGACAGCCAAGAAAAAAAAGAAAGGAGTGGAAGAAGTTACCAAAGGCAATACAAATATCTGAAAATGGGAAAGTAAAGGTAGAGAATGATCCTTTTAACAACTAGAAACTTAGCCCGCAACTGTCATTAACATGGAGGTTGAGATATTTTTGAAATATGAGGAGATTTGTGGTAATAAACTACCCCAAAGTAAATTAGAGTGGATTCTAAGCTAGACACGTCAATAAAGTTAGATTGGAGGAGGTAACAAGAATAAGGTTATACAAGAACCTAGTACTTCTATTGACACTAGTTTAATTACTTCTACAGTCAATGTCAGCAGAAGAATTGAGCGAAAATACTATTAAGGAAGTCCAAGTGGGGAAGGAGAGATATATATTGAAAAATAGGTAGAAGTGCAAGAGGTTGAAGCTGTAATAGGAACCAATTCTTCTGCATGTATGAAAAAGAAGGATAAACAAACAATGAATCCCAACCAGAAATTCAAGGATAGGAGTCCCATGCAAATAAAATTTGAGATGCAATATTTGGATGATATATTAGAAGGGAAGACATGGTAAACTAAAGTTAGTTCATGCAAAAAAAATTCCAGTAATGACTACACACATGGTTTAGAAGGATTAATCATTGGAGATATAGTTCTTGCCACAAACTAGAAGGATAATAAGGGGCACTTAATTTATGATGATAGCATACAAAATATGTTTGATAAGGTAGGGGTCCTTCCAATTTTTGGGTTAACCTACTTCAAAAAACTATTGGACCTCTTCCAGTACTTAATCTCATGTGTGCGTGAATGATATTTCTATTTTGCAGGGTGGCACATGAGAAACACCCAGTTCTTTATCAAAATAGATTGAAGAGCTCAGAGATTTATTGAATTACAAGAGTGTAAGGCACACCTTCCTCATCATAGAAATAAAGGACCCAAGTACAAGAGTCATAACGTGTATGAAAAATTATAAATTAACAAACATAGAGAGGTGGATGGAGGTGAAAAATAAATTTCTTTATATTGCGCACAAAATGGTGTAAGGGACCCAGTATGATTTTTACCAATATATCATTGAATGTATAACAGAGAATGTAGATTTTGCACATAGCAATCCTGCAATAAAATTTCATTGGGGAATAATACTCTTGATATTGATCTTTAATTAGATAGGTGTTCTTAAAGGTGCCAAAAAACCCAATTGGGTATACCCTCTAGAGAAAAAGTATCCTACCAAATGATATAAGAAATGTTTTGCACCCACCACCCTTAATAAAGTCTATAAGCCTATGCCTGACAACTAGATGAAAAACTTGCAAGATATGTTTCAAAAATACTGGAGGATTCCACACTTGCTACCCAAGGAGGTAGAAGTAGAAAATTTTATTGTAATGCAACACTACTTCCTGGGATGATTTATGTAGACTAACAAGAATAAGTCTCCTTGAGATGAATTTACATATGCCTTGTAGAATATTTTATATGATCCATGAATCAGATTGAAGATGCAAAGAGAATAAAAATTGACGTGTTACAAATTGATGCAGACATACACACCGCTTGAAAGACTTCCGAAAATGAGGTATGAGAAGTGTATATGGAGAGGTGTGAAGAATACATCTACTCCCTAAGCTAAGTAGAGACAATAGTAATAAACAACAAGGAAAACTAGTTGTTTTATTACTTGAGCCCAAAGAAGAAGAAATACATGACATGCCCACAAGTGGAGGAATATCCAGATGAATAAATGATTCCACCGAAAAAGACAAAGGGAAGGGTATTAACAATTCCAAAGCAAGTAAGAGCTAATTTTGAAGAAGAAGAGGGACATAATACCTCACCCAAAAATAAGTGAAGGGTGGGCACAACAAAAATTTCCACGATGACACCAAACTTTGAATAAATTCAAAAGGTTGGGGGAAACAATTTTAATGAAGGGAATGATGAGAATGATACAGGTAGAATAAACACTACCTGTAGGACAAGAGACTCTAGCATGTTAGAACACATGGAGATAGGTGCAGGTTCTAGTGGTGAAATACCAATTCCATCTAAGGACAGGGAGGGGACTGGTTTAAGTGCACAAATGAAAATAACCCCTCTAAGACAACCTACCCCTACCCTAATCCATTCACACACAAAAGAAAAGATAGAGAAATAAAAGAGTCTTAAAGACTCGGGAACTAGGACATCTACAACTCCAAAATCACCCCCAGAAATTATCATGGTTGAAGATGAAGAGTGAGAAATCAGTGAGGAGGAAGAGAATAAGGATGAGGAAGAACATGGATGTGGTGGTGAAACAAAGGGTGAAAACAAGAATGAAGATGAGAAAGATAATCATCACAAAGAAAAAGGAAATAATGCATTAGAAGAGTTGGAGCAATAAGAAGATGATGAGGGGGATGAAACATTCAAAGTTGATCCTAAGAAGCCTTACAAGTATATCCACACAAGGTATCAATAGGGAGGTCCAAGAAGGATTTATTCACCTAGGATTGCATGAAGGATTCCACATGGATGAATCGTGAAAAGAAGGCACTTTATTTTACCTCAATGCTTGTACATAGGAACCCGTCATTGAGCTACCCAAAAAATATTTGAACTATATCCCCACAAAATATGGAGAAATAATAGCCCTTATTGAAACTTATTACCTTTTTGAAACACAAGTAGGTGAGGTGCTGCTAAGAATAGTGGGTGAAGTGGTCCAACAAAATCTAAATAATAGCATAGACTACCATATACAAATAAACAAGGTAGATGAGCTAGATAAGGAGCTAAAAGAAATTGAGAATAAAGTGTGTGAGTTAACCATGGAACACAACGTCCTAAAATAAAAATATGCAAATGCCAATAAAAGTTAAAAAGATTTAGGTGAGAAGACAATGTTAAATTAACCTAATTTTACAAAAGAACAACCTATGATCCCAATGAGAATATAGAAGAACTTGAGAAATTTCTAAACCTCATATTCAAAAAAGAGAAATAAGATCAAAATATAGTGTAACTGGGAAAATTGACAGGGATAATATTAGGGTTATGTATCTAAAGAAGTTGAGGGCATGCATGTATTTGCAAAAGCAACTCAAAGAAAAGGAAACATATGTAGAAAAGATATTCAAAGGCATTTTTAAACATACCAAGATCATATACATGTGCATACTCAAGGATACAAAGAAACAATCCACCCAGGAAGCATGGTTAGAAAGTGATGAGGTTAACAAGGCTTCCTAAGATGAGATCATAGAATTGTGTGGATGGTTAGGGGAAGAGGCCAGTGCAAAAAGAGAAAAGAAAAGTAATGAATGAGTAAGTTGAGGAAGATAACTGATATGGAGGAATTTGAATTGGAAACGTAGCCTCTCAAGATAAGAAGGACATGAAAGAAATGTAAAATGGGGAACATGATATTATATTAGGTTCCAAAACACTAGTTGATCTCATTGCGTGCTTTAATCAATTGCCCCCCTCTTCCAATCATCCTTGGATAGATGGAACATGCATGAAAATCTACTCTAATAAGAGGTCCCAAAGTTATTCAAGGAAGCAAAAAATAATTTTCCCAAGTGTTGAAAACCAAATTGGTGTGCAGTGATGTTGAGCCCTAAAATTCTACATTATTTGATTAGTTAAGTTCCACATTAAGAACTAAATCTTCATTATTTATTCTTGATATTATTAGATATACGTGCAAGAGTGTTAGAAGATTTGCGTGAAAGAAGGTTAGAATATTTGCGTGCAAGAATGGTAGAAGAATGATGTGAAATACTGTTAGAAGATCTGCATACAAGAATACCATAAAAATCCATGCACACAAATATTAGAAGAACCAGGAGAGAGAGTTATGAAGGAACAATGCGAATCAATCGGAAAATGCACAAGTTCTAGAAGGAATTAGGAATGATTTAGGATAAGGTAGAAGGAATCTTTGCACATATAACATGAATGCATCTAGAAGAGAATGAAAATGCAAGAGGATAAACCATATGCCATGAATATACTATATAAAATACAAAAAAAAACTGCAGTTTGAGTTACTTGCATGAAGTCATTGCAGGAACAAGGCAAAATGAGCTAAAGATAGTGCATGAGGTAGTTAGAGAAAGGACATGACTAAATATATTCGTAAGGCTTATAAAATATTACCATGCAAAATATAGAGCTAAAGTATAGTGACATGCAGAATAATCACCAACTTGATGTAATAATTAAGTGATAGTTATAGAACCCAAAGGCTAAGAAAATATTTTGTTCAACTAGTGAAGGGTAAGTCCCCACTATTATAGATACCCCTTGTGGGGTTCATTTTAAATGATGGGAAAACAAAAATATAAAGAGATGGGTCATGAGATGATTATTTTTATGTAATGTTTTGAGAAATCAATATGAAGTACATGATGTTATGGAGTAAATGTATTTCTTGTGTGTGAGTATATTAATCTAATGTGTTTTCTTGATTAATGCTTTTATTTTGTTAACTGCCTAATTTCCTTATCATAATGTTAAATTTGACAAGACCAATATTTTTTCACACCTCAGGTGAGTGCATTGAGGTTTCTGCTTTGGAGTGATAGGTTGGCATCAGGACTTAGACTAACTGTGCATGTTATTATGACAAAAAGTTTCACATGCATCAATATGTTTTGGTAGGTATAACTAGATGCACAACATATATTCTATATTGAATAAGGGGTTTGTATCTCTCACTTCCCTTGAATAACATTATTTTGGCTCTAATTTCATGATATTTAGACGAATATCCACCTCTTTTAAACACTAATCACACCTACCCTCTTATATGGTATGTGAGTTTTGGGGGACCATACCTTCAATTTAAGGACTGAAAACCAAATAGAGTAATGGACAATAGTCATCCAAACATATTCATGCTAAGAGATCTGTTCCCTCATGCTCATTATCCTTGTAGAATTTGAACACAGTATGTCACTCATTGCTTTAATGATATTTCATATTATGGTGACTATAATTCAAATATTAACACAATTGGCTAGATCCTAAAGTGGTTGCCTTAGCTATATGTACCTTTCTTTTATATCATCTATGGAGAAAGAAAACCATTTGGTTGATTCATGTTGGTATGAAATAGCTTCCTCGTTATTTTCCCTCGTTGATATTAATATTTAAAAACTCCCCCCACACAGATTTCCCATGTATGTTCCTCGTATCTCTAGGAGAGAGTTAAATAATGACATTTTTTACTAATATTTACAAAGCATATCTCAAGTCCATATAGACTCAACCTAAAGATCCATTCACCTAAAAAACTCAACACTAATAAGACTTATCTCTTCATTTCATTGATGGATTCATCCAACCTCCATGGTAAAAAAATCTACTATTTCCTTGTAGCTTAAGATCTCCCATTACTCATCTTAAGGTTTTTTCTATCAGCTTTTCATTTACATAGACCACCATATCCCTCAAGAATATTATATTTGTGATATTTTATCTTTGTAACTTGATACCAATAACCATTTTATTTTTATATCCTCTCCTTATTATGAGATAAGGGGATGATTCCTTTTCCATTTCATATATTCTCTTGTCTCTCTCCAAAAATTCATGTCTTATGAATATTAAATATGTTTATCCCTCTTCCTCTAAGAGATGATTGACTTTCTCCAATGGACAATCAAACAAAATGATCACTCTCTCTTTTGTAGAATTTTGGATGTGCTAAAATGATCCATTTTTCTTATATACTTTATATCTATTATAGTCTCATGGACCAATCTTGTCCTTTCTTATAAATTTATATATAAATTCAATTCAATCCAATGGAACATAATATAAGAGGTAAAATCAAAGCTAGTATATTTAACCAAACCTACATGCATGTAATTCCATAGGATAAACAATTTATGCATTAATACAAAAATGTTCTTATTAATTTGTATAATATATCCATACACACACATAAAAATGTAATTAAAATTTAGGGCTCCATGCTCCAACATCGGTAGCTTGTCTACTTCAACATCGTAATGTATCATTATACTAATAATATAGCATATTAAGTTGTTTATTAACTCTTTCAAATTACTTTCTCTAACCAATTGTCAAACCCTTCCTAATAATGGTATTATATCTTTATATAGGACTAGATCCACTATTTTACTAGATGTTAGTAATGATATATATACACATGAATGCATCACAAACACATACTCTATTGTTATATATAATCCTGATAGAAGTTATCTATAATCAACATGAGTGAACTTCATATCCTATGCACCCTTATCAGATTTGGATCCTACATTAGCCTTAAATTTCTTTGTACACTTTACACCATTCTTAACCCTTTCCACCTATCGTGTTGTTATCTACATATTAATTATAATGCTTCTGTATCAAACTTTGTACACTGATTTCTCAAAACATTTCATTAATCCTTCTTATGTATTGACACCAAAAACCTTACTATTGTGCAATTACACACTCCACATATCTACATGATTCCATTTAATAAAATGGTATGTTTCCAACCTTACTTCCTCTATGTGCCAAGGCTTTATGCCTTGTCTAGAATTGGCGGGTGCCACACATTCTCTATTGTTGTGTTATTTTCTATCTATTAGGAGAAGTATGAGGGTATTTTTTTTCTCTTATGCATATTTCTCCTTTCTTTATCTTTGTGCAATATGTTTCAATAATAGTGTTGTTAAGATGTTATTTATGATGCAAGATTCCCACACTCAATGTATTTTATATTACAAAACATTATCTATGATGTAGTATGTCTATGGCACAACTATTGATATATAGGGTTTTTTTTGCCAAAAATTGAATATGATGTTATTTATAACATGAATTATATGCTACATTTTTTCCATGATGTGCAATTACTCTTTTATACACAAGCTAATATTTTTTATGTTAATTATTTTTCCATGTTCCACATCATATACATGTATTAGAGAAACATCTAGGAAACATATTTTCTATGAGTGTAATTTTCATTATTATATATTATTGGATGTTGTTATTTTCTATTTTTTGATGACTCTAGATCATTTATATAATAAGGAAAACATGAAAAAATATCTTTTTGTGTGTGATCCTTAAATGTTATATCTTTATGTACTATTTTTATGATATAATTGATAAAATGCATCTAATTTCTTGCATGCATTCATCCCAAATCTAAAAAGGGATAAATATATAATGAGTTTTACATTTTATGCTTGTGATTTGTTCAACGGTATGATGGATTTGAGGGGTTTCCATTACATATCAAGGACAAAGATGCATTTGAACCATCATACTTAGTGAAGTGCAGTGACTTAGATTCATATTTAGATGGGGGTTCATCATTTGATGATGCATAGTGTTTAAAACACCACTCCACTCCATTTCATACCCCTTTGGACACCATGTTAGACCTATCAAACTTCTATTGCATATTGAGGGCAAATGAGGTACCTTAATATATATTTATCTTTTATTTTTTTAGTCATGTGTGTTTATGCAGGAAAGATATGTGTAGTTTTTTAGGTTCAAAGACATATCATCATAGTTCTCAAAGAATTAAATTTATAAATATTTGTATCCTTTTTATATGTTCTACTTTGAAGTGCATGCTCACTCCACACACTTTAGGGTTAAGCATGCACCTTGAAGTATGAAAAAATTAGATACTTAGAAATGGTCCATTTGTATTTGTTTTATATTATTTAATATATATCATGAAAAAAAATCTTTTTAGGGAATGGTCCAAATTTTGTATTATTGATTTGTTTTCATAACTCATGCACACCCCCCACATGAACCTTGTGTTTATCCTACCCTAATTCCAGGAATAATCTTACATTCCTTACACTTATAAAAACCATTTGTAGGGTCTTGGTATATTTTCTTGTCACACAGGTTAATTTAGGGCTTCCCCCATCTACCTTTTTCACTTTTTCCATTTCTAGTTATTAGATGTTAGTCATGTGCTCTAATTTCCCAAAATTTGAAATCGACCATCTATAATAGAAAAGTTATTAAGTTCAATTAAAATATTATAAAACATTAAACTAAGAGCATCTTGGAGAACTTTTCTAACAATACTTAAGTTATAAAAATTATGTTTATCGATTGACAATTTTCACTATATACTTTAAGGGGTCTAAATAATATGAAGTATTAGACTAGGCCTAACCATGATTACCCATAAATAAATTATTTATATATTTCATTCTTATAAGGTAAGTCAATTCAATAAAGAAGAGGATACTTTGCAAGTATTGACTAGGACCATCTATATGGGCATGACATTGACTTGAAAATATTATATAGTTCTTGAAATGTCACATTCTAAGATCTAGATCCTATTTGAAATATGTAAGATAGTTTCAAATAAGTGTAAACATGTTCATATTGTGACAATTTTTTTTAAATCAACTCAAAAAATCTTATAACATTAATCTAAAAAGCTACAAGCCTTTAGCATAATGCATTTGATTGAGAAATTACTGTAGCATTGTTTAGTGTATTTTTCATGTGATACAATGCTTGATTAAGGTGGGAAATTTTGTATGCACTTATAACATTTTCAAGGGAAATGTCATATCTCGTGGAAACGATAGATAAAGTCGAGTAGGTATTGACAAAAAATACTTAATTCATGAGCATTGTTTAGTGTATTTTTCATGTGATACAATGCTTAACTAAGGTAGACACATTTTTATGCACTCATAGCTGTTACGATTTTCCATCACACCAAAAAATTAAATTGATAATGGAGAGCGATCTCATCGTGTTAACCAGCTACTACGCAAACACACCCCCACATGATGGACCCAGATGCAACCACACGAGCCTTGATCTCACCATGTATTCACCAAATTAGGCCCAACGAAATTAGTAGACAACGACACCGAGACTTCCCGGGAGGTCACCCATTCCAGTACTACTCCAGGTTGAGTGCACTTAACTACCTGGTATCAGAGTTGCAAAACTTTCCGTCACACCAGAATATTGAACTAGTAGTGGGGAGGATCTCATCGTGTTAACCAGCTATTACGCTAAGACACCCCCCACACGATGGAGCCAGATGCAACCACGTGAGCACTAGGCCCAATGACATTAGGAGGCAACGACACCGGGACTTCCTGGGAGGTCACCCATCCCAGTACTACTACCTCCAGGTCGGACGTGCTTAACTACCTAAATTTGATATCATGTTACGATTTGTCGTCACACCAAAATCTTGAACTGATGGTGAAGAGGGATCTCATTGTGTTAACTAGCTGTTATGCCAACACCCCCCCGAACGATAGATCTAGATGCAACCATGTGAGCTATGGGCCCACCAGTAATAGCTAGTTAACATGATGAGATCCTCTCCACTACTAGTTCGAACTTTTGGTGTGACGGAAAATCGTAACATGGTATCATAGTCAGGCAGTTAAGCGCACTCGACCTGGAGTAGTACTGAGATGAGTGACCTCCTGGGAAGTCCCAGTGTTGTTGCCTCCTAATGTCGTTGGGCCTAATTTGATGAATACATGGTGGGCCCAGGGCTCATGTGGTTGCATCTAGATCCATCGTGTGGGGGTGTGTTGGTGTTGCAGCTAGTTAAAATGATGAGATTTCTCTCCACTACAAGTTCAATCTTCTGGTGTGACGGAAAGTTGTGCAAGTATGATACTAGGAAGTTAAGTGCACATAACCTGGAGTAGTACTGGGATGGGTGACCTCCCAGGGAAGTCCCGATGTCGTTGTCTCCTAATGTCATTTGGCCTAATTTGGTGAATACATGGTGGGCCTAGTGCTCATGTGGTTGCATCTGGCTCCATCGTGTAGGGGTGTGTTGGCGTAATAGCTCGTTAACACGATGAGATCCTCACCACTATTAGTTCGAGCTTTTGGTGTGATGAGAAATCATTACATGGTATCAGAGCCAAGCAGTTAAATGTGCTCGACCTGGAGTAGTACTGGGATGTGTGACCTCCCCGGAAGTCCCGGTGTTGTTGCCTCCTAATTTCATTGGGCCTAATTTGGTGAATACATGGTGGGCCCAGGGATCACGTGGTTACATCTGGCTCCATCGTGTGGGAGTGTGTTGGCATAGTAGCTGGTTAACACGATGAGATCCCTCTCCACTACCAGTTTGAGATTTTGGTGTGATGATAAATCGTAACATTGGTGTCTACAGGGTCTATTTGATTACAAGTAGGAACTAGTAATATGGGTGAGATTCAAGCATTAGAGAGGGGTTTTAAAAAGGCCATTTATCTGAATATTCAAAAATTACATATTGAAGGTGATTCCTAGGTAATTATAAATTAGGTAATATCTAGAAAGGCCTTTTCTTGGAAAATCAACTTAGTTCTTAGAAAAATGATTTTTTCGCTAAGTAAAATAAATTATCGATCTATCACTCATAATTTTAGAGAATAAAATAAGAGTGCATAATTCCTAGCAAATAGGGGATTCGAATAAGATTTGGAGGCTATCATTAGTAATAATGCCAATGAATGACAAGGCTTAGCATATTTCCTTGTTGAAAATCATTCATTGATGCAAAGAGAGACATAAAGAATTTCTTGAGGGAAGGCTTGTAGCAATCTTATGCCTAAACATATTAACCATGAGTAAGAATGGATGAGTAAATATCCTTTCTGTAACTATTGCTTCATGAGTTAATGAATTTTTACCTCATAAGGTGGAGGTCAGACTATATTAGAAAATTGGATCATGTATGTAGAGGCTAGCTATACTGTCTACCAGTAGGTAAGCCATTTCTTTACCGCAGAATAAAGTCTCAATTTCATGTATTACATCTAGTGCAGCGATTGAATCTATTCTTATGTATCCTTTGTCTCCAGGCGTTGGAGGCAGTGGACAATGTGCTAGGGGCTCGAATCCTCTGAAACTTGAAGGCTGCCCATAGGTCAATGTTGAGGTAACAACCACTGTTGCCATTGTTTCATGACCAACCAGATTACTCCAACGCAAGATAAGGATTATACCCCGTGAGTTATTGAGTCATTACAATGGTGAGGCCTAAACCCCCCAAGTTTTTGAATGGAGCCAGCAAATAGGGGTTTTCCTTCAAGGCACCATAGCTCATGGGCCTCATTTCTTATCTAAATGACCTAAGTCTCTCATGTTGGTCTTAGTCAACAAGGTCGTAGTATCTAGAAAATGGATGAAATGATATGGCCATCTTACTAGAATTTATGGAAGAGGTAATAACATTTTGCAAGGACAAGGATCCCACCATATATCATTGCACTTGCTTTCTTGGTCCTGACTAAGCCATTAGAGATCCGCTGGAATAGACATCCTCAACGGTGGGAAAAGTTGCACCATTCAGAACATTAGTACTTAATGTGGAATGATATTAATAACATCTATTGATATCATGGGTGGCTCTCACACACTGATGGGAGCAATCACTACCTTTAGCCCCCAGGGTAATGTGGCAAGATGGATCTGCACATTTATTACATCTAATATTGAGGAACTGGTAAGGGAATAACTACATTATATCAAAATCTTTCAACAAATTTTTTTTTAGTTATCTGTAAGGATAATCATATCTTAAGGTCCAATTATTAATTTGTAGGGCTTGGCTCACATTAGTCAAGGGCTTAATAATATTGTTTTGAACAGCTAACTAGAAAAACATGTCTCAGTACCTGTAAAGGGAGTAAGGGATCCTTCAATCCAAATTTTCCTCTAGAAATTCTTTGCAAGAAAACATCTATTCTGAAAATGAATATGTTTGGTCCAATAACTAATATCTCAGATGCTTATACTTAAGCATTGTAAATGAATTATCTTTTATCAACACCTTTAACTGTAGGATAAAGCATTTTTTATTTGAAAACAATTGATCTAGGATGTTTAATGAGACCAGTTTCAAATGCTATTTTAGAAACTATGTTTTTAATTCATTATTTCATTACATTTTTAACATTTATATTATGAAGTACAACATAAAAGGTATTTTGTAGTAAATAACAAATATTTCAAATAAATACAATTTTTCGTCCTCCAATCTTTACAATTAAAATATTTTTCCACATGACTTAAGGTAGGTAGACTGTCAACTTGTCTGACCTTGGGGAGTAAATCCTATCAAGCTCCATGAGATATGATTCCTCCCAGAAATAATGTTATTCTTGGACATACATATGTTATTGAAAATGATGATATGCTTGATCCAATACCAGTTTGATATGTCAAGTGTTATGACTTAAGCATTGTAGTCATTGGTATCTTCGTCAATGTATGTAATAAAAGTGTTTGACCTGTGAGTAGTACTGAGATGGGTGACCTCGTGGGAAGTCCCAGTGTTAAAAGACATCCTAACTATCGTTAGGCCTAATTGTGTTCAATATTTGGTGGTCATTCAAAGCAACAACATGGTTTCATCTAGATCAATCGTACGAGGAATTTGTGTTAGTAATTAACAAATATTTCAATCCTTCCAATAAGAATAAATTTTAACATCCACGAGGCTAGTCTCAAGCTTCTATTCAAGTAGTGATCAGAAAATCGTGAAAAACAAGTTATCAAATTTCACTTCAGTCCCAAGCACTACCTATACCTTTTTTAGTTACTGGGATCAGTTCAATCCTTCAACCAGGTGGAAGTTCCAGCATAAGATTACCACCTGGAGATACTAATAGAAACTAAACTTAATGTTTAATTTCTTTTTAGGCTCAATACATTACGTGTTTGTCATCTGGCTATATTATTAATGAAGGGATGTATTGGCATAATAGTATAGTACAACATGATAATATCCACGTTTGTTACTACCCATGTTCGAGATTCTGGGTTCTTTGTTGTACAAGTCTGTCCTACTTTGATACTAGGAAGTTCAGTTTGTTCAACCATGGTTAGTAGTATTAGCCATTGTATTTGTACCTCCCGGGATAGTACAAAAAATTATTATTGTTTGTAAATGTCGTTTGGATCCTCTATCCCTGAATACATGGTGAACATCAAAGCTCACGATGAGAGGTGCATCTGGTATGCATCGATGCGATGTTTTTTTGGCATGTTAGCTGATTAACTCAATTAGATACGTCTCCATCAACAGTTTGAGTTTCTGGATTTGACGTGTAAGTAGTGTAAATCCTGGTAGCTATATTTTATGCGATTCAAAGATCTTGAGCACGTACCTAGGATGAGTGACCTCCCGGGAAGTCCCGGTGCAATCAATACCTTTCTTATTTCATTTGATTTTCCTACATTTGGTGAATACATAATGAGCTGCATATACCGACGTGGTCATATATCTGGCTCAATCATGTGGGGGTGTGTTGGAGATAACAGCTTGAAGAAAACACGATGATATCCCTGGGAGCATAGATCAGATTCATTCAATACTTTTAGTTTGCACCTAAGGAAATCGTATTCAGATCAATGCACCCTATTTGCAGTTAAAGAGAAGTAAAAAAATTCCTCATGAATCACTTGAGTACAATCAATCTCAATTATTATCTACATGTATCAGATTTTACTGTAAAGTACCCGGACATTTTGCATCGAGCTTGCAAGTAACTAATTCACGTGATTGTTATAGAGCAGCACAGATCTCACCACATTATTATAACCGTACCTCAGCGTAAACCAGAAAACGTAGATTCTCTACATGAATTCACAATCTTGGATATATAAGTCTTTTCTAGTAGTCTTTATTTGAAGACTACATGGAGTCCTTTGTTTCCATTGAGCTTGGATATGTTTTCGGTCCAGTGCTCGTTGGTAATAGTCTAACATACAGTTTTAATTGGTTATGTTAGAGTGTCTTTTAGATTTTGGTGGTCAAATTAATTCTCTAATTTATAGCTTTCATTTATATTAACACCAATTATCAAGATTTATGAGTCTGCACTTCCCATATTGAGGTCAACTATAGTACTTAGTTTGTTTAGGGTAAGTGCACCAAGTCTAGAGGGCCAAAAGGGGGTCTTAAGTGGATGTATTTTTCTGAAATAAAAAACTTCAACTTGTATGAGTTTTTTGAAATAGTTACACTCAAAATTGGAAGATGTTGTAGAAGTATGAATCATAGAATTTTGAGTCTAGTTTCTAAGCTACTAAATTTTATTGAAAACGGATAAGTTTAAGTGGGTCAAACAACTAAAATACCAACTAGATACTCCTTGTTTTTGTTAAAAAACATAATAGAGTGACTTTCGTGCCCCCCACCATTTTTTGAGCACCATTTAGTATTTTTGAAAACCCTTCAGTAGAAAGATAGCTAGGAGCATCTGGTTTGGGATCCATTTCTTTTTAGATTTTTTTAGTGAATATTTTTTTATTTATGATTTTTCTAGTACAAAAATTTTATGTTTTGAAAAATAACGGAGCTCCGACCATGCCCCCCCCTAACTACCTCAAAAAATATCAAAAATTAGACTATTATTTTTGAATATGTATAGAATTATGCCTAGTTTGGGCTAGTATAATTTTTTTTAAAATTTCGTTCAACCAAAAAAAAGATACACCATGAAAGATAGACATATTTACACTTCAAAAAATAGCTATAAAAAGGCATAGTTAGAAAATAAATAATATGGATACCTTATATTAGTCATAAAATTTGGAAAATTATATTTTAAGAAAGAAGAGACTCTGCTCTACGTTATGGTATAATTTTTTTAAAAATGGATCGATTGTTTTATTTTGATTTATCATAGAGAAAGTGTCATTTTTACATTTTCTTGTAAAAACTTGTTGTTTGTTGTGTTTGTGTAGGTCCATGACTCAGGCTTGGGGATCCAAACCAGATCCCAAGCCTTGAGGCATGGCTTGGGAAAAGAGAAACCACAAAACACTGTACACGTTACAAAATGCGTACACATTCTGTGTAGTATAAACATAATGCATGCTTTTGACATTCTTCTATTTACATAACATAAATTTAAATGTGTAAGTTTTTCATTTATTAGCATTTAAGTTTGTGCAGGTCCATGCCTCAAGCTTGGGGATCCAAACCGGATCCCAAGCCTTGAGGCTATGGCTTGGGACAAGAGAAAATACAAAACGTTTAAGTATTACAGTATACAGTTTTTCATTCTATGTATTATAAGTATAATGCATGCTTTTGACATTCTTCTATTTACATAAATAAATGTTTGAGTATAAGTTTATTATTTCTTATTACTTATAAGTAATAAATGATAATAACTTTATAAAATTATACTTTAAATTTATTTATGTAAATATAAGAAATTAGGGTCACTCGGCACTTTATGGAATTAGTCTCATAGCTCCATGAGTCATGGTTTAGGAGATAGTTTTTTAAAGTATAATCTAGTCAATAATAGGTAAATAATCAGGATTTCACCATTCAACCTAAATCTTATAGCGTTTAAATTCTACAATATGTAAACCCTGAGAACCATAGGCCATCAACCTCAGCACCTTAATTGGAAACCTTGAGTCCTCAACCCTAAACCCTAAACCATGAGTCATGATCCTTATACCCTAGAACCTATTTTTTAAACCCTAAACCTTATACATTCAGCCCTTACCCGTCAGCCCTAAACCCCATAGCCTTAAGTTTTCAGGACCATCAACCATTTAGCCCTAAATACTAAACCCTAAACCATTTAACCATGAGCCCTACAATACGAAACCCTAAACCATGAGGCCATAAAAACTAAATCACTAAATTGTAAAACTTGAACCCTAAACCCTAAACCCTAAACCTTTAACTATGATCCCTAGACCCTAAAACCTAAACCTTGAACCCTACACCTTAAACATTCAGCCCTTAAACCCGTGATCCCTAGACCTTGAACCTTAAGCCCTAAACCCTAAGCCCTAAGCTCTAAAACCTAAACCCTAAACACTAAACCATGAACCATGAGCCCTAAATGCATAAATCCTAAACCTTGAATCCCTAAACATTAAATCCTAAACCATAAACCCTAAACCCTGACCCCTAAACCCTAAACCTTAAATACTAAATCCTAAACCCTAAACCCTAAGCCTTGAACTCTACACCCTTATACTTGATCCCTAAAATCTAAACCCTAAAACCTAGATGATTTACCATAAACCCTAAACCCCTTATCCTTAAACCATAAACCATAAATCCTTAATCCCTAAACATTAAATCCTAAACCTTAAACCCTAAATCCTGAACCATAAACCCTAAAACGTGAACCGTAAACCATAAACCCTTATCCCTAAACACTAAATCCTTAACCCGAAACCCTAAACCCTAAATCCTTAACCTCGATCTGTAAACCCTAACCATAAACACTAAACCCTAAACCCTAAACCTAAAACCTAAATCCTAAACCATAACCCTAAACCTTGAACCCTGAACCCTGAACCTTAAACCCTAAACCATGAGCCCTAAACCCTAAACCCTAAACCCCAAACCATATTTCATCGATATTTTCTAGTCTCGTGCCTAGAACCATTATTGAATCTACTTATAGAACTACCTTGTTTATGAGAGGTGGGACAAATAACTAAATGGATATGACATCTACCTTGTGCCGTGTAATGCATATACTTACACATCTCTTCCAAATTTGTTTCTCCCCACATATACTTGCGCTCTTGAATGTAAATTTATTAAAACTCTGAAACAAATTTCACATTTCTCATATTTCCATGTATGGTATTATGCAAGCCAAGATGACCCATTGGAAGCTGGAAAAAATAACCATCATAAGAAAAAAAATAATCTTAAAGGAAACAAAAGAAACATAGAGAATATATCAATGCAGAGGTGTAGGATCATAAATGAATTCCCTGTAGTATCCTCTCCTCTGGAGAAAGATAAAGTTCAACTGTTCTACTGGAATGGATAGTAAAGTTGACAGAAACTTCCTAAAATGTTCAAAATAAGCATAGAAATAGGGGAATGGCTAAGAACACCCCCCCCCCTCAGGGGTTATCAATCACCTAGTCAATCTTTCTTGTTTAGTTCTAAATGGGAGTTACTTGGCCTACAACTTAGTGACCTTCCATTCATTGATAATTCCTTATATGATAAACCCATGGATGTTTTCAAAATCCCCTGAACAAAAAGATAGGGGTAGTCATATATCCTAGTGAAGGGTGTGATGTGATTTCCAAGCAACTTGAAATTCATATAGATTTAGAGGTCATAACACAAATTTACAAAATCTCTATCATTATAAATGGAAGCCAAGTAACAGTGTCTCCCTGTACATCCAAGGATAGAGGACTACTGGGGTATTTGGAAGGATTAGAGAGTCAAGAATATGAAATTTCCCTCCTTCAAAATATCAACAAATGAAAATTATCAAATTTTGATGACTCTGAAACAAATTTCACATTTCTCATATTTCCATGTATGGTATTATGCAAGCCAGGATGATCCATTGGAAGCTGGAAAAAATAACCATCACAACAAAAAAATTAATCTTAAAGGAAACAAAAGAAACATAGAGAATATATCAATGCAAAGGTGTAGGATCATAATTGAATTTCTTGTAGTATCCTCTCCTCTGGATAAAGATAAAGTTCAAGTGTTCTACTAGAATGGATAGTAAATTTGACAGAACTTCCTAAAGTGTTTAAAATAAGCATAGAAACAGGGGGAATGACTAAGAACACTAAGGGGTTATCAATCACCTAGTAAATCTTTCTTGTTTAGTTATAAATGGGAGTTACCTGGCCTACGACTTAGTGAACTTCCATTCATTGATAATTCCTTATATGATAAACCCATGGATGTTTTCAAAATCCCCTGAATAAAAAGATAGGGGTAGTCATATATCCTAGTGAAGGGTGTGATGTGATTTCCAAGCAACTCAAAATTCATATAGATTTAGAGGTCATAACACAAATTTACAAATATCTCTATCATTATAAATGGAAGCCAAGTAACAGTGTCTCCCTGTACATCCAAGGATAGAGGACTATTGGGGTATTTGGAAGGATTAGAGAGTAAGGAATATGACATTTCCCTCCTTCAAAATATCAACAGATGAAAATTATCAAATTTTGATGACTCTCTTTGAATTTTCTACCTACAAATTCGATGAACCATGAACTCTGTGACATAAACCCTCAACCCTCAACCATGAGACCTAAACCCTAAACCCTAAAACCAAAATAAGAAATCCTAAACCCTAAACACTAAATACTAAACCCTAAACCCTTGACCCTAAACTCTAAACCCTGAGCCATAAGCCCTAAAACCTAAATACTAAATCCAGATCCCTGGGCTCTAACCCCCAAACCTTAAACCAGTAACTATGAACCCCAAACCTTAAACCATAAACCATGAACCATGAACCATGAACCCTAAACCCTAAACCCTAATCCCTAAACCATAAAACCTAAACCTTAAGCCTTGAACCCTACACCCTAATCCTTGAGCCTTAAACCCTTAACCTTAAACCCTGAGCCCTAAACCCTAAATCTAGAGCCCTGATCTCTAAATCCTAAACCTTAAACCCATAACTAGCCCCTAAACCTTAAACCTGTAACTCTGAACCCAAACCCCGAGTCGTAAACCTTAAACCATGCACCCTAACCCCTAAACCATAAACCTTGATCCCTGAGCCCTAAACCGTAAACCCTAAACCTTAAGGCCTAAATGTTAAATCTTAAAGGTCCCTAAACCCTAAACCCTAAAACCTAAATCATAAACACTAAACCCTAAACTCTAAACCCCAAGCACTAAATCCTAAACCCTAAACTCTAAGCCCTAAACCCTAAACCCTAAGCCCTAAACACTAAGCCCTAAACCCTAAACTGTGCGACAACCTACCTCACCCTAAACCATAAACCTACCCCTAAAACCTGCTTAACCCTTAACATAAACCCTAAACCCCTAAAATAACTAAACCCTGAAAACTAACCCTAGCCAAAACTTGAACCTAACTCTCAACCCTAAACCCTAAACCCTCAACCCTGATCCCAACCCTAAACCTTGACCCCTTTGACCCTTTGCCCTAAACTTTACCCTGACCTTTTAAAACCTTAACCCAAACTCCTAACTATTGAACTGAAACCCTAAAACCTCAACCCTAACTAAACCCTAACTCCTAAACCTAAACATGTAAACCTAAATCCCTCAACCCGAAACCCGAAAACTTAAAATAAAACCGAAAACCTCAAATCCCTGAACCCTCAACTCATTCAACCCTAAACCCTCAACCTTGGGATCCATACACCCTAAACCCTGAACCTTGATTCCATAAACCCTAAACCCTAAACCTTAAACCTTGAGCCCTAAACCCTAAACCCTAAACCCTTAACCCTAAACCATAAACTTAAAACTCTAAACACTAAACCATGAACCCTAAGCCCTGAGCCCTAAACCCTAAACCCTAAAATATGAACTATGAGCCTTAAACACTAAACCTTAAACCCTAAACTCTAAACCTCGAATCCGAAACCCTTAGCCCTAAACCCTAAACCCTAAACCATAAACCCTCACCCAAAGGAAAGTCCTAAAAAGATCATTCAACATGTTTTAGTGTGTAGGGAATAGTGTTTAAGGTGATTGATTGACTCATTTAGTTTTTATGAAAGACTACTTCCTTTGAAGGCCTAAAAAGGCATTTTTGGCCATTTTGTAGTTAATTGAACACCCTTCAGAACAAGCTAAAATGAGTTAGTCATGTCACTGAGTTATCAAGGACCATTATTTGTGAAGTATTAAGGCATTGTTTGTCTCCATAAGAAACATATGAGCAAAATCATGTATGAGAATCATGAATTTGATTCCATGAAAGGATGCTTTTAGAGCTAGGAAAGGCGAGGGGATGATCTTTAAATGGAGCACCATGTTTCTAAGAATGAGCAATCATCTGAGTTCACTTTATGCAATTCACTTGGTACTATTCGTAACAACTCATTCAACACTTAGTAGTGTTATCACACCTTAAGGAGAAGGTACATTACAATCACCTCATTTTGGGCATAAGACATGAATCCCATTCAGGGAACAATCCTCTATCTACAAAGTGAGGATATGTTTTTAGTAAGAAGTAGAAAAACATCATAGAGTTAATTCATGGTCACTAAAGTGAATAATGACCAAATTTAAAAATTAGTACCAATTCAAGCAGTGGTAGGGCCAAAATCCATTTTAGAAGGTCAAAAAACCTAAAAAATGACTATATGCTTTCCCAAAAGAAAGACCAACTACAATATATATGCCTTGAAAGTTTTAGGTCGTTTGCTGAAATCCTGAAAAATGAGTAAGTATTGACCAGATTAGATTTTGAAAAACTATCTTCTAGATTATAACTGTTGGAGCTACGAGACCACTTCCATAACATGTAGAGTGACCCTAATTTATTATATTTACTAAAATAAATTTAAATTATAAGAAATAATAAAAGTATAAGAAATAATAAAAGAAATCTTAAACATTTATTTTTGTAAGTATAAACCACCAAAACTCATATGCATGGTCCATACTACACAAATCGCGTACGTGTTATAATGCATATGCGTTTTGACTTGTTTGAAATGTGTACACGTTATAGGTTCGGTGATTCCTAAGCCAACAAAATTAAAACATGAGCGCATTTTAGTAAAACGCGTACGCGTTTTGATTTTTTTCGTATACTTGTCCGCTTTTTGGCCCCCCAACTTCGTGCACTTACCTTTCTTTAGGGCTAGCTTTAGGACATGAAAGAAAAATAGAAGAAAGTGTCAGCGATTGAACCCATGAAAGATTTAATTTATTACATAACCAATTCCAGAAATACTCCGCAAAGGGGTAATAAACCAATAGATGATTTGTGTCTTCTTCAACTTCATAACATAAAACACATCTACTTGGACCAACCTTTCCCAATGCTTTCCTTATTTTTGAGTAAGGATTCTTCCCTTAAAATATATTTAGGAGAAAGCCTCAAATTTGGGAGGGAAATACCAAGGACCAACAATGCTTCCACTTGTTTTTCTTATGACCCTCATATATAACCACTTTTTCTATAACCACATTAGGCAAAGTAAATACCTGATTTTACTGTAGTCCAAATAATTTGATTATCCTAAGGGGAGGGAATCACTTCTCTTTAATCCATATGTTTAATAAAAAAACCTTAGAAGCCTGAAAAATAGGAATGTTATCTAGATCATTCCAAGCCATGGAAGGAGATGAAAGAGTTATATCTTTCCCATAATTATTGAATTTTATCCCCTTCGAGGAATAAGAATTCTTTTCAGATCTTGAAATTTAGGCCTTTCCCTAATGTCAGGTAACCATTCTAAGAATCACCCAAAAATTTGGCCAACTCACCATTACCAATCAGCTAAGAAGTTGATTGAAGAAACACCTAATGACAGGAAGGAATAGAAATTCAGATATGAGAACCCCGAGGTGGTTGATTGATGGAAATAATGGATGTAAGCAAGGGGCCTCCTAGGTATTTATTATCTAAGATTCTACTAAGCTTTTTTTTGGGCTTGGATAATAATAACCATACCAGTTTGACTCAAAATGTAGTGTTCTATCTTTTAATATTAATTTTCATGACACCTCCACAAATTTTGGGCAAGGTAATATATTCCCATTTTACTAATGGGATTTTTTGAGCTTCATTTTTACCATGCCACAGGAATGTTCTCATGTAATATTTTTTTATTTTTTGCAAAACTGATTTGAGAATTTTTAGTACAAAGAGCATCTAGATGGGAAGAGCATTGTGAATATTTCTAATAAGAATGATACGCCAAATAAAGTACAAGTACATCCCTTTCTAATATTGTATCCTCTCAAAGGATTTCAACAAATTACTCCATAAAGAAGCATGACTAGCTCCAATGAAGAGAGAAATACCAATATACTTGTGAGGAAGGATGCGTAAATGAAATCCGAAGATATTTTGAATCCACTGAATGAGCCTTCTTGGAGTGTTAAAAAATATTATTTAGGCTTGCTAATGATTTTTCTAGCAGAAGTGGCATAAGTGTCCAAGATAGTTCTAAACTCTTTAGCTTCTTGAATAGTTGCAATGCCAAAAAATGTATCAAAGAAAAAGTATTGATGAGAAATAGGAGATGTGTTATCCGTAACACAAAGGCTTGAACATAACTTTCCTAAATCACAGACACAATGGCACGTCCCAAATATTCTATCACCAGTATGATGAGGCAAGAGGAAGGGGGTATCCTTGTATAATTCCTTGATAAATTTCAAATAACCCATGAGCAAAGCCATTGACCAGGATTGGATAGCATGGACTGGAAATATAACTAAATATCCACTCACATAGAGAAGATGAGAATATGAATTTAAGTAAAGACTTCATTAAAAACCTCCAATAAAATCTTTCATAATCTTTACTTATATCCAACTTCAAAATCATACCTTGAACTTTATTATTCAATAAATAATGTATCAATTCATGAGTAATAATTACCCCTTCTAAGATTGATCTCCAAAGTACAAATCCACTATTTTCTTGATATATTTATGCATCTAACAATGGATTTAGTCACAAATAAATGGATTTGGATATAATTTTGTATATAGTGTTACATAAGGAGATAAGATGAAAATCATCAAAAGATTTAGGACTTTCCTTTTTTTGGAAATAGATTTAGAAAGGTAGAGTTGAAAACCTTTAGAATTCTTTTAGATCCATGATTATTCTATGGCTTCCAAAACATCATTCCCTATGTTTTGCCAGGAAACCTGAAAGAAATCATCCTAGAAGTCATCGGGTCCAGGGGATTTATTCTCTTCCAAAGAAAATAAATTTTTTAACTTCCTCTTTAGAGAATGGATCCATAAGCACTTTATTCTGGTTCTCAGTTATTAATGGAAGAATAAATATTAGCATGTCCTCTTGATCTTGTGGAGGGGAACAAGAGTCACCTCTAATAAGGTTCAAAAAGTAGTGAACTTACTCTTTCCTAATGTCTTCTTGGTGAGATAATTGTTTACCATTATCATTTTTTATGTTCGAGATATAATTGAAACTCCTCTTATCCTTAACTGAGGCATGATAATATTTAGTATTTTGGTCACCCACTTTGAGCCAATTTTCTCTTGATTTATGTTTCCAATATAATTACTCCCTTAGAATAAGTTCTAATTATTCTAATAATCCTTTCTCTCTTTGAAATTCGTCTTGTCCCGTGCCTTTATCAAATATATGTTTATTCCATTCTTGGATCTACTTTTCCACTTTGAATTTTTCCTAGAAAATGTTCTTGAAATGGATGACGTTCCATTCCAATAATTTCTTCTTAAGAAATCTTAGGTTTTGTGATAGTATGAACATTTTCGAACCTCTTATATTGAAATACGACCACCAATTTTTGATTAATTATGAAAAATTTTAATCTCTTAACCATATTAATTCACATTTGAAGGGAGATTTCCTTAAGGCTTCATCTTAATTTGTATTAATTAGAATAGGGTAATGATTATATCTAGAACAAAGTAGAATTAAACTTTCCGAAAGAATGTCTTTTGTAACCATGAAGGATTAACAAAGAACCGATCTAATCTTTCATAAATATTACTGAAACTAAGCCTTCTATTAGACCAAGTAAACCACCCTTGTTTAGGTTCAATACCCGCTAAGGTATTATTTTGAATAAAATTATTAAATTTTATCTAATAAATTGAATGTTTTGAACTATACCTCCATTTTTATCTTTATCCGATAAAATTTCATTAACGTCCCCACCCAATAGGATCATACTTTCTTTCCTTTCCTCAACTTCTGTTGAAAGTTCTTGTCAAAGAGTCCTTTTTCTCAATAAATTAATAGGAACACAAAAATTGAAGAGAAAAAATTCTTCATGATATCCATTGGGAATTATCTTGCAAAGCTTCCAATTGAATTTTTTTATTCACTAGCTCTACCTTTGCTTCATTAATTTTCCAAAGAATTTCTAAACCCCGAGCAACCCCTTGAGCATCAACAAAAAAACCAGACCAACGTTTCCAAATTTTTGACCAACAACTCATAATCTCCTTTTTTGTCATTTTAGTTTCTTGTAAAATAACCACTTCTACATCTAAATAAAAAGGAAAAGTTTGACCAAGAATTGCTTTTTAGGAGATTTTAAGCCCTTAACATTCTAGGATAGGACTTTCATGATTTATTGAGAGGGGATTTCACCTTCCTAGTGTCTACATTAGAAAAGTTCAGAATTTTTTGTTTACCATTAGCTACTTCCTTTTTTGCCACATCTTGTTTGGATTTGTGCCCCTTTTCCCCGAAGGAGCCAAAATTGGCTGATTTTAAACCATTCTTGAGAAGAAGCCAACTTATTGGGAATTAATGAAAGTTCTAGATCGTCCCCTTTTTCAGCTATAAGCTCTTTTTTAGAAGTAGTATCCTCTTTTGAATCTACGTCTACTTCATGACCATATTCCACCCAATTATATAATTCATCTATAGATCTATTTTTCCTTAGGTTGATGCCCTCGTTAATTAGTTATAGGAGCTCACTGTATTACTTTCTTGCCTTTTTTAGTATCTTCTAACAAAGTTCGAGGGGTTAGTGAGGATTGCAGCTCCAAATATTACTGTGCTTCATACAAATTAGGTTTGGATTCCTTTTTGTTTCATTATCTTGATTTAACCGAAGGTTTCCTTCTATCTAAGCATTTCCATTTATAGTGACTTGTCCTGTTACAGTGAAAACATCTGATTACTATTTTTTCATAATCAATTTTTTGTTTCGATTCACCTGGCTAAGATTTGATGCAGATGAAGTGTGGAGGCTGCTACTCTAGATTCAAGTTAACACATACTTTAACATAAAAATTCATTGTCTCGTCTAGGGTTTTACAATCACTTTGAATCATTCTACCTATCCTACCACATATTTTTCAAAGTGCTTCCAATTTTCAGTACTCCAGGGGTAAAGCATAAAGTCTTATCCATACTGGAGTATCACCTACAGAAGTTGAACACACATCATAATTCGGGAGCCATAGTTGAAGATATAAACCAAATTATCCTAATAGTTAGTCCTTTCATCATAGAGATTCCTTCTTTTGTTCTTCACTTTTGTAAAGGACCGAAAAGAAACCCTTGAGAAAAATGATAATTTTATCCCGCTACCCCACTTTCGATTACACCAATTTGTTATTCCCTTAGTGGATAGCCATCTACCATGAAAATTTGTGATTAGGGCTCAATATTTAAGTATTTCAATCTGATCTGACAGTTCCTCTTCAAGAATAATTTCAGTGAATGTAAAATATTCAGCAGATGAGGACGATTTAATTCTTTATCCATAATCTAGATCGATAGGCTCATGCAACAAACGCCTTCCTCTCCTTCTTTCCCTGCAGCCTCATAGCTTAATGGTGGAACTGTTTCATAGTTATTTTTACCCTTCGCTATTTTAAGATTTTTCGCCATCCTCACGAGTCACCCCCTTCCTTCATAATGTTTTTTCCTTATTTTAGTCATAACTATCACGATTATTAATTATAATTATATTTTTCATATATATTTTAATATTGTTCTTATAAAAATATTTCTACAAAAACTATTAAGTTAGTTATTACTTATGATAATTGTTTTTAGATGATTCATAAACATACACAAATAAAAATATCATGAAACTTATAAATGTCCTTAAAGCATAACATTTAAGTTGTAAGATTTATTAAAATAAATAAAAACACATACATCATGGATCGCCACAATTATTAAAAATGTTTAACCTTATATGAATTATATAAAAATATGTATGGGAAAAAAACACTTATTAAATAAATTTTATGAAATAGATACTTTTTATTATGACTCAATAAAAAAATTACAGAACTATTAAGAGAATTTTAATTAATAAATAAATAAAATTAAGCTGTAAGATTTATCAAAGTAAATAAAAATACATAAATCATGGATTACCACAAGTATTAAGAACATTTACACCTCATATGAAATATATGAATATATACTTCCGAATTAAGCTAGGGAAATAAATTCACTTATCAAACAAATTTTATGAAATAAATAAATTTTGTGTTTTGACTCAATATTTAATATTTGTGCTATTTAGTTGTGTTATCTTAATGTGAAAAAAAAATCATCTAAAATATTGTACTTTTATTGGTGTTGATAATGATAAAGTGTTTTTAAAATCATGTCTAAGTTAAAATATAAATTTTATTACAAATAAAAAAGGAGGGGAGTGGTAGAATAGACAATGTTTAATCTTTAGAGTTGGGATGTTTAATGACTCAATAAATTTATATGTCTATCTTTCAATTAAAAAAAACATCACATTTTCATTAAATATCAAGGAATTTTGTAAAATCTTCTCTCAAAATCAAAGTTTGAAAAGATTGATTAAAGTGCAACATGCAGGTAGGAATGAAATACAAGTATGAGTTGTCTTCGTTTCTCCCTCTCTCTTTCTCCTTCTCCCTTAATTTCCAACTATTTAAAATAATTTTGTTTGGAGGGTGGTTTTGAGGATTCTAATACTCCTAGCGATGTCTACATAATTGAGGACATTCCTAAGGTTTTTAGTTGTCTCTTTTGCTCAAGGTTCACCCATCTTACGTAGTGTGAATCTTTTTGACTTATAGTTATTAGTTTGTTGGTTGATGTGTTAATAAGGTCCTAATTTGAATTTCAACGTATAAGATTGTAATTTTGGTACAAATGATAAAATGTAGAGAATTCATTTTATTGTTTACATGAATTTATAGAGAACTTAATATTTTTAGAGGATATTAAGTAATCAATAAGATTCCATTGAAGAACACAATTTTATGTTGCAATCATAGTGTATAACATGAATTTTATTTTATAGAAACTATTCCAATTATTACTTAGGCTTATTGTTTTCGTTATTGTTACTGTTTAGAGACTTGAAAATATTAAGATAATCTTTTCCCAACTAAGACAACAATAAGAAAAATGTTTTTGTGACTAGTGTCAAACCATAAAAATGAACAAGATTTTTAGAGATCAAGATCAAGTAAATGCAATCATCAAATCAAGTTTGAACAATCAAATTGTGGCCCAATTAGTCATATTTAACAAGAAAGATAATAAAACACATTTTTTTGAGTAGCATATACAATTATAAAAAATTATGAAATACCTTTTAAGAATCTATAAAATCAAAAATTTATTTAGAAAATTGTATTCTAATAATTCAAATAATTACCTAAACTAACCGAAGCATCAAAATCACGAGAGATTACTTTAAGCAACAATACTAAGTTAAAAAATAATTTTATTGAAATTTGTAGAAATATATTATTATAACAACTCGTACAATAACTTAATCTAACTTATGGGTTAGAATCATGAAATATAGTTACTTTTATAAGGAGACATCAAACAACAATATGAGTTTTAGAAAGTATAAAACAAGTTTCAAGCCAATGCCATTTCAATCGACATGCAATGCCTTCATAATTGGCCAAAAATAAATTGCTTAAAACATTTTTCAATTTTAAGATTTTTTTGTATACATCCTTTTTAATAAAAGTGTGCTTTGTATTGTGGAGTCCAACAATTATAGATCAAATATGCACATTTTTCAGATCTATATTCATGTAAAACTTCCATCCAATTATTTAATAATAAATAGTAAGACTTATGAGGGATTATTGTACTCAATAAAGGTTACATAAATGTTTCCATGGAATTTAGATTGTGTCGCCAAAATACTCCATTTGCTCCATCTAGCATCAAGGTTGCAATAATTTTAGGATTTACTTGCTTTTTTTTTTTAACAAACATGTTTGTTGATGTTACATTTATTCTATATTGAAGTATTTTTTCTATAGTTTGCACAAATGGGATTTAAAGTTGACTAGTCTTTTACACGTTATTTTATGTTTTTAGATATAAAATACATGTAAATTTTAGAAATAAATGTCTCCTTTACTTCCATGTGTAATATATATATATATATATATATAGTTAAAATAAACACATAGTTGTCTTTTATATTTTTATTAGTAATATATTATATTAGTAATATTTTTAATATTTTAAAAGGTAATATTGAAAAATTACTATCACTTTAAAATAGTTTGATAGAGAGGTGGCTGTAAAATTTAAAACCTAAGCACAACTACTAATTATATTTATAAACATTCTACAATGATAGTTGGGGGTGGTGGTGGAGGGTTATAACATACGTGCATAAATAAATAATGCAATAATTAAATTTTTCTATCAAAATAAAATTTCAAACTTAAATTTAATGTCCCTTTGACCATGGCCTTAAAGTCTTTTTTTTTTTTTAAATTACTTAAATAATTCAGCTAAAAATTGTAATATCTAAACCATATAATAAAATTTGAAGCCCCTTTTCTAAAAAAATCTCTAATAGTAAAATTGTTAATTAATATAATATACACATCCAAAATAATAATCTTGGGCTATGTTAAGGTTTTGATGATTTTGTTTAGCCACCATCATGCTATGTGTTTGAATCTCATCATACCACCCTCATCAAGATTCGTTTCGTATGCATTTGCATTTTCTAAAGAAAACTTATCTTTGGGTGACGCTTTTATAATGGCCTCCCACTCACATAATCTAGTTATTGAAATTGTGATAGATTGTGATGGCACCTCCAAGGAAGCAACCAATGATTTTTTTCCCAAAATTATCCCACAAGTTAATGATTCTACCCCTAATATTTTTTTACTAGTTGAGGAAATTAACACTACTTGTCAATGTATTGAATAATTTTTTATGATAGGTTATTTTGTTTGAACAATTCTTTCTAAAAGTGTGCTAAGATCAGGGTTCAAATTGTCTAGACCCAATTTAGCATAAAACTAGAATTATTCTCAAATATGACCAAGGGGTTATTTTGGTTCCATTTTTCTGATCCTCCGAATGTCGCCACAATTTTGCAAAAATCACCAACCTAGTATGTCTAAACTTACCTACTCATTGTGTCTTCATGGACTAGGGATTTTGTAATTTTAAAACATATAACGAGTTTCTTTTCCTACCCATGAAATGCTATTATTTCTTAGAACTCATTTATTCCTTAAGAGGCTAGGTCATAATGAAATAACCTAATAAGTTTTACTCTATAAGACCACAATAGCATGTTTGTGTAGAAGCCAACATATATTGGGACCTCAAAGAGACCATATATATCTAGGTGGGGAAATCCTATTACACTCAAAGAGTGTTTAAAATTAACCTTCCAAACACTTGTTTCAGATGTCAATATGCAGATCAAAGGATCTAGGACTGCCCCTTATTGGTTATGAAAAATAAATTTTATTTAAAGCTAGCGACTCAACCCCCTCATGATTCTTGTGAGGATGATTATACCACTATGGGTTGTAAAAACAATCGTAACTAAGTCCCATTATCAAACCTTATTCAAGTATTTCCAAAGTTATTAATTTGCAAGCTAGCTTACTGCCAGTTGCACAGAGCATTGTCAAGCCCACTAGAGAAGCCCCTTCTAATCCTTCTCTAGTTTTTTTAACCTCAACTTTGAATAATACAACAAAAATAGCTAAGTATCAACACCTCAAATTTTCTTTGGCTCTGATGAGATAACTAGTTTTCATTCTTCTTCACATGATAATGGCGGTTTCAAGTTTTTGTATATTATTCTAGGTTATCCCCATAAAATAGGAGTAACAATCTCTCAGAGCCCTCCCCTTCACCTCGAGGAAGATGGTTGTGCACCTCAAACCAGAATGAAAGCTTGGTCTAGTGAATTTTTTCCTTCTAACCAACAATGGTTTTTGTAGAGTAGCCATGAAGCCATGTCAGGATTGAATTAGAAGGATATGTCTCTTGATGTTATTTTTCAATGAATTACTTCTCATGGAATGTTAGGGGCCTTAAAAAATCCACTTGAAAATACACGATGAAATAGTTTCTAAATTGATTTTCAGAGATGAATGTTATTTATCCACAAAAATTTAAGGTGTCAGGATTTCTTTTATCCATGATCATTACAGTTATCTAGCCAGATAGTTTAAATTTGAATAACAATCATGATCCTGATCATAGAGGAATTGTGAATTTAATCACCCCTAAATGGAAGATGCATTATGTTATTTATGGATGTAACCTAAAAAATCACATCCTTTGGGTGTTATTCAACATTAATTTATCTTTTGGAGTGATTAATATTTATGCATCCATTGATGCATGACTAAAAGGAGGGAACTTTATTGGTGGATTGTAAATGAGATCTCATATGCTCGTTGGTGTTTTTATACTCTAATTAAATTCTAGTGTTATGGGAGTGCACGACAATAAATAGGATGTAATGGTTTACAACAAGTGAAATATTATGATCTAATTAACCTCTAACATTAATAATTTACAATCAAAATAATGCATTTGTACTTGTAACAATTGATAAACAACAAGTAACTACTAAAATACACAAGAGGAGAAAGAAACTTAGTTGTCTAGGTTAGAAAAAAAGAGGATCTAGATGTGTACGATGATGAAACAAGCATATCAAAGATTACAAATTGTTTGGTGCAAATTTTGGAACTGGAAAATGAGCAGAGAGATACCGTACAACTATTATATGGTTTAAATCATATTTTTACAGTCTTGACATAGATGTATACAATTTTGGAGCCTTTGATAGTATGGATCAGAAATTTCCTATGTGTTTCACGTGTTTAGAAATAACCTTTGTTGAATGTTTATCTTGCTCACAAAACTTCAGGATGACATGTAATAACCTACAACAATGTGGAAACCCTAATAACATACACAACCATTAATTAGACTACCTTTAGTAGTTAGACTCCCAACTATTGAACCAATCCAAGTGTTGCACTACATGCCCTCATTGAAAGATCAAGCCTCAAGTAGTTCTCCTAGGTGTTAATGCAAGTTTAAACAACTAACCAACTCACCAAGGGTACCCTTGTGTCTCTTAACACCAAGATAGAAGCCTAATTTTTATAGTATATAATGTACCTCACATGGTACTAGTGTGATGTAGTTTGCCTCATCTATGCGACCTAACCATTTGTTGGTTGATGTAGGGAACATTTGAGTGATTTCAGAATGAAATTTATAATAAGATATTGTAAGAGTGTCAGGTGATTTATTAAGTGATCATGACTTGCTTATATAGCCTTCCATACCTAAAATATTCTAATAGGGCAAACCCTAGGAAGATGAAATGACCCAAAGAAAATATTCATATTGCAAATAGAGCCTGAGAGTTGGAAGGGTAGGACCATATAGGTCATCCAAGAGCAAACCCCACATCCTAACCTAATTGTATTGTCTTGGACAAAGAAGGATAAAAGTAAAATAGGAAGTTGTGGTATGAAGTGTAGGGACTGTTGTCTATCAGTGTTTTGTATACACCAATAAAATAATCTCAAACAGGGAGAATGTGTTTTATTTCTTTCTCCCACTTGTTTTAGAACCCTAGCTGGATGTGTGGATTCAAGATACAAATTACTCTAGGATGTATGACTTCAGTTGGGAAGTGCGCGACCTAGTGTTAACCTACAGAGGGAGCGTTATATCTAGGAAGATAACCTATTATAACTCTTATTTTAGATGCTATTTATCTATATGACCATTTATTTTATTGTATTCTAGACTATAAAGTCTTTATTTGAAGATGTTCAACCAATTGGTATTTACAATGGTTCTAAATGATGTGGGACTTCATTAAAAAAATCAAAAAGGAAAGAAAGGTAGGGCATAAAAGAATATTAGACGCTCTTTTAACTTATAAATATTGTAAACACATTTTATCTCAATCAAACACACACAAAACTAGAGCAAATAGAATTAATGTCAACTCAGTTCTTTGTAAACTCCAGGGAATCAATCAAAGGAATAAATACACATAAAGAATCACAATTTTGCAGTAGCTAAAAAAAAACAATAGTGCATCCACAAAGCATATATCAAAGGTTAATTATCATAGCAATTAGTTCAAGCTAATTATATTCCACAAATAAAAATATCACTGATAAGCATCCCTAAATCACCTTAATCTATAAATAGCAAAGCACATCTTCAAAGACCATTGTTAGGAACATCCACCAATGGAATAAAGTTTTACAAATTTAACTGAGATTTAAATTGAAAAAACTACTTAATAAATTGATAGCTATTACTATTTAGGTCTTGAAGACATGAAACAACAATTAAAAATAAATTACAAAACTTGCAAACCTCCAAAATTGCTCTTTGTATTTAATTCAACTCTAGATGATTTTACAATTAATTTTTACAAATTTATAGAGAAACAAGTCTCTTCGCACTAACTACATGTCTCGAAGCTCATAAAATAGTAAATATAATCCTAAAATAACCAAATCTAAAACAACTAGCTAACTAAAACTAAAATAATCTTGAAAAAACTTATTAGGGGAACATGCTCCCATTTTAAATTAATTTGATCTTAAATAGACCAATCTACTCCTCAAAAATAACTCCTCTCTTTCTCAAAAACAAGTTTTGACTCTAGGTAATTGATTTAACGTTCACAATAATCTCTAGAATTAACAATAGCCTCTCAATTGTCTTTGGATGTCTTTAAAACAGAAAACTTATTTATCTCTATTTTTTTGGTTCTATCAAAATTGGAGATCCAAATAATTTTACAATCAATTCAATTTGTTTTCATTGAACGTATCCATTATCTATTTTATCCATGGGATGGTCTCTATCTTCTATTTTTCTCAGAGTATTTATTTTTCTCACTCTCTATCAAACTAATAAAACTTTCTTCTTTTAACTTCGACTATGTGGATATATGATTTCCATGCACATATTAATTATTCTCCGTTATTGAAAATATTAGCTCCATCGATGTTTGACACTTGTAATAGATTAGTTTCACCATGCCCTTGTGGCTTGCCGTATGATCAACACGTGTGTCACATTGGTATCTTCTTGTTATGCAAAATTATTGAGCTTCCCTCTATGTTCATACATCCACCAATGCTTGACATGTGGCAAATATCAGTGATTTGTCCATCTATCTTTAAAACCCGCAACCATTGTGTTTCACTGATGACTAAGGCAGGCCCAACCTTGGTGTTTTTTACTTAACGTGAAATTATTGAGCTTCTCTCTTCGAATCATAGTGTCCCTAATGGTCAACACGTGTGTAACATTGGTAGCTTAAATTTCACACATGGTAACTTAAGGTGAAAATAATTTGATGATCTGAAATAAAGCCATCATTTGCATGTTTCATGATTGTTTTGTCTTCAAAATTCATACTAACCCTCCTTTCTATTCGATCACATGACCTGCACAACATAAGCTATTAAAATATACATGTGAAAGCACATCTTTACTGATAAATCAAGGAAAACTCGGCCATAATCATGGTATAACCCACATAATCATGGTATAACCGTAGAAACCGCTAAATCATGTAAACTCGAACCAATATTTGTAAGGTACCTTATAATTTGATCCTAAAAAGTATTTCTAGGATTAATTTGATTTTTTTTTTAATATCTTAGATTGCATTCAATTTAACATCCACCAAGTTCCTATGACAGTCTTTCTTAAAGTTTCAAGTGGGCCCCCCACTTTTTCAACACAGTAGGGGTGTATTATGGTAAAAACAATTATGTTACTGCTTTGATATGATAATGTTTCCAAAATTGACAATAGAGTAGAGTGTAAAGATAAATATGTCATGAGATAGATAGAGAGATGAGTTGATTAGATTCCGAATGTGAGTATTTTCCTAGAAAAGTAACATAGTCAACCTTGGCATCGTAAAAGAGAAAGTTACCATATTTTAGACTCTATAGGGTGTTTTATGGTGACTTCAACACGGTTGACATGGAAATCAATAAGATTGGCCACCTACCCATACATTAAATAGCTGGAAAAGGGGAAGAATGTTTATACATGTGCAAAATTTTTGCGATTTATGACCCTAATTCAACTCATCATTCCAAGGATAATTTTAGTGGTGAATATTCGTAATATGACGAATATTCCATTTTTGAAAAATTTGAAAAGGTGAATTTTCTGGCGCAAGTTAGTGACCTGTTCGCCTAAAAATTACAGTTTAATTTTTGTAGGGGTCGGTTTCACCTACCCTTGAAACTATCCCCTATATAATCCTAGATTATTCGCCAGGTAGAACAATACTAGCTCACTCATACCACACGGGGGCATATGTATTATCAAGTATAGTAAACACGTGACATGAGGACAGAGGCTGTAGACGCGCGACAAGGAGAGTTTGTTGACGCGCGACAGGGGAGAGTTTTTTGACGTGTGACAGGAGTTGGGAGGAAGCAGACACACGATAGAGAGTTTATTGACACGCGACCAGAGGGCAGAGACTGTAGATGGGTGACAAAGGATTTGTTGTCATGCGACAACAACCTTGTTGATGCAGGACAGAAGATTTGCTGTCGTGCGACAAAAAACTTGTTGTCACACGACAACAAAACCTCCTATCCCATGTCAACAAGGTTTGTTGTCTCATGACAACAAATCTCTTGTCACACATCTGTAGCCTTCTGTCACACCACTTGAAAATCAGGTGAAAAATTTGCATACAACCCCCAAAAAAATTGTCTTCCCACAAAACCGGTTCCAGGGATATTTGCTAGGTATTTTCCACCTCTGATTTCTAAGAGGTATCTTAAAATCAACCCTGCATCATTCATACACGGTCATATGTGATGCAGGAGCATCACTAAACACCTTCATTAAAAGCACATTTTTTTCATGGTCATGAAGTTAAAAAGGTCAAATTAGGTGTATGGATTCAAGAGGGAGTGAGTCTAGGTGGTCTAGAGTCCTTAATTTCAAAATGGGGACTTTGCCTAAAAAATTTCCATTTTGAAGTTTATAGGAGTTTGATCCAATTTTGGTTGGGTTTATATGAGTTGGTAAGTATGTAGGAGTGTCAAGTTAAGTGAATAAAGGTTGTATAACTCATATTTGGGTCCTTGAGACATGTAAGAAAGACATAACTCCATGTTAGTCCTTAACTCAAGGAAGTTACAAGTTAGTGAAGCCTAGTTAGGATGCTGGTTAGAGAAGTTAGTTATTCTTTGGATAGTCATTCGAATAGAAGGACAATAAGAGAGAGAAAAGGATGATCCTCATAGAGGAGGATATTTTTTAATTGTAAGGGAACATAAGAAAAAGATAGAAGATACTCTGTTTTGGGAAAAAAAGATGTAGTCACAAAGAAGAAAAGTCCAGCTTTGTGGTATAGAGGAAGAATTCATAATCTTGTATGGAGTGACACACACACACACATTATATATATATATATATATATATATATATATATATATATATATATATATATATAATATATATATATATATATGCTTGAATGTATGAGTTGTTTCCTGTGAAGGATTTATGACAGTGTCACAGATTTGTAAGTTCAGAGAGTAGTACTCTTTTTTGAATCTATGAAGCATATTTTGGTTGTGTATGAACCTCATAGGAATGTTATAATTTTATGGAAGCGTTAAAAATATATTGGATAAATATCATGTTTCATGGAAATATTTTTAAGATATTCTAATACGTGATAATTTTGCTTTGTTTTGGTTTAGCAGTAAAATGTCTTGCATGAAAGAAATTGTCTCATAACTTGTTAAGTATGTAAAGAAACCAGGGAGCATTGTGACTGAGTAATCCTTTATCAAGAATTTAGAGGATGGGATTGGTGTATTTATGTTCATGGAAATTTACCTCTGATTCTTTATAACCCAAGGATTGAAATTTCCTAAGTACTTTCATTTGCTTATTTTTATTCTCTAGGAAAGTGATCCTGTGATAGAGATTACTCCATTTAAAGAAAATTGTAGATTGGAATACATGGGAAAGAAAACTTGGAAATAATTATAATCTCAAGTTATATGTGCTTAGTAATTTCATGGTGTAGGATACAAGGAATCATTTGAATTAAGTGTAGAATTACAATGTAAACACTTGAGGGTTTCTTCAACCATGTCTCTAATGAGTGCACTGACTAGGAAACTTGTGAATGTAGATTTTTACTATATGAATCCTATCTCTTCTAAAATAGGAATGAAGGTGGAAGTATAGTAGCCATGAATGCAAAATATGGAGCCTTGAAAACCAATAAGGAAAAATATATAAGTGTTTTTTTTCTCCTCGGGCTACTATAATGCTTCTTGCTAGGGTTTTAGAAATAAAGCCCCATCATTTAGAAAAATGACTCAAAAATATCAGCATATTATCTATAAAGACTCTACTAAGGGATTACAAATAATATTTGTTATTTTTTTGATGAATTCAAAGATTTATTGACAGTCTACTATATGTTTTTAAACACAGTCCAAAGCCTAACTAGACAGGGTGATTTCAAAAGAAAGTACCTCTCAACCTTAGTGTTTACTTTTAAAAATTCTTACACACCTAGGAAACCATAATGGGTGTCATGAAATCATATATGGATGCCTTGAAAGTTCCTAACAGAGAATATGTGCATAACAACAGGGTCTTCAAGACCTGTTGAGGGTTTAAGAATTCAATTGCAAAAGATGTAACAATGGGAGTTAGATATAGAATTGGACAATGAGAGTTTGTAAAGATGTTAGGGCCATGAATATCCAATTGTTGGAGTTAATAGTTCTCTAAAGGTAGCTATGGAAATGCATAACCTAGGAGGTAGTAAGTCACTAGTTCTTAAGAGCAAAAGTGACAGTTTCTGATAAGTTGGAAAGAAATGATTCTTTGAAATTGTATATAATTTTTTATTATTATTCTAGGGATGTATTGAGGTGATGAGACAAGGTACAAGATTTTGGAAGTGGTATGAGAATCCTACAAAGTAAGGAGTTGCACTTTATGTCTAGTTTTGAGCTTGTGAAACAAAAAGACAATTTTTCCAAGGTAGAATAGAATTATTGGTTTGATTTTTGATTCATATTTTTTGGGGCCACTAATTAATTGTGGTTGAAGTACCAAAACATGTTATAGAATTCATACAACATTGGTCAGGAAAGGAAGATAAATCTACATATTGAGCAAGAGGAAAGGCAGGTATAAGTGAACTTGGAAGGAGAATGAACTAAATGAGGACTAAGTGGATTGTAGTAAGGTGCTTATAAGGTGATTAATAGGGTATGAAGTTAATATGAATCACTTAAGTAAAATATAGGCAAGAATATCAAACTACAATCCTATCTAGGATTTTCTTAGAATGCTCTAGTGTAAAGTTTCATTGAAGGATCAATTTAGGATCTTATAACTTGTGATATGGACTGAGTTAGTTGATAGGCTGCACCATTTTTGGTATAAGAGCATGGTTTTGAAAATTGTGAATTCATATTTTGCCTTAATGTTTGAGATGGTCAAGTTGTAGGAGTTAAGAAAAGAAATTGAGGAAGAAAAGGTAAAAAGAAAATTGTTGAAAGCTTGGTGCAAAAATGCCTTTTAGGTACTTAAATTTTTTCAGAAGATGTATAATTGCAGTGATTTGTCCTTGAAGAAGAATGCTTATTTTTTTGAGATTTGGAAAGTGAACTATTGTCTTGAAATTTCATTGAAAGTATTAAGTTATGAAGGATGGAATTTTAAGTTTGAAACTTTCTTGGTACTTTGAGTGTTTTGAATGACTGAATTCTTCTAGAAAACTGTTGATTAGTCAATTTTTCATGGAACTCTAAGACATGTTTTATATCTAACAAGTGATGTAGTGGTGAATTATTGGAAAATTAAGAAACTAAGAGAGTGAGTTGTCTAAAAGACTAGGGTACAAAAGACCTAGGTGAAGACCTACAGAAACCAATAGACCAAGGTGAAAGAGACTTGGGTGAAGGTCACATGGAGATATTTACAGAAGATATGAGTAGAAAATTTAAGGGATTAAAAGAAGGAAGAAGCTATGACAAAGAGAATAGAATCACAAAAGTGAAAGATTTTTTCTTAGAGAAAGAGAAAAAGGAGAAAAAAAGAAAAAATTGAGAGGTTAGAGGCAATGATAAAAATCATGATGGGAATATAAGATCAAAGTTTTAAGGTGAGATTAACAAAGAAGGTGAAGTGGCCTATTAAGCTACTCATGAAGAATATTCAAAGACAAAATATGAAGGATTTATAGAAAGAGATAATGAACAACACTCATGAAAGAGTGAAGGAAGATGTTAAATTATGTGAAAAAAGAGAATGAGAAAAGAGAAAGTAGGGAATTAAAGATGAAGGAGAGACTCATGTGGGCCTTATGGGATTTATTTTTGTTAACTAACCATGTGTTTGAATGTATATTTTCATGTATGAAGATTAGTATGATGAAGATAAGGAAGAAGACTTCAAAATAGATGATAATAAGGTCAAAAGAAGCCCAAGTGGAAGAAAATGAAGTTGAGATAATGCAATTACAACTAGTACAGGGAAAATAAGACAAAATGCAAGGTGCTAAATTTGATTATGAAGACCAAATTCCATACAATGAAGCATGGGAGAGCTATTTTAAAGAAGAGGAAAGTGTCACGAAGCAAGAAATGGAAGCTAATAATGAAATATGGAAGACACATAAGATTTTACAGGTTAAGAAAGAAAATGAAAGAGGCATAAAAGATATTTCTAGTGAATCCAAGAGGAAACAAGAATGTCCACATCAAGTTTCATCTATTGCAGTAAAATAATTCATAAAGCATGGCTACATTGAACCTATATGGGCTAAATACAATGAAAAAAACATCGATGCCCAAGGAGAATGCAAGTGAAAAACATATTTGCAGAGGTTTTTGAGTCAAGTTTACAAGCCAAGGAAGAAGGAAAAGCTGATATAAGACAAAATTCAAGTCACTTGAACAAGAAAGCAGCATAAATGAGGACGAGAAACCCACCTAATCATATGACAACTAAAAGAAGGATGATCAAAACCAAGAAATAAATGTACTATACTTCAGAAATTTATGGAAGATGAAGTGAACACTAAAGCAAGAGAGCAAGATGGGAGGGAGAAAACATTTCAAGAATGGAAACCAATAATTTTACAAGAATGTGAATCCATGAAGAAAATTCCAAGGTAATGAAGGGATTTGTTAAATATTTGATTAAGTACCTAACTATGGTGACTTGAATTCATTAAGTGCAGAATAAGAAAGAAGAATGTACATCCTTCAAATAGGTGAGCAAGGAAGCTACATGGAAACTTGGTGAATGCTCTTACAAGAATGAAGAACAAACATGGAAAGAAGGTGAATATTGTGCTGAAGAAATGAATTATGAAAATCCTAAGTTTGATGAGGCTATGGGTGAGGAATATACTCTCATGTTGAGAGAAAAAATGAGCATGATTGAGGAACTCTTTAACTCTCCAAATAGTTTACAAGAAAAAAGTGTAAAAAACGTGAGTACTTTTGGTAATGAGGTGCATGATAATGTTAATTTTGAGGGTGAAGTCCTTGAAGTTTGTACCAAATGAACCTACTAGTGCATTTGAGGAGTACAATCCAAGCAAGAATGAGTGGATGGATGGGAACGATGAGCTTGAGAAACATGATGATCAATTTTGCATGAGTAACATAGGTGAGTTATTATCAAATGTGTTTAGTATAATGGAAAAATGAAGAGAAGAGGAAAATTTACAGCTGAGAAATAATTAATTTATTTGGAAAAAGAAGAAAAAAGAGGAAGAAATTACAGCTTTAAAGTATCATGAGGAGATGAAGGATGATAGAGAGCAAGAAAAAAGGGAAAAAATGTAGACTTTAGCAACGAACAAGAAGTTTACATGAAGGAAGGGTACTATAAATGGATGAAAGAGGTGATAGAATATGAAGAACTATCTACATTTGTGTTTTATATATTTGTATGTGTAGGTATGAGAGATGGCAATATGAAGATAATGGAGATAAAGATTCAATTCAAGAATCAAAGAAGCAATGTCAAACAAAATGCAAGGATACAAAACAAGCTATGGGATGCAAGAGGTTATAAAACACACAAGGATAATGAGAATGGAAGGAGAAAATAAAAATAATGCAAAGACTCAGCTGAAGACATGATTATCCAAACAAAGTTTATGAATGCTTCTTCACCACCTTGGGTGTATGATGTAGGGAGCATCACTGAACACCTTTATTGAAAGCACATTTTTTTCATGGTCATGAGTCAAAAAGGTTAAATTAGGTGTATGGAGTCAAGAGGGAGTGAGTCTAGGTGGTCTAGAGTCCTTAATTTCAAAAAATGAACTTTCCCTCCAAAACATGTAATCCAAAATTTAAAATTTTAAAGGTGAATGCCAAGCTTGGTAGTGGGTGCTTAAGACTTCAATAGGTGTTGCTACAAGTGTTAAGGAGTTATTATGGGTTGCAAGGTCTTGAATAGTTCTAGTTGAGTCATAATGTGTGTGTAGGTGTCCTTATGTGATAAAGAGAATCATGAAAAATGACAAAATAATGTAATAAGCTATTATAGCTAAGAATTAGGAAATGAATCAAAAGAGAGTTAGTTAGGGTTGGAAAACCATGAAAGGGAAAGAGATAAAAGGAAATAATTCAAATGTAATAGTTAGTTATCTCCAAAATGAGGATGGGAGAGAGATACCTAGTGGAGAAAGGAGTTTTGTAGAGGGAATACTTTATTCCTGATGTAAGAAGTACTATGAAATGTCTAAATATAGTCAAGACAAGACATTTTTTTCAAGAAATAACAAATTGATCCTTGATATTCATGTTTGTGTCCTTGATAGTGTCAATGTGAGTGGATTTGTAGGTGTTGTTTTAATATAAGAACATTTTTTTTGTGAGATATCTGATTTACAAGAGGGATAATGGATTGTGACTGTCATGAACAGTGAAGATGACTTAATCCATGAGGTACAATACTTAGTTAAATTGTTTGTTTGAAGTTCTCAAGGAAGAGGGTGAAGTTAGAATATATTGTGCTTCGAATGATATTGTATTGTCTTTTACGGAACAAGTAGTCTGTGTTTGAGACTGTGAGAAGTTTGAATAAGGTAAAAATAGGGATTCATGTAGAAAGGAGTGTGTACACTGATTTCTCTCATGATTTAGAAGGTAATTGCATGATCTTATAGATAACTACCTATGAGAAAATCTTGTATGCTAAAACCCTGATTAATGTGACTGTGATTGCATATAATCCAAACTGTGAAACACTGATTCTTCTTAGCATTGTGATGAATCCACGAAATGACTGAATTCATTAAGGGTTTGAGTAGACAAGTTTCTTAACCCTGAGGAAAGTTATCTTGAAATCAAGTTGATTAAACTTCTTAAATCTAGTTAGAAGGTTTTGCTCCCTAATTTTTCCGCATACAATTAAGCTTCTTATCATTTAGTTGAAGCTAATTCTCATGATTTCATGAACTCTTGTTACCACAGAAGTAAGGAGAGTAATGCCTTAGTCTTGCATGCAAAGTTTGAAGTTTTAAAGACCAATGACAAGAAAGATGTACATAATTCTGTCTCTCGGGCACATACAAATAATCGTGTTTAAAGGGTGAAGATAGATGAATATTGGAATGAAACTTTGTGAGAATCACATTAAGCATGCCTAGTAAGTATTTAAAGAGGAATTTTCGAATTTCATCAATGGAATATTGTAATTTTATTACTAGTTCTATGAATGATAGGATGCTTCAGTTGAAAGCCTAGTTAGAAGGGGTGTTTTGTAAAGAAGAGTATAGTTATACTTGAGTCATGACCTTGGAATTTTGTGCACACCTAGAAAACCATTGAGGGTTCCTATAAATCATAATTGGATGCCTTGAAAGTCCCCCAAAGAGAGTCTGTGCATAATAATAGGGTCTATAAGACCTAGTGAGGGTTTGAGTTCTAAAGCCTTAAAACTTAATGTCTTGATCCAAAATTTTATAGAGAACATGGTGGACTTGTACATGAAGGGATTATGACGAAAAATTGAAGTTTCTAGGGCTAAATTCATATATTTCTTTGATAGTATGAGTGCACAGACTGTGTCACAGTTATAAACCTAAGTTGGAGGAGTATTTTACAAAGGAGGTAGAAGTTTCCCTTAGAATCTAGATTTCAAATTTCACATGCTTATAGGAATCCATAATTAATGATAAAAAGATAGGATTTGTATCTTGGAGTGAAGGGAATTGGAAGTTATGTTAGTTTCCAAACTGTCGTAGACCAAATTTGGGCATAGTGAGCTTAAAGGGTGAAAGTGGTCTAGAAGGAACAATTCAAGGAAATGAGTCTTAAAATTTTATAAAAACTTTTGGGGTGTTAAGGATATGCTAGTGAATTTTACAAAATTTTGTGGGTACCTCAGAAACCATCCAGCCACTGTTTGAGTAAGAAATTGGTTTTAAGGGGAGCTAGAAGATTGTTTGGTCTTGTGGTTGAAATTTGGTGTCTTGAACTTGCTTAGATGGATTTTATGGAAGGACCTAGCATGTTTTGAGTGTTAGTAGAATGTATAAGGGGAGATGTCCCTATAAAGCTTTGGAAACAAAGAAAATGAATGTTTTGGTCTAGTGGATTGACAAGAAGACTAAGGGAAAATTTGCACAACCTAAAGAAGTAAGTTTTTTCTTACTTATTGAACCATAGTGAGGTATGAATAACATTGGATACAAGGTGATAAAACACATTCAAAGCTGATTAAAGGAGCCCTAGTAACATTTTTTTTTCTAGTTTTAGGCCTTTATAGGCTTGCTAAGAACACTCATCTGCAAAGTTACCTTGAAATTTTAAATTTAGGATCTTCTAATTTGTGTTCATCATTGAGATGGTAAGGAGGGTGCACCTATATGACACACTTGGTCTAGTTTCTATCAAGGATCTAAAAATATCTCAAACGAATAGATTGTGCCTTGTTTTTAAAGCATCCTTTCTTTTTTAGTGGTTTTTCAGTTACCGGTGGAATTCCTACTAGATATGGTTCTCTCTTATCATTCCTTAATCTAATTTTGTATAGAATGAGGTTTGTAGTGGTCAAAACATCATACCACATGATTTTATCTCAATATATCCCTTATGTGACATGAGCCTACCTTAGACCATATTAGGTAGGTCTAGGGATTAATAACATAGAAAACTGACATGACAAGCTAGATAGAATGGTGGAAAGATACCATCGGGTTGCTGACGTGTTTTCTTTACAACTTCAAGCAATAGATGGCCTAAATTTGAAGTAAAGCATACTTTCCCACCTCCTTGGAGAATAGTCACTCATTAGCCATTTCGGAACATACACCATTCCATGAACCTTTGCGAAGATATGTGGAAAATATCAAGAAACACATCCAAATTATGGATGCATACAATGTCAAGGGTGTGCAGATAAATTATAGGTTGCATTGGCTAAAGGTGGGAGATAAAGTTTCTATAGAATTATTCCATTTCCTAAAATCCAAGCATGTACATCATCAAATGAAATCCATCCGAGAAGGTTCTCAACATCTATCTAAAGTTTCAAAGATGGTTTAAGATTTTTCCTACCATTATCAACAAGTTTTCAAACCACATGAGCCTTCTTTTGAGAAACAAGTGACACTTGAACAATGCATCACTATTGTCCCTTACAAGAATTCTCAAACTCAAAGGGTGTCTTGTGATAGAATGTTATATATTGAGGATCTTTATGAAGTTGTTTCTCAAAGAGCTAGTGATTAAACCTTGGGTCAATATGGTCTGCCATGTGAATTTCATAAAACCCTTTGGGATGTGATGATAAATTTCTCTTCCACATGTATCTGGAATATTTTCATTGTAAGTTTATTAACTAGGGTCATATCAAATTTATTCCCAATATGGGAACCTAGATCCTATTACCCACAGGTTTTCTTTTACAATGAACGTGGGGCATCTGCTAATTGTAGTGTTTCATCAATTATTTGATGGCCATGCTCAATAGGTGTACATATTTATGCATCATTCTTGGTTGAACACATGGTGAGATAGGTTCCTACTACTTCAGCTTTGTTACCATGGGCCCCATGTTGTTGTTTTAATTTGTTTTTTCTATATTTTCTCTCAGCACCATTTTTTCCAATTGAAAACCTTAACACTGTAAAAAAAAAAAAAATCAAATATCAAATCCATTTTCCCCATATTTTATCAAAATTTTGCATTTCTTCTAATTATGTAAGGGTCAGTTGTTTGAAACAATGAACAAATGGACAAGTTAATGACCCTAACTAACTTAAAATAATGTAGTTCAACCTTATTATTAAAATTGATGTTATTTTTGATTAAGTGAACACATGTTACTTAATACTTATTTCATCATATCCAACCCTGAAAGAGTCTCTCCTTGTTTTCTCCTCCATATGGAAAATATTTTCATCAGACCTAAATAATTTCCTCTTTTTGAGAAGAGGTATGAGTCCCATTACCTTGTTTGGTCTTTTTCATATCATATTATTCAGTTGTGTAAATTGTTGCCTATTTGGTCATGACCACCTTGTCTTTTCAAACAATTTTTGGGTTACGATAAGTTTTCAATATTACCCTTCAAAAATATAAAAGAATGTCATTTATATATTATCAACAAAATATATATCAAAGATTATACCATGTCTATTTAACTATTTTTGGCATATGTTTGTGTCTATTACTATATTTTATTATTCTATGGCAAGTAACATGTTGGTGATGTCCTTTCCTTCTCCTCTATAACCTTGTGCTCTATGTGGAATAAAATATTTACACTTGGAGTCTTACCACAATTAGCATCTACTATAAAATCCACCTTCTATTAAGATTCAATGGTTTCCTATGCCCTTCTCTAATATCCCCTTTGGGCATAGTTAGGAGGTCGTAAGTGTAGGTATGAAAAGTACTAGATGAAGTTGCACACCATGCCCTCCAACTCATTTTTTTTTACCCTTGTATTTTGGTTTACCTTTCGTGCTTACATTCTTAAAACACAACAATGTGATTGCAATAATCAGTTAAAGTTGAAATACTCAATGATGGTGAAAAATATCATTTTTTAAATACTCAGTGATAATAGTGGATTTTTGTATGATGTTATAATTAACCAAATGTATGGGATTAAAATGAACTCATGGACTACAATAATTATAGGTATGCACATAATGGATCTATTGAAATGGCCATGCAAGATTTTAAGAAAATGTCATTGGCAGGCTTAAAGAACAACCCTAAAATCTTTTCCGTAATATTCATAGCCATGAAAAATAAGAGCTTTCCAACAAAGTAAGGAAATTATTTGAAACATAATGGAAAGGGGTTATTCATCTGTGAATTCGCTAGGTTCCTTATTAGAATTATGTACAAACATATGGAAGCATGCCTAAGGCATGTTAATTATTTGACAAAATTCCTTAAAGAAATATGGTCAAATGGAATGCTATGTTTGCAATAAAAAAGGTGTTCTTGATAGGTTTATAAGACCTTGCATGGAAATACTTGTGTAATTTTTTTTAAGTAATTTTTTAGGGTGTTGAATATGTGTAAACATGTTTTTACTTTGAATCTTTGTACATGTCCTTTATGTTTCAATGTTCTGACCTATATTTTATTAATAATACTTAGAATTATTGATTTTTTTGCTACTCTTATGGATAATCATTTGTATCAATTATTAATATTTAGATTTTTACTGAAACAATATATATATTTTTTGGCATGATTAGCTATGGGAGGATTTCCTCTGACATTAGATGTAGTGACATGGACAACAATGGAAGACACATGATGACTTTGTAGGGAATTTTAAAAGAGACTAATACAGTGTATGACATCATTCTAGCGACCACAATTTCCTTGTAGCTATTTTCCTCGCAAGAAAAGACCACATGAGAATATTTCATGTTGGGTCTTGGGTTCATACCGTGGGCCATGCACAATGATGCCATGTTCTGTGTAAGCTAATGGTTAGGCAGACCTTCCACCAATCAAACCCCCTTGTGGCATCTAAGCTCCATTGCAGAAAAACATATGTTACATATGGAATACTTTTGTCTACAATTATCCTTTATATATCCCCTTCTTCATATCCCCTCATCTCCATGTACTTCTTGCCCTTCATTACTTCAAATTCAAATTCTTTCAACCCTTCATTTCAACATCTCCATTGCGCAACTCAACTATGATTGTTAGTTTGTAACTAGGTGAACAATTAATTTTCTCAACGTCTCTTACAAAATCATTACCAAATCCTTTGCTTTGCACATATTCCATGCAATTCCTATAATTATTAGTTTAAAAAAAAGGTTTTATTTAAATAAGATACATCCTAGATAATATTAGTGTGGTTTGGGAAGGTATGGAATAGGATCACTAGTCACAACAAGAAGGATTATTTATGAAAATTAACTTTGAGAAATCCTATGATAGGTTTGAATTGGACTTCATTCTGGTCATGCTTAAAGCACTCATCTTTGGACCTACCTTTATCCACTCTATGTCCATGTTCTCACTGATACATTGACTTATCTTTCTATCAATGACGTCAACTCTGCATAGTTTGGGATTTTTCAATCTATTTGGAAAGGCTTCCATCTTGTACCTACTCTGCATGTTTTAGATGTTGAAGGTTTTTCCTATCTCCTAACCAATTCCACTTAGAAAGGATTGGTGAAAGGTATCTTGCTTCTGAGATCACCTCCCATGAATTGGTTAATTGAAACTTTACGAATGATTCATTTCTCACCTTTTTGGAAGATGAGAATAACATTAAGTAAGATATGCATTTCCCAGATGTGTATTACCTCACCTATAGCTTAAACATCTAGTGGTGAAATACTCAATGCTAAAACCAATCCATTCTACCTCCACCTTCATGGTTAGATCATTTTCAATAAAAGTGGGTTCAACATGGAGAAATATTTTGATTTCTGGGAATCTCGTTTGTTTTCAAAGTAAGCCCCTCCTAGCTTTGGAAATATGTGGTGGATGGAGTTGAGAATAAGTTATTATAGTGGATCACGAAGCCCCTCTCATTAGTTGGTAAGTGATTTTCTCCAAAATTATTCCTACCGAACATGATTATTATTCTTCATGTTGGGACCCTTCCCAAGATTATTACAAATAACTTGAGAAATTTCTTAGATATTTTCTATAAGCTAGCTTAAAACATGGTAAAATGTATCATAGAGTTGTTTGGGAATTTTTTTGCCTTCCTAAGGAGTATGATAGCCTCATATTATTAGGCACCGGGTGATAAGGTAATGCCCTTCATGCCTAATGGATTGTTCAAGTCATTGAGGGTCAGGAGGATTGGAAAATTTCATATGCAACTATATTTTAGAAGGCACTCCACAAGACCACAAGACTTGGAAGGGTTCAGGTTTTTAGAATCTTCTCATTATCAAAGCCTCATTGAAAGTGGTGGGCTCCTTCATCGTCAAAAACATTTGGATGGCTTGGAAAAAAATTAAAGCATAATTCTATGGAATGGATATGAGTTCAAAAATGGCCTCTCCTTAAAATCTCGTTTGATGTGGTGGTCATTGTTTATTAACTTCCTCAATTTTCCATTAGTGGAGGTTCCATGGGATGCACACCCTCAAGCTTTTAAGACAAGTGATTAATAATATGCAAGAAATATATACCTGGCAACTTAGAAGAATCCTTTCTTGGCCAAAAGCTAAGCTAAAATTTCCTTAGCCATTGGAAACTAAGAATATTTTTAGATAATGATTGAAGCTATTCTAAATGACATGTCACACAAGCTTGGGGTTGTATCCTCTAGGCCCTGGTGGAAGGATTGGAAATTATTTAGATATACATCTTATCAAAATTACCTACCCAATAAGGTCTATTAATTGATTTCTCCCAAGCTTCCCATGGTGGATAAACTCAACTCCCCTTACTCCCCATGTTCTTCTTTTTTGTTTGCAATAAAAATATTATATTGTTTGGTTGGATATTCTAGACCCCAAGATTTCTCATTTTTCTTAGTGTATTATTTATCACATTTTACCTCTTAGTAGCAAGCTCATTCAATTAGGTGTTTTGGATCCTCATTTCCCATTTTGTGGGTGATTTGAAACCCTTCTGTAACCTTTTCTGGTTTTGTCAAAAACCTCAAACCATTTGGGCTTGGATTCATGATTTTTTCCATCCTTTTCAACCTAAAACTTTCCACTAGCAACATATTCTGCCCGAGGATTGGTCAAGCATCCCCATAGCCTTGACATAGGTCTTCCATAATTTTAAAGTAGAAATCATTTTCTTTATTTGGAAAGAGAGAAATTCAACTATTTAAGCTCATTATGTTGTTGATTGCACTTTTTTTACTTTTAAGAAAGTGATGATTGTGTCTAATGTTTTTCTATAGATACAAGTGCAAGAAAAAATGATGGCGTTGGATGTGTCTCATCTACAAACCATGTTGGACCACTGGGGAAATTCCTGTTGGACTATTTATTGGTTTTTTCCACCCCATGTCATTAGGGGTTACTCATTGAGGGGTAAGGTCTATCAACACAACTACACTCATAACCGTTCTAAATGGGACTCCCCTCCTTTCCACCAATATCCTTGATGCAACCTAGAATTTACCAGATAACACCCTAGTCACACTGGCACATCACTCAGACTTGACTGAGTGCTCACCCAAAGCACACAAAGGTACCAGGCCCCTCTTTAGGTTTGTTGTAGTAGGATGTTAGCAAGATGAAGGAAGAAACATATATATTTATAACTAATCCAACATTCTACAATGCATGCTACGTTCAAATATATGAAAGAACAAGCCTAAACAGTAATCATGATTGAATTAATAACATACACTGCTCAACTACAACACATAATGACACTTATATTCAGCCAATATCTTCCATCTATTAATAAATACAGAAGCTCCTTACATTAATGTCAGTATATACCATGATGTGCGTATGTTGATCTGATATAGTAATTCTATTCATATGTGTATATCTCTTTATCACTCACACACACACACACACACACACACACACACACACAATATATATATATATATATATGTATATTCTCTGTTACACTCTCCTTTTTTTTACTATGTACCTAAAATCATATATATATGGTGGGTACTTTCCCTTCACCTCTTATCTACTCCAGAAACAGTCAGCATGTTATTAATAGCCACACGTCGTTTTTCGGCATAGCCACACATGCAAGTGTGCTAACTATCGACCTCTTACAGTTAACTGAAGTGTTAATTCTATTATTATCTCCTCTCCATGTAAAAATGCTTCAATTCACTGCTTCAAATATAGACAATGCATGGTGTGCACATCTCTGCATTGTTAGTGTTTTCCGCACACCATCTTCTAAAAATAGGTCTCCATGCTCAAAATCAGCTAAGTCCTGAAAGTTGAACTTGCCTTCCACGCACACGTAGGTCCTTCCTGTCCTTCCGTGCCCTTGATCCTAGCCTTCTCTCCCACACGGACTCCTTTTATGTTCTCTAACAAGTATTCTATGATCAACATTACCCCACACTAATCTCATTGTCATCCCGACAATGGGTATCTCCAAAAATTGAAGAAAAGAATAGAATAATGGAAAGAATAAGAATGAAAGAATGTAGAAAAATAAAGAATTTTTATTAGATAGCCTCCTCTGTATCACTTTGCAGTATCAACTCTTGATACTCCTCCTTTATTTCGGCCTCTAAAACCTGCCATTCAGTGAGTGCTTGTTCCTACTTTTTCTGGGATGTCCACAACAATGGATTCCAACTCATCCCTCGCAATCTCTCCTTTTTCATTCTGTAGAACTAACACAATGCTAGACATTGATGTCATTTTCCTTCTAAAAGATCCATCTTCTGCGCAATTAGCTTCCCAAGCTCTTCCAACCGAGTCTTGTGCGGCTCTTGTGTTGTTCCAAGGGCCTCGCGCTTCTGTTTAACCATTAACAATATTTTTGTGTGGCCCAATGTCTCATCCTTCATCACTTTCTAGACCTCATTGTTCTCTTCTAGGGTCTTTATGTTGATAAGCACCTCTAGAGCTGTGCATATGTTTAAAGCCTGAGTCTACTTTCTTCAATACTTCCTGTAATGCTTACAACAACCCTTCATAAGATGCAATCTTTCACATCACCAAGGATTTCTACCATTTGGCATCTTGCTCTGAGCTTCTTGGCACTGACATGCACAGAGGTTCATCTTCAAGTACCAAGTCCACCAACTTTCCTACATAATGTATCACTAAAGGAAATGTCTATGGTACCTTGGCCTCCAAGTGTGGCCTTGCTCTGATGACATTGTCCCCAATATCCTCTGCGATGCTGATAAATACCTCATTTTTCTTCTGCATGAAGTCCCTCTCTTGTGTTATGTGCGCTATCTCTGCATCCTTTGTCTTCAGCTCCTCATGCAACACTCTGATCGTTGTAGAACTTTGTCCATGTTTCTTCTAGCCACCTCAACAGAAACCTTCACCAATCCCTTGCTGATCTGACATCTGACATGACAGTAGGATTTAATGTCATGTGTCTAGCTTGGGGTGCCTTCTTTAATCATCTTGAAATGCATGACTCTTCGCACACATCAAATTCAGGCTCATCCATGTGGGTGTGCATTGACCATGATAGTTGCTTTTGAGTGCGTACATTCGCCATATCCTCACCCATTAGCTCCCAACCAAATAAATCCTTTTATGTTCTATCATGCTCTGGAAGTGGGCGTGAACAATTTTACCTGCATCCTTTACATACCCCATGGTTAGTGGAATGTGCTCTCCACTTGTTCTTCTAGACCATTGCTGCTTAAGAACTTTAGCTTCCAAATTTGGGACTTGTGTCTCCATGTCTTGAACATTCTCTGCAGTTATCTCTTCTGGTCCTCTTCTCTTCCTCTTCTCTTCCCTTTGATCCCTCACCCTGTTCTTCTATGTTCTCTGGAAGTGTGGGATAATTAGGCACACTTTCTTCTAACTCTTCGACCTCCTCGTTTAACTTCAGTTTCCTCCTTCTTTACACGGTTGCCTCTTTTTGTGGGGAGATTCTAGGTGATCTGTGCACCGTGGTTGGAGTAGCACCTTGGGTCATGGTTCTCTGAAACACCTTCTTAAATATTTGCTCCCCTTGGACTGCATTCAAGTCCTCATCATCCCCCTCTTGTGGCTGAGGTGGTGTAATGGTGCATGCTCAGCTTCACCCTTATTTGTAGGATGTCTCCTACCTCTATGCTCCAAACCACCACTATCTTCGCACTCCTCCTCCATCCACTTCAATTGGCTCTATGGGCTTAGGTGTTGGGATGTTCTCCATTGTCTGCTTTCCCTTTGTGGTGCTAGAAGGGTACAATTCACCTTCCACGTACTTGTTATTCTCCATCTTTGGCTTCAACTGAAGATACACCAATGTTGCCCCCACATTTACTACAGCTAGACTTATTGGCTTAATATTCAACACCTCCGAAATGATCCTCTCTGTATAAGCACTTCTGCTAGGATACACATACTTTTTCTCAACGTGTGGTAGTCACAGTCTACCTTATCTACATTGAATACCAGTTAGCACATGTTTGTGAATCTGTGAATAGATGCTTGGAAATACCTTGTAGTGAATGCGTAAGGCAATTTACACCAAGGGCTCTAGACTCCATCTTTCATTGGGAATCGCATGATGTAGAAATGCTAATATACAACAAATTGGACTTGTTTCCCTACCACTGCTAGTAGGTCCTTTGGGATGCACCACTCTTCTCCAAATGCCATGTGGAGCCTGTCATACCATTTCTCTGCCCTTTTCTTTACATCATTTATCATGGTCCCTTTACATAGATACTTGCTGAACCTTTCAGCTGGTGACTTGTTCTCCATGGGGTATTCCCATACCTTTTCCTTCGGTCCATTTGGTACTCCAATATCCATGAATACCAGTGATAGTCGAACATCCCCAAAGATGATCTTCCCTCCTGTGCGCACTTCTTTGACTATTTTCTCTACAATATAGCCTACAATGTTGTCGATTTCCCCTTCTGACATCCTACGCGCCATGTGTAACCACATAGTATTTACCTGTGACCACCGCTCCTGATCATTCAAATTTGTAACAAGGTGTGATGCAGCTTGCACAACTGGACAGTTCTTCAATTTGTCTATATCCATTCCACGTGGACCCTTCAAGTACCCCAACTCCTGTCTAGTCTTTAAAATCGTAGCTTTATCTACAATATCACTTTTTATGTCCTCTCCTGTGTCCTTCAAACCTGTAACTGATGAGATAAGTGTATATGAGATTCTAACTCTGTGTCCTGCAAAGTAGAAGAAGTCCTCGTGTACCCTGCTCATGAGCCACTGATACAAGGGCTCATACTTCCTGAAATATGGAAGCTCATGTAATTGGTAGACCCCAATTCTCTTCAGAATCTTCTCACCTGCATCATCATAAATTGGCATTTCATCTGTTGTGCGCTTGTTCATCCTAGCAGTGAGCAAGGAATCAAGCTCCTTCTTGTTCGTCATGGTCCTATGATTATATTCACTTAATTTTCTCTTTCTGATGGGTGAATCCCACTCTTGGCTGATGATGAATCCTTCTGGATATTACATTTCTAAAAAATGGATTTCGGGTGCCATCTCTTCTTCCTCGATAACCACCTTCTTCTTTCCTTTTACTACTGCTACAGATGCCTTCTTAAGTTCCATTTTTACCTTGCAAATGTCTCCTCTTTAAATTTGCAACTTTTCAAATCAAACCCTAACTCAATTCAATCGTGTCCTAGGTCGAAACTTTGTGCCCTAACTCCTCTTTTCTTTCTTTCTTTTCTCAAACCCTTCACCACCGGGGATGCAAGCTTATTTTTACACAGATTTGTTTATCACGCTTGGTTTCACACCCTTCGCACCTTAACCCGATCACTCAGCTCTTCGCAATTAGATCTTTCCTAAAATTATCTTAGTCACAATGGTAAAAATGAATTTGCATCCCATCCTTATATAATTTTTTTCAAATTTTGATGCATTTATTACTCCTTCACCTACCAAATATCCCCTCATTCATTGACCAAATTCGTTCATCCTACGCAGTACATCTTCATGCCCCAGCTATAACCTTCTAGCGCGCCTTCCTACCCTCTTGTCACAGAATTTTCTTCAGTGCATGCCCTTGCGCCCAAGTACCTCATCATTGTACCTTCTTCTGGTAGTTATCATGGCCTCCACTTACCTCGCATTATACTATCCTTTCATTCATCTCCATCCTTGGTCACTTTTGAGAAGTAATATTCTTTTGACTTAAAGCACACCCGTAGCAACTTATTCCTTTCACCTTTCGATTCCCACAGTCTTTCACTTAGATAACTACAACCACCCCACACTAAAATTATGTGTAGTCCTCTGCACATATACATTCTTCATATAGTAATTAGCTTCATGCGCACAAGCTTTCTTATTACAAAAGAAAAACAACTAAGTTGACAAAGCATAATGACAATGAAAGAAATACATAATGGAAACCTAATCTAAATGTCAATACTACCTTATTACAAACACCAAGAAAAATTATTTATAGTAGGGCTTCAGCCTACTCCCGTTAAAGTAATCGGGTAGTTGTGTTTCATAGAGTGCTTCTAACTGACAAGCACCTGATTCAAGTATAGAAGTGATGACATACGGCCCCAACCAATGTACTTTGAGCTTTTGAGTCATAAATAAGTACCATTTGTCCAATCTCAAACTTCTTATCCCTTATGTTTCTATCATGCCATGCCTTCTGCTTGTCCTTTTCCTACTTTTGACTCCATCGTGCTATGACTCATCACTCATATAGTTGAATCATCTTCTCAATACGCTCTTCTAAAGCCTATTCATTAGCTAGACCTCTAGCGTGCACAATGCACAAAGAAGGTAACATAAATTCTATATGGAGAATGGCTTCCACTCCAAACACCAATTGAAACGGTGTGGCCTTGTTCAATCTCTTGTAAGTTATTCTATATGCCTAAAGAATACCTGACACTTTGTCATCCCAATCCTTTCTTCCAACATCACATATTTTTGTCAAAGTCTAGCTCAAAATCTTGTTGAATGCCTCAATAGTTCCATTTTCTTGAGGATGGTAGGGTGTAGTTTTGTGGTGTACAACCATAAATGTATCTAATAGGATCCTGATTGTCTCATTCAAAAAGTGTGTGCCCCTATCACTTATCAAGCTTAAGGGACATCCATTTCTTGTAAGAACATTCTCCCATAGAAACCTAGCTGTTGTAGTTGTTGTACAGTCCTTGGTAGGTGCTGCTTCTGCCCACCGTGTGAGATAATCTATGCAAGTTATGATATAGCTCGATCCATTCCTACGTGAAGCTAGCAAAATAGGTCCTACAAAGTCAATGGCCCATTTATCAAACGGTTCGGAACTAGTAATTGGTCTCAAAGGCATATCATATCTTTTCCCTAGTTTTCCTAGGCGTTGACAATGATCACATGCCTTACAATATTCTTTAGAGTCCTTATACAATGTCTCCCACCATAATCTAACAAGTAGGATCTTTCGGGCAGCTGCATCACCTACATAATGGCCTCCTGCAATACCACCATGAGCTTCTTCCATGATATCCTTACACTCATACTCTAATACACAATGACGTAATACCTCATCTCTGCCTAACTTTTAGAGGTCACCACTGATTAACATAAATGTTGCCAGGCATATAGCAAGCTTCTTCTTTTCTAATGCTTTTATTCCTTCTGGTGCCATACCTATTTGTAGAAAGACAACAATGTCTTATAATTCCATGGGCATGTATTGTAACCTATATAACTATGCATCTGGCATGGTTTCTTCAATTATTTGTGCATCCTCTCCTGAATTAATTCTAGATAAATGGTATGGTCTAGAATTGCTTTTCCCTGGCTTCACCACAACTGTGAAGCCAAACTCTTGAAATAGGAGCACCCATCTACATATGCACCCCTGTAAGACAAGCTTGGTTACCAAGTACTTCAATGCCATGTGATCTGTATAAAACAAAAATGGTGTTGCTAATAAGTACTATCAAAACTTGTGCAATGCATAGATCATGGACAAAGCTTCGTGCTCTGTAGTTGTATAATTCCGTTCAACAGAAGTTAGCTTCCTACTAGCAAAACAAATTGGATGATCTACAATACCTTAGCCAGGTTAAGCTAACACAGTGCCAATGGCCATGCCAGAAGCGTCCACATGCACATGAAATGGTTTATCCCATGAGGGAAAGCGTAGAATGGGCACAGTAGTAAGTTTCTCTTTTAATATCTCAAGCGCGCACTGCTGCGGTTCTCCCCAATAAAATGTACCTTTCCCCTTCAGTAATTCTTCCAAGGGTGTAATAATTTTGGCATACCCTTTGATGAATTTTCTATAATATCCTGTATGACCTAAAAATCCACGTACCTCACTTTGACTGGTAGGCACTTCTAAGCCTAAAATGATTGCAACCTTAGTTGGATCAACGAGCAAACCTTCCTTACATATTATATGTCCTAACATTATTCCAAATGGTGTAGCAAATATGCACTTCTTGATGTTCAAAGAGATACTCAATTATCTGCATCATTCAAACATTAAGCGTAGGTTGTCGCAATGATCTTTCACAAGTCCATATATTGTCCAATCATCAAGGTAGACCTGTAAGAAGTTGTGAATAAAATATTTGAATACCTGAACAACTATGCGTGAGAATATAACAGGCATGTTTTTCAATCCAAAAGGCATCACAATATAGGCAAAACTACCCCATTCAATAGTAAATGTTGTCTTTTCTTGATCCTCCTGAGCAATCCTAACCTGATGATACCCGAAAAAAACCATCTGTGAAGGAATATATTTCACACCATGTAACTCCTTATAGTATTTCCTCAGTGAATGACGTAGGGAATGGATCTGTGACGCATGCATCATTCAGCTTCCTGTAGTCCACACATATTCTAATTCATTCATCCTTCTTGATATTCATCACCATTGGGCTGACCCATTATGACTCATCAAGGGGCTTGATAATTCTAGATTTCAAAATTTTATCAATCTCTTCTTTTACCTTTTCACGCAAATTAGGATTCATTCTGTAAGGTCTCTTTCTAATTGTTCGTGCACCGTCCTTAAGTTTTATCTTCATTTCTCTAAGTGATTCATACACACCTTTAAGTTCATGATACCCTCAAGGGAATAAGTCTTGATAATCCCTGAGTAACTCGATGATCTTTGCTACCTTCGAGTCTGACCAATAGTCTCCAATTATGGCCTCCTTAGGCTCAGCCTCCGAACCTATATTCACATTCTTTTTCTTCATGGGTTCATGGTAGGCATGCATATCCTTGTCTGCACTATCCAAGACCTCGCGTACCCCTTGTGAATGTTCAATATCTAGGTTCTCAACTTCCTCATCATCTACGATGTAAATCATCTTTCCCTTCTCTTTCTCAAGGAAAGCGCGTTCAAGTAGTACGGAGTCCATTTATTCTTCCGTTTCAAAACATGCTCCGCACTATGTCTCATCGAATAATTCCTGAATATGCTCTTCTGCTTTTGCACTATCTCCCATAGTTAAGTGCTTGAAAAATTTTAATGCCTCTTCTACAAGAGATTTAGTAGAGAATTAGTCAAAAGTCTGGATCATTCCTGCAGTCAAACCTTGCCAGTTTCCAGTCTCTCGGTGTAGTTCTACATATACATACCTGGCACGTGCACATCCTTGTAGTGTAGAATACAGTCGATGCACCCAGAGTGAAGGTGGTAATGCTTCCTGTCTTGCTATCCACAGTCTCTCACACTGCTGAACTTTGGCACCACCATAAGGCTATATAAGGAGTCACATATGATCATTTTTGGCATATTTTATCTTATATACTTTTATCTATTTGGTTCAAGAGTTGGTTGCTCTATGCCAATCAACTAAGGGGAGAAAAATCCGTTAGTGTGGAAAACAAGGAGGACAAAAACCTTCCTTATTGAAGGTTGGAGAATGAAAACTCTCCAATTTCGTGGTGTTGAAAACTTCTAAGAAGACTATCATACTGGTTGGGTAGCTAGGGCATTGAAGGAGAAGAATACTAAGGGTTTCTTCATCACTTAGGCACCCTCCCCTATGGATGAATTGGGTACAAGTGTGTTTTAGTGCCTTCTAGGGCACAATTTGGCATTCTAAGTTGATATTCAAGACTCTTTATATTTATAGGGCTGATTTATCACTTATTTGGAATTTATTGGGGTTTTGGAGACCTCACTTTCAGCTCATTTTGTGGACCATACTTTCATAATTATTTATTTAATTGCAGTTGGGAATAATTTCATAATTTGCACATGTTTTGAGATGCTTTGGCTTGGTGCTTATTATATAAATTGAATATAATATTTAGAAGAATTTATACACCTATTTTTAGCTTGTTTGGAGGGTGTTTGATGCCTTAAAATTGTATATTCATTTCATTGCCAGGGTTTCTATTTTTTTTTCAGATTTTTTGTCATAAAAATTAGATTTCTCTCAAGTGGGATTGGTGTTGATTATTTATTTTTTAGTTCATCATAGGAAAGGGACATTACAATGGTATAAAGAATTCGGTCTTCCTAACCTAAGGGTTTCATGTGCGGTGATGATAAGAAGGATGAAATGATGAAAATGTAAGAAATAATAACAGACACCTTTGACTCTCTTGCCCTCACTATGAAAAATCTACATAGGGGAAGGGCATTCAAGGAGGAAAGGGATTTTCTCACAATACATGATAGCCAAAGGGAGATGCCATTCTCATCAAGGCCCTCTAGACCTACCTTCATTTCTAATGAGGAAATAAAAACCATGGAAGAACCTATGGTTTCAAAGGTTAATAATGTTTCCACTAGATTTGAAGAGTATCAAGCCCTTCTGGAAGTTATTCGTGATGCCCTATCATTTTCTAAGTTTTTAGGATGGAGATCTAGAAAACGTGCATGATTTAATCAATAAAAAAAATAAAACATTGCACAATAAAATAATAAAACCAAAAAATATTGTATTTCATTTGGGACTTCTTTATTCAATATTTGATATGTCTTTATACAAGTAGCTTGATCCTAATATTTAGGAGTCAAAGCTTATCGGAGACAACTCACAATCAATCCCACTTATCTCTCTAAGAGACTTATTCTAACTTCTAGATCTCTATGAGTTGTTACTAACAACTTATTTACATACATAATTAGATATTGTTCACACTAATAATAATAAGATCTATTTTTCCTAACAATCACCCCCTTAGTGTGAACATGGGGAAGGCATCATCCTATACTGCATCTAACAATAAATATGTGATTTTACAAGGACTCACAAACCTGAGAAATGGTTTTTCCATGGTTACCATAAAACCAATGAAGGTTTTTCCATGGTTTATCTACAACCAATTGGTTTTGCTGGTTTACCAAAAACCATGTCATTATATGCCAATATATCTTTAACCCCCATCACATCCTAACTAATGCAGGTGATACAATCATGTACTTGTTTTAAGAAGTTTTATTTATAGAATGAAACACACAACTAAAAAATAAATGTCACCAATACAATGCAGTAATCTCCTTGTTGGTGACTAACAAGAGATGCAGCTTTCCTCCTCCTCCTTTGTCTCTAGCCTTCGAGTTCTTTATTTAGAATAGAAAGTCATCGAAATTGTAGCCAGGGTCTTCTGGTGCTAGTTCTTCTTCATATTCTGACTCTTCAACAACTACATTGGCCTCATCCATTTTGATTTTACCACTGATGACATCTTTTGCTCTAATTTTGTAGAATGGAGACTTATGCCCCTTTTGTTTACAATAGAAGCATTCTACTTCTTCTTTGTTTATGTAGGATTTAGCATATTTTTTCTTGATATAGAGAGCAGACTCTTCTTGATTGTCTTCTTTAGTTATTTTCTCCTCACTTAGAAGTGCATATATCATGTCTTCAAGTGATTGTGTGGGCATCTGTTTGAGAGTGAGCACAACATTACTGTACTTAGGAGGAAGACTATTTAGAAGTATGGCTTTAGCATCTTCGTCTTTTATTACAACTTTTACTTCTGCAAGTTGCCTCATGAGTGATCTTAGTTCATTAATGTGGCTTGATATTGTCACATTTTCATTCATATTGAGTTTGAATAGTTACAGTTTTAGTGAAAATTTTGCATTGATTGCATTTGAGCCAAAATTTTTGCTGAGTAGTTCCCAAATTGTTTTTGAGGATTTTTCCATATCCACATAGTGTAGCTCAGTATATGATAGGGCAAGTCCTATTATTTCTTTTGCCTTATCATCCCTAATTTCCCACTCTATTAGTTTTGCATCGTCTGTGGGTTTTGATTCATCTCCTGATACAATCCTCCATAGATTTTTATGCATTAATTGCATTTGGATTTTGATTTTCCAGGTGTGAAAGTTCAATCCATTGAATTTGTCTAGTGGAATGTCTATTATACCTTAGAGTGTCGGTTTCAACCGAAAATGTGCTCTTATTACAAGGGTTTTTAGGGTGTTGGCTTTGACCGATAATGCACCCCCTCACTATGGACGTCCCGTACAAGTGAAAGTGCGTCCAAACAAAAGTGAGACAATTTTTTTAATTTTTTAATTTTTTTTTAAATTTGCCAAAAATGGAAAAATAATATTTTTTATCCAACAACAAAAAGAATAGGATCAATGCGTAGAACTTGAAAAAATACACATTTTCAAAATAAAATGATACCTCAATCCGAGTTATCAGTTGAAAGTTATTGTGCTTACAAGTTCTAAATTCAACTTCTTTCCAGACCCTTTCCAAAAATGAATTAGTTATCATGAGGGTTATTATAACAATGATAAGAAGTTGAAAGAGTAAAAATGGGAGGACTATCTTTACCATGAATCCACTATCCATCTCTCATGCATTTCTTGTGAGGTGGATTTTCATGACAACCAAAGGTATGATGGTCATTTCTCATATTCAATGCTCCATACTATGGCATTTTTAAAGTCTTGGTAAGAGGGACAACACCCTCATAATTTTAGTTCAAGGTATGATAGAAAAAACAATGGTCTACTCCAATTTTCCATCACTCTATGGAAGATAAGAGAAGGAAGTTGGATCCCTTGTATCAAAATAGTCTGTAGACATGGGTGCGGGATCCCAGTAATGTTTTGAGGCTAAAAGGGGGCGTAGTTACTAATGTTGAAATCATTATTACTAGTAATTTCATCATCTCATACCGAGGAGCAAGGAAAAAATATGAATTGATCCTTTAAGAACATAAGAAAAATATTGTGGAAGACAACAAGGCTCAATGGTTGAAGCTCATGGGTCAAGAGGAGAAAATAATGTGTCATATGAAGGGAAATCACAAGAAGAAACAACCTGTAACAATAGATTTTGGGAAGCAAATGGAGTTCTTACATTCAGTAGTTTTCCCATAAAAATAGATACTCACAATAAGTAAGAGTGTTCATCATCACAAGGTGGGTTTTAAAGAACTCTTTTGGGTAAACATCATCACTTCCAGCTGTAAATACGGGACTGATTGGAATTCAATCCAAATTGATTATAATGTGGAGTCTCCTAAGGTACAATTACATATTCACATTCCCAATTTTTGTATTTTGTATGGAAGAGGATGCATGTAGATATTTATGGAGTTTTTGATGCTTTCTAACACCTTAACTAAGTATGATTTATCACAAAAGGCCCACATCCTTCAGTTACAACAGCTTGAGGTGATATGTTGGAGTGACAACATGAGAAAACATTTCCACCCCATTAGTACATTTGCATGGACAACTGCCCAAGATCTAAAAGGAAATTATCACATCATCAATTGGCCTTCAACTCAAACATTGAGAACCAAACGTGAATGAGTAAGTCTTACATGTTTGTGTGTATTACAATACCATTCACAAATGCCATCTTATTTCTCTTTTAATTCACAATCTCCTAGAAGAATTATGCTGATAGAAGTCATGGGATTCACATGGGACATCAAGCAAGATGGACATTATCTTGCTATCCTTAGTATGGGAGGTCAGTTAGTAATGGGTAGCATGATGGTAGGTGGTAGAAATGATGCTTTGTGAGTTTCCAAGCATGTTTTCCTAAAGTTTTGTATGGCTGTCATAAGAACTTCCAGCTTGTCCACCAACCTGGTTGTGATCATACACAAAAAGGAAACACAAAGAGGAAATTGTTTGCACACTTAAGAATCAATTCTAGTCTGTCTCAATCAGTTTCTGAGCAAGGAAGAACCTTATAATAGTTGTAGCAAGAGTGGAGACCATGGTAATAAAGTTGAACATGAAGGGTTCCACCATAAAGTGTTAGTAAAGACAAATAGGTTGTTGTTTGGGAAGAAATGCCAAGCATTTCATGACTGCTGCAGTCACTATACAACCCTCATACAATCACTTTGGTGTTATTTTTCTAGAGGGATTTCTTACCTAATCATAGGAGCAAAGTGGGATGGTGGATAACTTGACCCAAGGGCCAATTTAAAGGTTGTTTACATGTGGTGGACAACTACTTGTTGTATTTCCAGCTTGTTCTTTTCACTTTTTTTGGTCATAAAAGGACATCTAGGTAATTGGAAGTTGTGTTTCCTACATCTAGACCATCCTGTGTTATTTTTTGCAAGTAAAAGTGGAATTCCAATCACCTTCATTTTGATTTTTTAAAGAGAAAAGAAAGATTACATGGATGTTTGGGACAACTGGAGGGAAATTGTGGACAACCAATGCTTGGATGGTAGTTGTAAGGCCTTGGAAAGCAAAGTAGAAGAGTTGGCCATCATATCCGCCAAACATGACGGGATGAAGAAGGGAACACATTTTTTCTTTAATGAGTTTGCTTCGTGTATAGGTACATCAAAGGAGCAACTAAGATCTATTTGGGATCCAGGTGATTGCAATTGTTTGAGGGAAAGTGATTTCAAGAAATGAGGATTATAATGTTCCCTTTTTCGAACTAATCCGTTTGAAGGGTTCTTGCCCATTCTTCTTCCCATGAGAAAAATGAAGACGAAAAAGGGAAGATATTTTAAGTCTTTCTTTAATTAATAATTATATTTTCCTTTTCTATTTCCCTTCCTAAGTAGGTCAGTTGCGTTGGAGAGCTTTTAATTAAGCTTAAAAGAAGAAACAAGCTTCTAAAGGAGGTTGGTCTTGGGCAATTCCTCCCTTTTGACATTTGGCGCCACCATAAGGCTATGTAAGAGGTTGCATAGGCTCATTTTAGGCATCTTTTGTCTTATATGCTTTTCTCTATTTGGCTATAGAGTTGGTTGCTCTATTCTAATCCACTAAGGGGTGAAAATCCATTAGTGTGGCAAATAAGGAGGATAAAACCCTTCCTTGTTGAAGGTTGGAGAATGGAAACTCTCCAATTTGGTGGTGTTGAGGACTTCTAGGAAGACTATCTTGTTGGTTGGGTAGCCAGGACATTAAAGGAGAAGAATACCAAGGATTTCTTCATCACTTTGGCAGCCTCTCCTACAGGGCAACTTGGGCAAAAGTGTGTTTTGGTGCCTTCTAGGTCATAATTTGGCATTCCAAGTTGATATTCAAGTCTCTTTATATTTATAGGGCTGATCCATCACTTATTTGACATTTATTGGGATTCAGAGACCTCACTTTCAACTCATTTTATGGATTATACTTCTATTGTCGTTTATTTAATTGCAGCTAAGTATATATTTTTTAATTTGCACGTGTTGAGATGCTTTGACTTGATGTTTATTCCATTAATTAACTATAATATTTAGAAGAATCTATACACCTATTTTTAGCTTGTTTTGAGGGTATTTGATGCCCTAAAAGTGTAAATTCAGTTCACTGCTAATGTTTTTAATATTTTTCAGATTTGCTGTCATAAAAATAAGATTTCTCTCAAGTGGGATTTGTGTTAATTCTTTATTTTTCAGTTCAACCCTAGAAAGGGACATTACACACTAGCTATGAGCTCAATCTTGTTGGGCAAGACCCTCCAGATGACGGGTTATGTAATCCTGAAAATAAAGATCCTCCACCTTCCTCTCTTTGTGGCTACAACCTAATTTTCTATGTTCTTGTTTTATGATATGATATTATAAAATATAAGGTTCCTACAAGCTCGTTTCATTTTGTTTTCCATACATACAAACTAATTTAAATTTTTTGGTGCGCTGCCATACCACCAACTTTTTTGTAAATAAATGTACTATTTTATTTTTTAGTAATATAACCATTACTTTATCACATAATAATTTATTTTTTTAAGGTATACTACTAATTATACGTAAGAATCTTTTATTGGTGTTTTATAGGTAAGAATGCCATTGTTTGGGTAGAGGGACAATTCCACCACTCCCCATTAATAATTATTAACGTCTCTAAAGAGGTCAACGCCTTTTACATTTTATTTATAATTATTTGTGGTTGGTAATATCACGTGGCCCATCACATCAAACAAAGTGTGAGTTTGGTAACCAATATTTTCATTGGTTTTTGTTTTACAAACTCTTTTTATAGTTGGGGTTGTTGGGGTGTACTTTTAACATCTTCCACCATTTGTATTTCGATTAAATACTGCCCCCCTTGAAAATCCAATAAAAATTGTACTCCTTTTGTTATGCTTTCTTTTTGTATTTGTTTTCTAGTGGAGTTTGGTGTGAGATCCGTTTGACCATTAAATATTTTCATTTTTAAATGGAAGGTTTAATTTATTTATTTTTTTGATAAAATAAAATATTGTATTTTTTTATTTGAAGGAGATGTATAGGGAAAGTTATGCTTCTTTTTCTATGTGTGCTTTTAATAGAAAGTAGGCGAGTATGATGTGAGATTAAAGAGAACTCCTAACAATATTCATTTTAAAATAGGAGACTTAAAAAGTTTTTTCAAATAAAATAAAGACTGAAGGCTTCCACATTTTATATGCTTGATTTTTTTTATATAGATAATTATTTACTAGTATTTGTTTTGAAAAGAGGTGTAATGTTATGTCGATAGTAAGATATGAGAGTTTGTAGAGTCGTCAAAGTAATTCCAAGACACATGTCAATAACTATCAATATTAAACATGTGTTGGAGTCATGACCACAAAGTCTCCTTAATATTGAATATATCGAACAAATAATCGAAAAAAGACATGCAATCTCCCACAACCAACCTTACCTTTAAAACGAAAGTTTTAAAGTTAAGTTCTATACATCTTCCTCAACCAATTATATAGATTTAATACTATAAACCGATTAATCAAACATACACAAATACTCATATTAACATTTACCTTGTTGTTTCATGGAAATGGAGTGAGACATGTCAATATATATAACAATAGATGAACTAAATGCCTAAATCAATTACCATCTTGTATCTTGGCCGACATGTAAGATAAATTAAGAATTCTCTATTTTGGGTAAGATAATTTGTTATTCATGGGCCAATATTATGGAACACCTCTTACATGTAGGCATGAACTTTTTACATTTTGGAAATGTATAGGTTGACTATTTACACAAACACTCCATTCTTTAGTGACTGTGTTACTTTCTAGGTGGAAGTGTACCTACCCACCTTGCCCACAACTATTGCTTGTAATTTTGACACGTTTCCATAATGCTTTTAACGGTGGCAGATGGAACATTGATGTGTGTTGGGCGAGTTGTTTGTTTGTGATTCCAACATTATAGTAGTAAGCCGAATGTGTGGCACCTTCTCCAACTAGCATAAAGTTGTGAGATTGAGATGGGAATAGAAGGCATTGGTATTGTATGATTATTATCGAATCCTGGAAATGTGCATCGTCCATAATGACTGTAAAACACCATGCACACAGACAACCGCCAACAATAGCCTAGGGCTAAGTTAGATTTATGTCAAAATTAGGCTTAAGGAAATCCCAACTACTTAATCAATGGAGCTACAATTCATGGTTTTGGTGACACCCAATAAAGAGATGAGACAAATGTAATATTCAGTCTGATAATTTGATTAAACATTAAAAGGGGCTTCTAAATATTTTTCTTGACTTCTCCATCACTAAAAGATTTCATTCAACATTGCTAAATGTGAATTGTGACTCAAGTTTTAAAAACTGTCATATTTCTTTTTCAAAATCATGAAAGTAGAGAAAAAATACGAGCAACATAGTTTTGAGTATCAGATTCAAGTTCAAGTTCAATTGATTAAACAATGGATAATGATCAATATATACTTGTTCTAAAACATACAATTATTGCATGCCATAAAATGGGGTTTAGAGATTAAATATGGAAAGGGTATCCATCTTCTTCCATATCTAAATCTATCACATTGTTGGAACTCGTTTATAGAGATGGATAGGAAATCGAGGAATTGCAAGGGCCACCTCGGGTCTACCATAAAATTTACAAATATGAGAGATTTTGTGAGATCTATATCTTCTACTTTTATCCCTTCAAGAGCGTTTTAAGTGAAATAATGAAGTAGGTGAACCAACATAGATTGATCCAAATAAATACCCAATTGTTCACAAGAGAATATCCTTTTGCTAGCACCAAATGGAAGGAATTTATAATAATGGCCCTTAATGTCGATGTCTTTTGCACTCATGCGTCTCAAAGTTATGTTATAACCTACTTTCTTGTATGCCTACAATGAACATAAGATATGGGGTTCCTTGCAGAGAATTGATGTTATTTCACCAGATGCAACTACCAGGTGTCCAATCTGATCAGCTCACCTTTTCTTACATGCTACCCGCTTGTGCAAAAAATGAAGCTATAAATTTTATCCGTGGCACCAAAAAATGCTTTATGTGCTTAATCCTCTTCGCATGCTACCATCAACACATTTATCTATGCCTAAGGTGGTGGGGATGAAATCAAATCCATTTTTTGTTCACTGGAAAAATAACATATGATTTTATATTGCATGGACACACCCCGACCCACAGAATTTTGCTACCTATTTTGCTAAAAAATTCCAGCAGTATAAATTTAACATCAAATGAAATGAAATGAAATAGTTTTAATTATGTCCACAAGAGCTAAGTTTTATGGGACCACTGGAAACTCCAACTTCTTAAATATTTTTAGGCTTAGTGGCATATTTTAGAATCTTGCTCCTCCTCTTGTTGAATTGAGTTTGCATATCCCACAAAATTTTTATTTTTCTTTCTTTAAATAGCTCTATCATGGAATTAACTCTTAAAATTTCCTCATACTTGGATTTGGTGTCTGTGTACCTTGGACATTCAAAGATGAGATGCTCCTTTTTTTCAACTGCCCTTTATGCATATAACAAAAGTCCTCCCTTCCCACGGTTCCCTAGGAATTTTCATCTTCTTGTCTCACATGTGAGCTTGTGGGAGCCAATCCTTAGGTGAGTAATGATGATCTTTTCCCTCCATTTAATTTCAGCCACTATATAGGTTGTTTCACAATGTTCATACATCAGGTTAAACTCTGTAATATAGTGTTGGCACTTTATACTTATTTTCTTCCTCAACATCCCCATCCTAAACTTTTCATTCACATAGTTTGTTATGTCTTTGTTAAGATTTGGGCATTCATCTAGGTTGATATCCCATTTGTTCATCCATTTTTGGTCTTGCTTTATCGACATGTTCTTTCATCTCTGCAACTCTTCACCTTTTGCAACCATATGCCATCTGTTGATCTTCATATTTTTCTTAAGTAACATGTATAACCACGCTCATAGTGGTTTCCTGTAAAGGGAAGGTACACGTTTTGGACAAGATGATTTCATATGGTACTATAGTTTTAATTTTGAAATTGTTTGTTATTAGTTACTTCTGTATCCTTTCTATTTGTCTCTATTTCAAACTTGTTGTTCCACTAGCCCATTCCTCACAATCATAAAACACCACCAACATGATGAGTAACCCAACAAAGGACCTTGACAGTCTTTCAATCCCATATCTATCTGTTCTTATACCTATTTTGGACTGTATAAATAGTTATCCATTGTCCTTGTATTCTCTTCATCTTACAGAGATCCCAGGTGAGCTTGTTGTGAAAATCGAGGCTAAGATATTTGTGTTCTGGCACCACTTTAAAAAACACGCCAACAATCTGAAAGTCGAGGTGTCACTTTTTCCTTTTCATTGAGAAAATCATAATTTTGATTTTGTCATTGTTTACCTACATCCACACCTCTATGCAAATGAGATCTAAAGAATGAAGCCGATCTCTTAAATATTTAATTGTTTCTTCCATTAGAAGTAAGACATCTGCATATAGTAGGAGTTTCACCACATATTTTTCCAAATGGATCCCTTTCCCTCAAAATTTGTCTATCCACTCTTTTAATTCATCAATGTATAGCCCAATAAAGCCAAGGAAAGGGGCCAAACTTGTTTGATTCCTATGTCACTCGTGAAACACTCAAATAGTCATGCATATGTTTTGATTTTAGCCTTGAATTTCTCGTATAATATGTGAACTAATTCCTTGTACTATGTTGGAACCCCTATCTCTTCCATTCTACTCCATAAGTTTCTCCTTGGCACCATGTCAAAAGCCCTTTTGAATCCCACAAAGCAAATATATGCATCCTTTTTTAATCTCAAACCTTTTCAACTAGGTGTCTAAGTGCGACACAATGATCATTGGTGAGTGTTTGAGTCTAAACCCTATTTTCTCATTTTCTCTCTTTCCTTTACCCTATTGTTAATCTTGCGCTCTATAATACTCCCAAACAACCATGCAAAAAAAGGATTGACCATGATAATTCGATTATTTAAGGAATATTTATATCTCCTCTTTTAAATAGAGGTGTGGTTAAGCTAGCTATTCATTTTGTCAGGAAGCCATTTTGAAAAAATCATTGAAAACTACTTTGATATGAGGTGCAAGGATACTAGTTCCCTATTTAGATGCTTCGCTCAAATGTTGTCTATTTCATGGGGTTTACTTGTTGCTAGCTTTTTAATCCCTTGTATGATGTCCCAAGTTGTGAAAAATTCTTCATTAACAAAGATAATGGGAGGATTATCTTGTTTATTACGCTTGTACAACTTCTTTGAATATGCCATCCATTGGTTTGTTGTTATATTGTTATCTATTTGCTTATTCTCCCCCTCTAAAACCTTTTTTGTTCATGCTTCCCCGAATAAATCAAGTCCTTCCTTTTGGTTCTAGTGTACTTTACTTTTTTCTTCACCAATTGTTCATATATATATATATATATATATATATATATATATATATATATATATATAATTTTCATATGTTCTATCGACAAGCTCCTTTAGCAACCTTCTGGTTGCATGGGAGGTTGAAAAGTCCATGGGAGATGCATAAACAAAGAAGTAGAGCTTTGGAGTGAAAAAATGAATTGCATGTGGGCCTCAAAATTCTGTGGGCCAAAGAAGAGTGGAACTATAGGGGTTTAAAAAAAATGATGTGTCTAATCAAGGACTCAAACAAAAACTCTTGTGGTGGCATCAATCTTGGTGTTTTAACCACTAGTAGGTCTAGTGGCTTATACATTACATTACTTTGACTTTACTTTCGCCATGCTTGCTTCCATACAAAGCTTGCGACCTTTGACTTTGTAATTTGCATATCACCATAAGTTATTCAAATTTGGGCCCACAATCAATATTCTGATGTGAGAGGATGCTTAGGATTTCAACGTGAGGCCCTTTTCAAAGGTAAAGTTTCCTCAACTAATATAGCCTATCGACTAATAATTATTTTCTAATATCCACATGCTCAACCATTATAATAATAGAAATGGTAGAATGAGACACTTATCCACCTCTCTTATTATAATTTATTATTATTGATAATGATGGAATAAGACATCTAACTACTTGTCTGGACTATTATAATATATTTTATGTATCTCACCACTTATTTTAACTATTATAACTAACACTTATCACAAGTTTGATAGGAGGAAGGGGATGTCTGGTGCAGAGGCTGAAATGGATAGCCAAAACATTTTTGTAGCAAACTCCAATAAAATTTAGAGGTAAAGTTTTCTCTACTAATATATTTTATTGGTTAAAATTATTGATGAATACACTTTACTAATATACTCAAATTATTTATTTTGAGTTCATTTAATTTAGGAAGATTTGTGCTTGAATTAACATGCCATAGGGTAAGTTAAGAGGACCTAATCCCATTCACTAAGTTGAATTTAAAATTGAACACGAGACCTAGATGACTTGAGTCGTTCCCCATAGACCTTAAATACTAATATTGTAATGAATGGACCCAGTAGAGTGTATTATTGTTGATGTTGACCTACACACCCAAAATCCTTTAAAAAAAACTAAAAAAATCCTTTCTTTGTGTATTCATATTCAATTAAAACAATGATGATTTCGGATATCCTAAGATTACTCAATAAAGAAATTCATGTCAAACAAACATGTTCTCGCCAAATGTACCATAATGGAAAAGGTAAGTCTAATTACATCGTGGTCCCTTGATAGCCTTTGAAGAGCTCAAATTTGGAATCGGGTTAGACATTTCAAACTTGTGTTGACTCCTTTGTTAGGCCTATGCATTGTGTGAGCAATTATGCTTTTCAGTGTGAGTATTAGCGATCTCATTCACAACATCATAAGGATCTATTTGAGCTCCTCCAAATGTCTTGTGAGATAATATCTTTTTTTCATGTTGTTTTGCTACGTGATTCCATCCGTCCCTTTTCATACTTGCACCACCCTCCTAGCTGGGCCAAAATGAGAGTTTAGATTTAGCATAGGAGACCATCGAAGCTTAAAATTAAAGGTGGATGTTGTAGATTTAGTAGCCAATGCTAGGGGTGGAAAGACCCTATGTACCAATATTTTGTTCCGCAACCTACCACTTGCCACATAGTAATAGAAACAAACCCACAATTCGAAAATATTCCATTATGTCATCAACCACAAATTTTACAAGAAAACACCACAATCTTCTTATGGTCATTTTCCTTGATTATGTTCCTAAATAAGTAAGGCCGCCATTATCCTTTTTGTAATTGAGGTATATTGGATAGGTTATTACACATCTTTAAACTGATTCTACTGTCATTCATAGGTAAAATATAGTTCTTTTTGCCAAACTTCAAAGGTTTGCGTTATTTAAGCTTCTACATGGCTAGTTTAGACTAAATCTTGGTATATTGTTCTTCACATGTTGCTACAAATGAATGAATAGGGTTCGTTCACTTATTTATACCAAAAACATTAGGCCAACAATGAATGTTGGCATGTTATGTTCTCGGTGTTTTCATTGATGTAAAATCCCATTAATGACAAATAAGATGATGTAGTAGTGTCAAAAAATGATTAGTAGGATGATGTCATGGAGTTTCAGGTGTTGGCATGATGGCATGAGGTGATTCAGTGAGATTGGTTTGGACTAGCAAGCCTAGTAAGGTGACCTAGCTAGCCTAGGTGATAGAGCATGGTGGTTGGAGTTGCTTGGTGGCTTGAGGATCTTGGTAGCTGTTATCCAAAATTCACCCCTCAAGGTAATTTTGATAACATACATCAAATTCTTTAGTCCTAAGCAAATAGATTGATTTAAGACCCAAAATCATGTTTCTAAGGTCCCCTCAGGTTCTTTCTAACTCTCATGTCCAGAAGAAAATCCAACAAGTTTTAAAAAATGTGGAAAATTTACAAAAGCCAAGCTTGGTGCTGAAATACAGAGAAAATCGGCTAAGTCTTGTCCTGGGCAGTCTTTGGGATAGTTGGGACGTCGGGGCACGAATTGGCCGAAAAGACACCAGGCGGTCTGCGCGGTCTTTGAGACAGTTGGGATGTCGGGACGCGCAGGACGTGGATCGGCTGGTTTGGCGCAAGTCGGTCCATTTCGGGCGGTTCGGAGATTTTTGTCCTAGATAGTTTGGGACATCCAAGCCAAAGGTACGCGGAGGACGTGAACCGGCCGATTCGGCCGAAACAGGAGTCTTTTGTTCGAAATAGTTTGGGACATCTGGGCCAAAAGTACGCAAAGGACGCCAAAAAGCCGAAAGAGCCGAGAGCGAATGGAATCTCGCCACGTGTCTACACCGCAAATAGGAACAAGGGAGCCCGAATCGGCCGAAGTAGGAGATTTTCATCTAGGACATCTGGGCCAAAGGTACGTGAGAGACGCGCGGGACGTGAAAAGGTGAAATGGCCGAAAAGAGACAAGGAGGCTCGCAGACGAATCAGAACGTGCCGCGTGTCAGAAGGTTGAAAAGTTGCTAAGTGTTTGGCTCAACGTAGAAATGCGCCCCTCAGGCCCGAACCAATAAAATAGTGCCACGTGTCCAAGTTTAAAGGCATGAAAGGAATTTTCAGAGGATGAACCCGCAAACGAATCAGATCCTGACACGTGTCATCCAAGTGGCAGAGCGCGGAAAAAATTCAAATATTTTCCTGCCGATCCGTTTTGGCCTGTTTTTGCCCTAAATCTTCAGATCGCCATAACTTTTGATCTAGAGCTCAGATTTTCACGTTCTTTATATTAATGGAAAATTGGTGAAATTCTCTACATGATTCCGGGGTCAGTCTTGCATTTTGGTTTAGTTTGGAGAGAGAAAATTAGAAAACACCTCTGGCACGTGATAATGGCCAAAAGTGACGTTTCAACAACCAGCTTAAATGCAAAATACAGTTCGCCACTTTTGCTAGGGTTCTCACCTACTGCCATAATGAGATGAATTAAATGCAACCTAGAAGTGGTTGGGGTAGATCTAGATTTCCTCTCTCTTTCCCTCTCTCATTCTTCCTATAAATTGTAAGGAGGGATTTCTTTCTAAGGTGGAACATTCTTGTTTTGCCCCTCCCTTCTTCTCTTTGGCAGGTGAATTTGTGGAGTTCAAACCTCCCATTTAAAACTGTAATGCAACCTTTCCTCTTGGCATTTTTTAGTGTATTGTATCAATCTTTGGAGCAAGTAATGCATGTCTGTGGATGATTCTTAACCCTCTCTGTGTTCATTTGCATCCTCCTGATCTTTCACTGCAAATTTTGTTATCTGTGCATGATCTTGCATCGCATTTGAATGGTTTGTGTTTATTGGAAAAATAGGTGTTCTTCATTCCTCGGTGCATCACCTCTGTTAGCTTAGATTTATTATTATGCATCTTCTTACCCTGTCTCCTTGGCAAGTTAGATTAGGTTTTGAGTGAACCCTCTGCATTTTTGTGTGCATCTGAACAGAGGAATAGGAACCAACCTTATCTGGAGATTCCTTTCTCATTTTTGCAAGTCCCACACTTGGAAAAAGGATTCAATGTTGTGTAATCACACTGGATGCTAGTATGATCAACCTAGAAATCTGATCAACGTCCAGGGGTGCTGTGATTTTGTACTAACAGTTTTGGCATGCCCGGTGGGAGATTAGAGGTCTTCACCTTCATTGCAACAAGATCGATGTGAACTTGTTGTAAGTTCCAGCTTTGAAGGAGCTTTAAAATCACACATCTGGCGACTCCAAAAGAGGCATAATCCGCTGGTTTCAGCAGTGCAAGCCTGGTAAATTTATGAGAAGAATACAGACTAGATCAAGAACTAGGGAGGAAGGATTGTTTGTTTACCTGCACCTATCTCTAGGCAGAGAAAGAAGGGGAAGAAGAGCTCAAAGATCTCCATCTCCACCTAACAGAACTCTCTCTACACCTCCACCTGGTAGACCTTTCGTCCAATCAACAAGGGTTCTCAGGCCGATTAGAATGGCGCAACCACCGAATCCCTTTGTCAACTTCACTGGCAGCAACCCACTTGCCGTCAATGCACAGAATCCAGTTCCAATTGCAGCATTGAAGAACATTCCATTTTTCACTGGAGAGAATCATACCACTCCTGGTGATCATGTCAAAGACATTGCTAACGTCTATGCAATCCATGAGATAAATGAAATAGATGTGGCTGTCAAATTGTTGGCATCTTCATTCAAAGGGAAAGCATTGTAATGGTTTAGGAGCCTTGGAGCTGGTTCTATCACAAATTGGAATCAGTTATGCATAGTTCTCCATGAGTAGTTTGGGGAAAAGGGAGACAATTTGTCTCTACTAGAACAATTGACAACTATCAAGAGAGCTCCCAACGAGTAGCTGACTGACTTCAACTTCAGATTTCAAAGGTCTTGGGAGAGGATTCCAGTGGCAGTAAGGCCAGCAGCAGAAGGTGCTTTTCTATACTATCTTAAGGCTTTGAATTCTGATATTTCTATGTTAATCCAATCTATGGGAGGCACAACCTTACCTGCTGCTTATAGCATTGCCATTAGAGCCGAAAAATGTCTTATTCAAGCTGGTAAATTGGCTCCTAGGCCTCCCATGCCCTTGTATCCAAACTTAGAAAATCCAAGCACTAGTCAAGCACCCACTTTGGCTCCTATTCCCACTCCTAGAAATCAAAGTTCAAATGAGACTTCTAATTCATCCTCTAGTGCTTCAAATGAATTCCAAGAGGTCATGAAACAATTGCAAAATTTGGGAAATGAGCTGGTTACTATCAAAAGACAGCAAGCTCAAAGTGCTAGACCGTATCAGCCTCAAGCACAGTATTAGGCTAGGCCCCCATACCAACAAAATAGGTCACCAAATCAGGCTGCAAATCAAAATCAAAGCCAAGTAAGGCTTCCCGCTAATAGACCATTTCAGCCCTATAACCCCAATGTCGCATCTTCTTCTAAAGTATTAGTGCCAGTCCAAAATAACATGGCCCAAGAATATGATTGGTGTTTCCCGTGCAGTCAGCCACATAACCATTCAATGTGCTTTAACAGTGCATTAAATCAAGCTCTTATGGTGCAAACCATTGGTGGGTCGCAAGAGTCCAGCCATGAAGAGGATCAGCAGCAAGAAGCACCTCAGCAAGGAACATCTCCGAACGAAACTATTCTTGTCAATTGACAGGCTAAAGATTTCTGTGGTATGAATCAAATACCCTCTCAAAGTGTTGCAGCCAACACAAGGTCAAAGAGGATAAATTTGGGTGAAGAACAGCCATTGGCCCCAAGTAATTCACGACCTTCTGTCACTCCACAAACTATTGGAAAACAAAATGCAATCCCAAGCATGTAAGGATTGCCTAAAACAGCCCCTATGCCAACCTAAATGCCAGTTGCTGCTGCCCATGTGCAAGGAATGAATGTGCAGGACAAGGGACAACAGAGGGATACTTCATCTCCATTCAGTATCATTGATCAGATGAAGAAGACAAATGTAAACATATCAATGTGGGAATCACTGTCTATCCCAGGACAAAGAGATTTGCTACAAGCTGCCATGAAGGACTGGCCAACTTCAAATCAACAGGTCCAAATGCAAGAGAAGGTACTCACAAATGCTGCCCATCCTGAAGGAAATCATGGAGGAAAACAAGGTAAAACGTTGAATCCCCCGCCTTTTTATGTCTCATTAATCATTGGAAACCAATTGGTGCACAATTGCATGATTGATTCCGGGGCAAGTAGCTCAGTGATGCCCAAGCAAATAGCTGATCAGCTAGGGCTTCAATATGAAGTCATCTCCAAGGGTGTAGTGCAATTAGACGGGACAACAGTGACAACGGTTGGAGTAATCAAAGGTTTGAGCCTCACACTGCACGCATGTCCCAACGTAATAGTGTTACAAGATGTGTCAGTCATAGACCTGCCACCACTCTTTGCATTGTGCTTGTCAAGAGACTTCACTGCTAAAATTGGAGGCTATCTTTCGGCGAATTGGTCACACATGTTGTTTAGAACAAGGTATGGAACTAAGGCCACAATCAGATCTGAACCTATCGCAAACTTTCACATTGAGCCTTACACTCCAAGCCAAATCAATACCAACTGTTCAACGTTTGATCAAGAAGATTATCCAAGCACTGATGAAGCTGACACCAAGGTTGGAAGAATCCTAGATCTAACTCTTGATGAATGGGCAAGCAAGGTGCATGCTTTTGATCCTTATCAAGAAATAGAAGAATCTGAGCTAGGAGTTTATTGTTTACATGAAGAGAATCAACCTCTCCCCAGCATCACCAAGCCAGATCATAAAGACAAGAATGAATTATGGCAATTGTTCTTTGATGGGTCAAGGAGTAGACAAGGTGCAGGAGGAGGAGCTATGCTCATTTCATCGCAAGGTGTAAGGTATTACTCAGCCTTCCATTTCCAGTTTTCCTGTTCAAACAACACAGCTGAGTATGAAGCCTTAATTCATGGAGTGCACTGGGCAAAGAAGAAAGGCATCAGGAATTTACAAGTATTTGGTGATAGTGAGCTGATCGTAAACCAAGTTAAGGGGCAACATGCTGTCAAGAATAATCTGCTCAAGTGCTACAAAAATCGGGTATGGGATCTTATGGAATATTTTGAAGCTTTTAACATTAATTCCATCCCAAGAAAAAGGAATGAAGCAACGGACAGACTGGCAGCAATTGGGGCTGCATTTGATGTTTTAGAAAATATCAAAAGTGAAAAATCTTAGCCTCATATCAAAGTGGTTGTGAGACCAGCTGTTCCGGATAACAACACAAGTTGGCAAGTCTTCGAGAATGATCAGAAAATTGTTAATTTCCTACAAGAAGAAGCTGAGTTCTCCGCCAGGAATCAAGACAAACTGGAGCAGCAGTATGGTGACCAAGTGGTGCAGCTGAGAACTAACAAATTACCAAAAGGCCTCATAACCTTGGAGTCAATATTCAACCTGAATGATCAGTTCCGGAAGGAGAAAGTGAACATTCAAGTAAAGGGTGAAGATTCAGAGCCTATTTTAGTGGAAGAAGGCAAGACATTGCAAATTGGCAAAGCAAGTACTCCACAGGAGAAATCTGATTTTGTTCAGCTTTGTTAAGAGTTCCCAGATGTCTTTGCTTGGACTTACAAAGATCTAAGAGGTTTCAACCCAAAGTTGGCACAACATACTATTGAGTTAGATCCAGAATCCAAGTCTGTCAGGAAAAAGCAAAGGCCAATAAATCCTCATATCAAACCTCTCATGAGAAAAGAGTTAAGCAAGCTCATTGAGGCCAGTATCATCTTCCCCATCAAACACTCAAGTTGGGTTGCAAACTTAGTGCTGGTAAGGAAAATAAATGGAGAAATAAGACTATGTGTGGACTTTCACGATCTAAATAGAGCATCACTCAAGGATCATTATCCGCTTCCATCAATGGAACAAATATTACAGGTTGTAGCTGGTTTAGAAAGGTTTTCATTGCTAGATGGATATTCAGGCTATAATCAGATAATGGTGAAAGAAGAAGATCAATTCAAGACAGCCTTCACTATAAAATGGGGCATGTATGCTTACAAGAAGATGCCATTTGGACTGTCAAATGCTGGAGCAACATTCCAGCGAGCTATGGATATGGCATTCAAAGGCTTGATCAACAATATAGTGCTGGTATACCTAGATGATATCATTGTCTTATCAAAGAATGCAGCAGACCATCTCTTTCACCTCAGGAAAGTGTTTCAGAGGTGTAGAAGGTTCGGAGTGTCATTGAATCCAAAGAAGTGTATATTCTTGGCACACGAAGGAAAATTTTTGGGTCACATTGTCTCTAGGGAAGGGCTAACAATTGATCCTGAAAGGGTTGAAGCCATCCGAACACTCCCATTGCCACACCACAAGAAATCTCTTCAAAGCTTCTTGGGAAGGATAAAATTTGTCCGCAGATTTGTGCCTAATTTTGCCACTCTTGTGAAGCCTTTAACAATGATGTTGAAGAAGAGTCTAGCATTCAAATGGACAGCAAAAGGCAAAGAGAGTTTTGAAAACATCAAGCATGCAATATCACAAGCTCCAACTCTTATCAACCCAGACTTTTCAAAAGACTTCATGTTGTATGCGTTTGGAGGATCAGATACAATCTTAGATATCTTGACACAGCTGAATAGAAAAGGTTCAGAGCAGCCCATAGCATTCTTCAGTCAAACCTTGGAAGATTACGAAATAAAGTATTCTTTCATCGAAAAGCATGTCCTTGCCGTCATCAGGAGCTTGAAAAAGTTCAGACATTTGGTCTCAAACAATAAGATTCAACTGTTGGTGTCTCATGCTGGTGTCAAGGACTTCCTCCTAAATAAGGATTTAAATGAGAAGAGAGCAGGTTGGATCACTCAGGTGATGGAATATGATATTGAAATCAAAGTGACCAAGCTGGTTTGTGGCAAAGGTTTGTGTGAGCAACTCGTTTCCAAACAACCAGATGGCTCAAAAGGTGAAGAAGATGCTGTCCTACTACTACAGAATGATCAAGAACAACCAGCTGATGATGCACTCATCCCATGTTGGACTCAAGACTTGGTGCATTACCTCCAAACAGGCTTGTGCCCTCCAGAAGTAAGCAAAGCAAAGAGGAGATACTTTAGACTACAAGCTATCCCGTATGTACTCATTAATGGTATCTTATTCAAGAAGGAAATCAATGGTGTTCTATTAAGATGCATTGGAAAAGGTCAAGTTGAGAAAATTTTACACGAGTTCCATGACGGGGAAGCAAGAGGCCACTTTGCTCCACGAGTGACAGCTCTCAAAATCATGAAAGCTGGTTACTATTGGCCTACTGTGTTCAATGATTGCTACTCATGGGTCAAGAAATGCAAGAGATGTGCATTCTTCACAGGGAAAGAGAGGTTAGCAGCGCTGCCCCTTCGTCCAATTTCAGTAAATCAGCCATTCATGCAATGGGGATTGGACTTCATTGGGGTTATCAATCCCAATTCAAGTCAAGGCCACAAGTGGATACTTACAGCAACGGATTATTTCACCAAGTGGACCGAAGCAGTGGCACTCAAGGAGGTAAATGAATGTAATATCTTAGATTTCTATGAAGGGATAGTCACGAGGTTTGGTGCCCCTGCCACTATCATATCAGACAATGCATTGGCATTCCTTAGCACAAAGATCACTGAATGGGCGGTCAAGAATTGTGTGTATCTCAGCACTTCGTCGAATTATTACCCTCAGGGTAATGGCCAAGCTGAGTCTACGAACAAGAATCTACTAAGAATCATCAGAAGGACTCTTGATGAGAATCAAAGGACTTGGCACGTAAAGCTCAAATCAGCCCTATGGGCTGATAGGATCACACCTAAGAGGTCTACAAGAAGCTCTCCATACAAGCTTGTGTATGGGAAAGAAGCAGTTCTACCTATATCACTCGAGTTGCCAGCATTGGAACTCATGAAACGATTGGAACTGGATGAGTTTGAACCCATGGAGGTTAGATATGTAGAATTGATGGAGCTCCAAGAAATTAGAGAGCATGCAGCCCAGGCGATAGAGAAGGATCAAGGCTTGATCAAGAAGACTTTTGATAGGAAAGCCAAGGCTAGAACCTTCCAAATTGGAGATCTAGTGTTGAAATGGGATGCAGATCGTGTGAAGCCGGGAAAGCATTCCAAGTTTGATGCCATCTGGAGTGGCCCATACATGATCATTGAATGCAAAGGTAGCAATGCCTTTCGACTGGCTAAGTTGGATGGTGAAGAATTACAGATTCCGGTCAATGGGATCTATCTCAAACGTTGCTACTAGAAAGATAGCTTTTCACCCTTGTAAATATTAATTTAGAATTTCCATTCCTCTAAGTGCTTATGCACATTGTACTATTGTTAGAGTAGTTTTTATTTCCCTAAGTGCTTGTGCACATGTCCTATTGCTTCTAGTATGTGCATGTTGGCAGTTCATCAAGCTCCTGGAAAAGAATTTGCAGCCGCAAGAGAACCAGATCAACAAATGTTTCAATAGCTCAAGGACATAGGTTTTCAAATTTTAGATCAGTTGAGAGGTTATCAAATAGACTCCATGCCCAATGGATTGCTACAAGCAGCTGGCCATTCTTCATCTGGCAGGCAGATAACCCCGCCGAGTCGCCAAAATTGTTATCCAAAATTCACCCCTCAAGGTAATTTTGATAACATGCATCAAATTCTTTAGTCCCAGGTAAATAGATTGATTTAAGACCCAAAATCGTGTTTCTAGGGTCCCCTCGGGTTCTTTCTAACTCTCATGTCCAGAAGAAAATCCAACAAGTTTTAAAAAATGTGGAAAATTTACAAAAGCCAAGCTTGGTGCTGATATACAGAGAAAATCGGCTAAGTCTTGTCCTAGGTGGTCTTTGGGACAGTTGGGACGTCGGGACGCACGGGACGTGGATCGGCTGGTTTGGCGCAAGTCGGTCCATTTCGGGCGGTTCAAAAGAGATTTTTGTCCCAGATAGTTTGGGACATTCAGGCCAAAGGTACGCGGAGGACGCGAACCGGCTGATTCGGCCGAAACAGGAGTCTTTCGTCTGAAACAGTTTGGGACATCTGGGCCAAAAGTACGCGGAGGACGCGAAAAATCTGAAAGAGCTGAGAGCGAATGGAATCTCGCCACGTGTCTTCACCGCAAACAGGAACAAGGAAGCCCGAATCGGCCGAAGCAGGAGATTTTTGTCCGGGACATCCGGGCCAAAGGTACGCGAGAGACGCGTGGGACGTGAAAAGGTGAAATGGCCGCCAAGAGACAAGGAGGCCCCTCATCAGACGAATCAGAATGTGCCACATGTCAGAAGGTTGAAAAGTTGCTAATTGTTTGGCTGAAGGTAGAAATGTGCCCCTCAGGCCCGAACCAATAAAATAGTGCCACGTGTCCAAGTTTAAAGGCACGAAAGGAATTTTTAGAGGATGAACCCACAAACGAATCAGAGCCTGACACATGTCATCCAAGTGGCAGAGCGTGGAAAAATTCAAATATTTTCCCGCCGATCTGTTTTGGCCTGTTTTTGCCCTAAATCTTCAGATCGCCATAACTTTCGATCCAGAGCTCGGATTTTCACGTTCTTTATATCAATGGAAAGCTGGTGAAATTTTCTACATGATTCTAGGGTCAATCTTGCATTTTGGTTCATTTTGGAGAGATAAAATCAAAAAATTCCTCTGGCACGTGATAATGGCCAGAAGTGACGTTTCAACAACCAGCTTAAATGCAAAATATAGTTCGCCACTTTTGCTAGGGTTCTCACCTACCGCCATAATGAGATGAATTAAATGAAACCTAGAAGTGGTTGGGGTCGATCTGGATTTCTTCTCTGTTCCCTCTCTGATTCTTCCTATAAATTGTAAGGAGGGGTTTCTTTCTAAGGTGGAACATTCTTGTTTTGCCCCTCCCTTCTTCTCTTTGGCAGGCGAATTTGTGGAGTTCAAACCTCCCATTTAAAACTGTAATGCAACCTTGCCTCTTGGCATTTTTTAGTGTATTGTATCGATCTTTGGAGCAAGTAATGCATGTCTGTGGATGATTCTTAACCCTCTCTGTGTTCATTTGCATCCTCCTGATCTTTCACTGCAAATTTTGTTATCTGTGCATGATCTTGCATCACATTTGAATGGTTTGTGTTTATTGGAAAAATAGGTGTTCTTCATTCCTCGGTGCATCACCTCTGTTAGCTTAGGTGTATTTTTATGCATCTTCTTACCCTATCTCCTTGGCAAGTTAGATTAGGTTTTGAGTAAACCCTCTGCATTTTTGTGTGCATCTGAACAGAGGAATAGGAACCAGCCTTATTTGGAGATTCCTTTCTCATTTTTGCAAGTCCCACACTTGGAAAAAGGATTCAATGTTGTGCAATCACACTGGATGCTAGTATGATCAACCGGATAGGTTTCATGATGAGTTACAATATTGGTTCAATTGACTCTAGCCTAAACCATGCATAACCCTAAAGGCTAGTCATGCAAATTAGATGGGATGAGAAGATGGAGACCTATTTGATCTATGATGATTATTGAATATGATGAAAAGGGGTGTCTTATAGGTGTGAGAAAATTTTGGAGTCATTTTGAATAATATTTTGCAAGATCAATTTTTTTGGTGAAACAGGGTCAAGAAGAGAGTGTTTTCTAGCTCGAATTCCAACTTCTCATGCTCAACCTAAATTGCGTGCCTTGAATGGGACCTTGTGGATTTCAAGGATGTTTCTAAATTTTACTAAGAAGGTTTCAAAAAATTAATAAGTTCATTTCATCGTCATATTTTTATGAGGTAATGTTAAGAAGGTAAACAACTTTTTGTGTGCTTAAAACCGTAGCTTGAAAATGGTAGGATATATTTGCTTCATAAGTGCACATAATTGATTGGTTGTGCTAGTAGGATGATTTTATGGTTTATAGGAATATTCAAGGATTCTATAAAGGTATGGTAGAGAATGTAATGATGAGTGGACCCCACTCAAATAGGCAAGTTTCTAAAGAAGTTCGGTTTGGGACAAGGTTATCAAAAGGAGTTGCAAAATAAATTGAAATTGTTTTCAGCATGGTATGTTTTCTTGATTTCCATGGTGGTTTTAGAACATGGTTATGTTTCTAAATGGAAAATCATACCCTATTTATAAATACTGGTCATAAGGTAGTTTTGGGTAGTTTCAAGAAGGTTTCAAAGATGGACTTGGTTGGAGGCCTTCCACTTAGATTTGGAAGGAAATGTGATATGTTATAGAAATAGGATTCAAAATGATTTCCAGTGGTACATGGTTTGTCTCATTATGATGATATTTGATTGGAAATTCATGACAACTTGTGGAGAATAAGGTTTCTTGGTTTTTAGGGCAGGATTGTTCAGGCTGAAAGATTGAGATGAATGAAGCATGATATGGATGAGTTGATTATTTATCTCAGTTAGAGAGTGAAGAGGTCTGAATTTTTTTTCCTATTGAAGTAATTTGGAGGTCTTGGAAGTGAAAACAAGGGTAAAAACCATTTGAGTTTGTAAAACTACTTTTCTAGGCACCTTGATTTGGTGTAGAGGAAAGTAGGTGTGGTTTGCACATATGGATGTTTCATAAGATATATGATGCATACATGTGTTATAAATGTCCTGAGGATTCCATAGAGTTGTTACATGTCATATTTGAGTTTTTTGTGAGTGGTATTGAGGACAAAAGGTGAAGATAGGGTGATGGAAACAACTGTTTGGTGAAGGATATTAGCCTTTTGGCTTGTGTTATGAATTATTTTATTGATGCAAGAAAATGTAAAACAATGGATGATGTTGATATGTCATATTACACATGTGATGAATTTTTGAGCTTGAATAATCATGTTTCTGGAATTTGTGGTTTTAGCTCCTCTAGGTGATGGAGTTTAGAGCTTTTTTTGGTGCGTGTTTAGTGGTTTTAGGCATGACTAACCTACATGGGCCCAATATGATTTTTTTTAATTAATTTTTTAGGATGTTTTTAAGTTGAATTAGTCGATATAAATGTATAGGACTGACCTCCCTTATGTTTAAAATTTGAGAAGGGTATAAAAGTGATGTTTTGGGTTCATTTTTGTGATAATTTTTGGAGAGGGAAAAAGTGTGACCCAAGTGTGAGTGTGTACGGGTATAGGGGAATGATTTGAGTGCTAAAAGAGTGTGTGATAGGTTGAAGAATGTTTGAGATTGTTTGTGTATGTTTTTGAGGCCAAGACAAATGAAGAAAGAATGAGCTAGGTGTATGAGGGTTTGAAGGTTGTGAGCTGAATTTGTGATCTCCATCAATTGTTGTAGAAATAAAGACATCAGATATCTTCTTCAAGGGTTGTTGAGTGGGTGCTTTATCATCTTAGGGGGGTGTAGCCTCCTTATGGACTTGGTGCTTCACTAAACTATGGGTTGGTGCTCTACTAAACTATGAGTTGGTGCTTCACTAAATACTTTTGATTTGAGTAATAAAATCAAAAAATTTAGTGAATTTTCTTCCCCTTGAGGGTTTCCCACTTATATCTTGTGTTATCGTTTTCTATCTCTTGTTCTTGATTATTTGAATATATGTTGTATGATTCTTTACACACATTAATGGATGGATGAATGGTTTATGGTTTAATAAGAAAATATGAAATTGAATAAGAAATTTGTAGGACTGATTCACCCCCTGATATTAGTCCATTGTGCTTCCAAAAATGAATTATCCACAAACAATATTGCATGATACCAGTTGTTGCATTCGTAATGTTGACGAGTAATTATGTTGTTAATTATTTTTACACACTAGAAAAATGCGAGTAAATTATGAGAGGGAATAGATATCAAATAAATTTGGATTATTTGGAAGTCTACATATAACCATATCAGTGTCATTCATGTGTATGTGGTTCTCCTAGGTCCCACCAATTCCTCTCGTAGTCCTGCTATGACTAGATCTATCACAACGATATACACAATGATAGACATGCATTGAATTTTCTTCTAGAAAAATAAGTCATGGGCAGTGCAACATTCCAGTCCACCAACTTACACCATCTTATTTAGTGTATTATCTACTCATTGGTTGTTAGATTCCTAACTTAAGACAAAGGGATAAATGGATCACTTTATAGATTCGTCAAGATTTGAAATTTAAAATATGCATGTCATGTGGAAGGTATTGAAGAGTGTGTAAAAATTTGTGCTTAGCTATAACCATTTAAGAAACAACAAAACATTAACAAAATCAACCATCATTGTTGTTAGAGCTATGGATGTCTACGCCCTTGAGTTGGTGATATTGTGCTTAGTATATACCATGTTTTCACTTCTATTTACTAATATTTTTGTTTACCTTCCACATTTACATTATCAAAACACATAAAAATGTGATTGCATTAAGCTCTAAAACTTGCAAATCTAATAAAAATAATACTTTTCAAGTTGATAGCTATTAAGACAAATTTAATGTTTAACAAATATTGCATTAAATAAATGATGTGGTGATGGTAAGAAAAAAGTAACATGTAGTCCATATATGACCTATCAGAAAAAAAGAGGATCACTTATGTTCCCTCTAATAGATTCCCCTACTCTTGATAATTCTCCTCTCACAATCCCATTTTTTCATCACGATTATTCCCTCGTCCAATGTTTCACCTCCATATCCTTCAATTTTAACCTCTTCAATGCCTCCCCATCGACATCTCGAGTGCACCGCTTGCGTGCAAGTGCTATTTGCACTAAATAATTAGACTTACATTTTCTATCATGGTACATTACAACAAAACATGTTTGTTTGACATGAAATCCTGTGTTCAGTAAGCTTAGGATATCATAAGTCGTCATTTTATTAATTGAAAAAGAATACCTAAAGGAATGATTTTTTTTTTTTGTCAAAGGCTAGTTGTGTAGGTGAATATCAACATCAAGGAAATGTAAGGTCAAGGTTTTGTGCCATTGGTCATTGTAGTGACTCCATTCATTGCAATGTTAATTTGTTTAATTTTACGAGGTGAAAAAATTGGGAAGATATTTTGACACATATATAAAAGATACTTGAGAATAACATTGTTTAGCATTTTTACGCCGAAGACAAAGTTTCTAGTCAGAGTTTATATATGGACATAGCCTTGCTCAACTCTGACGGTCTGTGCTAGCAATGACAAAACAATATAAAATGGTTGTCATGAATGTTTATTTAGGCACAAGATACATTGTATCATTTTCCGTGACATTCCACCCGTCTGGTGGTCACGTAGGGCCGAATTTAAGAGCTTCATGGTTTTCCTCAAATCCAAAAAAAGAGCCATTTTAATCTATTGTCTCTTATGAAACTCGTCCTTCGAATTCTCTTCTATCATTTCTATCTGCCAAATTCCAAAAAAATGATACTTCCTCAAATCAACTGGATTCAATAAACAAAGCCAATACCTGCATAAAACACTTGTTTCAATAATTAGCAATTGTACATCAAATACTACGATGGAAACACCTTGAATGTTGGGATCTATTGAAGAAGTCAAAGTGGAGGGAGAGAAATAATGAGAGAACCCAAGAGGGGCAAAGAACAATGGTTTGTGGTGGAGAAGTGCAAGGGTGAGGAAACAAGAATGGGGAGGCAATCCAAGACTCCACGTTCAAACAACCACGTGACATTTTAATATGTCAATTAAGCTTGCTAATTTTATTTATTTCATGGCACCAAGGAATTTGATCCTGGACAATGTTTAATTTGACATGTAAGATGTAGACATAAAAGGAATGTTGGAAACTAAACGGTAGGAATGAAATACTTGTATGTCCCACACTTATTCTAGAGAGAAAATTGTTCCTACCTCAAGCCATAATATATGCTATTTGTGCTCCACTTATTTGTGTGAAATTTGTACTCATTATTCATGTGAGTGAAATGCGATACTTATTGGGGCCAACATAGTAATTTGGCGAGGATGCAATAGGGGCCAAGTTCTAAACCCAACCACTACTTGCATGTATGTTTATATGCATGCATTCAATAGGAAGTGGTCAAAGCAATATTACATTTTCATATAGATAACAATCACACTTTTTTAGTTTCAAGCTCGAGTAATTACTGAAAAAGCAGGCGATGCATGAATACTCATCAATAATTGAGCACATGTTTAGCCTGGTCAATAATTCCACCTGCACTAGTCAATTTCTCAAATATGATTTGCATAAAATGGGTTTTGGGTTTGTTGATCAGGCTAGGAAATTGCAATGCTTGCATGATATGCACAAAATGCATTTGTTGATAAGACTTCAAAGACTTATGCAAAAACGCAACCACATTTGAGAAACTTTTACACAAAAATACAACCAAACTTAGCCATACAACTGCCATGCATAAATTTGTATCCAACAATCTTTACCAACATGTTTCCACCTTGTGACAAAATGGGAGCTTTAAAACAGAGTAAGAACCTCCATCAAAACATAATCAGAAGTATCCTACAACCGTTTCCAGTACTCCTTCCACCTTAATAACAAAATAAGATCTTTAAAACAAAAATAAGTTTTGCCTAATGATGTTGTTGCAACATGGAAGTAAAGATACACACTATCAACTGAATTGCTTACTTTAACCTCGTAATAATAATTGTTGATGATGTTGTTGCCAATTGTGCTTCATCAAACAGAGAATTAAGAGGCGGAGAGGAAATAATAGTTTTTTCTCCCAGCGCAAAAATAGGAGAGGGAAGGAAGGTATTGACAGTATAAATAAACAAACGTACAGGGAGATAGAGAGGCAGCAGGCGAACACAGGCATATTCTTGAAGCTCTCGACGAAGATCCATTTCAATTTCTTTGAAGTTGAAGTGTCTACAGAAATTATGGTCTTAGGAGATCGTCTTCAAACTCACCATGAATAAAAGAATTTGCAAGCAACACTTGCATGATGAACTTGAGAATACAAGATTTGATTTTAGTATTTTTGTCTATTTGTATATCATGTAAATACCTAATTTTTGTCGATAAAAAGGCGGGATTATATTAGCCGGAAAGCGCAACACGGAATTAAATTTATCTTATGAAAATATCAATATGTGAACTTGGAGAGAATTCTAGAGGCACATAGACAAAGAATTTTGTAAAACCATTTTATAGATTGTGACATTTTGAATCTAGTTTTTTATTATATTTATCATAGGCGTACAGTCAGTTTGTAGACATTGTGAATAATTAATTATTGACATGTTTGAGAAAAAAAGATAATAATTACACCAAAGGTGTGTTTCATGTCAGAATGTATATGGACCGAGCTTTGCTAATTCCGACATTCTATATGTCAACGACATAATAATATAAAATGGTTGCATGCACATTTTGAGATTGGTAAAATAAAATAAATATGAAACAAAACAAGGCTGCAAGGACTCAGGAGTGGGAGGGGAAGGTATAAAATTCAAATGGTTAGAGAATCGATTAAGAAAGGACAAAATTATAAGCAGAGTCTACATGGAGTGATTGCTTGCACAATTAATGTCAACGTTGTATGGTCAACCCAATGTGGCACTATTGACTATTGATCCAAAAATGGATATGAAAATGCCCAATTCTATGTATTCTCCATCTTTGATTCTTACAGTGTAAATTCTCAGCATATTCTTTCTTCAAGAGATGGTCCAGTCAGGCTGAAGGTGATCCGGACACCTTCGAATAACATTTCACTCCATCATTCTATTGTTTAGGGGATTTTACAGGTGACGGGTACGCAAATGCCCAATGAGTTACGTAACCGCTGCTCTTCACAGAGCGGTGGTTGTTTAACGACAGGTTATAGGGGTCGGCGGTTACAAAACCACCACTCTGTTTTCACCGGCGGTTCTATTCCTAACGGCTCCAGAATTTGAGAAACTCAACAGTTGTAAATGTTTGGGATTCCAAGCAGTTTGATTCTTCTTTCCATTCGACCCTGGGTAGAGCAACTATAAATACAATGTTGTAGAAGCATTCTAGCAAGTGATTTTGAGTGAATTATAGTGTGATCAAAGAGGAGAAGTTGGAGTTCTTTCTTGTTTGTTCATTGTGAGTGAGTTTACTATTGGTTGAGAAGTTGTGAGCAACCAAATACAAAGGGGAGGAGTGAATAATCCTTCTTGAGGGTCATTTATTGACATAGATTTGTATTTTGAAGAATTACATGGTGAGGGGAAGCAATTTTCTTACCCACTAGAGTTTTTCCCACATTGGGTTTCTCTAGGATAAATTCTTGTGTCTCATTTGCAATCTGTTTCTCAATTTGCAGTATAGTTGTGTTTATTTCATGTACACGTTATATTGGTTAAAAGGAACTTAGTCAATTTCCATTCAATTATCACTAAATAGGATCTGTTAATTGTTAAAAAGAGGTAATTTATTGATCAGATTGGTATCAGAGTGAGGTTAGATCAATTTTTTGTGTGGTTAACTTGTGTTGATAGTTGCAGTTAGATGCCCCTTACCTGAAAGGGTAAAATAAATGGTGAAGGTATCCTCATTCCTTTTGAAGCAGGGATTTCCACCAGGAAGTGGAAGCAACGAATCTGAGACATGGCTCATAGAGAAGATGCAAATGAGACTGGAGAAGAGAGTCTTCTAAAAGTTGGAGGCAAATGTGGCAAGTATATCCAAGGATGTGGGTAGTATTTCCTTGTCTATAGGGAAATTGGAGTCCATCATGGGATTGCTTATGGAGAAGGTTGGTGTTCAGAACGAGACATTAGGATCCCATAGAAGAATATACTCGTGAGTATGAAGAAGAGCATCCCCGTGCCATCCCCACACCTCCTCCATTCAAAGTAGAGGTGAAGATAGAGATTCAACCTAATGATGGAGACGTGAATGCTGAGAAGCTAGACCATTGGATAGATCAACTTGAGGTATATTTTAATTTGCATCAAATCAATGAGAGTCAACAAAATTACTTTGCAAGATTAAAATTGACCAATTATGCTTTAACTTGGTTTGAAAGTTATGTTCATTCATTAGTTGTTAAGAAGATTCCTCCAATTAATAAGTGGGATGATTTTAAAAGGCTAATCAAAAAGTAGTTTTATCGTATTTGTTATGAGGAAGAGAGGTCCATGTATTGGCAGTATCTCAGACAGAAGCAAGGTCAGAACGTGCAGGAGTACACTAGTGAGTTCTGGAAGAAAGTCTTCCCAGACGGGAAAAGATGTAGTGGACCAGGACCTTCTAATGAAGTATATTGGTGGACTTCATAGCCACTTGAGGAGATCAGTCCTCTTGGCCAAGCCAAGCGGATGTAGACAAGGCTTGTTCTGCAAGCCCCCTATTTAGAGATGGACAAGAAAAACAGTTCATCTATCTCGCAACATGCTTCGAACAAACAAAGTGATACCAAACAAAAGGAAAAGGGAAAAGGGAAAGGTAATAAAGAATGTTACTTCCATTTCTAAAAAGGATATTAAAGTTCATTGCAGGCATTGTGATGTTGACACTCATTCCGAGGAAAATTTTTAGAAGCTCCACCCAGAATTACATCCCTTCAAAAATAAGAAAAAAAAGGCCATGAATATCCTCTAAGGAGAGGAAGCATTTTGCAGCGAAGAGGTGGATGAGACTGTGTTGTACTTCCGTCCGCAGAGAGGTATGGTTGGGTAGTAATAGTGTTGTTCAGGAAAATGAAACTAACTAAGATTTTTCATTTAAAAATTCTAGTTGAAGAAAACTAAGGTGGAGTGATATTTTTGATACATGTTCTCAAGTTAATTTGATTAGTAAAGAGTTAGTGGAACTGATTAAAGTTGGAAACTTACAATTATCCAAGTCCATATTCATTGGGTTAGGTAAAGAAAGGTATAGAACATCAAGGTTACCAAACAATGCAATATTACTTTTGGTATTGATAAAAATTTCATTGATGAAGTTATTTTGGATGTTGTTCCTCTTGATGTATGTGGTTTAGTGTTTATAAGTCCATACTTGTGTATTGAATATGTAATATTCATGAGAAGAGCCAAACAGTACTGTTTGTTGAAGGATGCTAAGATCTACGTCATTTCAACCTTTGCAAGAGACTCACAGATCTCTCTGATAAGTGCCACTGAAGCTAAATAACTAATAAATTATAGTGGGATATTTTTCGTTAATTTCTATAAGGGATAGAAAATCTGAGGAATTTATTTATGATACAACTTGTCGCATGGTTACTAATGAAGAGTACAAGCAAACAGGAGAGTTTATTTAGTATTTCATAGAAGAGCCTATGTGGATACCCCCATATAGGCTAGTTGAGAATGTTATACAGTTATTATCCCATAGTTTTCTTCCAGACTCAAGATTCCATGGGAAGTCCATGGAGGATGCCTACAAAAATAAAAAACAATTGCAGTCATTTTTTAAGAAAAAACACACTTCGGGGGTGGATGGTCACTATGGTGTGACAGAGACTGTCGAGCACTTACACAAGTATGAATTTTTTCCAAACATGCAGATAGAACTTTATAACTTTGTTAGGGATTTTGTTTCATGTAGTGAAGGAGAGTTGGGTTATGTATTCCATTATTAGTTTCTTCTTGGACATGGGTAATTTTCTCCATCGATTTTATGGATAGTTTCCCTACTTCAAAAAAATGGTGCGAGTATGTTATTATGGTGGTAGAATGGTTTGGTAAAATGTGCATTCAAATTCCTTACATGAAGATCAGTAATACAACGAAGTTGTTTGTTTTTAATGCATGGGTTCATTTTGGTTTTCCTAATTCTATTATGGTAGATAAGGATTGACGATTCATTGGTGATTTTTTGTATATATTGTGAGAAAGATGGATACTAAGAGGTCTACTGCATGTCATCCATAGATATATGAGAAGATAGAGGTGGTAAGTCATACCTTGGTCTAGGTTTTGAGAGATCCTAGGAATCAGGATGAGGATTTGGTATATATTCGACATCCTCATCAAAGGGAAGTTCATATTGCTACTAGTAAAACTTGTTTTGAGACATTTTTTGGTTATTTTACAAGGATTTTAGTTGATGTTATTTTGATATTACCATGTAGAGACAGCTGAAAAGTGGAACTAGAAGTCCACCAAGATGATAGGTTCATTATAACAATCCAGAAGATACACCTCTAAGTACATGAGTGGTATTCTAGATTGGATGTGGGGAAGAAACTTCCTCACCTCATAAGTCCTTAAATATTTTAGGGACTTAAAAGCCTTAAATTGGAGAGGTATGATCCAAAAATGGAAATGAAAATACCCAATTTTATGTATTCTCCATATCCAATACTTGCAGTGCAGATTAGCAACATATTATTTCTTTAGGAGATGTTCGAGTCAAGCTGAGGGTGATCCAGAGACCTTCAAATGACATCTACAAGCCATCATTGTTCTATTTTGGAGTTTTTTTGTGTGACGGTGATGGAACCACACCATCGGTTAATTAACTTCCACTCTTCACAAAGAAGTGGTTGTGTAACCACCGTGGTGGTTACATAACCTCTACTCTTCATAGAGAGGCGGTTCTGCAACTGCCCTTGTGGTTACACAAACATTGGTTATAGGGGGCTGGCTGTTGTGTAACCTCCAGTCTATGGACATTGATGGTTCTATCATCAATGATGCAAAAACTAGAATTTGAATAGTTGCAAATGTTTGGACTTCCCAATTTGATCTATTTCATCTTTCCCTCTATCCGTGGGCAGAACAATTATAAATATAATTTTGTTGAAGCATTCTAGGAGGTGATTTTGAGTGAATTCAAGTGTGAGAAAATAGGAGCATTTAGAGTTCTTTCTTGTTTTGTTCATTAAGAGTGATTTTTTCATTGTTGAGAAGTTGTGAGAAAGAAAATACAACTAGGAGTGTGGATCCTTCTTGAAGGCCAATGTTGGTAGTAATTTGTATTTTTTTGAGAATTGCATAGTGAGAGGGAAATAATTTGCTTACCTAATGGATTTTTTCCAACCACAGGATTCTCTAGGATAAATTCTTGTGTCTCCTTTGCAATATATTTCTCAATTTTGTAGTATAGTTGTGATTGTTTCATGTACATTATATTGGCTAAAAGGAACTTACTTAATTTCCATTAAATTATAACTAAACATGATATATTAATTGTTAAAAATAGGTAGTTTATGGATCACTGATACAATTTCATACACTTTCTTATCTTTGCACACCTCTTTGTCATCTATATATGAATTTTATTAGCATAAATGCATCTAGAAACAATCATGCTTAGGCCTAGAAAGTCCAAATATGATTTTCTCCCTCTAGTCGGTTTTTGTGTAAAATGTCAATCCTGGCCCTATTGTATGGTTTTGGACCAAAATGTCTTCAGTTAATTCTTTCAATTATATAAAATTATTATGAAAAAATATCCCCCTTTGTCGGCCTTTCATGACATAAATAATCTTTAGAAGCATATATAAGCAAGTTAATCATACCTCATTTGGTAACCTAGAACTTTTTTGTTGAAAATATGGATTTAATCCAGTCTCCTTTAGCTTAGATGCAAGTTCTAAGGGGTACCCATTATGCCAAAGTCACCCCTGGCACAATCCTGACATCATCCCTTTTAAAGACACCATACGCCTTTGTAAGCGATAAGAATTGATCATTGGTGGGATTTTTGAGAGCCTAACAACTTCACCAATAGTTCAAGTACTGATTGGCTAACCTAGAAATTTAAGAACTCCTCATGTAAAAGTAAGCACAAATGCACTCAAAGCTCCTTAGATTGTGAAGTAACTCATTCACATCCATTAGGACATCACCCTTTACTAGTATGAAGTCTCCTTCTAGGTCTAGGAGTCTCCATAATCATTCTAAAAGCAAGAAAATTGACACTTTCCAAGTATTTGAGCAAGTGTCAAACTCAAACAAAACATTTTCAAAGCACGTTTGTTAAGTATAATTGAACTACGATAGATATCACATGATAGGGAGAACAAAACGTCATTTGATCCCTCTTCAAAGTAGTTGCAACATCAATAATGCATATGGGTACTCATAACCTACCTAACTTTATTTTGCAAGAACTCCTTGCATAATAAGGATTTGAGGGTTTGAGAAGAGTTTACATAGCCATTCTAAAGGTGAGAAAAGAAGACCGACACCACATTTCTAGGTAGGTGAAGCACCCAAGAAGTTGTAGAGTTAGACTCCAAGTAGGTCCAAGACTATACAAAAGGGTCAAGACTGTATGAACTTTTTCGATTAAGTTGTACGGTTTTTACCAGGCTCAGTTTCAAGTTACAGTTTCAGTAAAAAAGTATTTCTAGTTCTAGATAATCTAGTTCCTACACTCAAACCACCCGGACTCTTCCAGATCTACACGTAATCAACTAAGTACACTATTTCCCTCTTTTTTGATAGTGGTTAGATTAATTGTCACTTTGAAAAGTGTTATTTTGATTTGTACAATTAATGTTGGAAGTGAATTAAATCACAATATCTACATGTAACATTTATTCATTCTTTTTATGTATGTTTAATTTAAAAATCTAAAACTTAAAAGGGGTGAGATTCACTTCTCAAAAAGTGAAATCATTTAGTGAACTTGACCCTCTATAATCCAACAAAATAGCCCTAACCGTAGTGGCCTTAGCGTTTCATTATTTTGTTTCCAATCTCTTTTATTCATCATGGCCCATGCCACTATTCGTGAAGCCTCCTTGTATCATTTAATTTCAATGACACCCAACATGTAGATATAATCTCACAAAACTAGTACAAAAAATCAAGCTCCCTGATAATATGACACCTTCCCATGTGAATTCAATCTTGAGTCGAATTTCATCTCCATTCATTATTAATGATGAAACATTTCACATAGATATCTTAGTGTCTATTCAAGATTTACACCATACTTTTCAAGATCAATTTCAAGCTATGAAAGCTACCATTACATATCTCAAGGATGAGATAAAAAGTCTCAAGGATACTTCCAATGCACATATTAGTTATCTTTCTATGCATCATGATATTTCTCAGGAAAAATATGTACAATATGATAAGTTTTATGTATACTATATGTTCTCATACAAATGAGGCTAACTTCCTACATAGAGGCAACAATATGTATGTTCCACGAGATCAACCTCTTTGATTTGATAAGAATGCTAAAAAACATGATATCTTATTTGAGTTACTTGATAAATGCTTAATCACTTTGTTACCTGCTCATTACTATCCATACTATCATCTTGAAATAATCAAAGATCAATAATTTTGTAATTATAATAGAATTAATGGACATTGTGACAGTGATTAGTATGATTTACAATGAAGAATCCAAAAACTTGAGCATAAGGGATTTATTTCGTTTGTGGCAAGAAATTTTTACTACGCCTTCATCTCAAATTTGTAAATATCAAAGGATTCCTAAAGTTGATCCATCTATATCTATTGCACATAATGCAATATCGAATGTTGTAACTTCTGTAATAATTAAAGATCCACCTATTCAAGAAGAGTACAATAATGGCATAACTCCTTCAAAAGCACCAGTTTTAGTTGAATACTTACATCCTACTATTGTACAAACTAAAATGAAATCATCACCAATTAAACATGACCAATTACACAAGGCCTCAGAGCACATAGAAAATATAAAGAAAAATATCAAAGATAACATCGTATTACCAACAAGGATCCATGTGCATAAATATGATAATTGGGTTGATGATTGGGATTATGATAACAACAATGATGAATAAATTGATATGCTAACCGATTCTTCTACGGATATATTTACTTCTCTACATCAATCTATAATAAATTCTAATCCACCTATCAATACCAATCGTAATAACAATACACATGATTTTACAAATGTTATTAACATGACAACATCTATTATAGATTCTTACAAAACAAGTATCAATGACTTACTTAATGATCTGTTGATCTCTATAGGAATCAATAAATATAGGATAAATGATAAGCATGCCTCTCAAATATCCACTATGTGACTTCTTATCCAATCCTTGGGGGCATCATACTTTCCCCCTCTTTCCACATTTATGTTTTATAGTTTCTTCTATAGCTATATGGGCTCCTACATACGGTTCTAATGCTTCTAATCTTCTAATATTACACCTATTGGTTATGGCGAGTCTTGTGTCTCTCCCTCTATTTCTTGATTTTTATAATGACAAGCCTCCTAAGACTTGATATGTTGCACATTTCTTGAATCATACATTGATCCTTATGTTTCCACTTACTCTTTCCATTATTGCCAATAATCCCAATTTTCCACCTATTTAAGTTGCTCCTAAACTCTTATTTTTATGTCATTACACCTTACTTCTCATGTAGTTAGGATCTTGGATGCTATAGGGTTCTACCCTCACTTTGTTGACAATGTTCTATGGTATCTCTTGTCATATCCCCCCTCTTTTCCCGATGACGCACTCTGTTTATAGGTTTAACTTGACTGTTGAGGGAGTGGTTCCACACCCAAACCTCACTTTACACACCTACATTGGGGGTCAAAATTGCCTCCCACCTTTATTTTCGTACTATTTTTCAAACATCGACACATTTTTAAGATACAAAAACATTCAAATATTTGTAAAAATACAAAATTAGGAGCTATTTCTATAACATACATTGTTTGCACTTTACATTATACATGTTTTTTATTGCTTTGGTTTGATAGATATCATTTATTATTTACAATCACACCTTCACGTGTTATATTGAGCATGATCCAATAATTCACAAGAGTGATACACAATGATAGGGTCTAGTTTTTCCCCTTTACCCAGAATACTAACCTATGGGGGAATCTACTTTCGCATACTATATCCAGGTGCTATATTTCCATTATAGTTTCTTTGTTTCCTCATTATTCTTGGTTACATATATTGTGTATTTTTTATATTTTGGAATAACAAGACCAAAACATGTGTCTTGTGCAATAATTACAGTTATTGCTTCACTAACTCTTTTCTATCACATATGTGATTTTTTTTTGGATTGAGGGTAAATTGAGGGTGTTTGAAAGGACCCACATCCTTGTACAATTGAGGATATTTTGTGAGAGGAACCAAAACCTGGTTACAATGAAGGGGACCACTATTTATGAACCCAATTGGAGAAACCATTGAAACCATAGTGAAGATGCAGTGACCAATGATAACGGCCGCAGCGAGTGGGACAACTATTAGTGAATGGAGCAAGATGAACAACCACCAGCGTCAGCAGCGAGAGGAGTAGCCACTAGAATCAGTAGCAAGCAGAACAGCCACCAGTGACAGCAGCAAGAGCATCAATAGTGAGTGGAGTAGCCACCAGTGTTAGTAGCGAGAGGATAATCAAGTGTCAACAGCAAGAGGAGCAACCACCAGTGTCAATAGTGAGAGGAGAGCCACCAACGTCAGCAGCGAGGAGAAACCACCAGTGTTAGCATGAGCAGAGAAGTCACCCCCAGCGGTGAAACCACCTCCAAGGAGGATCATGCCTCGAGGGGGATTTGAACCTGGGTGGGCAAGCACACAACCATGTGACTTGACCGCACCACTCCCAACCCATCGACATCACATATGTGATTTTCATCATATTTAGATACACTTTATTTTCCTACATGATTGCTATTTGTGTGCATGTATGTTTGTTTTATACTATGATTATGGCCTAAGGGCCTTACTTTTATTTTATTACCCTAGGTGTCCCATGTTTTTGGTAGTGTGTCTTGTGTGTGGTTGTGTATCTCTTGTTTGTAGGATCAAGGGCCTTGATTTTCTTGTAACACTATGGGTGTCCCATGTTCGCAAGAATCTTTCCTTTTGTGTGACATTGTTTGACATATTTACACTTGTTTCTAGATATAGTATGCAATTTTTTTCTACATTGTATGAAATCTTTTTTCTACTAACACATGGTTTTCCATCATTGTTATTATTATTTTGTTGCATTAACATTGTTATGGTTATTGCACTTCTTATATTTTTTTCTCTTGTTTTGAGCCATGGTATCTATGATGCACATCCCCATTAAAGGTACAATTTCTTCTTAGTGGCCACCATATCAACATTTCACAGGTTATACACAGGTTCTTATCTCCTCAGATATGGGTATACATATTTTCATTTGAGTCATGCACTCAAAATTATTCATCTCACATGCCTCAAAAGAGGGGGAAAATATCCAGGGTTTATTCTAAATTTCTAGCAGACACAATAATTTTTTTAGGCACAGGAATATGCAGAGGAAAACACAAATGTATCAAAATTGGACTCAAACACATGAAATCACCAAAATCCACACAATTTCAAAAATGTACAACCTAGTCTATGGACTGTACAAATAGTTCTAACCCTATTATACTGATTTTTCCTAGAGGCATTTTATCCAGATCTTTCAAAAGTTTTAGGTTTTTCATCACTAATATAAAATTGTCATATGGTTTTATACTCATATTGACCCAATTTGACACATATTCAGGGGACATGAATTATTTCATTCTCTCTTTCTTCACAGTACTTAGTTTCAATTCCAATTTTGGACACATTGGGGGCATGGGTCTCTTTTCTCCATTTAGATTTCAACATACAATTAGTTCTACTTAGTTTCTACTCATTTGTGCAGAACATGGAAAGAGTATGAGGGCACTTATTTCTCTTTTCTAATGTGTGTCTTAATTTACAAAATTTGGCGTATATCAATCTGTAGTGGTATAGTTCATGGGGTTATGGAAGGTATCAAAGTAACTAAGTTCTTTGTAGATATGAACTTCCCATCCTCTTGTATTAAAGGGGAAACTATCAAAGTTATTGAATGAATTTGATACACAGTATTATTTCTTGATGGGGTTCGAATCCTCATGTTTTTTTTTCTTCTATTTGATATGTGTGTGTTGGGTTGGTACCCTTAATGCATTGACCTCTGATTGGAATTTTTTTTGGGAATGATCACCCCCAATTATTCATCAAAATTTAGCAAATTCAGAATCTATAAGGCACAAGAACGAGAACACATTCCATCAAAAAAAATAGGTGTAGTCATTCCATGTTTTGCATATCTTTTGGCATTTCTTGTTGCACATATATTTCCAATACTTTCATTACATTTGAGTTAAATTTCAATTTCCTATCTTGGGCATTGACTACACTATATGTTGCAGGTTTCATTATAGAGAATGCCAACACCAACATAACATAATAATGAAAAATAAAATTATTGTGAGTGAAGTCAAAGTGTGTCTACACACCCAGGTATCTTTTACTTTTAGTATGTAATTTCATTTCATACTTAAAGGGGGGGGGTGGGGTAAATTTAGAGACTCAAATTTGGCAATTAATAGTGTTGATCTTTACATTGCACACTTGCATGAACAAAGGAACTCTCCTCACTCTTACTTAGCACACCCTTGTCAGGATGAGGGGTAAAAAGGTACATTTACCACTAAATTAATTACTATAAAGTTAACTATTATAACATACAGATCATAAATAAATTAAATAAACACATTGAACAGATAACACAACATGTAACGTGAGAAAACCCCTAAATGGGTTAAAACCACAGAATAAATCCACTATTGAGAAAATTTTAAAATTACCAGTCCAATAACTCCCTCCCCACTTCTACTCCATGTTATTACTAGGATTAACCTTCATACTCCACATTGGAATTTTATTTTATCAATGTTCGATATATAATCGATATGATTTGATAGCCTATGAATATATGACCTAATGTCATATTTTTATAACCCGAAGGGTTATAACTTTATTAAGTGATGGGGTACACCTCTCCAATTTAATTAGTTGATTAATTAAATTAACCAACCCCTAATATAAAGTTTATATTTAAATAATATGAATATAGTTTATTATATATTATTTAAATATAAACTATATATTATGATGCACTTAATATTATAGTTGTAACACTCCCCCTTAATATTAAGTGGGGATCCATATGCCAACATTACCTGTTTGTACAACAAGATTTACAAATGCATAAACCATAAAGGTTTAGGGTAACACATGTATTTGTGAGACTAAATATCACTGTTTCTCATGGAAATATTCTTATATCGCATCTCTAGGAGCCTTTTATAACACATGAAATTCCTTTATAAATAGATGCACACTAGACTTTATTTTTCTTGTAAACTCTATCAGTTTACTTTAGATCATACAAGATATTTTACATTGCTTTTAAACTATAATAGAACTATAGATGAGAAGGAGTCAATCAACCAGCAGACTGTTAGCAGGTGGAATTTCCATGCACACTACACCTCAATGGCAACTCATGAAAGGCCAAGCATTGCACAAAACTTGTATAACTTCACAACACACAATGGACTTGTGAACAAGTTTGCAACCTGATCTTTAGTTGGGTAGTACTGGAGATCTATATCACAATTGAGAATCTTCTCATGAATAAAGTGCATATGTATCTTGATATGCTTCATTCTTTGATGTTGCACTACATTTTTAGTGAGAGCAATACAACTCTGGCTATCACACATAAGTGGAGTACTTCATTTAACTTCCATGTGTATCTCTTCCAACAGCCTCTTGAGCCAGATGGCTTCTTTTGATGCTTCCATTTCACTTATATATTATGCCTCAGTAGAAGAAATGGAAACTACCAGCTACATTTTACTGCTCCAAGTAATGACACCTGCACCAAAATTGAATATATATCTAGTTGTATATTTATGAACTATCACATCACCAACATGATCAGAATCATAATATCCATATAAATCTACATTGTTAGATGAAATATAATGTAAACCATAATTAATAGTGCCCTTTACATAACTCAAAATTCTTTTTGCTAACTTTCAGTGATCCTGATAAGGTTCTTGCATAAACCTTGAAGCAATCCCTAATGCATAAGCAATATCAGGTCTAGTAATGGTTAGATAAATCAAACTACCTACAAGTTTCATGTATAAAGTAGGATTCTATTTTTCATGTGGAGGTTTAGGATCAAGTTTACATCCTACTTCTATAGGAATAGAAACTATTTTAAAATCAAGCATATTAAATCTTATAAGCAAATTAGTTACATATTTTGATTGAGATACTACAATAGAATTTTTATCCTGAAATACCAGCCATGCACAAAAAATGAATGCAATAATCCTAAATTTTTCATCTCAAAATATTGCATCAACTTTCCTTTAATTTTCATAATTAAAGTGTTATAATTATCAGCGATAAGTAAATTATCAACATACAATACAATGAGAATAATAACATTTTCTTCAATTTTAACAAATAAATCATTGTTAGATGAACAATTAGATAAACCAATTTCATTGAAAAAATTGTTAATTTTAGAATACCAAGCTCTAGGAGCTTGTTTCAAACCATACAAATATTTTTTTAATTTACAAACATACAGTTATTTATAGAGAAACCAAGTAAAGACAATCTCATTTTCAACTATAGGTTCAATTACTATTATTACGTACGTTATTTTCACAATTTTCAATTTCAAATTCATTTTCATTAGAAACATCATAAACAACAGAAGATGAACAAGAAGAAGAACAAAAAAATTGTTCCAAGATTTTAACATTCTTGTTTTCTATAACTTTTCTTTTTGACAGATCTAAGATCCTAATACCTTTATTTTTTATACCATATCCTACAAAGATACAAGGAAATGAGGTATGATCAATCTTTTTCCATTTTGATTTCAAAATGAAGTGGGAAGTTGGATTACCAAAGATTCTCAAATAAGATATACCAAGTTTTTGGTTTGACCACTTTTCCAAAGGATTTTAATTTACTAAGGATTTAATGGGAACTCAGTTCAAAATATGAACAACAATGTTTATAGCTTCAGCCCAAAGGAACTTAGGAACTTGAACAAAATGCATCATAGTCCTAGCCATTTCTAGAATAGTGTGGTTTTTCCTTTCTACAATCCCATTTTGTTGAGGGGAATAGGGAGTTATTAATTCCCTTTGAATTCCACATTCAACAAAAAATGATTCAAATTCTTGAGTATTCTCCCCCATTATTAGTTCTAAGCATCTTAATTTTATACTTAGAAGAGTTTTCAACTAAAGCTTTAAAGTCTTTAAATTTTGACAAGACATCTGATTTATTTTTAATAAAATATGACCAAATCATACGAGTGAAATCATCAAATAAAGTGACAGCATACAAAGAACCATTAAGAGAAGGAAATTCTAGGGGTCCTCTAACATCACTATGGACAAGATCTAAAGGTTTAGAAGAGTTATCATCATGATGAATGTGAAAAGGATTAATAGATTGCTTACCATGTAAGCATCCTTCACAAGTTTCATGATTTTGGGAAATAGGTGGCAAACCAGTTACTAGGCTTATTTGAGACATGTCGTACATGCTCTTGAAATTGACATGACCTAGCCTCTCATGCCACAATTACATGTCACTCCTTTGAGTTGTCAAATAAGAAGCAAAAGGAAAACCAAAAAACACATATAATCCATCTCTTTGAATGTCTTCAACTATAATAACATTATGTTCATTTTTAATAAACCATTTATCCTTTAATAATGTTACACTATAGTTATTTTGAGTCAACTGAGAACAAGCAAGAAAATTCATTTTAAGTTTAAGAACTAGGGGAGAGGAGCCAATCATCGTGCATAGGCCAATGATCGTGACACGTTTTGTTAATTGAATACTTAATACTAGAATATTCAAGTCCCTAAACTTATATGAAAAGTTTATAATAAATAGAAATAAAATGACATTTTTTTTGTAATTAAATACTAAACAATATAAAGTGTAAATTTTACTATATTAAGAAGAAACGTAATATTAAAAAGACAATAAATGATGTAAGTACTAATACACTTATGTATTCAAAATATCTAGACATATATAAATTTAATTTACATTTAAAAAAATAAAAGTATAGATAATACTCATTATTACACACAATTTTTTTTTAAGTTTGAATATATTTTCAAACATAAAAAGGTCATGTCATTCATGACCAAATACACTTTCATTAACAAAATTGTGATACTTTATTCCCACAATAGGACACAAATCAAATCAAATACCACATTAAATGAAGCATTTTCAAATTATAAAATGTCAAAATAATAGCCACATTGTTGCTTATTTCCATCCCATCTACTACTATTAATGAAACTTGCAAAAAAAATACAAATGTGTAAGGCTCAAAAAATATAATGCATTTATCAAAGGGTGAAATTGAAACAAACATTTTTACTTGAAAATCCACCGTAGCCATTATATTTAACATATCATCACTCTCAATCCACACTTACCAATTTCAACCAATAAAAAAAAAGCACATGGATCAAGCACCCAACAACACTTCAACAATTTCTATAAATTCATTTCATTGTTCAACAATTGAACTTCACAATTTTTTCCAGCAAACTTGCACCATCGAACCAATATTATTTGCAGTTCTCAATTCTGGTAAGTATTTGGAAATCTTCCAATATTGCATGTATATATATTTTGCCATTGAACTATTTGTATTCCCAACTCAATGAATTTCATGTTTTTATATAAAAGATGTATTATTATCCAACTCAGTTTCATACACATAAACAATAGTCTTTTTTATTTTCATTTTTTAGTTCAATTTCCTATACACGCAGAAAACTTGTAAATGATATTATGCTTACCAGGAAGATTTGAAAAGGTAAACTACCAGCAATAAAAAATAAGACAAATATAATTGAATAACTACCAACAAGTATTATATACAGGTATAAAATAATAAGATGAACTATATTATATATACATGAAGCTATTCTCATTTTTGGTGTGTATTTAAAACTTAAATTGAGCTATTTTAATTTTTTTATATATACACCTTATTTGCGGGTATTTTGTGTGTATGGCAAACTGAACTAGAAAATGAAAATAAAAAAGAATTTTATGCATATTTCATATATATTTATTCATTTACCTTCTTATCTGCCGGTTTTTTACTGTGTATAGGACACAATAAACTAGAATATATGTAATTCAATTTCCTATACACATATATTATTTTACAGTTTCCAATACACATAAAACCTGCAAATAAAAAGTTGAATGTGTATATGTATATTGAGTTTCATATACACATTACAAATGAAAATAGTTGTATTTAAAACTGTATATAAAAAACGAACTAGATAATGAATATCACGGTGCTGGTAGTTGTTCATATTATATTTATTTTAGTTTTAGTTGCTCACAATTTTTGGAAGATATTAAAATTGCATGATCACACAAAACAAATATAAAAGTATTCAATTTTACACCACTTGTGATGAAATGGAAAACCAACTGTTATGGAGTGGCATGTTTAGAGCTACTTGTTAAGAATATGATCTTTTTATATTATTTAAAATTTGTATTGATTTTATTATTTTCTTGTATTTTTGTAGGTGTTAATTGCTAACATGAGGAGAAAATTATCACTCAAAAGAGTATGCCCTGCTTGTGCCAAAACAAGGGGATTTGTACTCCCACCAAGTGAACCAGATAAAGATGAGGTTGGAAACAATGGACCACAACTACATGCTACAATTGTCCAAGTCACTGGAGGGGCAGCAACAAAAAAAATAAGAATATGTGGAGATTGGGATGAGACTAGCATGAATAATTCCATCAAATAAGTTGAAGAAAATGGTTCCTCAACACATGGTACTGCAAGAAAGTGGGGGATGCCTCCAAGAAAACTTACTTTATGGTTTTGGGTATAACCACTAAGAAAACAAAAGTCCCACCCACATTTCTTACTAAAGAAGACGAGCTTGAGTTAGTGCAATGGTGTCATGAAATGGCTTATATGGATCATGGGTTAGAAATCTCACAACTTAAAGCTTATGTGGCACAAATATGTGAATCTAGGTCCACCCCATTCATAGATGGTATCCCTGGAAACACATGGTGGGAAGGTTTTAAAAGAAGGCACCAAATTTAATATTGAGGACAATAGAAGGCCTTGATGATAGAGATAGGGTAGTAATTCTAAGACCATATATTGTTAATTCTTTCTATATGAATGTTTCCTTTGTTTATAAAGCTAACATGTATGGACCAAGAAAAATATGGAATTGTGATGAAACTAGATTGCAAGTAGGAAGAAATTGTGGTATGAGAGTGCTTGCTAGAAGAGGAAGTAGAAGTGTCCCATATATAATCCTAAAAAGAAGAGAATGGATAACCATATTATGTTGTGTCAATGCTGCTGGACAAAGCATCCCTAGTTTCTATCTTTTTAAAGGGAAGAAACAATTACAAAATTACATAGCAAGTTGTGAGCCTGGTGCTTGCATGGCAACACAACCTCATGCATGGATTAAAAAGGATTTATTCACGAAATTTTTGCATAATTTTTCAACATGTGTACCTGGTGGTGTGTCCCTAACTAAGAGGAATTTACATATTTTTTATGGTCATAGTTCTCATGTGGCTTTAGAAAAAATTCAAGAGGCGTAGAGTTTGGGGATAGAATTACTTACATTACCATTGCACACTTTTCACAAACTACAACCACTTGATGTCAGTGTTTTTGCTCCATTCAAAAATTATTTCAAAGAGAAGAGGCATAAATGGATATTTGAGAAACATGGGATAGATTTCAACAAGGAAGAATTAGCTACATTGGGGACTAAGGCTTTCCAAAAGGCTCTATCCCCTGAAAATATTAAAGCAGGTTTCAAGAGGACATGTATATGGCCACTCAATCCAAATGCCGTGGATGCGGACATGACACCCAACATAACATTTTACACATCTAATCAAGATGAATCACATGCAACATAAAACATGTTAAGGCTATCTAGAGATAATTTAGAGGTGTCAAGCTATGAGCAGTGAAACAAAGATGTTAAGATTGTAGTCAACACATAAGCAAGTAAAGAATGTGATGTTGAACAAATTGAACAAAATACAAGTGAATATGTTCACCACCAAGCCAAAACTCAAGCTAGAGGGAGTCAATTTGATGAGTCACTAAGGCTACCTACCCAAGTTAGTTGTCTTGATTGGATGAAAGAAGGTGTTATGAATCTTGGTGTCAATTTGAACAATAATGAAGACGACAATGTATCTATTCCCTCGCAACACACTCACTATTCATGAGTCAGATGTGGTCCACTACTTTTTCAACACTCTATATGATGGAAAAATTGATGTAGTAGAGTTATAGGAAGCAAAGATTAGAGCATAAAATTCTAACAAAACTTTTGAGGAAAACAGAGGACAAAGCTCCATTTCTAAAATTTGAAACTTCCAATGGAAAGTGTGAAGGACTCATCAAGGTAAAATTGTCTTGATGGAAGAAGATTGAGTAGAGAGTCTCAACTAATCACTACTGATCAATGTATGGAGCTACTAATGGAAAAAGAGAAATGAAAGAAGGAAATTGAAGAGTTGAAGCAAAGAAGAAGGGTACAAATGCAAGAGAATAAGGAAGAAAGAATTGCTAGAAGGGAACGAAAGGAACAAGAGAATATTGAAACAAAAATTAGAAGGCAAGAAAAAGAGCATCATAAGCTGATGTAAAGGCAAGAAAAGGAGATGAAGAAGGAGAAATAAAGGATCTAAAGAGATCAAGAAAGAAAGGAGAAAGAGTTCAAGAAGGTAAGAAGGGAGTTGGGAAAGAAAAGGAGACGAAGTACTCCACAAAATTCTTTTCCTGAAGAACATTCATTGTAAAGGGAATTAATTTCCATGCATTGTCCACATTTTATGTCAATGCATAATGTTCATCTTGGGGTAAGTGGTCCATGTTCCAATCAATTCTCAACTACACCAGTGAAGGAAACCAAATTGGAACTCAACCATTGACATGCATCACATCAAATTCAAGCATGGATGCAGATTCAACACACCATCATTTCCTAGTTTTTGGAAGTAGGGGCCATATATTGTATAATATTTTTTGGAGGATTGTTAGGGCCATTCAATTATTAAATATCAAATACATATTTTGATGACTTTGTGGGTCAAGTATATTTTGAATCCATTCCATTATCAACCACACCTACATACAGGATACCAACATCATAACTAAACTAATGACCTGCAACACATCAACTTCAAGCATGGTTGCAGATTCACCACTACCATTTCCTTTTTTTGGAAGCAAGGGCCATAGATTGTATAATATTTTCTTGGAGGCTTGTTAGGGACATTCTATTATTGAATAAAAGAAATATACATTTTGATAACTGTGTGGGCCAGTATATTTTTAATCATTGTAAGACCATGGATATTTTGATAAATATGTTTTTATATGTAAACTCGCTTGAAATGTGTAATGAAAAATAACCGAGTTTAATATTTTCTCTAAAACAAATATGTTCCATAGAAGATAATCAAACTTGTAGGATACAAATATTTTGATTTTAATCACTTTCTATTTTCAAGAAAATGATGCAATACAGTTGATAATAATTGATAAAAATTGAACACAACAATCATACTATGTTTTTATCATTGGCAGGGTAGTATCCTCACCAAATTTGTTACAAACAACATTCATTCATCCAAATCCCTACAAAATAAAAATTAGGATGTCAAATCACAATTCATGCTCAGATTGTTAAGATTATTCTTTAAATTTGTATTTAGATTGTATAATATAGGGACAACAAAATATTTCCTGTGACAATTATTGTGTTCATAAACACAATTCACCACGTCCATATCTTAAAAAATTGATGAGTTGTTGCATTTCAAAGCAGAGTTCTGGCAATTTATCAATGTCAAACCTCCACTATTACAGCAACTTCTGGCAATTTCCCACTTTTACCGCACAGGCATTTCCCAACGATTCCCCTTGAAGGTTACTCTCCTTTAGACTTATTTCACTGTTCCAAATAACAAACTTGAATCCTCTACCTCGTTGAAGGATTTGTCACCTGCAGAGTTGATCATATTAATCGATTTAAAACTATTAGAATAACTTGAAGAATACATCCACTTACTTCTACGGAGGGCATAATTCTTGGAGGCAGCGTGGTTGTTGTTATAAGTGGGGTAAATGTTGCTATGGTTCTATGCAAAAACAAGGCTCTAGAATACAACTAGAATCAAAAAATGGAAAATATTAAGAGGAATCTTGCACCACTAGAATCCATGGATTTGTAGACGATTGTGGTTCATACTAGGAATAAATTAGGAAATGGGGTGTGGGGAGATTGCTATGTATTTGTAAGGGAATTAATGATTTAAGTGTTCAATTTTATTTTTACAAGTCATGATGACATGTGCTAAAGACCCGACATTTCATCAAGGTGTGAATACTATGAAATGAAGAAGAAAAAAAAAGTGAAGAAAGTCAAACGCAAAAGACAAAAAAAATTGAGCAGAACAGTCTCAACCTGCAATTCACCCTCATACCATTTTCCCCACCATTTATACCACACACTACTGAAAATGGAGGAGATCCAGTGAATTTCCAAAGTGCTTTTGTAATTAAATATCAACTCCTCTGTGAATTTTGTATCATGTTAACCAAAAATCCTGTTTGACTTAGATTCTGTAGAATTATTTGGAAGTATATTCTTGCAGATAACAATAAATTAAATTTGTAACAACGCACATAGAGAATAAATGTGAATCAAAGCACAAATATACACATTAAAAGTAAATAAGCTTATACCCATAATCAAATTCTTCCGAGATGTTTTTTTTTAATTATTGGCAAATAGTTTTTAGAAAGGGACTATACCCTTGTACACTAAGGCTCAGAAGCCAGAATTGAAAGTTAAAGCACAAGAGAAGGATCAAAATCCTGAAAGAACAATTAAGCCCAACTGCAGAAAACAGACTGCAAAGCAAAAACCAACAACCGACAAAACAACAGCAAAAAAACAACTAATGTACAACAATCAAACAACAATGGCCTATCAACACCATTGGAAGCAAACTGCTATCCGGCTAAGAAAAAAATGAGACCAATGAAACCCAGCCAGCCAATAGCAGAGATGAGAGTCATCAAGGTGAAGTGTTACCCTTCAAAGTGGTAGATTTTTCCTTTTTGTTGACCGTAATCCACCCTGATGGAGCCTTCGCGCTTGGAGAAGAAGACAAGGGAGGAGTATTTTCTTTAGTCGCATTTGTCCCATTTGGAACAACCACGTTGTTATCCAGAGAGAGATATTTATCATTTTCCATGCTGCCCTCAATAGCTTGTGTATTTTTTATGTTGCTAACAACCTGAGTTTCGGATAAAGGGGTTTTCCTTCCTTGACTCTGGTTCATCTACTACTTTAGATTCAAGATCCTTTCTATCCACAAAAATCAGGTGCTCCGGGAGTGCGTCTTTCCACTAGTTGCACTTCTCATGTTGACATTTTTCCATCCCACAAGCAGTAGAGGTGTGTCCTAATCCAAAGCACCTTCTACATCGGAAAGGTAGACCTTCATAATCAAGAGTTTATGACCAAGTTCTATTTTGCACTCTAAGGTCTATGGTAGCAGGAAGATTTTTATCAGTGTCAAGCTCCACTAGGATCCGGGCATAAGTAGTATGAGTGTAATTAGTTGTTTGATAATCTATGTGGAGTGTAGTACCCAAGGTATTGCCAATGGTTTTCAGACATTCATGACTCCAGAATTGGAGAGGTAAATGGGGCAGCCTGATCCAAACAGGTTTCCATGAGAATGTCTTTGTGTGCGGGTTAAAGGATGGGAACCAAGGTTTCATGATCAAATATTTTGACTCGCAGGTCCAGAGCTTGGAAGCAATGATGTCTTTATCAGCTATTGAAGAGAAAACCATAATGAAAATGCCTTTAGCACATGGATATAAGTCTATCTTACCAGTTAAAGATGGAGTCCAATGCTTGGAGATCCATGCGTGAAGAACGGGAAGGCTGGGCCATAAACCCCCGAATCTACAAATCAGAGCATGCTCTTCATAGTAGATCTCAGATGAAATGACATCCTCCCCAAAAGTAATACATGGGGTGATGTCTGCAGGTTTCATAGAGGATTCTTCCGAGATGTTATTTAGACTTTGCACTATGGATTCTTCTCCTATCTATAACAACGTGAGAAAAATTGAGACAACCAATAAATAAATCTATAAAACTTGAAATCAATATATCATTTGCATAAAATAAATCAATAAATCATAGTCATAGAATATCAGTAAATCATTGGAAATAAAAAATTCACAGTCACACTCATACAAAAAACAATTAAAATTAAAATCAATGAAAACTAAGAAAGAAGCAAGTTCAAGCAAACCCACGGGAAATAAATTAGAACTACGTTGGAGTAAATACCATATTAATTGTGGAGGCTGCATTAAAAAAGGCATGTCATAGCATAACAACTTGTCATCCTCTTCATCACAGGTGGTGTAAATGCAATCCAACTTCGGGTTCATTTTTTAAGGAAATTGCTAACAATTTAGCAATAAATGAAGTTTAGTCATTTTTAATATAAGATATTATATTTAAAATTGATTATTATATTGAATGTAATACCATTAAAAATTGAATATTTCTATGTTTGTTTTGTATCGATCATTGGATAATATAAACCTCAATCGGTAGTGCATATATTTTTTAACATGCATTTTTAATATCTTCGGAAAATGTCTTGGAAAATGAGTGTGGAGTGGTCATCTCAACTTGAGCCAAAATTTGTAAGTCTAAAAACATGTAAATATATAAAAGGGGATTTAAAAAAAAAAACTAATATATATGTATGTAAATAAAGACCCTTAAGTTGAGTTCACGACGAATGACTCCTCTCCCCTAACAACACATTGTTAATAAAACCATTTGCTATTTTTTTGTCTTTTCCCTGACCCTGAACATTAAAAATGGAATGATCACCCAATTAGATCTGATCATTACATTCACTAAGTTTAGATAAGATATCAGATCTAAAAGTCATGTTCCTAGAGGAACCACTATCTAATATCCATTCCTTTTCTTTTGCAGTGACAAAAAACCGGCACACAAAGCAATTAGATTTGATTTTTGGTTATTTTTCTGATTCTTGTTTTGGTTTTGGTCTTGAACAGATTTGTTACCCTTTTGAAATTTAAGATTTGTTTTGTTATTTTTAAATTTTAATCCTCTTTTTCTTACATCCAAATTTACCACAATAATGACATTTCCCATCAAAGCGAACTCTTAGATTCTAGGTTTCTTATCCTTGCTAGGAGGTTTAAAAGTTTGCTTGCTTTGTGTTTTTGCTGAATCTAGAGGTTTTACCTGTTGATTTCTAAGTGAGAAGTGCCTATGTGGAATTCTCCTTAGAATCAAAATTTGACATTACTTGTTCTTCCTGTATAAGAAGAGAACTAAGGGTTTGCAAATTTGGAATATCTTGTTCTGTTTGATATTTAGATTTCAAAATTGAAATGAAATTTCTAAAATTTTCATGAATATTTAATTGGATAATAAAATAAGTAATTTATCTTGAATCAAATTACTGCTACATCCATTTAAATGTGACTTAATAATATTTTTTATTTTTGCTAAATAATTTATCACTTTTTCATCTTGCTTCATGGGAGTTGTCATAAGCTGTAAAATCAATTTAATAATTTTTGATAGATGCATACCTTCGTACATCGACTCCAATTGAGCCCAATCCTCACTCGGACTCTCTTGATTCCTAATATGAAAAGAAGAAAATCATCTTGTACGCTTCACAAAATAATAGACATCACCTTTTGTACTTTCTATTGATATGGAGTGACATTATCAGTAGTTACATGTCTTACAGTAGGAGCTCTCTCAATTCCATTTACAACTTCCCACAATTTTTGCGAGTGAGGAATTCCACTTTCAATCGATGTTCCAAATGTTGTAGTTGTTTCCATTCAACATCTGAGATTTAAATCAATTAAAAAATTTATTAGACCCCATGTTTGCGTAAAATAGAGATAAAAAATGATTAATAAACAAAGATTAAAATAAGAGTTTTATATAAATTCCCCCTATTGTATTTTAATCCTCATAATCGATCATGATCAATTTACACCAAAAAATGAGGTCTTGTTAATTAAATAGTCTATACACAAATACGTTAGAATGATATTGTAGACACCACATTTGGGTCTTACGACGCCCTGTGCCCCTGCATCTCATCTCGCAACCTAACCCTACCTCACCACCTAAACCTTACACACTTAATTATTTATTAATTACCTTATAATTAATGAATCCACACCTCCAACCCTGCCACCTCACCTCACCACCTCACCATGACCTAGCCCTAACCCTAAAAATAATCTAATTAAGACCTATAACTTGGTCCAAACCCACACCCCATGACTCATCACCCCTCACCCGCACCAAAACGAACCTAATAATGACTTGACCAAGCCCACAACTGACCCCTAGGGAGAAAAGGAGGAGGGAAAGTTGGCTATTTTACTAAAAATAGCCAACTTTGACCTAACCAACATCAGTCCCTACGTGACCGGCGTCGGTTAGGTAACCGCCATCAGTTCCCTGTAAATGACCTCCCCCAACCAAAACAAGGGATCCAAATTCTTTTTGTAAGAGAGGGACAAGTGAGAGAGAGATGAGGTCGCAGAGCGGAGTATTGAGCCCAAGACTGTAATTGAGAAACTAGATCACGGTCACACTCATCCAAACATTGGGAGAGTCGGAGGATAGCTTCATCAGCTCACTTCCAATTTCTGGATCATCCCAACCGAGCCTTGCCTTCACCACTGAATTCCTTGGACTTGCATCCGCATCAGAAAACTAGTAAGTATTCTCTTTTATTACCTTTGTATGCTTCTAGACACTACTTTGTGAACTTTGATTCATAGTGATTATAAGCTCACTCCTGGATCTACCATCCAGCGGCACCCCTACACCTAACCTTCATTCATCTATCTCTATATTGCCTCAAAGACAACTTTCTCACTCTCTGAGTCTTCTCTACCACCCTACTACTCCCCTCAACCATCTACCAACCTTCTAAACCCCATAACCACCTTACAAACCAACCTCCATTTAAAATCCCCTAAATCACTGCCCCTACCGATATCGGTTATCCCCTACCGGGTACCGGTTTTATAACCGTGGTCGGTTATCCAGTGACCGACATCGATCACTGTGACTTATACCAAAAACCAACCTTTCACCTATTTACCTCCAAACAATCTCATATCTAGCCTTGTCTATCCATGGAACTTGATCTGAACGTATCAATAACCAATGACCAAACAAATAGCATGACATTTTATTATTGGTAGTTTAGTCTCTATTGCTTTTAGTAACGAGGTACCTAAATCGTGATTTCGCAATAGCTTCTTTATTATCATTTGCATTAATTTGTATTAAAAGGGATCTGACCACCTTTGAAAGGAAGTCTAATATTTCCTGGGCCCAAGGCAGTTCCCTCACTTATTGTTTAACGAAAATCTGGTGGTCTTTCATTCTTATTTATAGGTAGTCCTTCCCAGACAAAAAGGATCTCTTCACAATCGGTCTAATCTCTCTACGGTATGCGCACACCTTCCCAACACTCAACAGGTATTCCTCCTAGCCCTAACCCTTATCTGTTTCTCAATAGAATGAAAAGATAGAAATAACTCTATTCTGGAACAAAATTCTATGTGAAACATTTTGGCACGCCCAGTGGGACCCTTCTCAGGTTTCTTTCTTCTAAATATTCACAAAATATTTTGTCATTTTGGTAAAAGAACTTGTCTTTCTTTCGCATCTTTGCATTAGTGAAAGTCATCTTCTTAACCTCTTCTCTTTCTTTGCTTCATCAAATATATCATTTTCGATTGGGTTTAAAACACGTGCATCACATTCTTGCTTGTTGTTTTTAATTCTAGTGAACGTAGATTAAGTAACATGTCATATACGTGGGGGTGATATCCACGGTATTGACGAGAAATTAATCTTACTCTCACTGCACAAAACATACCAAATCACATCATAATCTACACAACATCTCAAACATCCCCCCTTCCCATGGTATTCCTCCGCCCGATTGAGGTAGCCTTACAAGCCAAAGCAAACTTGACATCTCCCTTAGGTCTTTTTTTAGGATTGACATCATCTTGCGTCTAAGGCATAAGCCCAAAGTGATTAAAACTAATCCTAGGGTTAGTCTCTTGATTTGCTTGTGTATCTTGCTTGTTTTTTTTTTTCTTTCAGTTCTATTTCTCTGTTATACCCTATCTCAGTGATCACTTCAGACAGTTTGGTGGGTATACTAAGACTTGTTATCCCTAAACCAGCAGCCTCTTACATTATCTCTTTGCCTTCACAGTGACCGACACCGGTCCTCTTCTACCGACATTAGTTACACTGACCGACACTAGCTACCGTCTGACTGACATCGGTTACCAGACCGATATCGGCTACTGTGTTTTATAGTTCCTGACAAACCAGCAACCTACCAATTCCAACATTTTGTTGTTGTTTCTATTCCTGATTGACTAATTCCCTGATGTATCCTCTTGTCCATGGTTGTTATCACCTGGGAAACAAGCCGTAGCCATGGTTTCACATGCTTGTTCCGTGTCTTTTGCTTGAGTCACCCCCTTTGCATCCTATGGGGAATCCTACGGACACCAGTGTGCTTTTTCCCAAGATCCTTGTAGGAGATCCAGACTTTGCCAAATTTTTGGATGCTAATCCTAGCGCCGTACAATATTATTTGTCTCATACCCTTGACCGTACACCCGACGGTCAGCTCCTCTTTGGTATGTCTATTAGTATAGCCACTCACTTAGCCCCCTTCCCCACCTAATAACTCTGCCTCACCGTCTTCATCCTTAGCCCTGTCTCCCAGCTCAGTGGCTTCGGTGGTTCATACTGCACCAATTGGCCTTCTTTTGGTTAATCTGGGGCCCCCAAATATCACTACCATCCACTGCCCCTACCTCATCTCTCCCACAGATTACCTCTTTCATAACTCGCTCTCTACCATCTATCCACACGAGCTTTCCCTCTCAGGCTCCGCCCACCTTTTCATTTCCGCAGACTCATCCGGTGGCCTCAACATCTTATATAGGACACACTTATTTGGCCATCCCCAACACATTCATCATCGTTACCTTATCAACATTCAACCCCCACCATTGTCTAGTAGTGGCTCTTGGCCCAATCCTCCTCTGTTTACGATGACAACACCATCATCTGACCCAACCAATGATTTAATCAAACAGATGATGGACAAGATGAAAAATCTTGAGGCTTCTGTTTCAGGAAACCGTAACACCTTGACATACAAGCAAGTTTGTCGAGAGCCTATTCATACTTTTGTCCCCCTTCATGCATATCCTCCTCAATGGGAATTAACTTTACTCACTTTAATAGTATGGAGGACCCTCAACAACACTTGGGATCATTTAGACATGCCTACTATCTGATTACTCATGATGATGCCTTACTACTCTGTACCTTCCCCATGTCCTTATCAGAACCTACCTTGGAGTGGTACAGTGCTTTAGCCCAGCACTTAATCTTCTCCTTTAACCAGTTAGCCCAATCTTTCTTAGATCACTTCTTCATCAATATTGCCAAGAAAATTATCCATTACCGACCTCTATGCCATCAAACAATTTGAAGATGAGTCTATTACAGATTTTGTTGGATGATGGCAGGGCCTCATCAACCAACTTACTTATACCTTACCCTCAGGCCGAGCTCATCGAACTCTTTACGCGAGCCTGCATGCTAAACACATTTCTCGCACCATCCAAATTCAAACTTTCCACACCTTTGATGAGGCCTTTACTATGGCTCGGAAACTAGAGATTCAAGCCTTAGAGGAGGAGAAATTGAATTTGCGCAACAAAAAATCAAATTTTTAAACCCAAGACTCCACCAACAAAGCCAACACCACCAACCTCTCATGCATTGGTTACTTCGAAATCAAAAGGAGTCGTACATGTGGTGACGGTCAAATCTCAAGCACCCTCTAATACCCAGCCAAAATCCACCTATAAGTATAATGCCAAGCCCATCAAGTACACTCCCTTGGGAGAAACTTATGATGTGATCTTGGACAAATTACTTAAAGCAGGAGCTCTCACCTTGCCTCCTATTAAACCTCACTCTGGGTTTGATTCTGCCCACGCTATACCTTCTTGGTATAAATAAAATGACTTCTGTAACTTCCATCATGTGAAGGGACACAGCCACGAAAACTACAAGATGCTGAAAAATATAGTGCAGGAAATGGTTGATGTAGGGGATATAACCCTCGATAATCCTAATGACCTTGCTAATCGAAATTTAAAAATCTTCAACAAACCATTTCCAAACCATTCATCTAACAGTAACACAAACCAAGAAACCTCAGCCAAGGATAAGAGTGTGCATGAGATCCATGTGGTTTAAACTCCCAACCAAGGGCTTCTATCGAGGAAATTCTGAATCAAGCCTCTTCACCAACGCAAGGGTCCTCGCCCCCTTCTCCCTTCATCAGGAAAAGAGGAAAACCCCACTATTCCTTTACCCATAAAGGAATCAACCGCCCAGAGTTCTGTTCTCACAGAAGATCCTTCTTACACCACATCCCTGCAAGACTGTGAGTGGATGTTATCTAACCTATCTATTTCCCAAACATCTCCTTCCACCACTCTTGTTGTAAAAGAGGAAGGATCGCCACTTTTTTTTTCATCCTTAGAGGAGAAACCCCTTGAGCCTACATCACCAAATTCCTTAACCATGACGGATCCTCTAGAACATCCCCTCCTCCCTATTAGTTCTTCATCGCCTAAATCTTTCTAGCGACCGGTTGAACTCTTAACACGCATTGATACAGCACCTCATTCACCCCCTGTATCACACCCACAGTGGACCGGAATCACAGCCCACTTCTATTCCATACCAAAATTCCCATCCACACGTGAATATTTTCATCCCCTAGAATATAGATGAGTCTTATGGGAATGTTTGAGTACACCATGCTCTACTCAAATGCAGATGACTAATCCAGACACCTCTACCATATGCCTGAAGTTTTTACAAAAGCTCAAAATGCATATGTCCTCACCTTCACCCCACTCATTTCTACCGAATACCTCATCCACTTCTATCAACCTAACCAAACCTTCCCCTATGCTTGGGACTTCACCAATACCCAGCCTGATGCACCCACCTAAATGGTTAGATTTATCCAAAAATAAAGTCGTCAATCCACCTAGGAGATAGATCTAATCTCCTCAAGTCCAATCTATGCCTCCGCCACAACTAAAAACCTTTCCCCTAATCACACCAGTATAGCAGGAACGGTTTCAACCCTCACTGTCACACCTACCTTCTATATTGGTGCCTCACCCCTCCACCTTGCCTCAATACACAATGCCTCCCACGTCTTCTTTAACACGATCTGCACCTTCTGCACCCATACAAAAATTCACAGGCATCTCAACACCATCACCCCAAGTATCCTACCTACCTACCAACCCTAAGAAAACTTGATCATCAAAGGACTTGTTTTTTGTCACTCCTCTTTCCCCGTGGTTGTTTCCTACCACCACGTCATTTATAGCCTCATCATCTAACTAGCTAAACATGACTTCTGTGCAGAAGAAGCCATGCCGAGTTAAACCCAATCATCAAAATCCCTTGCCTAAACCACCACCCGTACGAACCACTCATACCCAACCATTACCAAAACAATCAATAATCTCACCCACTCAATCAATAGCCTCATCTTCATCTGAATTTGACCGGCTCAAAGGATCTTACACCAAGATCCTTGCTATGTTGGTAGGGGATGCAACCATTTCCCTACCCCCACTCAGACCCTATGATCCATCTAAACCTCGACCTATAGGTTATGATGAATCTAAAATCTGTGCCTACCACTGCACACTAGGACACATTGTAGAAGGATGCAAAGCTTTGAAATCCATCTTTCACCAGTTGTCTATCTCGGATAGAAAATCTAAGAAAGACAACTTAAGGAGGGAAAATCCCTTAGATTTGATCCCTTCTCCTATACCACCTATCCCTACCTCACCAAAATCTATCATCATTGCAACGCCACCTCTCGAGAACAATGACTTATCCCTGTCATCTTCCTTATCTCATATTCATGAGATCAACATGATTAGCATTGCTACTCGAGGTCCGAAAAATAATGGAAAAGCTAAAGAGAGCACACCTGTAGCCTCTCTTTCTCCTTCCGCCATCCCGATCACACCACCACCTAAAGTGGTTTTTCATAGACCTGCCTATCCAGTCTTTGATGGATTTTCCCATCGCACCATGATCAAACAACTTCACCAATCTCCTGTAAAAATGACACTTTATGATCTCATTCAAACATTTGAATCTCATCGGCAAGCTCTAATTGAGATCCTCCAAGGGATAAAGGTCCTACCTAACGAAACCCTGCCCGTCACCTCCATCTTAACACCCAACCACGTCGCTTCTCTCACCAAACAACCTACCTCCACAACCACCTCTGTCCCTATACATCAAGCCACTGCTGTCAGTTTTTTTGAAGAAGAAATTGTCATCTTTGGTGTAAAAGATCCTGACCCCACTCTTTTCATCTCGGCTTACATCTAAGACATCTGGGTATGTCATGTTATGATCGACAGGGGCGCTAGCCTAAACATCGTCTCTTTCAAATCCTTCCAACAGATGAATATCCCTTCTAGCTGCATGTGTGCCAACCCCACCATGTTGCATTCATTCAATGATGCTATTACTTCTACCCTAGGCACCGTGATCCTTAACATTTGTGTAGGGCCACGTACCTTGCCTGAACTCTTCTATGTCCTTGAGGGAGAGTTCCAATACAACATGTTATTAGGCCACCCTTGGATCTGGGCTATGGGATGTGTTCCCTCCACCTTACATAGATGCATAAAATTTGAGTATGAGGGGAATTCATACACCGTCACAGCTGACACTTCCCCCTTCAAAACCTATAATATGTTATATCACCCTAATGATGTGCTTGTACCAGTCAAGGCACCCATTGATCCAATACAACCATCTACTTCAACCACGCCTCAACCATCCACCTTAGCCGCACCCACACCTTCGACCAATGAAACCACCTATGTGAATATCTCTTCCTTCCCCGCGGACAACATCCCAACCTCGGATCCCTTGGTAGGTGTTTTTTCAATGCCTTATGCTGGGGGAGTACCACCTATACAACATCAGCACCTTCCATACCCCACAAGATTATGGACAATTACATGCGCATCCTACCTATGACCATCATGTGGGGGAGGTGATCTCCTACGGACCACCTAATTTCTGCACCAACCTAACATATGGGGGTGTCAACACATCCTCTGTCACCCCTAAACCTCCCCTTGGTGTGGTTCCCTTCCAATCTAATTTTTAATATCTAACCAACCTTTGTTTCGCCCTCACCTTCCTGACTCGTTGTGCTTGGAAAGGTTTTGGTTTCGGTCTTTATGAACAAGGCCGACATTCGATCATTCCCATGACTACATGCAAACACAAAGATCGTAGAGGTCTTGGATTTTCTGAACCACCTAAACTGAAAAAACCTTGTGTCAATTATATCCAGGAAGACGACGAAGTCACCCCTTCCAAACCATCAATGCCCATTTTGCCATCTTCACCCACAGAGTCGATAGACCCAGAATCTATCCCTCCTAACTTTTTTTTGGTGAATGTTATCTTCCTAGGTCCTCTCACTTATCAATGCGATGGTGAAGACCCATCTTCTCTCCCCCTTTTATATCCAAACATGATCAAAGAAGACTTGCCTTTGATTAATGTTGTGGAGTGCCAGGATGTTGACTCCATCCTCACCTACCTTGGTGCAGACGACTCTTATATTCAATGCACCTTACCATTTGAAACCCAAACCATATTGAATGAGTCGACTATAGAGATCAACATCCACACGGAGGATGATCCTCACATTGTAAAGATTAGACAATCTTTCGATGCATCAGAACAAGCCGCCTTCACTACCTTCCTCCGTGCCCGCAATCAAGCTTTTGCTTGGTCCTATGCTGACATGCCAGAAATCAATCATGACATTGTTTTCCATAACATCACTCTGAAACTAGACTCCAAACCAGTTAAACAGAAACTAAGAAAAATGCATCCACGCATTGCCCTCTTGGTTAAAGAAGAGCTTCAACGACTCCTTTCTGTTTCTTTCATCTTACCTATTGACTATCCTCAATGGATTTATAATGTCATACCTGTCACTAAAGCGATGGGGGGACTTCGGATATGTACGGATTTCTGAGACCTTAACCTCACTTGCCCAAAGGACGACTTCCCCCTACCTAGCATTGATCAACTTGTTGATCTCACTGCGGGCCATGAGATGCTTTCTCTCATGGATGGTTTCTTAGAATATAATCAAATTTTAGTAGCCCCGGCCGATCAACATAAAACCACCTTCATTACCCCCTAGGGGACCTTCTGCTATCGTGTCATGTCATTTGTCCTTAAGAATGCTGGTGCGACCTATCAGTGGGCTATGACTTACATTTTTCATGACATTATGCACACTATCCTCGAGGATTATGTCGATGATCTTCTTGAAAAATCCAAACATCGCAGTGAACATCCCGATGTTTTAACCATTATTTTCGATTTCCTATTACAATACTATGTTCATCTTCAACCAAAGAAATGTGTCTTTGGTGTCCTTTTGGGAAAACTCCTTGGCTTTATCATCTCTTTGCGTGGCATTGAGATCGACCTAGCTAAATTCAAAGCTATCTTAGAAATTCCCCCACCCACTAACCTAAAACAATTACGTAGTTTGCAGAGAAAACTTTAATCTATCCGGCGTTTCATCTCACAACTCTCGGATCGATGTCAACCTTTCCATCATCTCCTTAAAAAATACATTATCTTTCAATGGAGTGAGGAGTGCCACCAAGCCTTTGAGGCTCTTAAAGTTTATCTCTTGCAACCACCCGTGCTTATCCCACCTCAGGACAATCACCCTTTCTACCTTTACCTTTCTACCACCGACCATGTTTTAGGAGCCATGCTCGCACATCGTGACTCTGAGCATCGAGAGCAAGTAGTTTATTACATAATCCATACTCTTGTGGATTACGAGACTAGGTATACACACATAGAAAAGTTGTGCCTAGCCCTATCATTCGTGGCCACCAAACTCCAACATTACCTCCTAAATCACAAAACTTTTGTCATCACCAATGTTGACCCCATACATTATATGTACACCAAACCTCATCTAAACCAATGCATCACCCGATGGCTTATGCTCCTTGCTGACCTCGACCTTGAGTTTTTACACCAGAAATTAGTCAAAGGACAAACTATCACAGATCAACTCGCAAAAGCCCCTTTACCTGGGGAACAATTTACCAATTTTACTTTCCCTGATGAACTCATCGCAACCCTTTCGCTTAGTGATGCGGCTTATCTGATGACCCTCTTCTTCGATGGATCTAAATGTCAAGACGGTGGAGGGGCAGGCGTTGTTCTCATTCCTCTTGATGGTGAACCTATGCCTCTTTCATTCAGGCTCGATTTCCCCTGCACTAACAATACAGCGGAATACAAGGCCCTTGTTTTGGGTCTCCACGTTGCGTTACAGTTAGGTGTGAAGTCTATTAACATTTTCGGTGACTCTCAATTGGTAGTAAATCAAGTTACTGACATCTACCAATGTAAAAATGAGGAACTTCAAAAGTACAAATGTTACGTGGATTCACTTTTGACCTTATTTACTCAATATTCTATCCAAACCATTCCACACTCAACTAATAAATTTGCAAATACTATGGCTTGCTTGGCCTCACAAATTCCTACCTCACCAACTGACTCTGACATATTTGTCTTGGTCCAACAACTCTTTTCCCCATCTTACTTAGTCCCGTATGTTTGTATGGTAAATAATGTATCTGCTGATTCACAGGATACCTGGTATCACCAATTTCATGACAACCTTACAACCTCTGTTCTCCCACCTGACCTTACTAGTAATGGCAAACGTGCTTTTCTTAAAAATGTTTCTCGTTATGTCATCATGGGGGGACTCCTCTATAAACGTGGCTTCAATGGTATCCTCCTTCGATGTCTAACCGGCACTAAAGTCACCCATACCATCCCAACAAGTCCATGACGGAATTTGTGGTGGGCACTTTAGCGGCCTTGTCGTGGCCAAGCGGATACTTCGCCTAGGATATTATTGGCCTACTCTTAATAAATACTGTTGTGAATATGTTAAGCATTATGTTATGTGTCAACAGTATGCCAACCTTCAACATACTCCCAGCCACCCGCTACAGTTTGCATGAGATCTTTGGCCTTTCTCACAATGGGGTTTAGACCTTATTGGTGAGATTCACCTGCTTTCTTCATAGTGTCACCATTGGATCATCACGGCAACTGAATATTACACTAAATGGGTGGAGGCCGTTCCACTCATTTCAACCAAAAAAGAAAAAATCGTTGAGTTCATCAATCATCACATTATCTGTCGTTTTGGTGTTCCTCATCGCCTGATAACAGACAATGGAAAATCTTTCAAAAATAAGCTATTACGAGCCCTTTGTGACAAATTTGGTATCAAACTTAGCTTCTTGTCACCCTACTATCCACAAGCAAATGGTCAAGCCAAATATTCTAACAAAACCTTAACCAAAATTCTCATGAAAGTCGTTAACGATTCTGGGAAAAACTGGCATGATCACATGCCCTTTGCCCTTTGGGCTTATCATACCAGCATTCATACTTCCACTAATGCCACACCATTCTCTTTGGTGTATGGTACCGAGGCTATCTTGCCTCTCGAAATACAAATCCCTTCCCTCAGAATATCTCTCCAGGATATTCTCACCAATGATGACTTCCGCCAAGAGCGGTTAGCCCAATTGGAGCTTCTTAACGAGCTTCATCTTACAGATCTTAACCACCTTCAAATTTATCAAAAGCACATCAAGCGTGCTTATGATAAGCGAATTCATGAGTGTACCTTTAAGATTGGTGATCTTGTCCTCAAAGAGAATCAACATGTAACCAAACTAGAAAAGAGAAAATGTGGAAAATTTGCTCCTAATTGGATTGGGCCTTACATTATCACTCACACTTACGGATCAGGTACTTATCGTTTAGCTTCGCTTAATGGTAAACCTGAGCCTGAACCCCTTAATTCCTTGCATCTCTGACCATTCTACTGTTGAATTTAGTGTTACATCACTTCTTATCTACCTTGCGCTCGTCCCTTAAGCTCATTTACCACCTCATACACCTTGTTTCGTGCATCTCAAAGTAGAATCAAACTCACGTGGTTTAATCATCACCTCCTCTTAAAGATGCCTTCCCCTTTTTAGTCTGTTCCATGACTTAAAAGTATCAAAATAACAAGTTCTCAATTATACAATTCTGGGATATTCTTGAGTCAAAATTCCTGTAAAAATATATGCTTCATTCCAAACGGACATTTATACCTCTAAGCTATAAACTAGACTACTCCTCGAAGGACAGCTATGTGCAAAGCCGCATCTACTACTATAAGTAGACTGCTCCCTTGAAGGACATCTATACAAAGTCAGCCTCTATCAGAAGCTTCTCGCATTGATCAGCTTCGTGAAGACCTCAAGAACAACAAAATACATATCCCATATAGAATTCCCGCATCGATCAGTCTATATCCAGAAAAATAAAAGCAGTATTCAAAAGCACTTTTGAGTCATGGAATTGTCTATTTAGGTTTGGTTCTCTTTCATCAGAATAATCACCTTATAACAAGTTCTCTACACCCCAGCTATGCCATCCACCTCACCTCACCATTCTTCAAAACAACAAAACTCAAGGGACGTGATGTATATCCGATATATTATGATTATACAACTCTTTTCACCTATCGACTTCTCGCCTATGCAAGGTACCTAGGGATTCAAGCTCATCCTATGATAATATGTGGTTTGTTTAGATCTTTTTAACTATGGGACACGTTTGCCTCTTTTACCTGAATCTAGGATTATGTGTTGACCTTAATCAGGACATGGTTTCCTATGCTTGGGTAAGCTAATCCTCGCTTCACCTATACCCACACCAACACCACCAATACCTTTCCAACACAAACAACATTACCCTACCAACATCAAACTTTTACCAACCAACAAATTACCTAACCACAACCAAATTACCTGAATTCACCTCTCCCTGGTCCTAGGGGAGAACTACATCGGTCTGAGGTCCCTCCTTGCTTTGTGTAATGGGCTATGTAGGTAGCACTTAGGAGACATGGGGTCTCCCAAGGTTAGCTCGACCATCCCCTACCATAACCTATCATGTGTTGTGTTTTCCTTAAAAATATAAATATTTTCACATATTTATATTCTTAACACTCACCAATCGGCCTGACCCAAGGCCGCAACCAAACCAATCAGCCTAACCCAAGGCCGCAACCAACCAATCAGCCTAACCCAAGGCCGCAACCAACCCATCGGCCTGACCTAAGGCCACAACTCACCAATCACCGCGACCCAAGGCCGCAACCAACAAATCGGCCCGACCCAAGGCCGTACCCAATTACCCAAGGCCGCGTACCCAACCAATTAGCTTGACCCAAGGCTGCAACCAACCAATCGGCCCAACCCAAGGCTGCAACCAACCAATCAGCCTGACCCAAGACCACACCAATTAAGTACCTCGACCGAAGCCCGAAAAATTATGATTCTATCCACCCATCATGTAGTTGTTTGTTCAATCGAGCTCACCTATTCATGTTTTAGCATGACTAGGATACTTAAATTGATCAGCCGACCAGCTTTTCCTAGACCGAGACTGTGATGTTTATCTCAACCAAACCAACCATTTGGTACTCTGCCGAACATGCCTAAACGTTCCGGTACCTTACCCGTTATATCCCCTAGAGCTACTTCCTATGCCTTGGATACCAAGATTATACCAACCTTGTTTGGATAAAATATCACCCTTTGCCTATGAATTTCTTGTTTACTCTTCAAATCGTGTACCCTGGTCGTACTACTACATTTCAACGTGCGTCTGCTTCCTTGAACTTACCCCACCATCTTAACATCATCTCATCATCATTCAACCTTTATCAACCCTATCCATGATTTCACGCCACCTCAATCTGTGATATATTTGAGGGGGATTACCTATACCCTTAACTGGGGCAACCACTTCTTATTATTGTCAGTGTAGCTTTACAAGACAAGCTACACGACAACAAGGGGAAAATATAGACACCAAATTTAGGTCTTACGATGCCCTGTTCCCTGCATCTCATCTCGTAACCTAACCCTACCTCACCACCTAAACCTTACACACTTAATTATTTATTAATTACCTTATAATTAATAAATCCACATCTCCAACCCTGTCACCTCACCTCGCCACCTCACCATGACTTAGCCCTAACCCTAAACTAACCTAATTAAGACCTATAACTTGGTCCAGACCCACACCCATGACTCATCATCCCTCACCCGCACCAAAACGAACCTAATAATGACTTGACCAAGCCCACAACTGACCCCTCGAGAGAAAAGTAGGGAAAGTTGCCTATTTTACTAAAAATAGCCAACTTTGACCTAACCGACATCGGTCCCTACTCGACCAGTGCCAGTTAGGTAACCGCCATTGGTTCCCTGTAAATGACCTCCCCCAACCAAAACCAAAAGATCCATATTCCTTTATAAGGATCCGAATTCATTTGCAAGAGAGAGATAAGTGAGAGAGAGAGAGAGAGAAGAGGTTGCAGAGAGGAGTATTGAGCCCAAGACTATAACTGAGCAACTAGATCACTGTCACACTCATCCAAACATTGGGAGAGTCAGAGGATAGCTTCATCAGCTTAGTTCCGATTGCCAGATCATCCCAACTGAGACTTGCCTTTGCCATTACATTCCTTGGACCTGCATCCGCATCAGAAACTAGTAAGTAGTCTCTTTTATTACCTTGTATGCTTTTAGACACTACTTTGTGAACTTTTGATTCATAGTGATTATAAGCTTACTCCTAGATCTACCACCCACGGCAGCACCCTGCACCTAACCTCCATTCATCCATCTCTATATTTCCCTAAAGACAGCTTTCTCACTCTCTTAGTCTTCTCTATCACCCTACTACTCCCCTCAACCATCTACCAACCTTCTAAACCCCATAACTACCTTACAACCAACCTCCATTTAAAAGCCCCTTAATCGCTGCCCCTACCGATATCGGTTATCCCCTATCGGTATCGGTTTTATAACCGTGGTCGGTTATCCAGTGACTGGCGTCAGTCACTGTGACTTATACCAAAAACCAATATTTCACCTATTTACCTCCAAACAATCTCATATCCAGCCTTGTCTATCCCTATAACTTGATCTAAACATATCAATAACCAGTGACCAAACAAACAGCATGACATTTTATTATTGGTAGTTTAGTCTCTATTGCTTTTAGTAACGAGGTACCTAAATCGTGATTTCGCAATAGCTTCTTTATTATCATTTGCATTAATTTGTATTAAAAGGGAACTGACCACCTTTAAAAGGAAGTCTAATATTTCCTGGGCCCAAGGCAGTTCCCTCACTTATTATTTAATGAAAATCTGGTGGTCTTGCATTCTTATTTACAAGTAGTCCTTCCCATACAAAAAGGAGCTCTTCATAATTGGTCTGATCTCTCTATGGTACGCGCACACCTTCCCAACACTCAACAAGTATTCCTCCTAGCCCTAACCCTTATCTATTTCTCAAGAGAATGAAAAGATAGAAATAACTCTATTCTGGAACAAATTTTTGTGTGAAACAGATATCAAAAAATAAATTGAAATGTAAGTGATTTTTTTTAGTTTTGTAACAAAATGAGTACGAAAATGTTTTTGGTCGTATGAGAATATATCATTAAAAAAATGATAATTTTAATATTTTTACAAAAATTGATTTATAATTTGTCTATATTTTTTGAAAAAATAAATAAATAAATTATTTAAAACACAAAAAAAACTTTTATAAATTCTTTTTTGGAGCTCTGACCCCTTTAACCATATAATCAATTCAGAAAGCCATATTATATCTTGAATAACCATATAATCAACTTGAATACCAATACTTTATATTAATCCAAACCATATTACCATATCAAATTGAATGTCAATGCCAACTTATAACAACCATATTAAACCGAACCACATTATAAGCCAAATTGTGAATGAACAATGACCGAGCTGCATTAAACAATAGTCGAGATGCTCACCATGCCCACGAGGGGCATTTAAACAAAAGGGATGGTGTGACCTAAGTCACACCACCGAGTCACCGTGGGGAGGCTTTTAAAGCCTTCCCCTTGTATGTGTAGTCCCCATCTGGGACTAAACCCACTACGAAAGGAGGGTGGTCTATGATGTAGGAGGCAGAGGTGATAGGGGGCCCGCGGGACGCGTAGCAAGACTATGGAGAGGGTCCAATGAGGGACACATGGTGACAATATAGAGGGGCTGCAGAAGTATGCAGTGAGTACCACACATGGCACTCACCAAGGAGGGGGCGGTATGGAGGGGGCCGCCCCCATTGAAATAAATGGTTATATATATAATATTGTTTTAACATGGTTTTCGGTTTAGGTTTATAGGATTTATCTTTTAGGTTTTACGTTTATATAAACCATATAAATTTTTTTATATAGAATTCTATATATGTATAAAAATTACACACACACAGACACATTTGTATAGATTTATTTATATATGTATAGATAAAAAAATACAAATATTTATAAAATACGAAGATTTTATAAAAAATGTACAACAATTATAGTTTTGTATTAAACTATAGGATCAAAAAAAAAAATCCAACAGCCCTATTCAAGACATGAATAAGGATTCAAAACATTCATAGTAAATAATGTAAATACAAATGTATTACCGGGGGACAAGGAATTTTCTTGACCAATGAAAAAAATAGAAAAACCTATTTTCTCGAGTGTTGTCTCCCCTAGTAAACTCGAATTTTACTCTGTATTTTTACTTCCCCTTTTGATTTTCTTGAATCCTTGCAAACTATATAAAACTATAAAAAAATATTTCAAAGATTTACAACCCTTACCTTATTTTCCAAAACCTGGAAATTTCGGAAGTAGAATTCTTTTCACGGAGTTGAAAAATCAAAAATGCCTTTTCACCTATGCAATATTCATCCAACCATTCAATTATGCAGAACAGAAAGGGGGGGGATGAATAATATTTCAAATAGTTTAACTACCTTCCTAACCGTTGAAACCTTAGGATTAAATTTAATTTATTAATCTTACTCTGGTACCATGTCAAGATGAGGGGTGAAAAGTTACTTTTACCAACTAAATTAATTAACGTAAAGTTAACCATTATAGCTCATACACATCATAAATAAAGCATGGAAAACCCCCTAAATGGGTAAAAACCATAGAATAAATCCACTATCGAGAAATTTTACAATTATCATCCAATCCAGTAACTACCTCCTCACTTCTACTACATGTTTTTACAAGGATTAACCTTCATATTCCACATCAGAATATTATTTTATCAAGTTCGATATATAATCAATATGATTTGATATCCTGAATATATGACCTAAGGTCATATTTAAATAACCCGAAGGTTATAAATTTATTAAGTGATGGGGAACACTTCCCCAATATAATTAGTTGATTAATTAAATTACCAACCCCAAATATAAATTTTATACTTAAATAATAGGGTAAGTGCACCAAGTTGGGGGCCAAAAGGGGGGGTCTTAAGTGGACGCATTTTTTTGAAAACAAAAACTTCAACTTGTACAAGTTTTTCAAAATAGTTACACTTAAAATTGGAAGATTTTGTAGAAATATGAATCGTAGAATTTTTAGACTCGTTTTTAAGCTACTAAATTTTATTGAAAACAGATAATTTGAAGTGGGTCAAACAACTAAAATACCAACAGATGCTCTTGTTTTTGTTAAAAAACATAATAGAGTGACTTTCGTGCCCCCCACCATTTTTTGAGCACCATTTAGTATTTTTGAAAACCCTTTGGTAGAAAGATAGCTAGGAGCATCTAGTTTAGGGGCTCCCATTTTTTTAGATTTTTTTGTAGCGAATATTTTTTTATTTATGATTTTTCTAGTACAAAAATTTTATGTTTTGAAAAATAACGGAGCTCCGACCGTGCCCCCCCCCCCCTAACTACCTCAAAAAAATATCAAAAAAAATTAGATTTTTTTTTTAATATGTATAGAATTATGCCTAGTTTGGGATAGTATATATTTTTTAAAAATTTCAATCACCCAAAAAAAGATACACTATGAAAGATAGACATATTTACAATTCAAAAAATATCTATAAAAAGGCATAGTTAGAAAATAAATAATATGGAAACCTTATATTATCAGTCAGAAAATTTGAAAAAATTATATTTTTAGAAAGAAGAAAACTCTGCTCTACATTGTGGTATAATTTTTTTTAAAAAATGGATCAATTGTTTTATTTTGATTTATCATAGAGGAAGTGGCATTTTTTTTTACATTTTCTTGCAAAAACACGTTGTTAGTTGTGTTTGTATAGGTCCATGCCTCAGGCTTGGGGATCCAAAATGGATCCTAAGCCTTAAGGCATGGCTTGGAAAAAGAGAAAATAAAAAAACACTTATGCGTTATAACGCATACACGTTTTTCTTTGTTTATATATTGTGGCCCCCCAACGTTCCTTTCATCTCTTTCACAGGAATTCTGTAAACATTATGTTTTGTCTGCAATTTTCTCTACATTCTTGCATGATTTTTTTAGTAATTCATTTTGTCCCCTACCCCACTAGTTGATTTTTTTTCTAATCATGGGTGATAAATGTCAAGCTAAGGACAAGAGGAAAGTCAAGAACAAGACACTAGAGCAATTGGAAGAGAAGAGAATAAAGAAATTGAAGAGAATGCAAAAACTTCGAGCAGGGCAAGGTACATCCGCTATATCAAATGTAGCTAATGTATTAGAAAATGGGGATGGAATACATAATGAAAATGTAGAGAATAATGATTTTGCAATGAATAATGATATTGAATTGAATGATAATGTTTGTATGGATGAAGAAATGGATATGAATCCAATTTTTGAACCCTTACCTGAGAATCCAAATGTTAACCCCGAAATTTGTATGAAAACACTGAATGAATAAAGTAACCTTGTAAATGAATCTTCACCTCTAAGAACACCTCCTTCCATTTTGTGAAGAAAACCAATTAACTTAATTGAAATTGATGAAAAAACATTATCAAACCAATGCCTAACAAAATGTCTGAAAGAAATGCGAGAAGAAAAGCTAGTGGAATTTGGGTTAATTACTTTGAGAATTTAAATGACATATAAAGATGTCAATTATTTGTTACATTGATGAAATTAATTAAGATGAGACCTATAATGAATACCCCCTGGGGTTAAGAACATCTAATGTTGTTAATCAAAATGCGTCAATTGTTGAAAACATACATAAAGCATACGAAGTTGTAGGTGGCAAAAAGAAGCACCAAAGATAGTAATGCTACATAGCGTGCACTTACTAATTGTATAGTAAGTGATAAAACAGTTAATAAACGCTTGATTAGAAAAACAATAGTGCTTTGAATCTAAACAGAAAAAATACTAATGAAAGCAATAGAGAGACGTAAACGTCTTGAGTCAGTCAATAACTTTGACTATTGAAATTTCTCTAGCAGACTTCCACGAAAAGACAAAAATACATCTGATATTCTAAAAGAATTAATTGTAAAATTTTGGAATGAGAACGCAAGGGCGTCTGGAATAAAAGAGATACAGTAAAAATAAGAATAGGTTCTCATAATCATGAATCGTGTGCAAAACATTTATTAGATATGAATTAAACATAATTGTTCTCTAAATTTAAGAATGAAAATCCACAAATTAACATTAGCCAAAGATTATTTGAAATGAGCAAACCCTTTTATGTGAAAATCAATCCCTCACATACCACTTGTTGTTACAGGCATCATGTTGAATTTTTAATGCATTATGATGTTTTTTTTGTCAAATACGCCATGTTTTTTGCATACTAACATCATGTTGCATGAGTGTGGATTAAATGTCCCAAAAAAATCTTCAAGGGAATTTATTCCAACAATATTTTGTGAAAAATCAACAAGACATTTTTTTATAACAAAACATATTTGGATGGAATGTGTAATGTATGCAGTGGCTTGCCAAATCTGAAAAGTTGTATCCATGAGGAGAGTACATATTCAATAGGAAACGAATTGGTTGATTTCACCAAATATAAATCGGTGGCATATCAATTAAAAGATGGAAAATAATCTAAGAGGCATGTGAGCTTGTTAGAAAACAATTGCCTGTATCAGAATATATGGTTAAATTCAGAGAGAATTTTTTTATGAGTATGTAAGGCACACACATAGAGCTCGATGGTTGGATGAAAAATTCAAGTTAAGAAAGGAAACATTCTCATTTGGTACTATTGTTTCAGTAGTTGACTTCACAGAGAATTACACATTGCAACCACAAAATGGAGGTTCAGTCTCAATATTATAACTCGGTGAAAGTTTCTATTTTTGTGCATATAACATTCATGCACTCTCCTGAAAGCACTGAGAAAGATAAAAATATTAAGAGAGTATCATTTTTACATCAGTGATGATCGAACAAATTATACAAAATATGTACAAGCGTGTTTCCAGGGTGTTTTATGCGAACTTGAATGAGAGGAACATTAGTTTTGATCAACATTACATTTGGTTGGAACCAAATGCACATCACAATTCAAGAATGCATGGATGTTTTATTGGCTAAGCAGGATGCACAAAGAAACAAATGTACAACATATCTAGAGTCTTACTGAGGTGGGGCATGGAAAAGGAGAGCATGATGGTGCAGGAGCATGTGTGAAAAAAGCACTTGCAAGAGAAGAGTTAAAATTCAAGGATGGTGCTAAATTTACAAATAGAAAAAATATTATTGATTGGTGTGTCAAGAATATGGGCCATGAATCTCAAGAGAGATCAACAGTTTTTACATATTTTTGGTTGATAGAGGAACAACATCTGGAAAACTTTGAAGATTGTCTGACAGTTGCAAGATTAAGTGATATTCAACTCCGCTACTCACTCATTCTGTAGTAGTTCAGATGCAAATGCTTGGACTTTTTATACTTGGTGCATGACATGTTTTTATATATCATGCATTGATTTTGTATGGAATGAATGTGAGTCACAACAGTGGGTGGATTAATGGACTCGTAGACCTCTAATTCCACTCGACACACATCAAATTCCATGAGCATTACAACTTGCAGGGTCTTCAGATCAAATGACAACATCACCTGACTTTGACCAAGTCTCTGATTTAGTGCAACAAGGTACATATATATATATGTACATGCCATGTTTTAGATTTATAAATTATTAAATTGTCAACTCGTAATGTATTTTTAAATTAACTAAAACAGTTTTACCTTGTGCTACATAGGGCACATTTTTTGCATTTATTGTAACGAAATTTAATGAAGAGGGAACATACTACTTCTTGTCTAATTGTGTAGAGGGGAAAAAAATTACTTCCATAGTCATTGATGGCGAAGACCTTGAGTATCCCACTGGGTCAGTGGTAGTCACTGGAACTTGGCTTCGATGATATCCTATCAAAAAATCAAACATTTGGTTGTTTGAAGACTATGAAGTACATTGAAAGATTATTCACTATTCACATTTGGTCCTTACAACAAATATTAAATTGATCAAATATCAAGTTCGGCCATCAAACAAGAATCTGTGGAAGGTTCGTGAATCAGATCATGAAGAAATTCTTGATATTGTCAAGAATAGAGTTGATCCTTGTAGTTCATTGGATTGAGTTTGCAAAGGTATATTCTTCATGAATTTAATTTGAATATTTACTTAAATGATTTTGTTTGAATTTTGTATGATTTAAAATTCTATTTAATTTCTTACTAACATGTTTATGTAGGTTGGTGGTGTTAAAAAATCTTCCACCTTCACATGGTTGTCACTGTCAGTAGAGAAAGTATTATTCTCGAAGCCAAGTGAAGCTAAGAGAAATTAAATATTAGAAAGGAACAACAAACAAAAATTCTCATTTCATTTCCACCTATATTGTAAAAATATCTTATTAAAATTCTCATTTCACCACCTATATTATTCAGGTGATTGGCAATGGACAACCTTACACTGACTCAGACTACAGTATTTTGCGCATTTGCAAATAATAGGACAACAAGAGAACCACATGGATATGGAGAAAACAACAAGAGGCTTTCGTATAGGGCCCCAAAATGGAGGTCTCGAATTTTACGAGACATCTCTAAGTGTCATAGAGTCCGAGAAATCACACGTCGAAGATATAGCATGTTTTTGGCCTCAGGGTTCTTAAGGGACTACACCCAGACGAGGTAGTCCGAAAGCACTAGGAGCGTAGGGAGCCAAAAAAAAATCCTCCAGTAGTGTTGACTTGGCCACCCCGACATGTTGGTGTAGTTGGTTCGGTACCACGAGCGTCTGTTTGTAAACTATAGTGTCTGACATCCCTACACTAACTCAGACTGTAGTTCACGAGAGGATTTCGTAGAGTGTCCTAACATGGAGGTCTTGGATCTGATGAGACATCTCTAGGTGCCACAGAGTCTGGGAAATCACCCGTCGAAGAGATAGCGTGTTTTGGCCTCAGGGCTCTTAAGGGATTACGCCCGGATGAGGTAGCCCGAAAGCACAGGAAACGTAGGGAACCAAAAAACAAATCCTCCAATAATGTTCACCAGGCCATCTGGACGTGTTGGTCCAAACGGTTTGGTCCCACAAGCTACCATTTGTAAAATACAACATCTAGTAGCTTTACACTGACTCAAACTACACTATTTCATGTGTTTGCAAAAAATAGGACAACAAGAGAAACGAATGGAGATGGATAAAACCATGATATAATTTTTTGTAGAGGGCCCCGATGTGGAGGTATTGGATCTAACAAGATGTCTCTAGGTGCCACGGAGTCCAAGAAATCACCCGTCGAAGATATAGTGTTTTTGGCCTCAGGGCTCTTAAGGGACTACTCCCAGACGAGGTACCCCGAAAGCATGGGGAGCATAGGGAACCAAAAAAAAAACTTCCACTAGTGTTCACCTAGCCACCCCGACATATTGGCATAGTTGGTTCGGTCCCATGAGCTTCTGTTTGCAAACTATAGCGTCTGACATACCTACATTGACTTAGACTGCAGTATTTTGTGTGTTTACAAACAATAAGACAACGAAAGAACTGAATGGAGATGGAAAAAACTACTAGAGGATTTCATAGAGGGCACTGACATGGAGGTCTCAAAGCTAACGAGATGTCTCTAGGTGCCACGGAGTCCGAGAAATCACCCGTCGAATATATAGCGTGTTTTGGCCTCAGGGCTCTTAAGGGACTACACCCGGATGAGGTAGCCCGAAAACAAGGGGCAGCGTAGGGAACCAAAAAAAATCCTCCACTAGCATTCACCAGGCCATCCAGATGTGTTGGCCTAGACGGTTTGGTCCCACAAGCTACCGTTTGATAAATACAACATCTAACAGCCTTACATTGACTCAGACCACACTATTTCACGTGTTTGCAAACAATAGGACAATGAGAGAACCAAATAGAGATGGATAAAACCATGATAGGATTTCATAGAAAGCCCTGACCTAGAGGTCTTGGATCTGATGAGATTTCTCTAGGTGCCACGGAGTCCAAGAAATCACCCCATCGAAGATATAGCGTGTTTTGGCCTCAAGCATCTTAAGGGACTACGGCCGAACGAGGTAGCCCGAAAGCACAAGTAGCGTAGGGAACCAAAAAAATCCTCCACTAGTGTTCACCTGGAAACCTTGACATGTTAGCATAGTTGGTTCGGTCCCACGAGCTTCTGTTTGCAAACTATAGTGTCTTGCAGCTATACACTGACTCAGATTGTAGTATTTCACGTGTTTGCAAACAATAGGATAGTGAGAGAACCGAATGGAGATGGAGAAAACCGCGAGATTATTTCATAGAGGGCCTTGACATGGAGGTATTGGATCTAACGAGACATCTCAAGGTGCCACAGAGTCTGAGAAATCACATGTCAAAGATATAACATGTTTTGGTCTCAGGGCTCTTAAGAGACTATGCCCAAACGAGGTAGCCCGAAAGCACGGGGAGCGTAGGGAACCAAAAAAAAAATCCTCCAATAGCATTCACCAGGCCACCCTGATGTGTTGGCATAGTTGGTTTAGTCCACGAGCTTTCGTTTGCAAACTATAGCGTCTGACAGCCCTACACTGCAGACTGTAGGATTTCGCGCCTTTACAAACAATAGGAAAGCGAGAGAACCGAATGGAGATGGATAAAAACCGCAAGAGGATTTCATAGAGGGCCCCAATGTGGAGGTATCAGATTTGATGAGACATCTCTAGGTGCCACAGAGTCAGAGAAATCACCCACAAAAGATATAACGTGTTTGGGCCTCAGGGCTCTTAAGGGACTATGCCCGAATGAGGTAGCCTGAAAGCACGGGGAGCGTAGGGAACCAAAACGAAGACTCCACTAGCATTCATCAAGAAATATAGATGTGTTGACCCAGATGGTTTGGTCCCACGATCTACCATTTGTAAAATATAGTGTCTAACTACCTTACACTAACTTAGACTGCACTATTTCACGCGTTTGCAAACAATAGGACAACGAGATAAACCAGATGGATATGGATAAAAATAATTCATATTGTTTGCAAACACATGAAATAGTGCAGTCTGAGTTAGTATACGACTACCAGAAACTATAGTTTGCAAACAGAAGCTCGTGGGACCAAACAAAACTACGCTAACACGTCGGGGTAGCTAAGTGAATGCTAGTGGAGGCTTTGTTTTGGTTCTCTACGCTACTCATTCTTTTCAGGCCACCTCATCTAGGAATAGTCCCTTAAAAGCCCTGAATGACTAGATTGGCTTAAGAATGAATTTGATAGGGGTATGTCTAAGAACACACGGGAGTTATCAATCGCCTAGTAAAATATTTCTTGTTTAGTTCTGGATGGGAGTCAGCTAGCCTACGGCTTAGTGACCTTCCATTCATTGATAATTTATGCTATGATAAACCCATGGATGCTTTCAAAAGCACCTTCAAAAGGATAAGGGTAGTTATCAAGCCTAGTGAAGGGTGTGTGATGTGATTTCCAAATAACTTGAAATGCCTACAGATTTAAAGGTAATAACACAAATTGGACAAGATTAGACAATCAAGAATCATTGAGTGTCTGAATCAGAATGTCATTACATCTAGAGACATTCTCAAGCATTGGAGTAATGTATATGGAGAGACATTCTCAAAATATCAACAGATGAAAGGCATCAAATTGTGACAACTCTCGTTTTAACAATGGGGAAGACTAAGAAGCATAGAAGAATATAGTAAGTGCTTGATAAGATAGGAACCAGTATAAAGAGACCATGAGCAAGAAGAAGCACAAGTAAAGTAAATACACATATACACATTGATAAATTGAATGAATAATTACTCAAACTAGGTAACTCTTTATATACATACATTATATAAATATTGATTTCCAAAGTTTGATGCATATTATACATTGAAAATTCCAGTACATGTACATCACCAATAAATGAAAAAAATATTCCATAATGTCTTAAATATTGTCAAGTGCACATCATATTAGTTTTATGTGAAAATAATCTCATAAATGTAAGGTCTCATACAAAATTATCAAGTTACAAATAGTATTTTAATGTGCATAATAAATACAAAAATTCCCAAATAGGTCATATAACATCAAGTTTAAATGCTACATAGGCGTACATACAATGTCATGCACATAGGCATACAAAAACAATGTCATGTAAGACATATATATTTCCTACTCATCAAAATCTATCCCTCTCTTGGCCTTTCTCGAAGAAGGCCCTCCCTTAGACAAAGATGGAGATCTATGAGATGACTTTGGATCGTCCGAGCCCATGCTTCGAGTCCTCTTCCGCTGATTACTCACCTGTAAATGAGCCTGTAAATGCAAACAATGTTTTTTTTTGTCAAAACTTAATTTATATATGTTTTCAACATGTATGTAAGACCATGCTAGAATGAAAGTATTTACCTAAATATACAAACTTACCACAAGTTGTCTATCACGCCGAATTTTCATCTCACGCTCAGATGAGTCATCGAGAGCTCCTACTGTATGAATGGGGGTATGAAGACGATGAAATGGAGGAGTCCATTCCCTCGAAGTCGAAATGGAGGGGGTTAAAGTTCCCTACATACACATAAGATCAAAAAATATAAACATCATAATTTTATCAATATAGAACTAAGTGCATGTATGTACATAATGATAATATTTTAACTAATTTTATCAATATAGAACTATTGTTTTTACCCCCCGCCACGCCTGTGAATCAAATGAACAGGGATGCTACTTGTTGCAGGTAATTCCTGCATATACACAATGAAGGACATTATTAACATAATTTAATAATTCTATAATTAAAGACATTACTCAACATGTAATTTAACATAATATGAATTACACGAAAAATTTAACAAAAATTACGTGTTGTTTGAATACCTCAGTGAGTTGCTGCACAGATGGAATTGTAGCGGCAACACCTTTATCTACTTGTTGCAAAGATGGTGGGGTGTGTCTAGTGAAGTCAAAATATTTATCAAACATGTATATCACGTAAGTTAGATGGACATACAAGAACATACATTTATTTGACTTCAAAAATAATATATATATACATGCAAATATATATACACACACATGTATGTGAAAATTTTACATAATTAACATTCTAAATTACCTATGTGAATGTATGTGTACACATGATGCTCGCCACCTGTGGTCGGGATGAAGATGTGCCTCCCGTGTGCTGTAATATCAATGCATATACATGTACAAATACAATTATTTCAAAAATTTAACATATATAAGTAAATCAAGTACTCCAAAATTTTTGTAACACACACATAACAAATTTACCTGTGAAGGTGGTGTCAATGAATGTAATCCAAATGTCTCACTCAAAAGGACATCTGACATAGTGAGATTATCGTGTGCACCCCTAGCACCAGGTGCACCAAAATCAATACGCATAAAAGTATCACCCTCCTCAGGCCCTATACATATGCTACCACATGACGAGTAAATATGTGGCCTCATGCTAGTACTCCCTCAGGGAATACTCTGTGTACCTCCGACAGCATCTAGCTCATAAATCTCCCTCGTATGTCGAAAAAGGGTCACAGATAGCCCCTGAAGCGTGTGGAGTGTATCAATCTCTACTTTCTCTTCCTTCCACTGCTTGAGAGACAATCTTAGGGTGAGGGGAATTCTGTGTGGGGAATCTACCCTGTTGAATAGGTGCACATTGTGCACCTGGTCGATCCTATGCAGATCCTTTTCCTCGTCCCTGGAAATCTTAGAAATCAAAATAATTTGGGATCTCATTGAGGATAAACTCACAATAGAGTTTCCTCAGAAAGTATAGTGGCACCTCGTTGTTATTACAAGGTGGAAAATCAAACACCATCCACCATCGGTCCTAAAAATTATTTTTAATCAAATTATTGCACCAATGGATGGAAAATCATTTATGTGACAATGGAATAGGAAAATTAGTGCGGGGGTCCGTGAATAAGGCGCATATGAGGTCTTTTGAAATTTATTTTTTCTTTACATCCACATATGAAAATTTGTTGGAATAATAAACCCTACAAAACCCTCTCTGTAAGTTATCCAACGATAAATTTTCCCTGTTGCCACGTCAACTTGAACAAGTAATGCCTCTAATGTCTTTTTAAAATAGGAGCGGTGGGAGTTGGTAGATTGTGAATCCCTCATTGTTTTGATTAAATCCTCAATTTCATTTTTTTTTTCAACTATGTGGGCTGCTAAATATTATTGACTACCCAGGGGATATTGAGTAATTATGGGAGTGTCAGGAGGGATGACAGTAATAGCAGGGTTTGGTTGTGGTTGATTCCCTCGACCTCTAACTATAACAATAAAAAATATGTATTCAATTCAAATTTTAATCTATAATTATCATATTTCAATGCAATTTTAAGAAAAGAATTGTGCTTACCTCTTCTCTGTGGTGCCATCATCGATTCAAATCTTCCCGGTGATCCAGAAACAATCCTTTGAGCTTGAGATCCAGCTAAATGAAAAAATGTGAGGGCACGGTTAAGCTCTGAAACTCGCGTTTGAGGGAGATAAAATGATAGAGGCTTAGGCCTCTTTTTTATTTATAGTAGGCATAATGCGTACGCATTATGTAACGCGTACGTGTTATGCCTCGGTAAATCCCTAACCTAAAAAATTTGAAAACGCGATCGCATTATAATAGAACGCATACACGTTTTGCTTTTTTCAGGTTTATTTCCAATTTTTGGCCCCCAAACTTCATGCACTTACCAAATATGAATATATTTTATTATATATTATTAAATATAAATGATATATTATGATGCACTTAATATTATAGTTCTAACAACCCTGATAGCACTTCATACACTTTCTTATCTTTTCACACCTCTCTTTTACCAGTATATGAAGTTTAGCTACGTAAAATACATCCAAAAAAAAATGCTTAGGCCTAGAAAGTCAAATATGCTTTTCTCCCCTTTGTTCCAAAAACATCGGTTTCAGTCGGTATTGTAAAATGTCAATCATGGCCCTATTATGTGGTTCTGTACCGACATGTCTTGATTTAATTATTTCAATTATATAAAATTCTTACAAACAAATATCCCTTTTCACAACCTTTCATAACATAACAACCTTCGGAAGCATATATAAGTAGGTAAATCATATCTCATTTGGCAACCTGACACTTTAAGAACTCCTCATGTAAAAGAAAGCACAAAAGGAACCCAAATCTCCCTAAAATGTGAAAAAACTCATGCACATCCATTAGGGTATCACTCTCTACTAGTCTAAAGTCTCATTTTAGGTCTAGAAGTCTTCATCTTCATTCTACAAGCAAGAAAAGTGACCCTTCCCAAGTATTTGAGAAAGTGTGAAACTTAATTGAAACATTGTCAAAGAACGTTTGTCAAGTCTGATTGCACTATGATAGATATCACATGTTAGGAGAATAATGTGTAGTTTGAGGCCTCTTCAAAGTAGTGGTGATGTCAACAGTGCACAAGGGTGCCCAAAACCCATTTAATTGTTTAGGGAACTCCTTAAACTACAAGGGTTTGAGGGTTTGAGAAAACTTTATAGAGCCATTATAAAGGTGAGCAAAGAAGAACGACACAAAATGAAACACTTTTCATATAGGTGAAGCACCTAGGAAGTTATATACCCATATTCAAAGTATGTCCAATACTGTACAAAAGGGTCATGACCGTATAGACACTTTAGAATTACTTGTATGGTTTTGACCAGGATTAGCTTCAGGTTACAATTTCAATAGCGAAGAATTTATTGTTCTAGATCAACTTGTTCATGCACTCAGACCACCTAGAACTTTCTAGACCCTCCCATAATAAACTAAGTGCAATATTTCCCTCTTGTTTTGATAGTTGATATATCAATTTTCACTTTGAAAAGTGTTATTTTTATTTGTGCAATTAATGTTGAAAGTTAATTAAATAAAAATATCCACCTGTAACGCTTATTTATTCAGTTTATTTATGTTCAATTAAAACATCTAAAACTAAACAAGAATGTGATTCAATTCTTAAAAAAGTGAAATCAAAAGAAATAAAAATTAAAAAACAAGTGTCCAAACACAATTTTTTGAGCTTAAGATCATTGATTTTATTTTATGTTTTCAAGAAATTATTGAGATATAAGTTTTGTAATAGAGTGATTGAATGTCAAAGATTCATTAAACTATTAGTAACGTTACATGTATGAACCATAATGAGTTACATTATTTATAATTTAACTAATAATAAAAAATAATATTTAATCTTTAAAAACATTATATTTTCCCAAACTAGATTATTCCCTCTACAAACTCATTTTGTAAAAAAATAACATAAAACTAATGATTTTTTGGTGCATACAAAGGTGAATAAATCTTTAAAAACCATTTTGGCTAATCTAATGGAGGTCTAAGGCTCAAGTTTAGATCCCCAAGCTAAATCCCAAGGTTTTTTTGGGGGGAAGAAAATTAATATAAAAAAACATAGGATGTACACCCTTTGTAAATGGTAGATGTAATAAATGTTTTTTCCTGTTCTTACCTTCAGTACAAAAGGCATGTGTAGTTTTGAAATGGGTGCATGCCATTTGTAGCATTATAACATTATTGTAAAATTCATATTGGCTCATCTATTTTTACTACTCTTTTTCATATTGTACAAACTTTGAACAAGTTCTACGCTAAAAATCTACAAATTCTCTATTTTTCTTATCTTAAACATCACAAATTGATTTTTTATTTTTATTTTCGATACTCCATAATTAAAAAGCATCAAGATATATCATGGGGTCCAATAGTCACTGCCATATAGATGAAGGAGCAAACAAATGAAGAACTTGAAGTTAGAAAAGAAAAAGACAAGAACTTAGGTGAGCATCCAAAAGAGATTCTAATCAAGGACAAGGTAATTCTCCCACAATAAATTATATTTCTATTGAGAATAATATGCCCAATTCAATGTAATTTTAACTTTAGAAACATCTTTAAGTGGTATACTAGATGAAAAAATAATTTTGAATAACGATACTCAATATATATGACTTGTTAAAAAAAATTTATATTGAATGATGAAACTTTTGGAGAAACACAATCTAATGAAACATACATCCATAATGAAATTTTGGAACATGATGATATAATGGATTTTCATGATGAGAGTAATGAGAGCTCAAATGTCATAGTAGAGTGTTGAGTTAATAAATAGGTTGAATGCATCATTTTTATTATTAATGTATTGTTAATACTACATTTTTAGCGATAGGTGTGTATGTGGATGTTATTCCTTTTATTTCAATTCAATAAAGTTGTGTTTTATTGTTTGTTTCAATTTTGAGTAATATAAATATATTTGTATATTTCTATGTTAAACCTTGAGGGCCACGTAACCTAAGGTAACTATTCATTGGGACCCCTAACCAAGACAACATTATTTGTTATCAAAGAAAGGATTTCTTTCCTTGCAAAATTTAGGCACATCAGATCTTGATATATTTTTTCATTTACGAGTGTGGGTAGAAATTTTTTGTAGACATCTTCCATTGAGTGGTTGTTGGGAAGAAGGTGTGAGGATTGCAGAAAAAATGTTAGTAGTTTATACATTTACGAGTGTGGGAAAGTTGGGTAAAAGGTGTGAAAGTTGGGTAAACATATTCCAGTAAGAAAAATGTTGGGTAAAAGGTGTGAAAGTTTCAAATGTCATGGATATCACATTTGTAAGGAATGACACACAAAAGGAATGTTGTGAGAGGCTATAAAGAACAAGTTGAAATACTTGAGGACATGACTAAATTGATAAGGATAATGCAAGCCCATTTAGAGGTTATGGAAGCCACACAACACTGAGGTGTTATTGTGGAAGATTAAAGTGATAATGAAAAATAATCCATTTAATAAGAAGCACATGTCACAAATGAGGAAGGATATGATGTGTAAGCCAAGGGACCATAAGATAGGATTTTAGATGTGATTGATAGAATGAGGAATAAGACAAGGTTGCATACCTTTAGTTATTTTAGATGTCGAAAACCATAGGAGCATGTCAATTGGATAGCAGACATTGAGAATTATTTTGAGTATGAGGACATGGAATATCCTAAGATAATTAATTTTTCCTGCATGAATTTGAAGTGTCATGCATATATTTAGTGGGAGCATATCCATACAAACATAGTGCAAAGGAAAAATTTGAAAGATCAAGCCATGGGATGGATTAGTATAAATTATCAAGGAAAAATTCATGCCCATGGATTACCAACTCAATTTTTTTAATAATTTGTAAAACCTACAAGAGAAAGACCTTAGTCTGAAGGAGTACATTGAAGATTTTTATTGAAACATCATTCAAGTGGGTAATATAGAAGATGATATGAATAATATATCTATATATGAGTGGATTATAGATTGCGATTCAATATGAACTCATAATGATCCAAGTGTGTTTAATAAAGGAATCCTATTAGTATGCACTAAAGGTAAAGGAGAATCTAGAGTGCAAGAAGCAAAGAATTACATGAGGAAAAAGGAAGGCCATGTAAGGCCGCAGATAAGGTGGTGGAAGGGAAAATTCTACACATCATGAAGTTGAGGCTAATTCAAATTCATGTAATGTAGGAACATCTAAATGAGGAGGAGGAAATAAATTTAGGAGAAGGGTAAACTCTTGATGTGGAAGTGGTTTCAAATTCAGTGACATGTGTTATCGGTGTGGAGGAAGAATACATAGAGCTTTTGAATTCTCATACATCTAGAATGATGGTAAGTAGAATAATGTAAATATGTAAATTGTGTAATCTAATGAAGATGATTTATTTGGCCATGAAGAAGACCCATATTTGGGAGAGGTGCTGATTTTAAAGTGTGTATTGTTGAAAATAGTAAAATAAGTTGGTCCTTAATAGAGGAACAATGTGTAAGTAACAAGGAAAAGTTTTCAAGTTAATAGTAGACAAAATAAGAAATGATAATTTGATTGTGTAAAAGATGGTAGATAAGTTGGGGTTGAAGAGGATTATACATTCTAATCCCTAAAAATTTCCATGGTTGCATAAGGGATACATTTTTTTGTGATTGAACAATGTTTGGTCAAGTTCTAGATAGGAAGATATGAAGATGAACTTATGTGTGAAATAATGCATATGGATGTATGTCATGTGCTACTTGGAAGATCTGCAGGGATAATTTTAAGAATGGACCTTTAATATTTTCTATAATATCCTAGTGAATCGTAGGGTTTAGGCATAATTTCATTGGCTAATCTTCGAAAAAATTGCCACATGGGTATAAATTGATTGGCTATTCTATTGGATCTTTCAAAATAACTCAAAATTGTCTTGTAAAATAAATTTATCATTCATAAAAGATTTAATAACATAAAATCAAAAATAAATCGAGTATTACTAACTAAAATTGAATTTTTCTCTTTTAAATTGATGCAAGAAACTATGACCCTTACCTAATAATAAAGTAACTTGTAAATACTATTATAGAATACTATTACAAAATTATAAGTATTGTTAGGAATATTTAAAGTTATTTTTAACATTGGATATTAATATAATATGAGTTAGTTGTATGTGAGTTAGAAAATCACTAGAATAGAGAGATTCTAGGAGTATGTTATGTTAATAGAGGGATTGTTGAGATATTGCATGATTACTAGAGTAATCATGATAAGATTTGATTCCTATCTTGTAGGAGCTCGTAAAAAATTATATATGTAACCAGGAGTATTAAATACAATTTAAGAAGTAAGAATCATTATTTTGTGTTGATATTGTCTTGAGATCTTACCAAAACTACATTTGGTATTAGAGCTAGGTTTAGGCTTTAAGCTTTGTTGATCGAATAAATTGACTAAGTACCCAAGGAATTTTAGAAGTTACACGCAAGGTACACATGGGCGAGGAGAAAAGTAGTGCGCAAGGGGCACACGCATTGGGAAGGAATATCAGCGCACAGGGTTACGCAAGAGGGCATAAACTTAGCCAATTTTATAGAAAGGCTAAAAATAGAAAAATAGAGTTGGAGTGCCACCCAAGTAAAGATCTAGAAACAAAGAAAATAATGAAGAATTAACGTCCAAGCAAGGGAGAAGAATGCACATGAAAAGAAAGATAAAGAAAATGAATGAATTGAACTAATAATAAGATTAAAGCAAGTCTTATGTTTAGGATAATCTATTATTAGCATAGAAGGTAAAGAATGCAAGCTATTTTGTGAGCACGCCTATTACTAGGAGAGTGCATGGGTGGTGAAGGGTAAGTACCCACCCCTATCTATATTTGATGGATGTCTTTGAGAGATAGTGCAAGAGACCGGGTGTGTGAGGGAGAAAAGTAATGTTGTTATGACATAGATTAGGGTTTAGTGTTACATTTTTAGACATGTGTGCCATTATAATGACTATTATATGTGTTCAAATTTGTGATGTAATGAATTCCGGTTTATAATTAATACACGTGGCTGGATAATGATATTTGATATGTCTGAATATGGTGTCTTGATGATGCAAGGGATCTTAGTTCTTATTTACATTGATTAAACATCTTTCATATTAAATGTATTTCCAAATGCCATGTTTATGATGATTATTATGTATGATAGAATTTATTACTTATAACTGTAACGAAAATGCATGTGAACACATTGATAAGAAAAACAAATAAGGGAAATGCTGGCTACACACACTTCAAGTGAGCATTTAGACCTGTCTGGATGAAGTGCCAATATGCGTAGTTAATGAGTGTGAAAACAAAAGTGCTACATTTTGGTTTCATTACCGGGAACTCTTTTTAATTTGTCTTCTAGGATGTTGCATACAAATGGATGTGCGTACTATTATCAAGACTGTTATATGTACTCAACTTTGTGATGTAATGAATAATGGTTTGTAATGAATACATGTGGTTGAATAATGATAGTTTATATGTCTGAAGATGGTGTCTTGATGATGCAACTGAACTTAGTTCTTTTTTACATTGATTACACATATTCCTTATTATATGTGTTTCCAATTGCAATGTTTATGATGATTATTATGTATGAATGAATTTCTTAATCATATATGTAATGGAAATGCATGTTAACACCTTGATAAGAAAAACAAAGGAGGAACTTGGTGGTTGTGCACGCTTCAGGTGAGCATTCAAACCTGTTTGGATGAAGTGTCAACGTGCCTAGCTAATGAGTGTGAAAACAAAAGGGCTACATTTTGGTTCCGTTATTGAAAGGTACACAGGATGTTGCATGCAGATCTTATATGAGACATTCTTTATCTTTTTACCAATAGCGTTATACCAATGGCTGGCATATTACACATCAAAAAAAAATTCTTCCCAAGGAAGAGAGCTTACATTCAAAAAGACTACCAAAATCTTTTTTATTTAGCTAAGACATGGACTAGAGCTATAGATCGTTTGTGGGAAGGTGTGTTGCGTAAATATACCTTGGAGTACATAATTTCGTTCCCTGAGGAAGAAGAGTTCAAGTTCTTGTGAAAACTCAGAGGATACTACTTGTGTGTGATACCTTTAGCTATCAAGATCTTGATTATATAATTGGGATTGGAAAGATTACATATGGCTAGTTAAATCCCCAACACGCGCAAGGCAAAAGAAGGTGTAGAGAAGGATGGCAGAAGAAAGATAGATACAAGAGAGACGGCTCAAGTATAATGAAGCGCGACAGAGGGTAGTAGGAAAGCCCTAAGATTGAGAGGAATGATGCCTGGAGGAAGTGATGATAACCATGTGGAAATTGAGGAGCAATAGTATCATTTCCTCCCGAAATTGAGAAAGCACAGTAGAGAGATCCCATCATCTTCTAATGAGAGAGTGTTAGAAGAAATAATGAGAACCATACGAGCACATCTAACCCAACCTAGCTACTTAGCCCTTGCGCAAGGTGTTCAAGATCTAGAGGTAGTTGTTGAAGTGAATTGCTAAGAAGGAAAGAAGACAACATCTCCACATGGGAAAGGAGATACAAGTAGATATAGTTTTGTGTGAACACAATAAGTACAATAGATTAGGGACACTCACATGGCCACGTAATAGGCAGTAGTGTTTGGGAGTACATTTGGAGGAGTTATTACAGACGCGTCATCATGACTGAGTGTTGGCGCGCATACTATTTGAAGAAATCCTATAGGTTTTGCTACATCACAGATAGTGGGTGTCCAATTCAGTACCACAAGTGGGACACAAGGAAGTTCATCCACATAATTACAGGCTATGGCAGAAGGATTAGGAGGATCATGTGAGCCACCGCTCAGAGGAAATCTTGGTGGAGGTTCAGGATCTAGGTCTGGTCCTAACCCAGGGCAGGGCCCTCTGCAAGCACCTCTAAATCAGCCTCATTAGAGACCACCTCAGTAACCACATCAGAAAAAACCTCAAGTCTTCTTTGAGATGTCTCTTCACTTACCAAAGTATAGAGGTGTGGAAGATGCTGCTAAGCATGTTCACACATGTGAACTCCTATGAAGAGAAAAGGGGATTAAAGCCCCAGATAGAAACATAATCCAATTTATCACCACACTAAAGGGCACACACACAGTTGGAATAAGGAATATGATCCATACTAGACTGTGGTGGATTAAGATGCTTTGTGTACCACATTTTTTGGCTGAATTTCACATTCCAGAGTTTGAACAACACAGTATCAACACACTCAAAAACATCAAGTAGGGTGTATCTGAAAGTGTACGAGAGAATGATGTGTGGTTTGAGAGTCTAATATCTAAATTATCTTATGATATTCATCCAAGTCAATAGGCACAATGGTTTTTTGGAGGATTATTGACATTGTTCTGAAGGGCCTTATCTCATAAGATATATGCGGATCTGAAAAAGGCCTTGGAAGTAGCTCTACGCACTAAAGTGGTTGGGAGTACTGATACTAGAGAAATCCCATTTTCAGAGGCATAGACAACAGCTCTGGGCAATAAATTAGAGAAGCTTTATGCCAATTCAGCACATGATACACGTAGCGGGGTATGGTGCACTGATTGTGAAGTTGAGGGACATACAAATGATCTTTTCCCATGCAGGAATGTACGCATAATGTTACAATCTTGTGAGATTTTCCACAAGAATCATGATGTCCAGAATTTCCCTCTCATGCAGTGCATGACGATAAAGAATGTCTCCATGCATTATAAGATTTTTGATGTACACACTCATGATATGAAGAATTTTTGGTTGATAGAAATAATTCATGAGGCCTATGAGATGGGATTATGGCAGACAACTGTGGCAAGTAGTTCTCATGTACATGAAGCTCAACCCACTGAAGGGTGCAGTAGTGAAGGTGGATTTTGAGGCAGATATAGGAGAAGAGGTCGTGGTGGTAGAGGTAGATTTATTGTCTGAAGGAACAGGTGCACGAGAGAGAATTCAAAAAGAATATTGAGATTCCACATAAAGATTTAGATGATCTAAAAGAATTATGTAAAATGTTGAGGCAGGAGAATATCATCCCATTACTTAGAGAATGGCTATGCGAGAAGGTATCATGCACTGGAGTGGAGTGAAAGTGTCAGATATTACATATAAATTTTCCACCACATAAGCATGAGTATGACAAAGAAATCACATTGGATGTAGTGATTAATAGTTGGCTGGTGAGTAACATTCTAATTGACACAGGCGCTGAAGTGAATGTTATTACTTTGCATACATAGAACCAGATGGGAAGCCCACCTTTGCAGCCATATTCTAATGTGTTGTATATGGAGAAAAAGATAGGATCTATGCCTTTTGGGGTTTTGAAGAATGCTTTAATTACCATTCAAGGAACCAATTTTATAGGAAATTTTGAAGTATTGGAGCTGGCAAAGCCAAATAATTTTCTAGCACTACTTGGGCATCCTTGGTGTTATGCAAACAATTATGACCTACACTTTAACAAAAGATATATCAGTTTTGAGAACAAGGATGAGCATGTTGTCATACCCCTTAATGATGTGAAGGTTGCACCTTATACTGAGCTAGTGAGTGAAGAAGATTTGAATAGGATTTATATGCACACAATGCATGATCCTGATAATGTCGAGCCTTATAAGGAAGGTGTACTTTAGTGGGTAGACACACACTCAGTCTGCAACACCACTAGTGTTGCTTGTAAAAATTAGGACCATGAAACGTATGAGATGGTTGGGCATGAGATGAAGGGGAGAGTAACCAGGGTGATTAGGCCATGCATGATCAATTGCTTGTGTAAAATTGAGCTACCTAGGCATACTGGTGAAGAAAATCCTGAATCATTCTTACACATCATGGAATAATAGTATAAGAATGAGGGTGGTAGAATGAATATGTTGGTTTACACTTTGTATGGAATAGCATCACGTTGGTGTTCAATGCACAAAGATAACCTTGTGGGATGGAAAGAAGTGAGAATCTCCTTTTCAACACGTTTTACTTGGAACAATGTGCCTACACTTATACATGAGTATGATGGGATGACTCTTGTTTTGGTACACGTTCATAATTGTGAGAGGCAATGGACGTAAGGCCAAGAAAATTTACCACCATATATGTGGGTACATAATTTATACTCCACATTGCGAGGATGTGCGTTGGTGTGGTATGTGCATGTTGAGCTCAAGCAAGAAACTGAAATTTGGCGAGATATGATAAAAGGTATGGCTCATACTTTTTTTTTATTATTTTTATAATAAACTTCTGGTACATAAGTCTTTGTAAATTATAAAGCACATCACATTAGGGGATAGCGTGAAAGCAGAGGAGATCATGTTTCAGTTACTTGGAGAGCTTGTTCCTGAGCTGCACGTGGAGATGTTAGAAACAAAAGACATGTAGTTAGGTCGTGCCTAGAAAGAAAAAGTAAATATGGTATACCTCATTAATGATGAAGAGGTGGAGAACCTGGATATTATGCATATAGAGGGTGCACGCAAGGTGATGGACTCTTCAGATAAAAAGGCATGCTCATACCATGCTCTAATGAAGACAAAGAAGGTCAACATCGGCACTAAGGATGCACCTAAGGAGGCCATCATTAGAGACTGTTGGTCAGAATATGAGGTAGAGAAGATAATTGATTTTTTGCATGACTTCTAGGATTTGTTTCCAAGGGGCTATCATGAGTTGAAAGGAGTGCACCCCTCCTTGGGAGAGATGAAGATTAAACTCAATGAAGTCGTGCATCCTATTTAGAAGCAACCTTACAGGATGAATCTAAACCTGCACGTGAAGGTCAAGGAAGAAATAGATAAGATGTTTAAGTCAAGAATAATTGAAGCAATTGAGAAGTCTGAGTGGGTCAGTCCTATGGTAATTAGCATCAAGAAGGATGGGACGAACAACTCAACGCATCATCTGTCATAGATCCTTTTCTTACACCTTTTATAGAGGAGATAATTGAAGGAGTTTCAGGGCACGAAATCTATTCGTTCACAGATGGGTTCTCAGGTTAACACTAGGTGCACATTACACATGAGGATCAGGAAAAGACTACCTTCATCACTGAATGGAGAAGTTTTGCATATGCTGTCATGTCGTTTGGATTGAAGAATGTGACAACAATATTCTCATGCATGGTGGTCTAGGTTTTTCATGACTTCATTCAAAAGTTCTTGTAGTTTTATCTAGATGATTGGAATTTATATGGGTTGGTTAGGGATCATTGTTATAATCTAAGGCTCATGTTTGACAGATTTCAGTAGTTAAACATCTCTCTTAACATTAATAATTGTATCTTTGCTACACCTTTTGGCACTTTTCTTGGGCACATCATTTGCAAGGATGGATTATTGGTAGATCTAACTAAGATTGTAGTTATTTTGGGATTATAAGATCCTACTAATCAAAGGGAATTATATGGTTTCTTGGGGCACACTGGCTACTATAGGAAGTTCATCAAGGGCTATGAAAATATTTTTATGCCACTGGAAGAATTGATCAAGGCTAAAGGAAAGTTTTATTGGGGTGACGTGCAGTAGCAGGCATTTGAGACCTTGAAGGAAAGATTGACTAATGCTCCAATCTTGCAATTTCCCTCATGGAATAAACCCTTCCATGTACATATTGATGCCTCTGGTATGAAGATTGACAAAATCCTAGTACAACCAGGAGATGGTAATGTGAATCATCACATATGCTTTGCAAGCAAGAAGTTGACACTAGCATAGCAGAATTATACTACAACAGAGCGCGAGGCATTTTCTTTGATCTAGGTTCTCCATAAGCTTCAAAAGTACTTATTGGGTACCTCATTCATCTTTTACACAAAACATATGGCATTGAAGTACTTATTCAACAAAGCTATTTCGCAAGGGCGCATCTGTTGGTGGATTAAAAAAATTCAAGGAGTTTGATTTCATAGTCATTATAAATCTAGGAAAGAGTAATCTAGGGCCTGATCACTTATCAAGGATCAATTCTAGAGAGGATGCATAGAGTATTGATTACATTATGCCTTATGCAAAAGTATTCATGTTGAATCACATGCCCACAAATTTGAAGGATATAGTAGTGTTTTTACGCACTGGATTTACACTAGAAGGGATGGAAACATTAGAGAAGAAGCAACTTATTATTTGAACTACCTTATTATCTCATTGGAGGAGACTTGTATAAAATAGGCCAGGACAAGGTCTTTCGTAGGTGTGTTTTAGAGCATGGTCGCGAAACAATTATGGAGGAATTCCATGGAGGTATTATGAAAGAGATGTGATGGCATGCAAGATCCTCCTAACTAGCTTATGGTGGGGAATTATACAAGGATACCAAGGCTTATGTTAAAGCATGTGATCATTGTCAGTGCCTTGGAAATCCTGGAAATCAAGATGAAATGTTTTTACGACCCATAGCAAGCACGAAACCTTTTGAGAAATGGGTTGTTGATTTTGTAGGACCTATTGCATCATCCATGTGTAGGAATGGGGCATGTTACATAATCACATGCACAAACCATTTGAAAAGGTGGGTAGAGGCTGCGCCTACGAAGGATTGTATAGCAACTACAACAACAAGGTTCCTTTGGGAAAATATTATCAATAGGTATGGATTCCCTTTGAGCCTGACAAATGATAGAGGAACTACTTTATTAAATGACACAAGTAGAATGTTGTTAGAAGAGTTTATGGTAGAAAATTATAAGACTACTCCTTATCACCCTCAAACTAATGGTACTATTGAAGCCTTCAACAAGATTTTTGGACACACTTTGGCAAAGATTTGTGATGTTTGAAGGAAGGACTAGGATGATAATGTACCATCTATACTTTGGGCTTATAAAACCACATATAAAAGGTTGAACAAGGACACACCCTTTCAGTTGGTGTTTGGCAAAGACGCGGTACTACTTGTGAAATTTTTACTACCATCCCTGCATATTACATGCACAGGAGGTTTGGGAAATGAAAAGGCCATGGAAGAGCGCATTGAGAAATGGATGTAACTAGATGGGTGGTGTACAATTGTGCGTTGGAGCTAGAAGAATGAGAAGGAACGAAAAAAGGATTGGCATGATAGGCTCATTAAGAACAAGTCCTTTGCACTCAAGACGATGGTACTTCTATATGAATCCAAGTTTTCACACCACCTAGGGAAGTTGAAGATACATAGGTTGGGACCCTTTGTAGTAACCAAGATACTTGAATCAGGTGCATGTTAATTGCAGGTGTTGGATGACAACATGTTTCTCGATTACTTTAATGGAATTTGGTTGAATCCCTACTATAAATAAGATTTTGTGTGTTTGTAATAAGGAAAATTTTCCACTAAGATTTTATTTCCTTTTGTGTCTTGTTTTTGTGTTGTTTGTTTTGTTGTAATAAGTGTGTTCACACTCAGGGGATTATTACTATCTATTAAGATGATGCATAAAGGACCGCACATAATTTTAGTGTGGGGTGAACCAAGTATGAGTGCATGAAAAAGAGGTCATATGACATTGGGACCTATAGTGGAGATGGTACAGAAATGTGTGTAATGGTATAAAGGCATAGATGATAGTTAAAGGTGCACGTGAGAAAAATAAAAAGGTGTTGCAGGTGCTAAGAATGATGGTACTTACAAACAATTTCTCATATTGAAGACCATATATTGTAACACGAGGTAGGCAAAAACAGGATGTGATACTTGGTATATGGTGCAAAATAATATGTGTTGCAGTGCAAACAAGTGCACGCGAGGACATCTTCAGCATGGAAGTAGTGGTGCACCAGAAGGTTACAATGGCCATGCGGAAGAAAGCATAGTAAAGTGCGGAAAAACCAAAAAGCAAATTTAAAGATGCAGTACAGTGGTAGGTGAGGAGAAATAAATGCAGAAAAATAAAGAAAAACAATAAATGAGGTCACGGGTGAGTTCATTCTCACCTTACATGTTGAAGAGTTTGAGCCATTGAAGAACGACTTAAGTGTGAACCATGGCGAAGATCTTGTGCAAAGAGAATTAGGATGGGCCAGAGAAGATTTCCCATGGTCAGAGTGGAGCTCCTTCAGAGGAAGTGTGAGCGCAAAAAGGAGGCATGGGAATAGAATAATATGAGGTTCAAAGGTTAAATTACAGAGCTAGGTATTGGAGAAACAAAATTCGCAAGAGCTCCCAATTCAGATCTAGGGAACCTAGGTTTGAAGGGCGAACCAGAGTATGAGGAGAATCAAGGAGTAAAGGGATTTAAGAGAAAAGTGAATGTTCAAAGAAAAATCATAGAATATGGGTAAGAAAATCTAAGCACCTAGAGCACACCATAACCATGCAGGGTTTAAAATTTGAAGCTTTGAGTTGTAATTGTAATAATGGCACCCAAGAAAGCAACCATTGCATCACCTTAAAACAAGGGCAAAGGCAATAAACCTGTAACAAAAGAAGTGTCAGAAGTGTGGTTCTCGGAAATGCAATATCCAGAAGAGGTGATCATTGGGAAAGCATGGGAATCGCACTTGACCAAGTGTAAGGTACATGACTTCAACCACTACTCAGAGGAAAATGAGTGCGAAATAGAGGAGGTAATAAGGAAGGCAGAGGAAAAGACCCCAAATGGAAAAGTGATCTATGATAACAAGGTGCAAAAAGACCTTGAAAATGTGGTAGGATTATAGATTTATGAGCTACATTACTTTGGGAAGCCTAAACGCTTATTTCAGTGGTTACCATCGCGCGTCCACGAGGATTACTTCTACTTTACATGTAGAAGGATGTGCATCACTACACAATTGATAAGGAGAGCTACATGCTTGCACAACTCAGAAAAAGAGATAGAACTAGGCTTAGAGGACGAAGTGGGGTTAGAGGCCACTACTACTACACTTAACTACCAGCGCGGAGGTCGCACAATAGATTTTGTGAAAATCAATGACCCAACTATTAGAGTTGTCGTGCACCTGGTGAGTTACAAGTTGCGCACATCAGAAAGATGGACCTAGGTAAACAAGAAGTAGCTCCTCATCACCCAGAAGTTGGCCAACAAAATGGATTACAACATTAACTCCTTCATTGCTGAAGGAATTATTGAGGAAGCGTACAGAGGTTTAAAAGATAAATTTGGTCATCATCCTCCACACTATTGTATACTCAAAGATTGGGGTTCTAGATGGGCCGAACGATAATGTATGGAAGTACCCTATGGAAGATAAGTCCCCCGGGAAGATTTTTGTTGAGTATACATGCGACGAGATCACTAACGCATACAAAATCAAGGTGGATAGATGGTATAAGCGGATGCGTGAGGAATTGAAACATGAGTGGTGAGTACCACGAGAGTTACCCTCGGTTATGGATGGCTAAGCTGAGTTTGTAATATATCAACATTTCTGCTTGGGTAGGTTTTTTATTATGGGGATAACAACCCCTGGTATAAAATTGTGTTCACCTTCACAGTAAGGTACTTCCAAGCCCCAGTTAGCATGTTGTACGACACGTGGAGGCTAAAATTTAATGTGAAAAAGGTAGATACAGACTACCACACACTGCATAAGAAGTACGTGTATCTAGGTAAGATAACATATGTGAAAATAATGGAGTCCGATGATATGGATATAACTCCTCAGACCCTTATGGTGGGCAAGAAGGAAGCAAAAAGAGTGTATATATACTTGAAGCCTAGGATAGTCAAGGGGAAGTATGTTGAATAATAGGACATGCCACTTCCACCGCCACCAAAAGGTAAGCATACTATGGGCACAAAGAGGACATGCGAGGTTACCCCTCCTAGAAAAGAATAAGGATGAGGAGGAAGAGGAGGCAGAGAAAGAGGATACTGTTACACTAGATCAAGGCCATAGAAGAAAGTTGAAGAGAACGCACAAAGAGCAAGAAAGCGGTATAGGGACCTCAGAATTTGTGAGGGATATCACCAATCCTAGCCAAGTGTACAGAAGAAGACCCCTCCAGTAAGGAGAAGACGGAAGTTGGTAACCCTTGAGGATAGTGATGAAGAGAAGTCCAAGGAAAAGGATACATGCAATGTAGAAACTCTAATCATCCATGATGTGGAGGAGGAAGAAGAATATCCAAAGGATGAGAATGTCCAACACAATGCAAAAGAACGTGAATTACACATAAGAGACTACGAGGAAGTAGAGTAAGGTGAGGGAGATGGTGAGCCAAAAGAAGGTGAATGGGTTTCAAGAGGTGATAGTATTGCACATGTAAGTACAGAGAAGCAGGAACCAATAGGTAGGCGCAATGGTGGAAGAAGAAAAAATAAGAGATACTGTGCACACCGCAAGTAAGTTATATTGATGATCAATCTAAGGTATTGCACACAAGATTTCAAAGCACGATACCATCTGAGAAAATCTATGGTTAGGAAACAATCAACCCCAAAGGTGCAGCCTTGCACACAAGGAAGATGATCTCCTAAAGTATGTAGACTCATATGGAGTAGCCATATTTTTATATTAACAATGACACATGTATAATGCGCAGAATGAAGAAAGCACCAAATGCAACCCATGTCACTGTAAAGCCCACTAAGTTGATAGATGAACATGTTAGTAATGCCTTGAACAAAATGGCAGTAGAAGTGGCTCGGAAGAATTTTTAGGGTATTGGTTGAAGATAAGAACAAAGAATAAGAAGTGCAACAACTTGCAGAGGCACGAGATAAGGCAGAAAAGTGTGTAAAGTATGCATTCATTAAGGCTGAACATATTGTGGATTCAATTACTGGAGTGCGCTCAGACCTAGAAGAAAGGGCTAAATATGAATATCCAACAACATTACACTATTTGGAGGATTTGGTAGGGATGCTACTACATGAAAAAAAGTATATATATAGGCATGCATAAGAATAAATGGATGCAATGCAAAAGAAGAATAAGGCAGTCATAGCACACAATATAGTAGAATACAAGGCACTAACCACCATGTTGAAGGATGAGATAAAGAAGGAAGGTTGGGTGTTTAAAAATGAAGTTAAATAGGTGTAGGAAGTGAGGAAAGATGAAAATATTGGACGAGAGGAGATCATGGCTGAGATTGCAAGAAAGTGGGATGCTCTCAAGACAATTAGAGAAGTCTTTGACACAAATCTTAGGGAGATCGGTTCATTGGTTACATGAAGGATGAATGCATTCGAAGGAATGAGCTAAGGCCTTGCTAGGATTATTAGAGAGCTCATGGAGAAGGGTGAAAATATGGACCGCACACAAGTATAAGAGATTGTAGGATCAATGTCAGATGTAGCTATTAGAGAATTAACAGAATGACATAAGCTAATAAGCATCCTTAATCTAGAGTTTCTTGAACTATTGCAGCCATCCCATAAGTAAAGACAAAAGTGCACCTGGGTATTCATTCATTCATTAGGTGTATGCCCCTTATTCCTTTGCATTTTCATATTATTTATCCTATTCTTGTGGAAAAATTCTTTGATTTTTTCATTCTTTGAGAAATGAGTTGGGACAACATATTGCTGAGGAAGGACGATATCCCTAGTGTGAGGTATTGTTGGTCAAAGAAATTTACTAAGTTTCCAAGGAATTTTAGAAGCTATGTGCATAGGGTATGAGTCATGTAAGGATACAAAGTAACGCACAAGGGCATGCACATATTTGAAAATCAGATTGGCAGCATGCAAGGGGTTGTGCGATGAGAGAGTGTAAATTTAGCCAATTTTCTAGAAGGGCTATAAAATAAAAAAGTAGAGTTAGAGAGCCACCCAAGTAAAGATCTAGAAATAGAGAAAAGCATGAAGGCTTGGTGGTCAAGAAAGGGATAAATACATTCCATGCATAGTATGATAAAGAAAACATGTATGGAATCAATTTAATAATAAGATTAAAGCAAGTCTTATATTTAGGATAATCTATCATTATTATAGAATATATATCATATAAGGTATATATATGGGCATACCTATTATTAGGAGAGTGCATTGTCGGTTAAGTGGAATTCCTCACCCCTGTATATATTTGATGGATGTGTGTGATAGATAGTGTGTGAGACCATGTGTGTGCAGGGAAGTAGAATTAATGTTGTTGTGACAAAGGTTTAGGGTTTAGGGTTTAGCGCACGCATAGACTTGTGCACGTTATTATAATGAATTGTTATATGTATTCAGCTTTGGTAATGTAATGAATTCTGATTATATAATGGATATGTGTGGTTGTATAATGATAGTTGATATGTTTGAAGATGGTGTCTTAATGATGCAGTTGATCTTATTTCTTGTTTGCATAGATTAAACATCTTCCTTATTATATGTGTTTCCAATTGCCATGTTTATGATGATTATTCTGTATGAATGAATGTTTTGATCATAACTATAATGGAAATGTATGGTAGCATATTGATAAGCAAAGCAAAGGAGGGACCTGGTCGCTGCGCGTGCTTCAGGTGAACATTCAAACTTGTCTGGATGAAGTGCTAGCACACCTAGCTAATGAGTGTGCAAACAAAAGGGCTACAAGCTTTAGGTCCTTGTGAGAGTAAGATTAACCATGTGCTTGAAATGGAGTTTTGAATTGTTTTAGAGGTAGTCATTCTGATTAAGAATGCCCCTATAAATGGTAGTTCTTTGTGAAGAAAATATTAGTTTGTATATGAGATCTTACATAATAGTGAGATTAATTATTTTATTATTATTTTACAAATTTGTTTCAATTTATTTAATATCTTTGTAGTCTCATATTCATGTATTATTTGTCTCATATCCGGCCTATGTCACCTGGTAACATGATTAACAGTGTTTGAGATTGACTGAATTTCCATTTCTTCCAGTTGATTGTGTGATAAAAATATTATTAAGATTTTCTATCTAGATTGCACGTCATATTTGCTATTCATGTAAGCTTGATATTTGTTCTATGTGCATGCTATATCATTATTGAGATGATAAAAGTAGATCTCAAGAGACGATCATGTAAATTTATAGTTGAAACTACTTGATTGTATATTCTGCCTAATTTGATAGTGAGTATCTAACTCAATAGATACAAAGGTATGATGGTCAGAGAATAAACATTCCACGTGATGGATTACTCTTTTTGAGTTCTTACGCTATGAAATTTTTAATTATTATTACGTGGAGATCTAAAATATCCTTAGAGTCAAGTCGTATGCCTATGGTTCTAGATCATAGCTTTGCATTGGGTGTTCATCACAGTTGTAGGATTTTTCCTCTTTGTTATTTTCTTTAAGACATTCTTTTCAAAGGTGTGTTTACTATCACATATATTACAGATATCAAATAAGGTCAAACTATTTTATTTTTCATGTTCTTTAGTTTGTCTTATAAGTTTTAATTATTATTATTTTCTTAAGTTTGTTTATCATTCTTGTTGAATGTTAATATTGAGTTAAGAATAAATTTTATTATAGTTATTGTCATTAGCTAAAATAATGCCATTATCTCTAGGGTCAATATTTTATTAATTTGTTTATTGTGTCCTCCACCATTAATCACTATTTCTTATTATTTATCAAAATTAATTTGTATTTTCATAATAGAGTCATTATTGTCATTGTAAAAAGTGTTGAAAAAAAAAAGAAAAAGTGGTGCATTTTCAGTTTAACTCGACACTTGATAAAATGAATAATAATGTAATTATGATGATTTTTTTTAAGACTGCAAAAAATAAAAGTGTGCATGGCTTCAAGGGATCTTCTCCTCAACCCATCTTAATAACATGGCATGGAGTGTGCCCTGTATGTTTCCATAGAACCCTACAAGGGACACTACCCCTTAAACTTGTTAGGAGATGCCACCCCAAGACCATTGCTTTGGAATATTAGAGCTAAAGTGAAAAATTGGTGGGAAAGCCGTGTTAATAAAAGAGGGTTAAAATTTGAGCTTTAAATTCCATCTTTCTAAGTAAAGGAGAAGACCAAATGGAGGAATGAGACAACATAGGAAGAAGAACAATCAATTTCTTTTCTTTCATCAGACACTATTGATAGAGCCACACAATTGCATTATGCATTATTGTGTGTAGGAATAAAACATTGTAGTCAATGTCATACTAAGATTGAAAAGAAGAGAATGTGCAAATCATAGATATTGTAAATAGTTATATAGGATAATAGTTGACTATAATGATTGTTTGATTATATACTTTTATAGCGGTTATCTGGTGAGAAACTTGACACTCACTGGAAGTGAAATTGAGAATAGTTATTGTATGTAGGTGATCATTGGAAGTGTGTGGTCGGTCGGTGAAATTCACTAGATGGTCAAATAATATAAGTGTGTCCCATTAAGTGGAAAATTTATTTTTAAAATTGGCTGGTAAATAAATCTTTAAAAATCTAACAAATTAGTTAGTTCATAGATTCATTGTGCCTCGTTATGTTCAATATCTTAATAATACATGTTTGGTAGTTTTATAATTGTTTGGTGTTTTGGTTGTGGGACATATTTTTCTAGTGCCACCAAAAGTTGGAAAAAATTGGGACATAGTTATATGATTTAACCCCAGAGTGAAAGGAGGAACTATCGAGTTCTTTTATGTAGGTGATCATGTGTGTTGGCTAGATTTTCTGCATAGCACAAAACCTAGGTAGTCATGAGATAAATCTCCCTCATTTACCGGTGAGGATCCCATGTTAGATTTGTCAATTAAAGTATGTTAGTATCTGTATGGGGTTTTACTTTAACTGTTTAGCTCATGAACCATAGTTGTATAGTTCTATAGAAATTAAGCAGCTATTTAAGAAAGGAAATATTTATAGAAGAAAGGAATTATGAAAACACAGAGAAGAAATGGGGAAGATGTGCATCCCAATCAATAGATAGCAGAGTTGAATTCATGCACATAGAAGAAACCAATAGATATAAACAAAAATTATAAGCAAAGGTAGCTCTAGATCTAGATCTAAAATAACAAAAACTCTATTAAAAAATATAAAATAAAAAGCAAGAAACACAATACACCATGACACAAAGTTATTTGGAAATCTACTCCTGTATATTCCTTTGCTTAAAGTGGCTCTCAAGGGTTTCAACACAAATTTTGGAACACAAGGATGCTACTTACAAATTCCGATCATTAACTTGGAGGTTATTCTCCTACTTATAGAACATAGGAGGGAAAGTACAAATAGGAAACTAAACTGAACTGAAACATAAACAACAAGTAAATATGACATTTGGTAATCATCCTCCACTAACTTCTCCTTAAGTCATGCATGCATCACTTAACTAATAGAATTGTTTCCACATAAATTAAAGTAATGGTTTCAAAAACCAATAACTTTAAAGTTTTACAATTTCATACAGGAACGTGGAAGAATAGAAGAAGAAATAATAGAAAAAGAATTCAAGCCAGATGTAACATTTATGTCTTCTTTTTGTTCTGATACTTGATATACTTGTTGAACATGTAATTCAACATCTTCCCATCTATTTTAGCCACCGCTTTCCTTCTCTATCCTGAACTGTAATAATCCTTTGTTCAACACCTTGATACACTCTTCCACATCCCCCAAGATTGACCCGAACCTTGCAATATCCGCCTGCAGTGCCACTAGTTTGCTAATGGAATTCATCATGAAAGGTTTAGTAGCTCCATCAAATTCTCTTTTGTACCATCAGAAGAGACCCTTCCAGGGAATTATGCACTCTACTAGGAATGATGCACACGTATGAAGTAATATTTCTGACCACTTCCTCCTCAATGAAAGAAATCATACTGTCTGGTAAGGACAATGTACTTACTCTCAAGTGCATACATCCTCTTCAAGCAAAACTCTGCAAATTTCCAAATGGAAAGATACTACAAACTCCAGTTGCTTCCCCTTTTCAACTGATCCATCTCGGTATAATCTACTTCGCAACTAATACTTCTCTCTAGTAGTTTGTTGATTTTGGCCAAAGTACTCAATTTATTCTTAGCAATTGTATTCATATCTACTATGCTCATCACCAGTTACTTCAGCTGATTTTCAACATTCATTCATAATCTTTAAGAGGGTTGACACCTCTCCAAGTTGTATAGAAGCTTGACGAATAATTATATTCTTCCATTCATCAATATTTTTTACCTAATTACTTGCATCCTCCATCTCCTGCATAATATGATCACTCATCTACTCTAAAATGGGATGAGTGGAAGATTTAGCAATCTTGGCTATGACTCTCACACAACTAAGATACCTGCTTCTAAAGTTCATCTTTCTCTTCCTTTTCTCTATCAAGCCTAAGTAATAGAGCATATATCAGATGTTTACGTGTATCCTGGCTTCAATCCTTCCGCGGTGGCTTGATCGAGGGGTACTCCAAATACTGTTACATCTTCTACTGCGAGCTCATCTTCCTTCTTTCCTTCCACCGGAACTGACATCTCAATAAACTTTTGTACCTGACTCCTTGATGATCAACCTTGAAGTTACCTCAGCAAATTTAGGCCTTCTATCTTTTCCACCTAGACTCCAGAGTAGCTGCAAGTTGTATTCTTCCAAATTCATCTCCATCTTTCTAGCTTCTGGAAACAACAAGGAAAGCTAACCATTTTGAGAAGTTAATTCTTAGAGAATGAGAAGTCACTAAATGCACTGCTATCTCTCGCTCTGTTTCCTCTCCATCAGAAACTACTATAGTGTTATTGTTGCCATCTTCTGAATCATCCAAGGACAAAGCTCTTTTCAAACTTTGCCATCAGAAGCTTCAACGTCTCTTTTGGAATATGTGTTGAACGGAGTGGCTGAGGAGAGAATATGAATGTTGCCGGAATTTAGTGGAGGCATGGAAGTATCTTGCTGAGGTGCAACAGTCGGTGAAGTACTGGGTGCTAGAGAAGCTGGAACTAAAGTCATAGCTGTGGAAGTCATCTTTTCCTTTGATTGAGATCTTCTATGTACTTTCAACTTCTTGAGACCTTCTATTTGATTTCTCCTCCGTGTTTCCTCTTGAGGGAATCTCCTATACCGAAGTTTCCTGTGATTTGATTCTTCAGTGCTTCATCAAGGCAGTATCCCTTCGTCAACAACCAGTTTGAAGTATTCACCAAAACAATGCTAGACCTTTCTTTAATTGTATGGCAGCCCCCTACATTATCCTGAAGTACGGCTCTATCTCTTCCCATTTGATGGTATGCATCATGTAACACATTCCCATCATCTTTAGGATCCACAGGTATCCATGCTATTCCAAAGTTAAACACTTGTCGTGCTGATAGCCTACTGAAATCCTTCTTTCTCACATCGTACTCACTTTTGCACTTCATCCAGATATCCTCTAATGAAGACACATGTGTGTACTCCTGGGAGATTGTCTTCTTGACTACTCCAAATGAATCATTGTTCAGTCATGCCAGGAATAACTCTTTCTCATACTTAGATAACATCTCCATCTCCATCGCCTCGAGCTCTATGAATGATTTTGCAACTATAATGTCCCACAATGATCGAGGAAGAAGCCCGTAGACTTGTTCCATTTTGACTGAAGGTCGTGTATCTCCACAAGTTGTCTACGCAACTCCATGGTGATTATTCTATCATTCGAATATCTCAGGTAGATTGACCGGTTCTCCAGAAAATCCAATAACCCTAAGGTATGTGAAATCTGATAAATTGAATGAATAGACTTACCGATTTTGGATACAACTTCCCTTGTCATCACCAATCCGGCACTATGATTGGTTCTTCAGGTCCCTATCTAGCATGCAAATGAATTCATAGAAGAATCCATCATTGACCAATTTAAAATCTTTCTCGCATGTAGGTACAGTAAGCTATGGGTAACACTCGAAAATGGGGGTCCTTAGAAATAATGCCACATCTATCTAGCTTGGAGAAGATGCCTTGTGAAGTTGTAGCGTATACCAAGTAGGAAGTCATTTTGAAGCTAAAAGTACACTTCATGTTCCGGAGTTGCTCAACGATGTTGTCTGTAATGATTTCTGACCAATTGATTATGGAATCAACATTATTGACTTCAATGGCCCTGACGAAAGCATACATCCATGTACGGAAAGTGTGAGCATTCAGCTCACCATTAATCCCACATAACAATTTGGCAATATCATCTACCTCCTGCACCAGATTAGACCACATAAGAGGTCTTGGGAACTTAGAAGGAGATCTGGGCTTCTTCATGTATCTGTTGTTCATTATGTTCACGCAATCAACTCTATGCTTCTCCCACCTACTGCCGGCATCTTGAAGGCTAATGGAAGTCACCACCTTTCACGTCGGAATCTTCAAACAATAATTTATGAACTCTACATCCAACCGAATTATTGTTTTCCTTGTAGTGTCTCACACTGATTTGGATAAAGGATGGTAAGATCTAGCATACTCCATAATGAACTCTAGCAACTAAGATATGTATGGAAAGGTTGTAGCTCAAAAAATTCCACTTCTTTTAAATACACACATGAGTGAAGTCTTTCCTGCTCTAGATCTATCAATCAATCTGGAAAGAGGTTCCAAACCTAGATTTATGTCTCCTATGTATAAAAATTTAGAAGTGATGCATGACTCCATTGTGATTTCTTTTTCTTCCCTCTTTGCCATGGCTTTGTCTTTTCTGGAATTCTTCAAAACTGGTGTAGATGTGGATAATTCTTCACATTCAGAGGATATATTCAATGTATTGGACATTGATTAAAGCTCCTTTTCTTTTTTAACTCACATGTAATGAATTCCTGTAGTTAATTCAGACAAATATCACAACCGAAACATGAACAGTGGATTTTAATCATAAAAATCTGCATTATTCAAGCCTGCTGCCCCAAAAATTGATGTTTTATTTGCATGTAAAGTGAGCATGAATTTTTCCAACTTCAACTGAGCATCTATATCACTCTTTCAAACAATTATCCAGACACAAATCAACTTCCTTCAACATGTGCACCAAAATTGAAAGCTTTTAGCATTGATTTCACCTTCTTTTGATGAGCAAGAATCCTCTTGAAATGGGGCGCACTTTTCCTCTGGGTTGCAATTCTTTACCTGTGAATTAATTAATCCATCCTTATGGAAGCCCCTTCTTATATAACCCTTGTGATTCTATAATTAATTAATGTCTTTGCTATTACTGGAAATTATTTAATTAATTAATAAGCTTCACTCTTCAAATGGTGCACCTATTTTGTGCATGTTTATGGCTGCCCATTAAATAAATTAAATTTATTTAATTTTAGACTTCTGATTCCAGTTAACTCAAGTGTCACAGTATGCTTTGACCTTAGCCACTAAAAATAGGAATTAATTTAATCATTTAATACTTTAAAAAGTATTATTTCATTCCCAAAAGGGGTGCACTTTTTGACATAAAGGGGGCTGCCATTAAATATATTTCTTTATTTAATTTTAGAATAGTCTATTTTCATCCACCTTTTGTCCTTTAAACCTTGTTGACTTTTTCACAAGCCTGAGTACCTATTTTGTGTGAATAATTAATTAAATTAATCAATTTAAAGGCTGCCTTTACTTCTCCAAAGGGGGCACACTTTTTGACATAAAGAATTCTATTTTTAGGAAACACATGACAATGGGATTTTTTACCCGGCAAGGCAGCCCTGAAAATCCCATGATTCACTTAAGTCACTTGTCTTTCATAATGGAATTATTTACCCTGCAAGGTAGACAATAAAATCCCATGATTCACTTAAGTGATCTTTCTTTTATTCTACAATGGGAATTTTTACCCTGCAAGGCAGGTAATAAATTCCTGCCTGTCTATTGCCTCTAATTTTCCCATTGTCACTTAAGTGGCGTTGCTTGCATGGGAAAAAGTACCCTACTAGGAAGGTACAGAATTCCCACCTACCTGCTGTTATCCAAAATTCACCCCCAAGGTAATTTTGATAACATGCAAGAAATTGTATTGATTCAGGGCGAAAAGTCATGTTTCTAGGGTCCCCTCATATTTTTCTAACTCCCCTGTCCAAGAGGAAGAGAGTAAGTTCTAAGAAAATCCAAAAAAAAAAGGGGTTGCAGAAGGCAAATAGGTTGATCCAGGAAAAATCGTGAAAATTGGCTAAGTCCCGCTCAAGGTCGCCTCTGGGACGTTTGGGACAGAAAAGCGCGAACCGGCCGAACCGGGCGAAATCAGCACAAACAGTCTGAAACGCAGCAAGGAAAATTGGGACAAAAGTACGCAGTGGGTGCGAAATTCCGGTTCGAAATAGGGAAAAAATCGACTAACTCCTGAGAGGGTCGCCTTTGGGACAAGCGGGACAAGAGTACGCGAACCGGCCGAACCGGGCGAAATGAGTCAAGGCAGCCCGAAAAAGTCTGGGACGCGCGGGTCAAAAGTACGCGAACCGGGCGAACCGGCCGAAATAAGAACTTTTGTCCCGGGACAGTTGGGACAATAAGGCGCGAACCGGCCGAACCGGGCGAATTTGTCCCGGACAGTCCAAAAGCAAATGGGACGCGCAGGCCAAAAGTACGCGAACCGGCTGGATCGGCCGAAATGGGAAATTTCAGCACCAAAACCAAATGGGACAAAGGGACGTGCGGGTGACGCGAAAAGCCGAAATGGCCGAAGGCAGAGGAGAAAAGTCAACATTTGACCCGTGGAACTTCAAACGGCCATAACTTTTGACTCCGAGCTCCGATTTTGATAAAATTGGACTTTCTAGAACGAGCACGACGTCCTCTACGCCACAAAAACTGGATTTCTTAATTTTAATGAGGATAGATATATTTAAATAAAGGAAATGTGTTCGGCTCCAGTCAGTAGATGCTCTTTCCCGTCAATGACAGAAAACGCCTGCCTTTTGGCCCAAAATAGCTGCCTGCACTCTGAAGGCCATAACTTTTGCATTTCTCAACGAAATCGCACAAAATTGGTACCGTTGGAATAGTGGTTCCGAGCCCGATGCACAGCAATCAAGAAATTCTCGGATTTGATCAGAAACTGATTGAGATTTTTAAGAAAACGTGGCCGGGTTCAGAACAGTGTTTTATTTGGTAGCTGGGAGTGAGGCATTTAAGAGGCATGGTCATCATTCTTTCTCTGCTGCAAATCACATGGGACAGTATGGGGAGCCTTTTGCAAGTAATGTATACCCATTCCACTCAATTTAATGCCTCTTACAGGTGGTTGAAGGACAGATTTCGGGATTTCCACTTTCTCTTCTCTTCTCCTTCTCATTTTTTCTATAAATTGGAGTGTTGGGCTTATTGTAAAGGGAGAGAGTTTTTGGGTAGCAAAGCTCTGCCAAAATTGCTTTGTGAAGCCAGTGTGTTGTAGGCCCTTGTAGTGGACTCCTTGCATGGTGATCCAGGCCCCTTATCTTGTAATAGACTGAATTGTGCATACCAGAAAGCAATAAAATACAAGTTTGTGGATGTATCTTCCCCTGCTGTGTTTTTCTTGCATTCTTCTTGCCCCTTTAATCTTTCTGCAAGTATATTGTGTCTATTTATTATGTTCTTGTAAGAATCCATTATCATTGTGTGTGCTTGGAATATTGCTGTGAATGCATTTTGCTGGATTATGGTGAACTGTCATCACCTCTCCTAGTGTGCATTTTGCCTTTGTATTTCACGCATTTGGAGATTACTCTCCCACCCTCCTTTTCTGGTGTATCACCGCTTTAGTGTAGGCTTTCATTTTATGCATTCTCTCTCTCTGGTCCCTTGGAATTTTAGGTTAGAATAGCTAGTTTCTCCTGCATTAGAGTAGATTGTGGCAGGTAGTTTAGGAGCAAGAACCAGCTTTCTCTGGAGGTCTATCTCAAGTAGCAAGTCCCACAACTTGGAGATAATACCCATGTTATCCAATCACACTGGATGCTTAGAGTGATCAAACTAGAAATCTGATCAACATCCAGGGGTGCTCTGATTCGCTGATAACAGTGATTTAGTCCCTTCAACATATAACTTGTCAAAGTTGCCTTGTTCCAGAAATGTAGATGTTTGTTTGGCCTCATTGAAAGTCTACCACTGTTCAACATTATTAGGGACTTTGGGGTGGTATACCATCTCCACTTTATAGTTTCCTTGTCTGAATATGGATGGTGGTCTATCTGGATTCAATAGTGTAGATGTGACCGACAAAGAATCTACCTTGGAGTTCTGATTGGTTGGAATAAATTCGATAGAGAAGGCTACAAAATCCATTGTGGTAGAAAGTACTTTATCTCTATAATTCTCCAGCTTATCTCTTTTGACGTGAATTTTCCCTCGAATATGCTTTACTAGAAGTTCAGCATCTCCTTCGGCTTTGAGGAGTTTTACTCCTTTCTTTTTAGCTTGTTCCATTCCTAACAGAAAGGCTTCATACTCCACCGTATTATTGGTGTTCTCAAACATCATCTTGTGGGAGTATGGAAATACCTCATGATCTGGAGATATTAGAAGAGCGCCAGCTCCTGATCCAAAAGAACAACATGTGCCTTAAAACTCCAGAATCCAAACTTTTTCTTCTTCTTTTGCTAGATCTGGTTCTGGTTGAATTTCTTTCTCTTGAATGCCTTTATCCATTTCCAATTATTCTTTTTTTGTTGGCTCTGGTTCTACTTAAAGTTATTGCTCTAGAACACCTTTATTCCATTTCCAATTCTTCTTCTTTCACTGGCTCTGGTTCTAGTTGAAGTTTCTTGCTCTAGAATGCCTTTATCCATTTCCAAGAAGTAGACCCCCCAGTCAAATTCTTGAAAAAGAATATGCAATCTAGGATCCTTAGATTTTGTGACCATGTACCTGGATTTATTTTCTGGCTCTAGCTTATGGTTAATTCCTTTTATTGGTATGTGCACACAAGACCAATCCATCTTAACTTCTCTACCGAGCTCTTTACAAAAAATTCTACTCAACAACATGCCATAAGAGACTAGGATGTCTGCTATTAGGATAGTCATTTTTTAGTCTTTTTTCTGGGAAAGAAGCAAAGTACTGCCTGCGCATATTTGATTTGTCCCACAAGAGGAACTTGGCTTTCCATTGAATAGCATCTTCCAGTGCTTTTTATCAATGTGAGACCCAAGGCATCAGCAACTTTGGTGGTCATGACGTTGTTAGAAGCTCCAGAGTCCAAAATGAAATTGCTTAGTTTGTATCCGTTGATAAGAAAAGATACATAAAATGGCTCGATCCTTTTTGATGTAAGAGGAGAAGAGGTAGAAGGATAAGAACTTGCAGCCACATTATTTGAAGGAGGAGTAATCTTTAGACTTAACAAGATACCCCGTGAAGTATTATTTGTTGGGCTAGGACCATTACTTTTCACATATTTGACCAATCTATTTAGCTAATCAGGAAATTCCCTCAAATAATCAGCTTCTGACATTTGGACCTTGGTCTTCTTGATGTGATCAATGATGTCAAAAGCTTGAATTGCTTCAGCTGGATGTGCATTGGCTCTCTGTTGCGAATTGAAAGAATTTGAATATTTATCCTTAGACGCTAATGAAGAAGGAAGAGGGATACCTCTTTTCAAGATAGTAACATCTGGACCAAGATATTCTCTTTCTCTTCTTTGGCCACTTATGGATGCTTCAACATTTGGCATGTCTGGGACCTTGTGTACACCACAAATGTGTGACCATCAGAATCTTCAAAAGATTCATAATAGCCATCACCAGATTCATAGTCCAGGTAAAAAATATTGGACTCACCCACGGGATCTATAAATTCTTCATAATCGAATGATTCGTCAATGTCGAGATCCTCTTCATTAGTTTCCAAGTTATTCCTTGGAGCAACTTCAATCACCAACCATTGTGGTGCAGCAGCAAGTCTGTTTCGATTTTGATTTTGATTTTGACCATTAAAGATCCGAGTAGGAGCTAATCTTGAAGGGGTCACATTATTTGAAGGAGAGATCTACTTCTTGATTTGTAGCATGTCATTAGCCAAACTTTGTAGCAAAGGATTTGAAGTACTTGAAGAAGCTCCATCACCTTTGTGAGATGGTTGTTTGAGTTTTCTAGCCATGATTAAGTCATCTTCAACTTCCACGGCAGCATTTTGTGCTTCAAGTAAATTCACGGGTCTTTCCCTTCTTAGATTATATCCAACTTCAGGCAATATAGCATTTATAAAAAATGTCTTTTGATTTTCGTCGCTCAATACGGCAGAAGTGGGGATTTTATATAAAATCCTCTGGAACCTTGCAATAAATTCCCACATGTTCTCACTTAGTTCTTTCTTCAACTGCATCAGTTGAGTGATCAACATGCTAGCATCCTCTGCAAGCTTGAATCTTTTCAGAAATTGCTCACGCATATTCGCCCAGTTGGTTATGGTGCCAGGAGCTAGCCGATAGAACCATTCACCAGCCAATTCGTGTAGAGTCTCAATGAAGAGTCTGACTGAGACATATTCATGCTCTACTGCAAGCACACCCCAAGATATGAAGAAGGCTGCCAAATGATCATTTGGGTTTTGCTTTCCATCTCCCAAGAATTTTAGAAAATTCTTTTTGGATCCTTTTGTCAGATCGTGCATAGGTGGAGTCAAGTTCAGATGTCAAAAAGATACTCCCCATGGTATAGGTACATTCTAGTTCTGATTTACCATGACGAATGGAGCACATCTTCTCCTTGTGTAGAATGGTGAATAATTCCATCCACCAGATTATACTGAAGACAATCTGAATCTGGATGGGTGTGCACTCTCCTTCCTGGTAAGAGACTAGATTTGTGGCTTCTAACTTGAGGAGGATGATTAAAATTGAATTGCTCCTATAGTATGAAGAAATTATCAGTCCTTCCTTGTGCCTTCACGGATCGAGTGAATGGATGTTCATCCAGGTTGATATTTGTATGAAAAACACTCCAATCTTTGATCTGTAAAGATAGGGTTTCCCCAGTGGAGTTGTAAAAAATTGTTGGATATATTTTCTCCATAGCAAAAAACCTAGGTAGTCATGAGATAAATCTCCCTCATTTACCGGTGAGGCTCCAATGTCATATTTTTCAATTAAAGTATACTAATATCTATATGGGGTTTTACTTTAACTGTTTAGCTCATGAACCATAGCTGTACAATTCTGCAGCAAGTAAGCAGCTGTTTAAGAAAGGAAATATTTATAGAAAAAAGGAATTATAAAAACAAAGAGAAGAAATAGGGAAGATGTGCATCCTAATCAATAGATATCAGAGTTAATTGCATGCACAAAGAAGAAACCAATAGATATAAACACATAATTATAAGCAAAGGTAGCTCGAGAACTAGATCTGAAATAACACAAAGTCTATTAAAAGATCTCAGATAAAAAGCAAGAAACGTAATACATTGTGACACAAAGGTCTCTAGAAATATACTCCTGTATATTCCTTTGCTTCAAGTGGCTCTCAAGGGTTTCAACACAAAGTCTGGAACATAAGAATGATGCTTACAAATTCTGATCATTAACCCGGAGGTTCTTCTCCTACTTATATAATGAAGGAGGGAAAGTACAAATAGGAAACTCAACTAAACTGAAACATAAACAACAAGTAAAGATGACATTTGGCAATCATTTTCCACTAACTTCTCCTTAAGTGACACATGCATCACTTAACTAATAGAATTGTTCCACATAACTTTAAGTAATGGTTTCAAAACCAATAACTTTAAATTTTTACAATTTCATCTGGGAACGTGGAAAAATACAAGAAGAAAGAATAGAAGAAGAAGTCAAGCCAACGGTAACATTTATGTCTTTTTTTTTCTGATATTGGATATACTTGTCAAAAATGTTATTTAGCATCTTCCCATCTGTTTTAGCCACCGCTTCCTTTTATATCCTGAACTGCAGCAATCCTTTGTTCAACACCTTGATACACTCTTCCACATCCTCCAAGCTTGGCCTGAACCTCACAATATCTGCCTGTAGTGCCACCAGTCTACTAATGGAATTAATTATGAAAGGTTTAGTAGCTCCATCAATTATCTTTTATACCATCAGAAGAGACCCTTCCAGGGAATTAGGCACTCTACTAGGAATGATCCATATATATGAAGCAATATTTCTAACCACTTCCTCCTCAGTGAAAGAAATGATACTGTTTGGTAAGGATGATTTCCTACTCTCAAGTTCCTGCATCCTCTTCAGCAAAACTCTGTAGATCTCCAAACAGAAAGATACGACCCAAATGCTCCCCCTTCGCAACTAATCCATCTAGTACAATCTTCTCCGCAACCAATACTTCTCCTGGCAGCTTGTTGATTTCGGCCAAAGTACTTAGGTTACTCTCAGCAACTGTGTTCATATCTACTTTGCTCATTACTAGTTGCTTCAGTTGATTTTCTACATCATTCATAATCTTCAAGTGGGTTGGCACCTCTCCAAGTTATACATAAGCTTGACGAATAATTATATTCTTCCATTCGTCAATATCTTTTACCTGATTGCTTCCATCCTCCATCTCTTGCATAAGATGATCACTCACCTGCTCTAAAATGGGCTGAGTGGAAGATTTAGAAACCTTGGATATGATCTCACATAACTGAGATACCTACTTCTGAAGTTCATCTTTCTCCACCTTTTCTCTGTCAAGCCTAAGGAATAGAGAATCTATCAATGTCTATGTGTCCTGCTTCAATCTTTCTATGGTGGCTTAACCGAGAGTTACTCTAGTAAATGTTACATCTTCTGTCGTGAGCTCATTCTCCTTCTTTCCTTCTGCCAGAACTGACATCTCAGCAAACTTCTGCCCCGACTCCTCGATGATCAACCTTGAAGTTACCTTAGCAACTTTAGGCCTTCTATCTTTTCTACCTAAACTCTGGAGTAGCTGCAAGTCATGTTCCTCAAAGCTCATTTCCATTCTAACTTCTGGAACCAACTGCGAAGCCAACCATTCTAAGAAGTTACTTCTTGGAGAATGAGAAGTCACTGAGTGGACTACTATCTCCAACTCTATTTCCTCTCCATCAGAAACTGCTACAGGGTTATGGCTGCCATCTTCTAAATCATCCAAGGACAAAGCTCTTTCAAACTCTACCATCTACAACTTCAACGTCTCGTCTAGAATAGGTGCTAAACGAAGTGGCTGAGGAGAGAAGATGAATGTTGTTGAATTCAGTGGAGGCATGGAAGTGTCTTGTTGAGGTGCAATAGTCGGTGACGTACTAGATGCTAGAGAAGCTGAAACTAAAGTCATAACCATGGAAGTCATCTTCTCCTTTGATTGAGATCTTCTATGCACATTAATCTTCTTAGACCTTTTTCTTCTTTCTCCTTCGTGCTTCCACTTGAGAGAATCTCTTGTGCCAAAGTTTCTCATGACTTGATTCATCAATGCTTCATCAAGGCAATATCCCTTTGTCAATAACTAGTTTGAAGTATTCACCAGAACATTGTAAGACGTTTCCTCAATCGTATGGTAGCCCCCTACGTTATCCTGAAGTATGGCTCTATCTCCTCCCATTTGATGGTAAGTGTCAAGTAACACATTCCCATCATCTTTAAGATCTGCAGGTATCCATGCTAGTCTAAATTCGAACACTTGTCATGCTAATAGGCTGCTGAAATCCTTCTTTCTAACCTCGTACTCACTTTTTCACTTCATCCAAAATCCTCTAATGAAGGCACATGCGCGTACTCCTGGGAGATCGTCTTCCTGGCTACTCCAAATGGATCAAAATTTAGTCACGCCAGAGAAGAACTCTTTCTCATACTCGGATAGCATCTTCTTCTCCATCCCTCAAGTTCTATGAATGCTCTGGAAGCTATAATGTCCCACAATGATTGGGAAGAAGCCCCTAGAATTGTGCCATTTCAACTGAAGGTCGTGTATCTCCACAAGTTGTCTTCTCAGCTCCATGGTGATCAGTCTATCATTCGAATATCTAGGTAGCTTGATCGGTTCTATAGAAAAACCAATAACCCTGAGGTATGTGAAATCCGCTAACTAAATGAATAGATTACCAATTCTGGATATAGCTTCCCACGCTTCCTTGCTCACCATGTTGGCCTTTAGGTCCCTGTCTAGCCTTTAAATGAATTTTTACAAGAATCCATCATTGACCACTTTGAAATATTTCTTGCATGCAAGTATAGTAAGCTCTAGGTAACACTCGAAAATGGGATCCTTAGAAAGAACACCAAATCTCTCTAGCTTGGAGAAGACGCCTTGTGAAGTTGTAGCGTATACCAAGTAGGAAGTCATTTTGAAGCTGAAAGTATGCTTCACATTCCGGAGTTGCTCACTGATGTTGTTGCTAATTATTTCCAACCAATTGATTATGGAATCAACCTTGTTGACTTCAATGGTCCTGATGAAAGTATACATCCATGTACGGAAAGTATGAGCATTCTCCTCACCATTAATCCTACATAACTATTTGGCAATATCATCTACCTCCTGCACCAGATTGGACCGCATAAGAGTTCTTGGGAACTTAGAAGGAGATCTTGGATTCTTCATGTATCTGTTGTTCATAATGATCATGGAGTCAACTCTATGCTTCTCCCACCTGTTGCTTGCATTGTGAATGCTAATGGAAGTCACCACCTTTTGTGCCAGAATCTTCAAATAATAATTGATGAACTATGCGTCCAAACCGAATTATTATTTTCACTATAGCATCTCGCACTGATGTGGATGAAGGATTGTAAGATCTAATACACTCCATAACAAACTCTGGCAACTGGGCTATGTATGGAAAGGATGCAGCTCGAATAATTCCACTTCTTTTAACTACACGCATGAGTGAAGTCTTTCATGTTCTGGATCTATCAATTAATTCAGAAAGAAGTTCCGGACCTAGATCTCTGTCTCATATGTCTGCAAATTTTGAAGTGATACATTACTCCGTTGTGTTTTCTTTTTTGTTCCTTTGTGCCATGGCTTTGTGTTTCTTCATCTTCTAAACAATTCTTTTTCTTTATTCTTATTCGGCCAGAATTCTTCAAAACTGGTGGAGATCTAGATAATTCTTCAGATGTGGAGGATATATTCAATGTATTAGACATTGATTAAAAATTCATTTTCTTTTGTAAAGCACCTGTAATGAATTCCTACAATTAATTCAGAAAAAGATGGCAACCGAAACATGAACATTGGATTTTAATCATAAAAATCTGCATAATTCAAGCCTGCTACCCCAAAAATTGATGTTTTGTTTGCATGCAAAGTGAGCATGAATTTTTCCAACTTCACCTGAGCACCTGTATCACTTATGTAAACAATTATGCAAACACAAATCAATTTCCTTCAACCTATGCGCTAAAATTGGAAGCTTTTAACATTGATTTCACCTTCTTTTGAGCAAAAAATCATCTTCAAATGGGACGCACTTTTCCTCTGGGCTGCACTTCTTTACTTGTGAATTAATTAATTCATCCTTATAGCAGCCCCTGCTTATATAACCCTTGTGATTCTATACTTAATTAATGTCTTTGATATTACTGGCAATTAATTAATTAATTAATAAGCTTCACTCTTCAAATGGGGCGCCTATTTTGTGCATACTTATGGTTGTCATTAAATAAATTAAATTTATTTAATTTTTAGACTTTTGCTTTCAGTTAACTCAAGCATCATAGTATGCTTTAACCTTAGCCACTGAAAATAGGAATTAATTTAATCATTTAATACTTTTAAAAAGTATTATTTCATTCCTAAAATGGGCGCACTTTTTGACATAAAGGGGCTGCCATTAAATAAATTAATTTATTTAATTTTAGAATAGTCTATTTTCATCCACACCTTTTGTCCTTTAACCTTGTTGACTTTTCCACAAGCCTGAGTGCCTATTTTGGGTGAATAATTAATTAAATTAATCAATTTAAAGGCTGCCATTACTTCTCCAAAGGGTGTGCACTTTTTGACATAAATAATTCTATTTTTAAGAATCACATAACAATAGGATTATTTACCCTGCAAGACAGCCCTGAAAATCCCATGATTCACTTAAGTCATTTGACTTTCATAATGGGATTGTTTACCCTACAAGGCAGGCAATAAAATCTCATGATTCACTTAAGTGATATTTCTTTTATTCCACAATGGGAATTTTTACCCTGCAAGGCAGGTAAGAAATTCTCGTCTGCCTGCTGCCTCTAATTTCTCTCATTGTCACTTAAGTGGCATTGCCTCCATGGGAAAAAGTACCCTTCTAAGCAGGTACAAAATTCCCACCTACCCGTTGCTTCTAATTTTCCCATGATCCACTTCAATTCTTCTTTTTCCAAAAATGCGGCCAGCCTAGAAGAGGCTTTTTGGTGCACGACTTCTAATGACGACTTCCTTCTAGCACAACGTGCGTATGTGATCTCCAGCTACTCTAGGCCAAGAATCAGGCCAAACTGGCAAAGAGATTGATCTAGAGAAATTTCATAGAAAACAGAATGGGAAAACACAAAAAAAAAAAAACAAAACATTGCCAAAAGTCACAAATAAAGTGCAAAACTCATTCTTGGTTAAAACCCTAGTGGTATATAGGAATAATGATATGTACGATCACAACAGAGTTAAACCGAAGCGCAAATTACCTCAAACGGGGCTCAAAATAATTAAATACAAATTTCTCGCAGACAAATCCCGACGATAGAATATAACAATTTTGGGTTTCTGGGTATTTGACGAAAATGGCTCTTTGGGAATATCTTGACGCAATACAAGAACTTTCTGGCAATAAAAACACAAAATGACCCATTATTTTAGAAGTACGAAATTTTTTCAGATAGGGTAGTCTCAGATTTCAAGATGAAATATGGGGACACCGGTGTGAAGCAAATATAGAGTATATATAGAGTAGCAATATGCAGACCTACAAGTATGCATTGGCATACGATTTTATTTCCAATTTATGCATTGTAATTACTCTCCATGTTCACCCTAATGGGAGACTATTAGTAATATTTAATGTTGGTGTGAACATTAAATATTAATATCATGTGAGTTAGTTGTACATGAGTTAGAAAATCACTAGAATAGAGAGATTCTAGGAGCATCTTAAGCTAATAAAAGGATTGTTGGGATATGATAGGATTACATCTTGTAGGATGCCATAAAGCTTTATATATATGTAACCAACAGTATTGGATACAATCGAAGAAGTAAGAATTATTATTGTGTGTTAATATTGTCTTGATCTCCTATAAAAATACAAGTACAAACTAGAACATAATGTTACAAAACATTAAAGAATAACAACAATATTGCATAAAGAAGTGTTCAATAAAACAACATAGTATAAGGATGCCTTGCCATATCAGAACCCTTAACCTGACATGCATCATTATATTTTAAAGTTAAAAATTTCAATATTTGTCAATTAAAACAACTATAAATTATAACCTTACATAGCTTAAGAGTCATTTAAGACACATTCTAAAGTTGAGAAGAGAATAATACAAACATAAAAAAATTCAAATACCCAAACAATTCATTTATTCAAATCCATAATCTACACCTTTACACTAATACTTCTTAATCATAATCCGATGTACTATTCAAGTCCTATTGGATTACTTAGTTTTTTTTATGTTAATATAATTTTTCTTATTTTTGGCTTGGCAAGGAATTCTTCTCCCGAAGACATGTGGATGATTAAGGATAGATACATTTTTTACAAAGATATTTTAACTAACTATCAAATTCTTTTGAAAGTACAACTACAAGGGAACATTTTATAATGCATATATATTATCTCATTTGAAATTTAATTATGAAATTTTGCACCTTTTTACCATGTCTTAGAATTAAAAAAATGGTTCATGTTCCAATTCGAAATCATGTTCATTAACATATCTAGTCACTAAATGTACTTAGGGTTTAGTAAACCTAAAATGGATTTTTTTGGCTGAGATGCCAATTCACAATAAATGTTGACCAAAAATGGGGAAAATGAGATGACATGAGTTTCCAAAATAAAATTTAAGCATATGTTTTTCCACCTATAAAGAAATCTCCTTTCTTCAAATATATATTAAATATACACATTTTTTGCTAAACCTACCTAGGGTTAAGGTTAAAGGACTATGCATCTGGATAAATTGTTGACTAAGATGCTAACACTCAATGATAACCAATCAAACTAGAAAAATTTATATGAAATCAATTTTAAATATAAAATTTAAACATAAGGTTTTCCACCTATTAGTGATTCTCCTTTATCTCGTGTGTGTGTGTGTGCGCGCACGCGTGGGGGGGGGGGGGGGGGGGGGGGGGGGGGGGGGGGGGGGGAATTGGGGGCGTGCATGGGGTGTTTGTGCGTCTGTGTGTTTATGTATGTATGTGCGTGTCTATGTGTTTGTGTCTATTTGTTTCTGTGTGTGTGTATGTGTCTTTATGTGCGCATGTGTGTGCACGTCCACACATGTGTGTTCCTGTGTGTGTCTTCCTATGTGTGTGCATGTGTGCGTGTATGTGTATGTTTGTGTTTGTGCATGTGTGTGTAAGCACGCGTGAGTGTGTGTACGTGTGCTTGTGTGTGTGATTTTGGATTTTGACACCAATTATTCTAGGTTAATACAAGGGAAAGATATGTATACAAGATTAAAGTTTGATGCCAATACAAATCTCATGGATTCCCAAGATCGAATGAAAACCCTTTTTCAAAAATTCTTACACATTTGAAAGAATTTAAGATGGATATATATTACCATTTCCATATTAAAACTATCTCTAAACTTGAGAGAGTTATAACATCAAGGCCCAAGATTTGATTCCACTCAAGGTCCATAGGGACTAAGGTAAACACAAGAGATCCTTTTATAAGAGTACCTATAACATTATTCTCTTCAACTTACGATTACAAGTAGATACAACAATGTTTCCAATACAACACAACAATGAAATAATATGGGAACACAAAAGATCATCCTCACTATTTCCACTTCTTAAACACATTATGTAATGTGAATACCAATGAAATTCTTCAATATAATGAAACATAAATTACATTCATCATACTCTTACAATCTTACAAGAAATATTCAAAAAAATGCAAGTGGAAAAGCTTCCCGAAACGGAAACAAACATGTAAAATTTTAGATATAATCCTCCATATCACCCATCAAGAAAAAATGCTCCAATTAGGTTCCAAGAATCATGCTCTAACACCAATAAGTAAGTCTCCATACACGAAAGAAGTGGCTTGGTTGTCCACCCAACCAATTGGCATCATAACATGCCATGCTCTCGCAAGTTGAGGACATGTTATCCTCCCTCGAATCCCATGGGGGAGAGAGAGGGGTTGTAAACCTCTAGGATGCCAAAAGTAAGGTAAAATAAAACACCAAACTTACATTTAAGAAACCAATTTCAAAACCATTGCTACACACATAAGCATCCCAACAATTCTCAACAAGGAAGGGAAATAGAAATGAACCATGGTATCCACATTTCCCTTATTACCAAATGAGTAACAACACTTTATCATATCACCACAAACCACCATGGCTTCCCATACCTCCCAAAGGTGTTATCTCCCGTGCCTCCTAAAAACTGAGGAGGGAAAAAGGATGGAGAACTAAGTAGTAAAATAACCCAAAACAATATTCTACATACCCATTCCAAAACATAATCAAGAAAACAACCATAGATTCAATGTTAGATTAATAAGAAGTAGAAATTATGAGATCTACCTCATAAGAATTAAAATACTAATTCAAAATGTGTGACCAACCTCCAAAGGCTACATTCTTCCTTCCTAAGCTTCCCATGATCTCCAAGTAAAAAAAAAGATCCGAAATCCCCTCCAAGCTCTCCAAAACTCAAAAAATGCAATTCCTACCCCCTCGAAAGTGGAGGAATAAGAAGATAAATCTCAAGGATGGTTCACCAATTAGAGGGTGACATGTGTCATTGATGTAGAGTAAACTCAATCTCACACAACTCCCAAAAAAACTCAAACCATGCTTTTATAGGCCTTTTAAACTAGCCTTTTCTCTAGTTCATAAACTACTTTATACATACAAATTCTTGATTTTTAGTTCATTGTACTAAAACCAGTCATTTCCAAATGTTCTTAACCCCTCAACTATGCTAATCCTGTGAGAATTTGAGGATTCTATTAATTACGGATTTAATCAAAATAATAAACTATGCAATATTAAATAAATAAACATCACATCACATTGCATAATAATAAAGTAATACTTACAAAAGTAAATAACACAGGACACAATATTTATAGTGGAAAATCCGAAGGTAAAAAACCACTGTGAAAAGTAACCTTTATTGTAGAGAACTTTTTTACATCCAGTACATCACCTCCTCCTTAGAAACCCTAATCGTAAGGGTGAAAATCTTTGATATACTATTTTTTCCGAATATATCAAATAAGGACCCGAAGTCCTTTTTATATGAGGTGATCGGATAGACTCACCTTTTCAACTATGTCGGTTGACATATATACCAAGGTTTAAAATATTTAATAATAGAAATATAACTATTTCTTATTATTAAATATTTAAACTAAAGTATATTCATAGGTTTGAATATTTAATAATAGAAATATAAATATTTCTTATTATTACATATTTAACCTATAGTATAATGTTGAACCCATATTTAATTAAAGGGTGGACATCTCATTTAATCATTATGTTCCAACACTCCCCTTAATGTTAAGTGGAATAATATATGCCAATATATTAGAATTATAACACCAATCTTTTAAGTCATGTGTGACGTAAGATTTCAATCCTAAGAACTTATTTCTGTTCGAGCACTAACCAATCCCCAACTAGTGTCATTTTTGACTTCACAAAATTAATACAATAATCAACTATATATACCTTTTTTTTTTATATGTTATATGAGTTCAATCCTTCACCCATAAGATTAATACTAACCTAGATGTATGCAATTCCATGTCAACATTCCTCTTGGGCAAGTGGAAAAAAAGGAAAAAAAATGCTCAAAAGCCAATTTTTCCCCTTCAAAAAGAAATTTGGGCAAACTTTTATTTGTTTAAGGGTTCCGAGTGGACTGAAATAATATGAAAAAAAATATGGGTGTTTAAAAATTGGTCATTGTTTATTTTTCAGTCAATTTGCATCCCCAAGTCTCGAGGTCGAGACTTCTGCTTCGATGGAGGGTCCTTATTCCAGATCAAAACGAAGACGAAGGAGGTGGTGGTCAGGGGTTCGAATCCCACGACCGCCACAAAGGCCACAACCCTCATACTCATCTTGCAGACCAACGACTCCTTATCATCCTTTGTCGAGAACACCAAAACTCTCAGCAAACGAAATAATCTTCCGTATACTGTGCCCAGAAGCATAATTGGAAAAAGTGGCAGCATATTGTATTCCTAAAACAGACGCCGCATCACCATTCAGGATGCTGTGTTGAGGGCCGAAGAGCGAGTGGTATTGATGTCCTCCTCCTGCGACGATGGAGACTTCAGGGATGAGAACAATTTTATGCCAACACGTTATCACAGCCAAGTCTGTGTGGAGCATGGAGCGCGGAGCAGAAAATTAACCTAAAAACTGTAACCAAAAACATATAGAAGGTTAGTGAAACAAATAGTTAAATGCCACATATTATAGGTATAGTTTATATATAATATAAAAACTATAGTATAATGTTTATTATATAGTTTTAAAAATTCTAATAGTTCCTCCTTAGATTTGGGTCGCAGTATAGTTCAAATATAGGTCATTAAAAAAATTAGAGTATGGTTTTACTAAACTATAATATATTTTACTTTTTTGTTTTTTATAAATCATAATTTATAAAAAAAAAAAATTATTTATAAAGAAACAAATAGACCCTAATTAAAGGGGGGGGGTGGTGGCAAATGATATGGGAAAAATAAAAGAAATACAACAAATTTACTAGGGGATAGAGAAGTGAATCTAGATTAAAAAACAAGCTTGGAAATTTTACGAAGTGACAAGGTTTTCCAACCTTCCAATGAAAACAATATGACCCCTATTTATAGGAAACCTTGTCTCCTCCTTCCTTCATTTACTTAGTGTTTTCATCTTTGAATAATTTGATCGGCACATATGAAAACTATAAGAAAATGAAATATTTCATATATTAATATATACCTGAATGTGGTTTTTCACATTGCATGTAAACCCCTTTCACTTGTGCACACTTACATTAATTCCTCACAAAACATTCAAAATTTTAGACTGCAAAAAATTGAGGAGAAGGGGCCCAAAGATTTTTAAATACTCTTCTGGGTTGGTTGAAAAAAATCCATACAAAATTAAAAATTAAATACAACAACATTTGATCTAATCTATTTAATTTATCTTGCTTTGTTACCATGTTAGAATTTGAGGATTCTATTGATTACAGATTTAATCAACATTAATAAACTATGCAATATTAAATAAATAAACATCACATCACATTGCATAATAATAAAGTAATACTTTCAAAAGTAAATAGCACGGTGAAAACCTTTGATATATTATTTTTTCCAAATATATCAAATGAGGACCTGAAGTCCTTTTTATATGAGGTGATCGGGTATGTCTCTCGACTCACCTTTTCAACCATGTCGGTTGACACATATACCGAGATTTAAAATATTTAATAATAGAAATAGAAATATTTCTTACTATTAAATATTTAACCTATAGTATAATGTTGGACCCATATTTAATTAAGTGTTGGCTAGCCCACTTAATCATTATGTTCCAACAAATCCCAACTTTGAAATGGTTTAAAGGCATCAAAATGTCCACTTTACATCTATTGTGCAAAAATTGCCCTTGTATATGCTTCTCAACTCATTTCTCTTGGTGCGTTCATAGTTAGAAACATTTATAAGGATTCAGAATGAAGTAAAAACCTACTGTAGCCCTCTGGGGATGGGCATGGCAAAGTTTTGTTTCTTGACACTGGGGGGAGCGCGCTCTCTCTCTCTCGCTCGCTGCCTCCTCTCTCGCTCTCTCTCTCGCCTAGCCCTGTGTAACATCCTTTCAAGCTATAAATTTGGTACATTCACTTCTTGACAAAAAAAAACCTCTTATTGGATACCCTTTATGTTTGACTGGGTTGTAAAGATTAACATAGTAGTTTGTAAGGGTGAAAATGGTACCTACAAATATCTTAATCTTACCAAGAAAACATGTAGATTGGAAATTATGATAAATACCTCTTGGAGCAGGGCTAGTAGACTGTGAGAGAAGATTGAGGGATGAAAGTGAGTAAAAATAAATTATTTTACATTTTGAACATCAAGAGATGTATGTGACCACAAAGTACTACGAGGAAGCCAAGATAAGGTTTTGGTAAAGCCCTTGAAAGATTCTGAGCATGAGTTGTGATTAGGGGCATGGAAGAGATTTTTCATAAAAAATTGTAGCAAAGTTCTTGTGTCAAATCACCATAAGCATTGAATGCCTTCCTTGGTTTGTAATTATTCTTGATAAGTATAAGAAAGTTTGAGAAGGCCATTTTGGAAGTGATTATAAGTGAAAATGTTAAGGTCTTGTATCAAGAGGTTATCCCCAACTAAGAGCACCAAACAAGAAAAACAGAGTTGTTTATAATCTCCAATATTAGGTTAGTAGATAAAAAAAAGTGAAGTCATGTGAATGAGCTTAGGGATGGATACACCCTAAAACTGAGTTTCAATGTATGGAGAGATTTCTTCAAAATGGGATATAATCTTTAAAAAGAGGAAATAGTATAAAGGAAGTTAATAGCTCAAGAAAGCAGAGTGAATAGGAGTGAGAACTCATAGGGACACTCAAGTGACACTTGCCTATGAATCAAAGTTGAGACCAACATGAGAGTGGGAATGAATGTCATAAGAAGTTCAAAGGATTATTACTTGTGATCTTGAAGTTGGAAAAAATTGCAGGATAAGTCCTAGAGGGCAGCCGCTGCTGGGACATCTCTGTAAATTAGCTCATGCCACCTTTGGTTCAAAAAATTGCAAACAAACTTCAAGTCACTCTCCTCTTCCACAAAAGTCGGGCTGCCTCATTCAAAATCAACACAACTGGGGGTTGCCAGATGATGACATCTAGTTCCATGAGCATTTGGCAATGTCATCAAGTAAAGCCTATGGTATGGGCCCTATATTCTGCAAAAAGATCAAAAATTGTCTCATATGTGTTAGAAATATCCGGCCGAGGAAGTAGCAGTGGAATAAACCCGCTGTCAGTGGCCTGAGAATCACTTGGACTGGTTTAAGAAGGACCTGCATACAATGAAATCAAATCTGCTCCATCCCCCAATCAAATGTTCTCTTCCTCGATGGCTACATCCAACTCCTGCAATAATGGCTCTTCTGCCCTTAAAGGGCTGATTGGCGGGATTCTCAGAGTTGGATTAAGTGGTGCACCCAGTTGATTCACCCAATCTTCTATTGGATGTGTTTCATCCTCTATAGGCAATGGAGTGACTACAACAGAGTCAATAGGGATTGTAGCAGAAGAGACGAGTGGTGCAAAAGTAACCACAAGTTTGTCGAAAGAAGGGGTAGACAACCAAAAAAGGCAAGAGATCTGATAGCCGTGTTGTGTGAATGTTGTCATCCTCAACATTATCATTAATGCCATGCTCATCTTCACCATCACTAAAATCCCCTTCATCCTTCTCATTATCATCGTCTGAAGTGGGCAGCTCCTCAACTACAGCTTGTTTCCTCTTTTTAGGAGCCGGTCAGCATTCTAGAATATCATCTTTAATCTTAGCCAAAGGGATGCCCAGATGCTTCCGTCAAAACATATTTGGCCAAATCACCCTCCCAAGTAGAGTCAGAATACACGACCTCATGAAACAGCTGATTCCTTTCCTTTAATACATATCTGACATACATCAAGAGATATCAGTCTCAAGGCACTTATCTTGTTATTTTCACAAACCATGGTGATTCATAACTCCATTATCTTCTCTATGAATTTCCAACTAATTACTGACAAATAGCCTCAATCTAGTTGCATCACTATGTTGGGCTCAAAAAAACTTTCTCGGAAAATAACAAGCTACAAGAACTCTACCGTATCACCAAGATATTACAATTTCTCGATTGAATTCTCTAAGAAAAAAGCAAAAGCTTGTAAGTGATGGTCAAATGGACTTTAAATTTAAGGTTGAAATTGCCCTATGACAATCAAATGGATGTAAAATTTAGGGTCGACCATTAATTGCTAATTTATGGGCATTATAGTCCACCACCACCACTATCGCTAGCTGCCATTGTAGGATGCCTCTCGGCTTGATGACAATCAAATAGACGTCAAATTTAAGGTCAACCATTTATTGTTAACAACTCAAAGGCATTACAGTCCACCACCCCCAACTGCCACTATAGAACACCTCTCAGTGTAATTAATTAATTTTTACTTATCAAAAAAAAAGTAATGAGTGAAAACACTCTTGCTCCTTTGCATAAAAAATAGTTTAATTCATATGGGGGGCACTTTATTTTGTTTGTTAGATTAATTGGGTTTTTTGTTTGTTTGTTAACATATTTATTTTATATTTTTTGCAATCTCAAAATGGTTTTGATAGTGATTATGAAGCTGATTTGCACATGGATGAGAAGGGTTGTGGCCTTAGTTGTGAGGGTGGCAGGTGCAGGGGCGAGGGGGGAAGGAAGGGAACAAGGAGAAAGGGAAGAGGCAATGCAATTTGAAAGTTCAGTTGCGAGTGCCCAACAATTCGATTGCCCCTCTACAATGTTGGCCAAATATGCCAACAGGCCAATCAACAAGACGATACTTTTGATGTTGTTTGCGCAGATAATAGATTCCACCAAAGAAAGCACTATGTGGGGGACTAAAATGTGGCAATGTAATATTTATATGTTGACTTGGTTGGGCAACATCACTAGGATGAAAGCACCCTTCCTACACATACCGAGAAAAGGGGTTGGGCTTTCTATGAAAATCACACTTGATGAAAGGGCAAAGTTTATCAGGCTGTTTAATGGAGATATCGCGAACAACAATCCAGCAATTTATGGCACTAGACCCATTCTAGTTATCATAAGACTTCTAGAAGTCTTTCTCTCGTCCTCCAACAATCTATGTTTTGAGATGACTAGAGAGGAGGCTAGGGGGAAAAGAAATGTCACTAGAAAATTATTATATTCCACTTGCATACCATTTCATGTTACTTGCTCTTCTTATTACAAGGAGGCTATGACTAAAGTAGACAGAAAAGGTGCAGGTTATGTGCCCCATGGAGACAACTACTATTGGACAGCAACTATTCCAAGGTGAATTTATTGATGGAGAAGATGAGGGCCACGTGTGTTCCTCGTGGATTCAGCATAATCATGAAATGAATAAAACTTCAGATCGATAAGACTATTTACATATCAATTAAGAAATCATTACGCATGACTCAATACACATAAAAAAATCTTTTAAAACACAATGGAAAAGGGTTTAACAATTTTGTGACATAATATACTATGATCAATGCAGACTGAATTGAGCAAACAAATAACACTAGATTTATGAATGGTAATCAAAGACATCCTGATAGCAATGTCTCATAACCATTCACACAGCTCTTATGAGACATGAGACTTCAATCTATAACATGAATATGTTGTATGCTGAATCTTTCACTTCCCATTAAAATAATTATGTCAAAAAGGGATTTCCCATACATATGAATGTGAAACATTCACAGCACTATTGAATTATGTCCAAAGCCTGTAGCATAAGATATGAATAAGGGTTTTTACAATTCAGTGAGAGTCTGGCTCTCAACTTTATGAGCGAATTCCTAAACTCCATGACCTAATAAAAGGCTCTGAATGCCCATATTTGCAGATTTGCATCCCCTACATGCTCTGCCATCTTTCAGCAACTCCTTATATGACCTGAAATAACATAGTACAACTAAGTCTAACAGGACTCTCTGGACTTATTCTAAACAAGGACTAAATGCAAGACTTGAAAACACAACATATACAACTAGATAAGGGGGATATCCCTCTAGATTATCATGGATGGGTGGACAAATAATAGACACCGCCCACTTGTCAATATCATTGTCTCGTGTAAGAATGGTTACTTCTTGATGGCAGTTGACTATTGAGACAAGTGGAAGGGTGTAGAGTTCCAGTTTCAAATTTTTCAAGTTGTCATTGAGGAGGCTGGTCCTTCCAATGTGAGATGGGTGGTCACAAATGCAGCTTACATGTGAAGGGTAACAGGTAAGCTAGTTGAGGTTACCTATATGCATATATTTTGGACCCCGTGTTGCATGCATGGTATGAACAATGCACTAAAGGGCGTCAGCAAAACTGATTGGGTCAAAAAGAGGCTAATGTTAGGGAGGCCACCTTTTTAATAAAGAAATTCTTCAAGCCAATGAACACTCACTTTGCATCCTACTTTATTTTGTTGGATAGGACATGAGATGTAGGAGCCCTGGCAAGTTATGATCATGACACAAGAGCGGACTCAATGGGGGATTACAAGACAAACCAGGGGAAGAGGGTGAAGGCAGTGGTGATGAGAGTAACATTTTGGCCAAGTGTGACATCGATTATATCTTCAATTTTGAATGTCATCAGATATGGGGATTCTGGAAGCCCCAACCTTAGCAAGACATATGGGTGCATTGATAATATGCTTGGCCAAATGAAGGCGACTACTCGGGTGAGCGACCCCGCCCCTATATTTCCACCATCAACATGTTCAACCCTGTTGGCTAGATTTTCTGCATAGCACAAAACCTAGGCAGTCATGAGATAAATCTCCCTCATTTAACCGGTGAGGCTCCCGTGTCAGATTTGTCAATAAAAATGTGTTATTATCTATCAGGGGTTTTAGTTTAACCACTTAATTCATGAACCATAACTAAGAAGTTATGCAGCAAGTAAGCAGCTGTTCAAGAAAGGAAGTATTTTATAGAAGAAGGAAGTAAAGGAAATACAGAGAAGAAATGGGGAAGATGTGCATCCCAATTAGTAGATAGTAGAGCTAATTGTATGCACATAGAAGAAACTTAATAGATATGAACACACAGAATTATAAAACAAAGGCAGCTCTAGATCCAGATCTATAATAACACAAAGTTTACTTAAGAGATCTAAGATTAAAAGCGAGAAACAAAGTACATCGTGACACAACTTTCTCCGAAAACCTGCTCCTTTGTATTCCTTTGCTCCAAGTTGCTCTCAGGGGTTCAGCACAAAGTCTAGAACACAAGATTGCTGCTTACAAATTCTAATTGATCCTTAACCCGGAGGTTCTTCTCCTACTTATAGAATGTAGGAGGGAAAGTACAAATGGAAAACTCAAACTGAACTAAAGCATGAACAACAAGTAAAGATGACATTTGGAAATCATCCTCAACTAACTTCTTCTTAAGTGACACATGTATCACTTAACTAATAGAATGGTTCCACGTGACTTCAAGTAATGGTTACAAAACCAATAACTTAGAAGTTATGTGGAACCATTCTATTAGTTAAGTGATACATGTGTCACTTAAGAAGAAGTTAGTTGAGGATGATTGCCAAATGTCATCTTTACTTGTTGTTCATGCTTTAGTTCAGTTTGAGTTTTCCATTTGTACTTTCTCTCCTACATTATATAAGTAGGAGAAGAACCTTCGGGTTAAGGATCGATCAGAATTTGTAAGCAGCAACTCTTGTGTTCTAGACTTTGTGCTGAACCCTGAGAGCAACTTGGAGCAAAGGAATACAAAGGAGCAGGTTTCCAGAGAACTTTGTGTCACGGTGTACTTTGTTTCTCGTTTTTAATCTTAGATCTCTTAGTAAACTTTGTGTTATTATAGATCTGGATCTAGAGTTGCCTTTGTTTTATAATTCTGTGTGTTCATATCTATTAAGTTTTTTCTATGTGCATGCAATTAGCTCTACTATCTACTAATTGGGATGCACATCTTCCCCATTTCTTCTCTGTATTTCCTTTACTTCCTTCTTCTATAATTTTCCTTTCTTGAACAGTTGCTTACTTGCTGCAGAACTTCTTAGTTATGGTTCATGAACTAAGTGGTTAAAGTAAAACCCCTGATAGATAATAACACATTTTTATTGACAAAATATGACACGGGAGCCTCACCAGTTAATGAGGGAGATTTATCTCATGACTGCCTAGGTTTGATGCTATGCAGAAAATCATAGCCAACATTTTTTGGCGACTCTGCTGGGGAAACAACTATCTTTGCAGATCAAAGCTTTTCTATTGAAGATCAGAGTGTTTTCCATACAAATCTCAGCCTAGCTGAACGTCCATTCACCCGATCCATAAAAGCGCAAGGAAGGACTGATCATTTCTTCTGACTGCAGGAGGAATTCAATTTCAATCATCCTCCTCAAGTTAGAAGCCGTAGATCTAGTCTCTCACCAGGAAGGAGAGTGCACATCCATCCAGATCCGAATTGTATTCAGCATAATCCGGCAGCTGGAATTATGCATCAAGTCTATCAAGTCTACACAAGGAGGAGACGTGCTCAAGTCAACATGGCGCACCAGATTGTACCTGTTCCATGGGGAGCAGCTTTTGGACCTCTGAACTTGGCTCCACCTATGCATGAACTGCCAAAGGGATCCAGAAAGAATTTTCTGAAATTCTTTGGAGATGGAAAGTAAAACCCAAATGATCATTTGGCAGCCTTAAGTTCATATCTTGTGGTGTGCTTCCAGTAGAACATGAAGATGTCTCAGTCAAGCTCTTCATTGAGACTCTACATGACTTGGCTGGAGAATGGTTCTATCGGCTGGCTCCTGGCACCATAACCAATTAGGTGACTATGCGTGAGCAATTTTTGAAGAGATTCAAGCCTGCAGAGGATGCTAGCATGTTGATCACCCAACTGACGCAGTTGAAGAAAGAGCCAAGTGAGAACATGCGGGAATTTATTGCAAGGTTCCAAAGGATTTTGTATAAAATCCCCACTTCTACCACATTAAGCGATGAAAATCAAAAGACGTTTTTTATAAACACTCTATTGCCTGAAGTTAGATATCAGCTAAGAAGGGCAAGACCTGTAAATCTACTTCAAGCCCAAAATGCTGCTGTGGAGGTTGAGGATGACTTGATCATGGCTGGAAAAATCTCAAACAACCATCTCACAAAAGTGATGGCACTTCTACAAGTACTTCTGATCCTTTGTTGCAGAAATTGGCTAATGACATGCTGCAGATCAAAAAGCAGATCTCTCAAGCAAGGAATGCAACCCCCTCAAGATTAGCCCCTACCCGGACCTTCAATGGTCAAAATCAAAATCAAAACCGAAACAGACTTGCTGCTACACCACAGCGGTTAGCAATAGAAGCTGCTCCAAGGAATAACTTGGAAACTAATGAAGAGGATCTCGGCATTGATGAATCATTCGATGATGAAGACTTTATAGATCCCACTGGTGACTCCAATATTGGTTACCTGGACTACGAATCTGACGATAGCTACTATGAATCTTTTGAAAATTCTGATGGTCACACTTTTGCAGTATTTACAAGGTCTCAGACGTGCCAAAATGTCGAAGCATCCACAAGCAGCCGGAAAGAGAGAGAAGATCCTGGCCCAGATGTTACTATCTTGAAAAGAGGTAACACTCTTCCTTTTTCATTAGTGCCCAAGGATAAAAATTCAAATTCTTTCAATTTGCAGCAAAGATCCAACACACATCCTACTGAAGCAAGTCAAGCTTTCGACATAATTGATCACATCAAGAGGAACAAGGTTCAAATGTTAGAAGATGAGTATTTGAGAGCATTTCCTAATCAGCTGAATAGATTGGTCAAATATGTGCAAAGTAATGGTCCCAACCCAACAAATAATACTTCACGAGGTATCTTGTCAAGCCCAAAGAATACTCCCCCTTCAAATAATGCTACTGCAAGTTCTTCTCCTACTACATCAGAAAGGATTGAGCCATTCTATGTGTCTTTGCTCATCAACGGACACAAACTTAGCAATTGCATCTTGAACTCTGGAGCTTCTGATAATGTTATGCCTGCCAAATTTGTTGATGCCTTGGGTCTCACATTGACAAAAACCATCGGAAGATGTTATTCCATGGAAAGGCAAGTCCCTCTTGTGGGGAAAATCAAAGATGCACAGGCAGTACTTGCTTCCTTTCCAGATAAAAGACTGAAAATGACTATCCTTGTAGCAGACATTCCAGTCTCTTATGGCATGTTGTTGAGTACAAATTTTTGCAAAGAGTTGGGTGGAGAGGTCAAGATGGATTGGTCTTGTGCACACATACCAATCAAAGGAGTAAATCAAAAGCTAGAACCTGAGAAGAAATCTAAGTACACAGTGTCAAAGTCTGAGGATCCTAGATCTCAGATCTTGTTTCAAGAATCGAATCATGGAGTCTATTATCTAGAAATGGATAAAGAAGATATTCAACCGGCGATTCAAGAATCACATCAAATTGATAACAAGATTTGGACTCTGGAATTTGATGGCAGCTAATGTTCATTTGGATCTGGCGCAGGTGTTGTTCTTATCTCTCCTGAAGGGAAGGTGCATGCACACTCCTTCAAATTGATGTTTGAAAATACTAACAATACAGCTAAGTACGAAGCGTTGTTGTTAGGCATGGAGTAGGCAAGAACAATGGGGATCAAATTATTACACGCAAAAGGAGATGCTAAGATAATTGTGAAGTAGATAAGAGGACTGTACCAAGTCAAAAAAGACAAACTACGGCACTATAGAGATCAGGTCTACTCTACTATCCTGGATTTTTCAGCTTTCTCGGTCTCTTACATTCTGTGAGAACAAAATTCAAGAGCTGATTCGCTTGCAGTGACTGCAACCTTGTTAAATCTTGATCAGCCCCCTGCATTCTTTAGATAGGGAGACCACAAGGTGGAAATGGTTTTTTGCCCAAAGGTTCCTGACAACGTCCAGCAATGGAAGGTTTTTAACGATAACACTCAGATTGCTGGGTTTCTCCAACAGAAGGACAACTTTGAAGAGATCTACTATGAGGGAAGCAATTCACCTCCTAGGCAAACTACTGTTGGAGAAATGGATGTGGACGTCTCAGGAAGTCATGAGATTATCCAACTAAAAGGAAATAAAATTCCCAAATGTTTGGTATCTCTTGAGGAAATGGTTGATAAGCATGATCAAATGCTTAAGAAAAATGAAGAAAATGAGGAAGGTTATTCCTCCGACACACAATTGCTAAATTTGGGAGCTGGCAATGATCCCAAATTAGTAAATCTCAGTAAGTGTTGCTCAGAGGCCAAAAAAGAAGCTTTTACTAAGATTCTTAAGAAATACATGGATATTTTTACCTGGTCCTACCAGGATCTAAAAACATATCAGCCTGCGGAAGTTCAACACTACATCCCACTTAAACCAGAACAGAAGCCTTTCAAGCAGAAGCTGTGGCGGCACAACCTTACCATTTCAGGAACCATCTTTTCAGAAATCTGAAAGTTGTTAGACGCAAAGATCATATATCCCATACATCATTCGGAGTGGTTGGCTAACATAGTCCATGTAAGAAAGAAGAGCGGTGAGATTAGGCTGTGTGTGGATTTCCGCAACCTTAATCAAGCTTCACTGAAAGACAACTACCCCATACCCATCATGGATCACACCCTGCAGGTGGTTACTGGATCTAAGATGCTCTCCATGCTTGATGGCTTCTCAGGCTACAATCAATTCAAGGTTGCCGAGGAAGATCAATACAAAATGGCGTTCATTACACCTTGGGGAACCTTCGCATACCAGAAAATGTCATTCAGCCTGATTAATGTTGGTGCTACATTTCAAAGAGTTATGGATCTAGCCTTTGCTCATCTCAAAGATATAAGCATAGTGGTGTATTTGGATGATCTGACATTCTTTTCCAAATATAGAAGCACACACATTTCAAACTTGGAAGAGGTTTTCATACAATGCCGTAAGCATGGTATCTCCTTAAATCCTAATAAATCCATCTTTGTTGTAATAGAAGGGAAACTTCTGGGACACATTGTCTCTAAATAAGAAACAAAGATAGATCCAGAACGCATCAGATCCATTCAGACATTGCCTTTTCCTACATCCAAAAAAGGAGTTCACTCTTTCTTTGGAAAAGTGAATTTTCTCAGAAGATTCATTCCTAACTTTGCTGAGCTAACCCGTCATATTTCGAATATGATGAAGAAGACACAAGATTTTAAATGGAGCAGCAAAGGGAAGGAAGCTTTCAAGAAAATTAAAGAGGCCTTGTCAAAATATCTGGTCTTGGTTTCACCCAACTTCAGTAAAGAATTTATTCTTTACTGTTATTCCTCTGAACACACCATGTCAGCAATACTAATGCAGAAAAATCGAGAGGACGCAGAAGCTCCTATTACTTTCATGAGCATGCCCCTTAAATCCTATGAGTTAAAAAACACTCCCATGGAAAAGCACGCATATGTAGTAGTGAAGGTGTGTAAGGCATTCATGTATTATATTCTTTCCTCACACACTGTGGTTTTGGTTCCAGATACTGCAATTAAATCCATTCTTACTCAACAAGAGTTAGGATTATTGAGAGGCACATGGGTGAAAAAAGTTCAAGAATATGACCTGGATATTAAACCAACAAAGTTGGTTTGAGGAAGAGGTCTGTGTGAATTAATGACGGAGATGAAAACATCAGTGCCTAAAGTGGATCAAGATGAGATAGATGGAGATTTTCCTGCAGTACTTTTTATAGATCTGGTAGAAGAGTGGTACAGTAACATTGCTTACTTTCTGACGTATGGAGAATGCCTAGATCAACTTTCCCGAAAAGAGAAATGAACAATCAAACTTATATCCAAAGATTTTGTTGTTATCCAAAATTCCCCCCAAGGTAATTTTGATAACATGCATCAGATTATTCAATCCCGAGAAAGTATATTGATTCAAAAGTATATTGATTCAAAGCCCAAAATCATGTTTTTTGGGGCCCCCTCGGCTTCTTTCTAACTCTCCTGTCCAAGAAGAAATCCCAACGGGTTGAGAAAATGGAAGAAATACAAAAAATAAGGTTGTAAGACTGTGTTAAGGAATTTTGGGTCTGAAGGGCTTGGGTTGTACCAGTTCACGTTGAACTGAGGTTCGTCGTACCAAGCTTAGGGCCAAAAAACAAGAAAATCGGCTAAGTCCTAGTCCAGGCAGTCTGCAGGACAAAAGGGACGTCGGGAAGCATGGGACGTGAAAATCCAAAAAGGCCGAAAGCAAGGGAAAAAATGTCTAAGTCTTCGTTTCACGCAGTTTGGGACACCCGGGACAAAAGTACGCGAAGGATGCGGATCGTCCGGTTTGGCGCAAGTCAGTCCATTTTGGGCGGTTCGGAGATATTTGTCCCAGGCAGTCTGGGACAATTGGGACAAGAGTACGCGGAGGACGCGAACCGGCCGGTTTGGCTGAAATAGAGGACTTTCGTTTGGGACATTCGGGCCAAAAGTACGCGCGGGACGTGAAAAGCCGAAAGAGCCGAGAGCGAATGGAATCTTGCCACGTGTCTTCACCGCAAACAGGAAAAAGGAAGCCCGAATCGGGCAGTTCGGAGATTTTGTCCCAGGCAGTTTGGGAAAGCCGGGCTAAAGGTACGCAAGGGAAGATTGGGACGTGAAAATCTGAAGAGCCGCCAACGAATCAGAACGTGCCATGTGTCAGAAGGAAAAAGTTGCTAAGTGGTTGGTAAAAGTTTCAAAGGGGAAAATGGAATAGAGGGCCCGAGCCAGGTGACACAGGACGCGTGTCCTAAGAGGAAGGGGAGTTCGGAGCTCGGGGAGAACTTTGGAAACTTAGCAAAGTTTTGGCCAAAAACTAAAAGGTAAAGGTTTTCCCCGCGCCCCTGTCGACGAACCAAACGATGCCACATGTCCCAAGTGGCGGGGCGTGGGGGGAAAATAAAAATTTTCCAAAGTGTAAGAAAAGTCAAAATTTTCAAGGAAAACCTGCAGAAAGGGAAGGAAAGAGAATTGCGCGGCCAATCAGCACCTGAAACGTGTCATCCAAGTGGCAGAGCGCGGAAAAAATTCAAATATTTTCTCGCCGATCCGTTTTGGCCTGTTTTTTGCCCTAAATCTTCAGATCGCCATATCTTTCGATCCAGAGCTCAGATTTTCACGTTCTTTATATCAATGGAAAGTTGGTGAATTTCTCTACACGATTCCTGGGTCAATCTTGCATTTTGGTTCAGTTTGGAGAGAGAAAGTCAAGAAACATCTCTAGTGCGTGGTAATGGCCAGAACTGACGTTTCAACAACCAGCTTTAATGCAAGAAATAGCTCGCCGCTTTTGCTAGGGTTCTCACCCACCGCCATAATGAGATGAACTAAATGCGACCTAGAAGTGGTTGGGGTAGATCTGGATTTCCTCTCTCTTCCCTCTCTCATTCTTCCTATAAATTGTAAGGAGGGGCTTCTTTTCAAAAGGTCGAACATTCCTGTTTTGCCCCTCCCTTCTTCTCTTTGGCAGGTGAATTTGTGGAGTTCAAACCTCCCATTTAAAACTGTAATGCAACTTTGCCTCTTGGCATTTTGTAGTGTACTGTATCGATCTTTGGAGCAAGTAATACATGTCTGTGGATGATTCTCAACCCTTTCTGTGTTCATTTGCATCCTCCTGATCTTTCACTACAAATTTTGTTATATGTGCATGATCTTGCATCACATTTGAATGGTTTGTGTTTATTGGCAAGATAGGTGTTCTTCATTCCTCGGTGCATCACCTCTGTTAGCTTAGGTTTATTTTTATGTATCTTCTTACCCTGTCTCCTTAGCAAGATTAGATTAGGTTTTGAGTAAACCCTCTGCATTTTTCATGTGCATCTGAACAGAGGAATAGGAACCAGCCTTCTCTGGAGAATCCTTTCTCATTTTACAAGTCCCACATTTGGAGAAAGGATTCCATGTTGTGCAATCACATTAGATGCTAGTATGATCAACCTAGAAATATGATCAACATCCAGGGGTGCTGTGATTTTGCATCAATAGTTTTGGCACGCTCGGTGGGACATTAGAGGTCTTCACCTTCATTACAATGAGATCGATGTGCACTTGTTCCACATTCCAGCTTTGAAGGAGCTTTGAAATTACACATCTGGCGACTCCAAAAGAGGCATAACCCGCTGGTTTCAGCAGTCCAATCCTGGAAAATTTATGAGAAGAATACAGACCAGGTCAAGAACTAGGGAGGAAGGATTGTTTGTTCATCTGCACCTATCCCCAGGCAGAGAAAGAAGGGGAAGAAGAGCTCAAAGATCACCATCTCCGCCTAACCGGACTTTGTCTACACCTCCACCTGGTAGACTTTTTCTCGCATCAACAAGAGTTCTCAGGCCAATCAGAATGGCACAACCACCGAATCCCTTTGTCAACTTCACTGGTAGTAGCCCACTTGCCCTCAATGCATAGAATCTAGTTCCAATCGCAGCGTTGAAGAACATTCCATTTTTCACTGGAGAAAATCATACCACTCCTGGTGATCATGTCAAAGACATTGCTAACGTCTGTGCAATCCATGAGATAAATGAAATGGATGTGGCTGTCAAATTATCGGCATCTTCGTTCAAAGGGAAGGCATTGTAATGGTTTAGGAGCCTTGCAGCTGGTTCTATCACAAATTGGAATCAGTTATGCATACTTCTCCATGAGCAGTTTGGGGAAAAGGGAGACAATTTGTCTCTACTGGAACAATTGACAACTATCAAGAGAGCTCCCAACGAATAGCTGACTGACTTCAACTTCAGATTTCAAAGGTCTTGGGAGAGGATTCCAGTGGCAGTAAGGCCAGCAGCAGAAGGTGCTTTTCTATACTATCTTAAGGCTTTGAATTCTGATATTTCTATGTTAATTCAATCTATGGGAGGCACAACCTTACCTGCTGCTTATAGCATTGCCATTAGAGCCGAAAATTGTCTTATTCAAGCTGGTAAACTGGCTCCTAGGCCTCCCATGCCCTTGTATCCAAACTTAGAAAATCCAAGCACTAGTCAAGCACCCACTTTGGCTCCTATTCCCATTCCTAGAAATCAAAGTTCAAATGAGACTTCTACTTCATCCTCTAGTACTTCAAATGAACTCCAAGAGGTCATGAAACAATTACAAAATTTGGGAAATGAGCTGGTTACTATCAAAAGACAGCAAGCTCAAAGTGCTAGACCGTATCAGCCTCAAGTGCAGTACAGGGCTAGGCCCCCATACCAACAAAATAGGTCACCAACTCAGGCTGCAAATCAAAATCAAAGCCAAGTAAGGCCTCCCACTAATGGACCATTTCAGCCCTATAACCCCAATGTCGTATCTGCTTCTAAAGCATTAGTGCCAGTCCAAAATAACATGGCCCAAGAATATGATTGGTGTTTCCCATGCAGTCAGCCACATAACCAATCAATGTGCTTTAACGGTGCATTAAATCAGGCTCTTATGGTGCAAACCATTGGTGGGTCGCAAGAGTCTAGCCACGAAGAGGATCAGCAGCAAGAAGCACCTCAACAAGGAACATCTCCGAATGAAACTACTCTTGTCAATTGGCAGGCTGAAGATTTCTATGGTATGAATCAAATACCCTCTTAAAGTGTTGCAGCCAACACAAGGTCAAAGAGGAGAAATTTGGGTGAAGAACAGCCATTAGCCCCAAGTAATCCACAACCTTCTACCACTCCACAAGCCGCTGGCAAACAAAATGTAGTTCCAAACACGCAAGGGGCACCTAAAACAGCCCCTAGGCCAACCCAAATGCCAGTTGCTACCACCCATGTGCAAGGGATGAATGTGCAAGTTAAGGGACAACAGAGGGATACTTCATCTCCATTCATCATCATTGATCAGATGAAGAAGACAAATGTAAACATATCAATGTGGGAGTCACTATCCATCCCAGGCCAAAGAGATTTGCTACAAGCTGCCATGAAGGACTGGTCAACTTCAAATCAAAAAATCCAAATGCAAGAGAAGGTACTCACAAATGTTGCTCAACCTGAAGGGAATCATGGAGGACAACAAGGTAAAATTTTGAAACCTCCTCCATTCTATGTTTCATTAATCATCGGGGATAAATTAGTACACAATTGCATGATTGATTCTGGGGCAAGTAGTCAGTGTCATGCCCAAGCAAATAGCTGATCAGTTGGGTCTCCAATATGAAGTCATATCAAAGGGGGTAGTGCAATTGGATGGGACAGCAGTAGAAACCGTGGGAGTAATCAAAGGTTTGAGCCTCACACTGCACGCATGTCCCAACGTAATAGTATTACAAGATGTGTCAGTCATAGACCTGCCACCACTCTTTGCATTGTGCTTGTCAAGAGACTTCACTGCTAAAATTGGAGGCTATCTTTCGGCAGATTGGTCACACATGTTGTTTAGAACAAGGTATGGAACTAAGGCCACAATCAGATCTGAACCTATCGCAAACTTTCACATTGAGCCTTACACTCCAAGCCAAATCAATACCAACTATTCAGCGTTTGATCAAGAAGATTATCCAAGCACTGATGAAGCTGACACTAAGGTTGGAAGCATCCCAGATTTGACTCTTGATGAATGGGCAAGCAAGGTGCATGCTTTTGATCCTTATCAAGAAATAGAAGAATCTGAGCTAGGAGTTTATTATTTACATGAAGAGAATCAACCTCTCCCCAGCATCACCAAGCCAGATCATAAAGACAAGAATGAAGTATGGCAATTGTTCTTTGATGGGTCAAGGAGTAGACAAGGTGCAGGAGGAGGAGCTATGCTCATTTCTCCGCAAGGTACAAAGTATTACTCAGCCTTCCATTTTCAGTTTTCTTGCTCAAACAATACAGCTGAGTATGAAGCCTTAATTCATGGACTGCACTGGGCAAAGAAGAAAGGCATCAAGAATTTGCAAATATTTGGTGATAGTGAGCTGATCGTAAACCAAGTTAAGGGGCAGCATGCTGTCAAGAATAATCTACTCAAGTGCTACAAAAATCAGGTATGGGACCTTATTGAAGATTTTGAAGCTTTCAGCATCAATTCCATCCCAAGAAAAAAGAATGAAGCAGCGGACAGACTAGCAGCAATTGGGGCTGCATTTGACGTTGTAGAAAATATCAAAAGTAAAAAATCTCAGCCTCATATCAAAGTGGTTGTGAGACCAGCTGTTCCAGATAACAACACAAGCTGGCAAGTCTTCGAGAATGATCAGCAGATTGTTAATTTCCTGCAAGAGGAAGCTGAGTTCTCTGCCAGAAATCAAGACAAGCTGGAGCAGCAGTATGGTGACCAAGTAGTGCTGAGAACTAACAAATTACCAAAAGGCCTCATAACCTTGGAGTCAATCTTCAACCCGAATGATCAGTTCCGGAAGGAGAAAGCGAACATTCAAGTAAAGGGTGAAGATTCAGAGCCTATTTTAGTAGATGAAGGCAAGACATTGCAAATTGGCAAAGTAAGTACTCCACGAGAGAAATCTGATTTTGTTCAGCTTTGTCAAGAGTTCCCAGATGTCTTCGCTTGGACTTACAAAGATTTAAGAGGTTTCAACCCAAAGTTGGCACAACATACTATTGAGTTGGATCAAGAATCCAAGCCTGTCAGGCAAAAGCAAAGGCTAGTAAATCCTCATATCGAACCTCTCATGAGAAAAGAGTTAAGCAAGCTCATTGAGGCCAGTATCATCTTCCCTATCAAACACTCAAGTTGGGTTGCAAACTTGGTGCCGGTAAGGAAAATAAATGGAGAAATAAGATTGTGTGTGGACTTTCACGATCTAAATAGAGCATCACTCAAAGATCATTATCCGCTTCCATCAATGGAACAAATATTGCAGGTTGTAGCTGGTTCAGAAAGGTTTTCATTGCTAGATGGATATTCAGGCTATAATCAGATAATGGTGAAAGAAGAAGATCAATTCAAGATGGCCTTCACTACAAAATGGGGCACGTATGCTTACAAGAAGATGCCATTTGGACTGTCAAATGCCGGAGCAACATTCCAGCGAGCTATGGATATGGCGTTCAAAGGCTTGATCAACAATATAGTGCTGGTATACCTAGATGATATCACTGTCTTCTCAAAGAATGCAGCAGACCATCTCTTTCACCTTAGGCAAGTGTTTCAGAGGTGTAGAAGGTTCGGAGTGTCATTGAATCCAAAGAAGTGTATATTCTTGGCACACGAGGGCAAATTGTTGGGTCACATTGTCTCTAGGGAAGGGCTAACAATTGATCCTGAAAGGGTTGAAGCCATCCGAACACTCCCATTGCCACACCACAAGAAATCTCTTCAAAGCTTCTTAGGAAGGATAAACTTTGTCCGCAGATTTGTGCCTAATTTTTCCACTCTTGTGAAGCCTTTAACAATGATGTTGAAGAAGAGTCTGGCATTCAAATGGACAGCAGAAGGCAAAGAGAGTTTTGAAAACATCAAGCATGCAATATCACAAGCTCCAACTCTTATCAACCCAGACTTTTCAAAAGACTTCATGTTGTATGCGTTTGGAGGATCAGATACAATCTCAGCTATCTTGACACAGCTGAATAGAGAAGGTTCAGAACAGCCCATAGCATTCTTCAGTCAAACCTTGGAAGATTACGAAATAAAGTATTCTTTCATCGAAAAGCATGTCCTTGCCGTCATCAGGAGCTTGAAGAAGTTCAGACACTTGGTCTCAAACAATAAGATTCAACTGCTGGTGTCTCATGCTGGTGTCAAGGACTTCCTCCTAAACAAGGATTTAAATGAGAAGAGAGTAGGTTGGATCACTCGGGTGATGGAATATGATATTGAAATCAAAGTGACCAAGCTAGTTCATGGCAAAGGTTTGTGTGAGCAGCTCGCTTCCAAACAACCAGACGACTCAAAAGGTGAAGAAGATGTTGTCCTACTACTACAGAATGATCAAGAACAACCAGCTGATGATGCACTCATCCCATGTTGGACTCAAGACTTGGTGCATTACCTCCAAATAGGCTTGTGCCCTCCAAAAGTGAGCAAGCGAAGAGGAGATACTTTAGATTACAAGTTATCCCGTATGTACTCATTAATGGTATCTTGTTCAAGAAAGACATCCATGGTGTTCTATTAAGATGCATTGGAACAGGTCAAGTTGAGAAGATCTTACACGAGTTCCATGATGGGGAAGCAGGAGGCCACTTTGCTCCACGAGTGACAGCTCTCAAAATCATGAGAGCTGGTTACTATTGGCCTACTATGTTCAATGATTGCTACTCATGGGTCAAAAAATGCAAGAGATGTGCATTCTTCATAGGAAAAGAGAGGTTAGCAGCGCTGCCCCTTCATCCAATTTCAGTAAATCAGCCATTCATGCAATGGGGATTGGACTTCATTGGGGTTATCAATCCCAATTCAAGTCAAGGTCACAAGTGGATACTTACAGCAACAGATTATTTCACCAAGTGGACCGAAGCAGTGGCACTCAAGGAGGCAAATGAATCTAATATCTTAGATTTCTATGAAGGGATAGTCACAAGGTTTGGTGCCCCTACCACTATCATATCAGACAATGCATTAGCATTCCTTGGCACAAAGATCACTGAATGGGCTGTCAAGAATTGTGTGTATCTCAGCACTTTGTCAAATTATTACCCTCAGGGTAATGGCCAAGCCGAGTCCACGAACAAGAATCTACTAAGAATCATCAGAAGGACTCTTGATGAAAACCAAAGGACTTGGCACGCAAAGCTCAAATCAGCCCTATGGGCTGATAGGATCACACCCAAGAGGTCTACAGGAAGCTCTCCATACAAGCTTGTGTACTATGGGAAAGAGGCAGTTCTACCTATATCACTTGAGTTGCCAGCATTGGAGCTCATGAAACAGTTGGAACTAGCTGAGTTTGAACCCATGGAGGTTAGATATGCAGAATTAATGGAGCTCCAAGAAGTTAGAGAACATGCAGCTCAAGCAATAGAGAAGGATCAAGCCTTGATCAAGAAGACTTTTGATAAGAAAGCCAAGGCTAGAACCTTCCAGATTGGAGATCTAGTGTTGAAATGGGATGCAGATCGTGTAAAGTCCTGGAAAGCATTCCAAGTTTGATGCCATTTGGAGTGGCCCTTACATGATCATTGAGATGCAAAAGTAGCAATGCCTTCCGACTGACTAAGTTGGATGGTGAAGAATTGCAGATTCCGGTCAATGGGATCTATCTCAAACATTGCTACTAGAAAGAAAGCTTTTCACCCTTGTAAATATTAATTTAGAATTTCCATTCCTCTAAGTGCTTATGCACATTGTACTGCTGTTAGAGTAGTTTTTATTTCCCTAAGTGCTTGTGCACATGTCCTATTGCTTCTAGTATGTGCATGTTTGCAGTTCATCAAGCTCCTGGAAAAGAATTTGTAGCCGCAGGAAAACAGGATCAACGAATGTTTCAATATCTCAAGGACACAGGTTTTCAAATTTCAGATCAGCTGAGAGGTTATCAAACAAACTCCATGCCCAATGGATTGCTACAAGCAGCTGGTCATTCTTCATCTAGCAGGCAGATGACCCCGCTGAGTCACCAAAATTGTTATCCAAAATTCACCCCTCAAGGACTAATTTTGATAACATGCATCAGATTATTCAATCCTCGAGAAAGTATATTGATTCAAGGCCCAAAATCATGTTTTTGGGGCCCCCTCGGCTTCTTTCTAACTCTCCTGTCCAAGAAGAAATCCCAACGAGTTGAGAAAATGTGAAAAAATTGCAAAAAATAAGGTTGCCGAAAAAATGAAGAAAATCAGCTAAGGGCTCGGGTTGTACTAAGTGGTCTGTGGGTTGAACTGAGGTTCGTCGTACCAAGCTTGGGGCATGAATCGGCCGAAAATCAGCTAAGTCCTAGTCCAGGTGGTCTGCGGGACAAAAGGGATGTCGGGACGCGCGGGACGCGAAAAGCCGAACCGGCCAAAAGTAAGGAAAAAATGTCTAAGTCTTCGTTTCGCGCAGTTTGGGACACCCGGGACCAAAAGTACGCAAAGGACGCGGATCGGCCGGTTTGGCGCAAGTCAGTCCATTTCGGGCGGTTCAGAGATATTTGTCCCAGGAAGTCCGGGACAGTTGGGACAAGAGTACGCAGAGGATGCGAACCGGCTGGTTTGACTGAAATAGAGGACTTTCGTCTTGGGACAGTCCAGGCCAAAAGTATGCGCGGGACGCGAAAAGCCGAAAGAGCCGCCAGAGCAAATGGAATCTTGCCACGTGTCTTCGCCACAAATAGGAACAAGGAAGCCCGAATCGGGCGAGTTCAGGAGATATTTGTCCCAGGCAGTTTGGGACAGCCGGGCCAAAGGTACGCAAGGGAAGCGTGGGACGAAAATCCGAAGAGCCGCCAACGAATCAGAACGTGCCAAAAGGAAAAAGTTGCTAAGTGGTCACGTAAAAGTTTCAAAGGGGAAAATGGAACAGAGGGCCCGAGCCGGCGGGAAAATGACACAGGACACGTGTCCTAAGGGGAAGGGGCAAGTTCGGAGCTCGGGGAGAAATTTGGAAACTTAGCAAAGTTTTGGCCAAAAACTAAAAGGTAAAGGTTTTCCCCCACGCCCCTGTCGACGAACCAATACGATGCCACATAGTCCCACAGTGGCGGGGCGTGGGGGGAAAATAAATTTTTTTCCAAAGTGTAAGAAAAGTCAAAATTTTCAAGGATGAACCCATGGAAAGGGAAGGGAAAGAGAATCAATCAGTGCCTGACACGTGTCATCCAAGTGGCAGAGCACAGAAAAAAAATTCAAATATTTTCCCGCCGATCCGTTTTGGCCTGTTTTTTTCCCTAAATCTTCAAATCGCCATATCTTTCGATCTAGAGCTCGGATTTTCACGTTCTTTATATCAATGGAAAGCTAGTGAATTTATCTACACGATTCCCAGGTCAATCTTGTATTTTGGTTCATTTTGGAGAGAGAAATTCAAGAAACACCTCTAGCGCATGTGATAATGGCCAGAACTGACATTTCAACAACCAGCTTTAATGCAAGAATACAACTCGCCACTTTTGCTAGGGTTCTCACCCACCGCCATAATGAGATGAACTAAATGCGACCTAGAAGTGGTTGGGGTAGATCTGGATTTCCTCTCTCTTCCCTCTCTCATTCTTCCTATAAATTGTAAGGAGGGGCTTCTTTTCAAAGGGTCGAACATTCTTGTTTTGCCCCTCCCTTCTTCTCTTTGGCAGGTGAATTTGTGGAGTTCAAACCTCCCATTTAAAACTGTAATGCAACTTTGCCTCTTGGCATTTTGTAGTGTATTGTATCGATCTTTGGAGCAAGTAATGCATGTCTTTGGATGATTCTCAACCCTCTTTGTGTTCATTTGCATCCTCCTGATCTTTCACTGCAAATTTTGTTATCTGTGCATGATCTTGCATCACATTTGAATGGTTTGTGTTTATTGGCAAGATAGGTGTTCTTCATTCCTTGGTGCATCACCTCTGTTAGCTTAGGTTTATTTTTATGCATCTTCTTACCCTGTCTCCTTGGCAAGATTAGATTAGGTTTTGAGTAAACCCTCTGCATTTTTCATGTGCATCTGAACAGAGGAATAGGAACCAGCCTTCTCTGGAGATTCCTTTCTCATTTTTGCAAGTCCCACACTTGGAGAAAGGATTCCATGTTGTGCAATCACACTGGATGCTAGTATGATCAACCTAGAAATTTGACCAACATCCAGGGGTGCTGTGATTTTCCAGTAACAGTAGCATCTTGGAGAGCATGTTTTGGAAGTGTTTAGGCACTCACATGAGTTTCAAGGGTGTAGGTACATGTTGAAGTCCAAGATTTAGGTACTCATCTACACCAGGTTTAGGTGCTTAGAGGAATGAAGGTGAGTTGAACAACCATGTGAGCACTTCGATTTATGTAGGTAATTGTTTCATTATTTACTAAGTTTTTTAGGACCTTTTGGAGAGGTTTCATGATGAGTTATAATATTGGTTCAATTGACTCTAGCCTAAACCATGCATAACCCTAAAGGCTAGTCATGTAAATCAGATGGGATGAGAAGATGGAGACCTATTTGATCTATGATGATTATTGGATATGATGAAAAGGGGTGTCCTATAGGTGTGAGAAATATTTGGAGTCATTTTGAAGAATATTTTGCAAGTTCAGTTATTTTTGGTGAAATAGGGTCAAGAAGAGAGTGTTTTCTAGCTCGAATTCCAACTTCTCATGCTCAACCTGAATTGCGTGCTTTGAATGGGAAATTTTGGATTTCAGGGATGTTTCTAAATTGTAATAAGAAGGTTTTAAAAAAACAAAAAGTTCATTTCATCATCATATTTTTATGAGGTAATGTTAAGAAGGTAAACAATTTTTTGTATGCTTGAAACCGTAGCTTGAAAATGGTAGGATATATTTGCTTCATAAGTGCACATAATTGATTGGTTATGATAGTAGGATTATTTTATGATTTATAGGAATATTCAAGGCTTCTAGCAAGGTATGGTAGAGAATGTGGTGATGAGTGGACCCCACTCAAATAAGCAAGTTTCTAAAGAAGTTTGGTTTGGGACAAGGTTATCCAAAGGAGTTGCAAAATAAATTGAAATTGTTTTCAGGATGGTATTTTTTCTTGATGTCCATGGTGGTTTTAGAACATGGTTATGTTTATAAATGGAAAAGGGTACCCTATTTATGAATATTGGTCATAAGGTAGTTTTGGGGCAGTTTCAGGAAGGTTTCAAACATGGACTTGGTTAGAGGCCTTCCACTTAGATTTGGAAGGAAATGTGATATGTTATAGAAATAGGATTCAAAAGGATTTCTAGTGGTACATGGGTTGTCTCATTATGATGATATTTGATGGGACATTCATGAAAACTTGTGGAGAATAAGGTTTCATGGTTTTCAAGGCAGGATTGTTCGGGATGAAAGATTGAGATGAATGAAGCATGATATGGATGAGTTGATTATTTATCTCAGTTAGAGAGTGAAGAGGTTTGAATTTTTTTCCTATTGAAGTAATTTGGAGGTCTTAGAAGTGAAAACAAGGGTACAAACCATTTGAGTTTGTAAAACTACTTTTATGGGCACCTTGATTTGGTGTAGAGGAAAGTAGGTGTGGTTTGCACATATGGATGTTTCATGAGATATATGATGCATAAATGTGTTATAAATGTCCTGAGGATTCCATAGAGTTGTTACATGCAATATTTGAGTTGTTTGTGAGTGGTATTGAGGACAAAAGGTGAAGATAGGGTGATGGAAACAACTATTTGGTGAAGGATATTAGCCTTTTGGCTTGTGTTATGAATTATTTTATTCGTGCAAGCAAATGTAAAACAATGGATGATGTTGATATGTCATATTACACATGTGATGAATTTTTGAGCTTGAATAATCATGGTTTTGGAATTTTTGGTTTTAGCTCCTCTAGGTGATGGAATTTTGAGCGTTTTTTGTGCGTGTTTAGTGGTTTTAGGCATGAATGACCTACATGGGCCCAATATTAATTTTTTAATTAATTTTTTGGGATGTTTTTAAGTTGAATTATTTGATATAAATATATAGGACTGACCTCCCTTATGTTTAAAATATGAGAAGGGTATACAAGTGATGTTTTGGGTTCATTTTTGAGATAATTTTTGGAGAGGGAAAAAGTGTGACCCAAGTGTGAGTGTGTAATGGGTATAAGGGAATGATTTGAGTGCTAAAAGAGTGTGTGATAGGTTGAAGAATGTTTGAGATTGTGTGTGTATGTTTTTGAGGCCAAGACAAATGAAGAAAGAACAAGCTAGGTGTATGAGGGTTTGAAGGTTGTGAGCTAAATTTGTGATCTCCATCAATTTTTGTAGAAACAAAGACATCAGATATCTTCTTCAAGGGTTGCTGAGTGGGTGCTTGATCATTTTAGGGGGGTGTAGCCTCCTTATGGACTTGGTGCTTCACTAAACTAGGGGTTGGTGCTCCTTGTAGGGTTGGTGCTCTACTAAACTATGAGTTGGTGCTCCTTGTGAAGTTGGTGCTTCACTAAATAATTTTTATTTGAGTAATACAATCAGAATTTTCAGTGGGTTTTCTTCCCCTTGAGGGTTTCCCACTTATATCTTGCGTTATCGTTTTCTATCTCTTGTTCTTGATTATTTGAATGTATGTTGTATGATTATTTACACACATTAATGGATGTATGAATGGTTTATGGTTTAATAAGAAAATATGAAATTGAATAAAAAATTTTTAGGACTGATTCAACCCATGATCTTAGTCCATTGTGCTTCCAAAAATGAATTATCCACAAACAATACTGCATGATACTAGTTGTTGCATTCGTAATGTTAACAAGTAATTATGTTGTTAATTATTTTTCCACACCAGAAAAATGTGAGAAAATTATGAGAGGGAATAGATATTAGATAACTTTGGATTAATTGGAAGTTTACATACAAGCATATCAGTGTCATTCATGTGTATTTGGTTCTCCTAGGTCCCACCAATTCCTCTCGTAGTCTTGCTTTGACTAGATCTATCACAACGATATACACAATGATAGGCATGCACTGAATGTTTTTCTAGAAAAATTTGTCATGGGTGGTGCAACATTCTAGTCCACCAACTTACACCATCTTATTTAGTGTATTATCTACTCATTGGTTGTTAGATTCCTAACTTAAGACAAAGGATAAATGGATCACTTTATAGAGTCATCAAGATTTGAAATTTAAAATATGCATGTCATGTGGAAGGTATTGGAGAGTGTGTAAAAATTTGTGCTTGGCTATAACCATTTAAGAAACAAAAAACACCCTTATTATTTAAATGTCCATGACTGATACATGCCATTATGCTCCACCTGACTGAGTGGTGATTATCAAGATTATCTCATAAACAATTTTAGAGAACTTATTGTTTAGGATATAAGGTCCCACATACTTCGCACTGAAAATATGATTAGATTTGGATGGGATGATTTATAAATTAGATGATCTAAAGTGTCTAATAATTTGGTGCACACATGTTCAACAATTATGCATTATGGGTGTAACATGCAATGATGGGAAGTGGAAAGATGAACTGCTCTCTCTTCCTTGCACGTGGTAGTTGAGTGTTTTCAATATGTTTTACTACTCTTGTAAGGATTACACATAAACCACATTAAAATTATTTCCACCTCTTTCAATAATGTTATATATCCTTATTTCCTCTACAACCATGCATGGAAAATCCTATAAAAAAACTTTCAGATATAACTTAACACTAAATTATGATTGTCAAATTGAAACATTCCTTATTTTCAACCTTGGATGAGCTAAAATATCAAAGGATGTCAGAGGCATACATGAAAAAATTATTTTTCCACTTTTTCAAATGTCCCAAACCTTAATTATGTTGATAGTTATTTCTAAATGAGATCCTTGGTGGGTAGTCCTAATACACATCAAGGAAATGGAAGGTGAAGGTCAAAGTTTCATGCCATTGGTCATTGATAAATGACATCATTAGGATTGTTGATGAGGGAAACACTAAGATCACTACCTGAATACCCAAATCACAAATTTTCATGAAATGGATGAAGGAAGGAACACTAATCACAAAGTTCCTTTATCTGTTATATGCAACATTCAAAGTTTGAACATATGCAAGTTTATCTTTCTACAAGTGCTCAAACCTTGGCGATAACATTACTAGCAATGAAAAATTTGATGAAAGAGGAGGGGTCGTAAAAAATTATTTTTTATAGATACACATGACATGGTTCACATTTAATGAGTGTTAAGAACTTGGAAAGTTGAGACAATGGTGTGAAATACAAATCTAGAAGAAAAAATCTTGTGGTTGATATTTATTGTTTCCTATGAAAGTGTGGAGAATGGCCTAAAATAATGGTCTATACAAATGGCACAAAACCACCTGTCCAACTATGTTTTGTGGTTTTCACAATAAAATACTAGATCGACTCAACTTGGGATGTTGGGTCCACTCTACACATCCCTATCTCTAAAGTATCTCATGACACGTTCACCCAAATTCCCCTTACATTGAATTTTGTCCTACCTACTCATAAATAACAAGGGATGACATTGCAAACAAAAACTACTCATAATGGAAATACTCAATGACTAACCCTTTCTTTCTTATATATATCAAAAGTATGTTTCCTCATCAATTTGCACATTGCACCCCCTTTAAATGATTGAAAAAATGGGATGTGGATCATATGTGCCTAGTCTTTAGGGAGAAGAGTTTTGCATTGGTTCCCCCTAACATTTTCCCCATCCCTATGATTCTTCTACCTCAAGCCACTACTTCATTACTCCTCTTCCTCCTCCAATGTTTTCCTCCCTTGAATTTAACTTCTTTGACTCATCCCCTTCAGTGTTCCATAGCCCTATTCACATGTAATTTATAGTGTTCTTCCAAGTTTTACCTTACACTAATGCATGTATGTTTATATGCGTGCATATCAATAGGAAGTGGTCAAAGAAATATTACATTTCCATATAGATAACAAAACCATGGGCTATATAAACCATTGGATAAAACCAACCAACTACATACAAATAAGGACCCAAAAATGAAAGATTGTGTATCATGGAAAATACAAAAAACATTATCTACATTCTCCCATTTTTTTAATAATTTATATAGGGGAAACAAGGCCATACATTCAACAACAAAAGGGAATTCATGCCCATTGATTTTATGCATTGAAATTTTTTCCCAATACTTAGTATTTGTCAATAAGTTAGTAACATTCTCATTTGTTTCCACTTTCTCTAGCCATATCTTATTCTCTTCCACCATTTCCCTTATACAATGGTATTACACATAATTATGTTTCATTTCAAAGTGATACTCATGGTTATTTTCTATAAAAATTCTATAAGTTTGACTATCACAATCTAACCTTATAGCCTTTTGAATGAGCCTAACTATAGAAATCAACCTTTAACTCCAAAATGCTTCCTTACTTGCATGAGTAACAAATAAGTACTAAGCCTTGGTGGATATCGTAAAAAATGTTTGATGTTTACTTATCCAATTTACCGCTTCACCAAACAAGATGAAAATATACACACTACACATATCTAGTTCCAATCCCTTATTTGAATCCACAAAACCATTTAGACTCAATGTATTGGCTTTCACCAAGATTACCTTGATAGAAAATTACATAGTCAGAAGCCCCATGCAGATATATGAAGGTCCTATTCATTGTAATCAAATGTTCCTTTCTGGTATTTGGCATAAATTTTATCACTACTCCCACTACATGAACGATGTTAGATATGATATAAAACATTGCGTACAATAAACTTGCAACAACACTCACATATGATACTTGAGATATATATTTGATTTTTATTTTTGTTTTTGTGTATATGTAGGATAATGATGGATAAAAGGGGGATTAATGCATATATATTTTTTTTCTTATGAAAATATTAGTATGTGAACTTGGAGAGAATTCTAGAGGCAAATAGAAAAATAATTTTGTAAAACCATAAGAAGATAGATTGTGACATTTTGAATCTAGTTTTTTTTATCATGTATAATACTCAAATGAGATAAGTATGTAAAATTTAAGTAATTCTAACAATGGAATAGTAATTTTTTGATAAAACATAACAAAATCGCATGTTTATGAACACACTTTATTGGAACAAATGAATGAAATTTTATATAAAATTACATATAAGGATGCAAAAAATGTTAAAGATTATTAAGAATATTTTTGCTTAATTTTTGGAAATAATTTTACAAGTCAAGAAAGTTGTAGACACTCAAATTTGGTAATCTATCTTTTGACATTATCAATCTTGACATTGCACACTTGCATGGAAAAATACACTCCTCACTCTTGCTTAGCATACCCTGATTGATCCAAAAATGGATCTAAAAATACCCAATTTTATGTATTCTCCATATTCGATAATTACGATGTAGATTCTCAGCATATTATTTCTTCAAGACATTGTCTAGTCAAGCTGAGGGTGATCTGAACACCTTCGAATGACATCTGTGGGCCGTCATTGTTCTTTTTTGGAGTTTTCTATGTGACGGTGATGGAACCTACCCAATGGTTAGGTAACTTCCGCTCTTCATAGAGTGGAGGTTACACAACCACCTCGATGTTTACACAACCTCTAGTTTCAGGGACCAGTAGTTGCGCAACTACCAGTTTATGGACACCAGTGATCTTGCATTGATAATGCCAAAACAAGAATTTGAACAGTTGTAAATGTTTGGACTTCCTAGTTTGGTTTTTTTCATCTTTGCCTCCATTCATGGGTAGAGAAATTATAAATACAAGTCTGTTGAAGCATGCTAGGAGGTGATTTTGAGTGAATTCAAGTGTGAGCAAAGAGGAAGAGTTGGAATTCTTTCTCTTTTTTATCATTGAGAGTGAGTTTTTCATTGTTAAGAAGTGAGCAAGAAAATAAATTTAAAATAAATTTTGGAGTGTGAATCCTTTTTAAAGGCTAATTGTTGGAAGTAATTTGTATTTTTTTGGAGAATTACATAGTGAGAGGGAAAAAAATTGCTTGCCCACTAGTTTTTTTCCCACAATGGGTTTCTCCAAGATAAATTATTGTGTCTCCTTAGCAATCTATTTCTCATTTTGTAGTATAGTTGTGATTGTTTCATGTACATTATATTGGTTAAAAGGAACTTAGTCAATTTCCATTCAATTATCACTAAATAGGATCTGTTAATTGTTAAAAAGAGGTAATTTATTGATCAGATTGGTATCAGAGTGAGGTTAGATCAATTGTTTTGTTTGGCTAACTTGTGTTGATAGTTTTTGTTAGAGTTCCCTTACCTGAAAGGGAAAATAAAGTGGTGAAGGTATCCTCATTCCTTTTGAAGCAGGGATTTCCACCAGGAAGTGGAAGCAATGAATCTGCGACATGGCTCATAGAGAAGATGCAAATGAGATTAGAGAAGAGTGTCTTTAAAAGTTGGAGGAAAATGTGGCAAGTATATCCAAGGATGTGGGTATTATTTCCTTGTCTATAGGGAAATTGGAGTCCATCATGGGATTGCTTATGGAGAAGTTTGGTGTTCAGAACAAGACATTAGGATCCCATAGCAAATATACTCGTGAGTATGGTGCCATCCCCACACCTCCTTCATTCAAAGTAGAGGTGAAAATAGAGATTCAACCTAATGATGGAGACGTGAATGCTGAGAAGCTAGACCATTGGATAGATCAACTTGGGGTATATTTTAGCTTGCATCAAATCAATGCGAGTCAACAAAATTACTTTGCAAGATTAAAATTGACCAATTATGCTTTAACTTGGTTTGTTATGTTCATTCATTAGTTATTAAGAAGCTTCCTCCTATTATTAAGTGGGAAGATTTTAAAAGGATAATCAAAGAGAATTTTTATCCTATTTTTTATGAGGAAGAGAGGTCCATGTATTGGCAGTATCTCAAGCAGAAACAAGGCCAGAACATGCAAGAGTACACTAGTGAGTTCCAAAAGAAAGTCATCAAAATGGGAAAATATGTAATAGACCAGGACCTGTTGATGAAGTACATTGGTGGACTCTATAGCCGCTTGATGAGACCAGTTTTCTTGGCCAAGCCAATGGATGTAGATGATGTTTGTTCTTAAGCTCACTATTTAGAGATGGAAAAAGTGTTCATCTACCTCTCAACCTACTTCAGACAAAAAAGTGACACCAAGCAAGAGGAGATGGAAAAAATAAAGTTAAAAAGAATTTTACGTCCATTTATAAGAAGGATACTAAAGTTCATTGTGGTCATTGTGATGTTAACACTCATTTCGAGGAAATATGTTGGAAGCTCCACTTGGAATTACATCCATTCAAGAATAAGAAAAAAAATTAAGGCCATGGTTTCCCTCCAAGGAGAGGAATTATTTTACAGTGAAGAGGTGGATAAGATAATGTGTTGTGCCTCCATCCACAAAGAAACATGTTTGGGTAATAATAGTAATGCTCAAGAGAATGACATTACTAAGCTCTTTCATATAAAAAGTCAGTTGAAGAAGGAAAAATTGGATGATCTATTTGATACTTGTTCGAAATCTAATTTGGTTAGTAAAGCGTTAGTTGAAAAGATTATGTTGGAAACATTCAATCACCCAAGTTTGTACTCATTGGGTTGGGTGAAGAAAGGCATAAACATCAAGGTTACCAAACAATGCAATATTACTTTTGGTATTGATAAAAATTTCATTGATGAAGTTATTTTGGATGTTGTTCCTCTTGATGTATGTGGTTTAGTGTTTATAAGTCCATACTTGTGTATTGAATATGTAATATTCATGAGAAGAGCCAAACAGTACTGTTTGTTGAAGGATGCTAAGATCTACGTCATTTCAACCTTTGCAAGAGACTCACAGATCTCTCTGATAAGTGCCACTGAAGCTAAATAACTAATAAATTATAGTGGGATATTTTTCGTTAATTTCTATAAGGGATAGAAAATCTGAGGAATTTATTTATGATACAACTTGTCGCATGGTTACTAACGAAGAGTACAAGCAAACAGGAGAGTTTATTTAGTATTTCATAGAAGAGCCTATGTGGATACCCCCATATAGGCTAGTTGAGAATGTTATACAGTTATTATCCCATAGTTTTCTTCCAGACTCAAGATTCCATGGGAAGTCCATGGAGGATGCCTACAAAAATAAAAAACAATTGCAGTCATTTTTTAAGAAAAAACACACTTCGGGGGTGGATGGTCACTATGGTGTGACAAAGACTGTCGAGCACTTACACAAGTATGAATTTTTTCCAAACATGCAGATAGAACTTTATAACTTTGTTAGGGATTTTGTTTCATGTAGTGAAGGAGAGTTGGGTTATGTATTCCATTATTAGTTTCTTCTTGGACATGGGTAATTTTCTCCATCGATTTTATGGATAGTTTCCCTACTTCAAAAAAATGGTGCGAGTATGTTATTATGGTGGTAGAATGGTTTGGTAAAATGTGCATTCAAATTCCTTACATGAAGATCAGTAATACAACGAAGTTGTTTGTTTTTAATGCATGGGTTCATTTTGGTTTTCCTAATTCTATTATGGTAGATAAGGATTGACGATTCATTGGTGATTTTTTGTATATATTGTGAGAAAGATGGATACTAAGAGGTCTACTGCATGTCATCCATAGATATATGAGAAGATAGAGGTGGTAAGTCATACCTTGGTCTAGGTTTTGAGAGATCCTAGGAATCAGGATGAGGATTTGGTATATATTCGACATCCTCATCAAAGGGAAGTTCATATTGCTACTAGTAAAACTTGTTTTGAGACATTTTTTGGTTATTTTACAAGGATTTTAGTTGATGTTATTTTGATATTACCATGTAGAGACAGCTGAAAAGTGGAACTAGAAGTCCACCAAGATGATAGGTTCATTATAACAATCCAGAAGATACACCTCTAAGTACATGAGTGGTATTCTAGATTGGATGTGGGGAAGAAACTTCCTCACCTCATAAGTCCTTAAATATTTTAGGGACTTAAAAGCCTTAAATTGGAGAGGTATGATCCAAAAATGGAAATGAAAATACCCAATTTTATGTATTCTCCATATCCAATACTTGTAGTGCAGATTAGCAACATATTATTTCTTTAGGAGATGTTCGAGTCAAGCTGAGGGTGATCCAGAGACCTTCAAATGACATCTACAAGCCATCATTGTTCTATTTTGGAGTTTTTTGTGTGACGGTGATGGAACCACACCATCGGTTAATTAACTTCCACTCTTCACAAAGAAGTGGTTGTGTAACCACCGTGGTGGTTACATAACCTCTACTCTTCATAGAGAGGCGGTTCTGCAACTGCCCTTGTGGTTACACAAACATTGGTTATAGGGGCTGGTGGTTGTGTAACGTCCAGTCTATGGACATTGACGGTTCTATCATCAATGATGCAAAAACTAGAATTTGAATAGTTGCAAATGTTTGGACTTCCCAATTTGATCTATTTCATCTTTCCCTCTATCCGTGGGCAGAACAATTATAAATATAATTTTGTTGAAGCATTCTAGGAGGTGATTTTGAGTGAATTCAAGTGTGATAAAATAGGAGCATTTAGAGTTCTTTCTTGTTTTGTTCATTAAGAGTGATTTTTTCATTGTTGAGAAGTTGTGAGAAAGAAAATACAACTAGGAGTGTGGATCCTTCTTGAAGGCCAATGTTGGTAGTAATTTGTATTTTTTTGAGAATTGCATAGTGAGAGGGAAATAATTTGCTTACCTAATGGATTTTTTCCAACCACAGGATTCTCTAGGATAAATTCTTGTGTCTCCTTTGCAATATATTTCTCAATTTGTAGTATAGTTGTGATTGTTTCATGTACATTATATTGGCTAAAAGGAACTTACTTAATTTCCATTAAATTATAACTAAACATGATATATTAATTGTTAAAAATAGGTAGTTTATGGATCACTGATACAATTTCATACACTTTCTTATCTTTGCACACCTCTTTGTCATCTATATATGAATTTTATTAGCATAAATACATCTAGAAACAATCATGCTTAGGCCTAGAAAGTCCAAATATGATTTTCTCCCTCTAGTCGGTTTTTGTGTAAAATGTCAATCCTGGCCCTATTGTATGGTTTTGGACCAAAATGTCTTCAGTTAATTCTTTCAATTATATAAAATTATTATGAAAAAATATCCCCCTTTGTCGGCCTTTCATGACATAATAATCTTTAGAAGCATATATAAGCAAGTTAATCATACCTCATTTGGTAACCTAGAACTTTTTTGTTGAAAATATGGATTTAATCCAGTCTCCTTTAGCTTAGATGCAAGTTCTAAGGGGTACCCATTATGCCAAAGTCGCCCCTGGCACAATCCTGACATCATCCCTTTTAAAGACACCATAGGCCTTTGTAAGCAATAAGAATTGATCATTGGTGGGATTTTTGAGAGCCTAACAACTTCACCAATAGTTCAAGTACTGATTGGCTAACCTAGAAATTTAAGAACTCCTCATGTAAAAGTAAGCACAAATGCACTCAAAGCTCCTTAGATTGTGAAGTAACTCATTCACATCCATTAGGACATCACCCTTTACTAGTATGAAGTCTCCTTCTAGGTCTAGGAGTCTCCATAATCATTCTAAAAGCAAGAAAATTGACACTTTCCAAGTATTTGAGCAAGTGTCAAACTCAAACAAAACATTTTCAAAGCATGTTTGTTAAGTATAATTGAACTACGATAGATATCACATGATAGGAGAACAAAACGTCATTTGATCCCTCTTTAAAGTAGTTGCAACATCAATAATGCATATGGGTACTCATAACCTACCTAACTTTATTTTGCAAGAACTCCTTGCATAATAAGGATTTGAGGGTTTGAGAAGAGTTTACATAGCCATTCTAAAGGTGAGAAAAGAAGACCGACACACATTTCTAGGTAGGTGAAGCACCCAAGAAGTTGTAGAGTTAGACTCCAAGTAGGTCCAAGACTATACAAAAGGGTCAAGACTGTATGAACTTTTTCGATTAAGTTGTACGGTTTTTACCAGGCTCAGTTTCAAGTTACAGTTTTAGTAAAAAAGTATTTCTAGTTCTAGATAATCTAGTTCCTACACTCAAACCACCCGGACTCTTCCAGATCTACACGTAATCAACTAAGTACACTATTTCCCTCTTTTTTGATAGTGGCTAGATTAATTGTCACTTTGAAAAGTATTATTTTGATTTGTACAATTAATGTTGGAAGTGAATTAAATCACAATATCTACATGTAACATTTATTCATTCTTTTTATGTATGTTTAATTTAAAAATCTAAAACTTAAAAGGGGTGAGATTCACTTCTCAAAAAGTGAAATCATTTAGTGAACTTGACCCTCTATAATCCAACAAAATAGCCCTAACCGCAGTGGCCTTAGGGTTTCATTATTTTGTTTCCAATCTCTTTTATTCATCATGGCCCATGCCACTATTCGTGAAGCCTCCTTGTATCATTTAATTTCAATGACACCCAACATGTAGATATAATCTCACAAAACTAGTACAAAAAATCAAGCTCCCTGATAATATGACACCTTCCCATGTGAATTCAATCTTGAGTCGAATTTCATCTCCATTCATTATTAATGATGAAACATTTCACATAGATATCTTAGTGTCTATTCAAGATTTACACCATACTTTTCAAGATCAATTTCAAGCTATGAAAGCTACCATTACATATCTCAAGGATGAGATAAAAAGTCTCAAGGATACTTCCAATGCACATATTAGTTATCTTTCTATGCATCATGATATTTCTCAGGAAAAATATGTACAATATGATACAAGTTTTATGTATACTATATGTTCTCATACAAATGAGGCTAACTTCCTACATAGAGGCAACAATATGTATGTTCCACGAGATCAACCTCTTTGATTTGATAAGAATGCTAAAAAACATGATATCTTATTTGAGTTACTTGATAAATGCTTAATCACTTTGTTACCTTCTCATTACTATCCATACTATCATCTTGAAATAATCAAAGATCAATAATTTTGTAATTATAATAGAATTAATGGACATTGTGACAGTGATTAGTATGATTTACAATGAAGAATCCAAAAACTTGAGCATAAGGGATTTATTTCGTTTGTGGCAAGAAATTTTACTACACCTTCATCTCAAATTTGTAAATATCAAAGGATTCCTAAAGTTGATCCATCTATATCTAGTGCACATAATGCAATATCGAATGTTGTAACTTCTGTAATAATAAAAGATCCACCTATTCAAGAAGAGGACAATAATGGCATAACTCCTTCAAAAGCACCAGTTTTAGTTGAATACTTACATCCTACTATTGTACAAACTAAAATGAAATCATCACCAATTAAACATGACCAATTACACAAGGCCTCAGAGCACATAGAAAATATAAAGAAAAATATCAAAGATAACATCGTATTACCAACAAGGATCCATGTGCATAAATATGATAATTGGGTTGATGATTGGGATTATGATAACAACAATGATGAATAAATTGATATGCTAACCGATTCTTCTATGGATATATTTACTTCTCTACATCAATCTATAATAAATTCTAATCCACCTATCAATACCAATCGTAATAACAATACACATGATTTTACAAATGTTATTAACATGCCAACATCTATTATAGATTCTTACAAAACAAGTATCAAAGACTTACTTAATGATCTGTTGATCTCTATAGGAATCAATAAATATAGGATAAATGATAAGCATGCCTCTCAAATATCCACTATGTGACTTCTTATCCAATCCTTGGGGGCATCATACTTTCCCCCTCTTTCCACATTTATGTTTATAGTTTCTTCTATAGCTATATGGGCTCTTACATACGGTTCTAATGCTTCTAATCTTCTAATATTACACCTATTGGTTATGGCGAGTCTTGTGTCTCTCCCTCTATTTCTTGATTTTTATAATGACAAGCCTCCTAAGACTTGATATGTTGCACATTTCTTGAATCATACATTGATCCTTATGTTTCCACTTACTCTTTCCATTATTGCCAATAATCCCAATTTTCCACCTATTTAAGTTGCTCCTAAACTCTTATTTTTATGTCATTACACTTACTTCTCATGTAGTTAGGATCTTGGATGCTATAGGGTTCTACCCTCACTTTGTTGACAATGTTCTATGGTATCTCTTGTCATATCCCCCCTCTTTTCCCGATGACGCACTCTGTTTATAGGTTTAACTTGACTGTTGAGGGAGTGGTTCCACACCCAAACCTCACTTTACACACCTACATTGGGGGTCAAAATTGCCTCCCACCTTTATTTTCGTACTATTTTTCAAACATCGACACATTTTTAAGATACAAAAACATTCAAATATTTGTAAAAATACAAAATTAGGAGCTATTTCTATAACCTACATTGTTTGCACTTTACATTATACATGTTTTTTATTGCTTTGGTTTGATAGATATCATTTATTATTTACAATCACACCTTCACGTGTTATATTGAGCATGATCCAATAATTCACAAGAGTGATACACAATGATAGGGTCTAGTTTTCCCCTTTACCCAGAATACTAACCTATGGGGGAATCTACTTTCGCATACTATATCCAGGTGCTATATTTCCATTATAGTTTCTTTGTTTCCTCATTATTCTTGGTTACATATATTGTGTATTTTTTATATTTTGGAATAACAAGACCAAAACATGTGTCTTGTGCAATAATTACAGTTATTGCTTCACTAACTCTTTTCTATCACATATGTGATTTTTTTTTGGATTGAGGGTAAATTGAGGGTGTTTGAAAGGACCCACATCCTTGTACAATTGAGGATATTTTGTGAGAGGAACCAAAACCTGGTTACAATGAAGGGGACCACTATTTAGGAACCCAATTGGAGAAACCATGAAACCATAGTGAAGATGCAGTGACCAATGATAACGGCCGCAGCGAGTGGGACAACTATTAGTGAATGGAGCAAGATGAACAACCACCAGCGTCAGCAGCGAGAGGAGTAGCCACTAGAATCAGTAGCAAGCAGAACAGCCACCAGTGACAACAGCGAGAGCATCAACAGTGAGTGGAGTAGCCACCAGTGTTAGTAGTGAGAGGATAATCAAGTGTCAACAGCAAGAGGAGCAACCACCAGTGTCAATAGTGAGAGGAGAGCCACCAACGTCAGCAGCGAGGAGAAACCACCAGTGTTAGCATGAGCAGAGAAGTCACCCCCAACGGTGAAACCACCTCCAAGGAGGATCATGCCTCGAGGGGATTTGAACTTGGGTGGGCAAGCACACAACCATGTGACTTGACCGCACCACTCCCAACCCATCGACATCACATATGTGATTTTCATCGTATTTAGATACACTTTATTTTCCTACATGATTGTTATTTGTGTGCATGTATGCTTGTTTTATATTATGATTGTGGCCTAAGGACCTTACTTTTCTTGTATTACCCTAGGTGTCCCATGTTTTTGGTAGCATGTCTTGTGTGTGGTTGTGTATATCTTGTTTGTAGGATCAAGGGTCTTTATTTTCTTGTAACACTATGGGTGTCCCATGTTTGCAGGAATATTTCCTTTTGTGTGACATTATTGGACATATTTACACTTGTTTCCAGATATAGTATGCACTTTTTTTCTACATTGTATGCTCTTTTTTCTACTAACACATGGTTTTCCATCATTGTTATTATTATTTTGTTGCATTAACATTGTTATGGTTATTGCACTTATTATATTTTTTCTCTTGTTTTGAGCCATGGTATCTATGATGCACATCCCCATTAAAGGTACAATTCCTTCTTAGTGGCCACCATATCAACATTTCATAGGTTATACACATGTTCTTATCTCCTTAGATATGAGTATACATATTTTCATTTGAGTCATGCACTCAAAATTATTCATCTCACATTCCTCAAAAGAGGGGGAAAATATCTAGGGTTTATTCTAAATTTCTAACAAACACAATAATTTTTCTGGGCATAGGAATATGCAGAGGAAAACACAAATGTATCAAAATTGGACTCAAACACATGAAATCACCCAAATCCACACAAGTTCAAAAATGTACAACCTATTATGGACCATACAGATAGTTCTGACCCTATTATACGATTTTTCCCATAGGCATTTTATCCAGATCTTTCAAAAGTTTTAGGTTTTTCATCAGTGATATAAAATTTTCATATGGTTTTATACTCAGATTGACCCAATTTGACACATATTCAGGGGACATGAATTATTTCATTCTCTCTTTCTCCATAGTACTCAGTTTCAATTCCAATTTTGGACACATTGGGGGCATGGGTCTGTTTTCTCCATTCGGATTTCAACATACAATTAGTTCTACTTAGTTTCTACTCATTTGTGCAGAACATGGAAAGAGTATGAGGGCACTTATTTCTCTTTTCTAATGTGTGTCTTAATTTACGAAATTTGGCATATATCAATCTGTAGTGGTATAGTCCATGGGGTTATGGAAGGTATCAAAGTAACTAAGTTCTTTGTATATATGAACTTCCTATCCTCTTGTATTAAAGGGGAAACTATCATAGTAATTGAATGAATTTTATACATGGTATTATTGCTTGATGGGGTTCGAATCCTCATGTTTTTTTTTTCTTCTATTTGATATGTGTGTGTTGGGTTGGTACCCTTAATGCATTGACCTCTCATCGGAATTTTTTTTGGGAATGATCACCCCCAATTCTTCATCAGAATTTAACAAATTCAGAATCTATAAGGCACAAGAACGAGAACACATTCCCTCACAAAAAATAGGTGTAGCCATTCCATGTTTTGCATATCTTTTGGCATTTCTTATTGCACATATATTTCTAATACTTTCATTACATTTGAGTTAAATTTCAATATCCTATCTTGGGCATTGACTACACTCTGTGTTGCAGGTTTCATTATGGAGAATGCCAACACCAACATAGCATAATAATGAAAAATAAAATTATTGTGAGTGAAGACAAAGTGTGTCTACACACCCAAGTATCTTTTACTTTTAGTATGTAATTTCATTTCATATTTAAAGGGGCGGGGGGGGGGGGGGGGGGGGGGGGTAAATTTAGAGACTCAAATTTGACAATTAACAGTGTTGATCTTTACATTACACACTTGCATGAACAAAGGAACTCTCCTCACTCTTACTTAGCACACCCTTGTCAGGACGAGGGGTAAAAAGGTACATTTACCAACTAAATTAATTAATGTAAAGTTAACCATTATAATATACAAATAATAAATAAATTAAATAAACACATTGAACAGATAACACAACATGTAACGTAGAATACCCCTAAATGGGTAAAAATCACAAAATAAATCCACTATTGATAAAATTTTACAATTACCAGTCCAGTAACTCCCTCCCCACTTCTACTCCATGTTATTACCAGGATTAACCTTCATATTCCACATTGGAATATTATTTTATCAATGTTCGATATATAATCGATATGATCTGATATCCTAAATATATAACATAATGTCATATTTTTATAACCCGAAGGGTTATAACTTTATTAAGTGATGGGGTACACATCCCCGATTTAATTAGTTGATTAATTAAATTAACCAACCCCCAATATAAATTTTATAATTAAATAATATGAATATAGTTTATTATATATTATTTAAATATAAACTATATATTATGATGCACTTAATATTATAGTTGTAACACTCCCCCTTAATATTAAGTGGGGATCCATATGCCAACATTATCTATTTGTACAACAATATTTACAAATGCATAAACTATAAAGGTTTAGGCTAGCACATGTATTTGTGAGACTAAATCTCACCGTTTCTCATGGAAATATTCTTATATCGCATCTCTAGGATCCTTGTATAACACACAAAATTCCTTTATAAATAGATGCACACTGGACTATATTTTTCCTGTAAACTCTATCAGTTTACGTTAGATCATACAAGATATTTTACATTGCTTTTAAACTATAATAGAACTATAGATGAGAAGGAGTCAATCAACCAGCGGACTATTAGCAGGTGGCATTTCCATGCACACTTCCCCTCAATGGAAACCATGAAAGGCCAAGAATTGCACAAAAATTTTATAACTTCGCAACACACAATGGATTTGTGAACAAGTTTTCAACCTGATCTTCAGCTGGGTAGTACTAGAGATCTATATCACAACTGAGAACCTTCTCACAAATAAAATGCATATGTATCTTGATATGCTTCATTCTTTGATGTTGCATGTATTTTTAGTGAAAACAATACAACTCTGGCTATCACACATAAGTGGAGTACTTCATTTAACTTCCATTTGTATCTCTTCCAACAACCTCTTGAGCCACATGGCTTCTTTTGATGCTTCCATTGCACTCATATATTCTACCTTAGTAGAAGAAATGGAAACTTCCAGCTACTTTTTACTGCTCCAAGTAATGACACCCGCACCAAAATTGAATATATATCGAATTGTATATTAGGATCTATCACATCACCAACATGATCAGAATCACAATATCCATATAAATCTGCATTGTTAGATGAAATATAATGTAAATCATAATTAATAGTGCCCTTTACATTACTCAAAATTCTTTTTGCTAACTTCCAGTGATCCCGATAAGGAACCTACATAAACCTTGAAGCAATCCCTAATGCATAAGCAATGTCAGGTCTAGTAATAGTTAGATAAATCAAACTACCTACAAGTTTCCTGTACAAAGTAGGATTATATTTTTCATGTGGAGGTTTAGGATCAAGTTTGCATCCTACTTCTATAGGAATAGAAACTATTTTAAAATCAAGCATATTAAATCTTATAAGAAAATTAGTTGCATATTGTGATTGAGATACTACAATAGAATTTTTATCCTGAAATATAGCCATGCCCAAAAAAATGCAATAATTCTAAATTTATCATCTCAAAATATTGCATTAACTTTCCTTTAATTTTCATAATTAAAGTGTTATAATTATTAGCGATAAGTAAATCATTAACATACAATACAATGAGAATAATAACATTTTCTTCAATTTTAACAAATAAATCATTGTTAGATGAACAATTAGATAAACCAGTTTCATTGAAAAAATTGTTAATTTTAGAATACCAAGCTCTAGGAGCTTGTTTCAAACCATACAAATATTTTTTTAATTTACAAACATACATTTATTTATAGAGGAACCAAGTAAAGACAATCTCATTTTCAACTAGAGGTTTAACACTATTATTACATACATTATTTTCACAATTTTCAATTTCAAATTCATTTTCATTAGAAACATCATAAACAACAGAAGATGATGAAGAAGAAGAACAAAAAAATTGTTCCAAGATTTTAACATTCTTGTTTTCTATAACTTCTCTTTTTTACGGATAAAAGATCCTAAGAACTTTATTTTTTATACCATATCCTACGAAGATACAAGGAAATGAGGTATGATCAATCTTATTCCATTTTGATTTCAGAATGAAGTGGGAAGTTGGATTAACAAAGATTCTCAAATGAGATATACTAGGTTTTTGGTTTGATCACTTTTCCAAAGGAGTTGAATTTACTAAGGATTTAGTGGGAACTCTGTTCAAAATATGAACAACAATGTTTATAGCTTCAGCCCAAAGGAACTTAGGAAATTGAACAAAATGCATCATAGTCCTAACCATTTCTAGAATAGTGTGGTTTTTCCTTTCTACAATCCCATTTTGTTGAGGGGAATAGGGAGTTATTAATTCCCTTTGAATTCCAAATTCAACACAAAATGATTCAAATTCTTGACTATTCTCCCCCATTGTTAGTTCTAAGCATCTTAATGTTATAGTTAGAAGAGTTTTCAACTAAAGCTTTAAAGTCTTTAAATTTTGACAAGACATCTGATTTCTTTTTAATAAAATACGACCAAATCATATGAGTGAAATCATCAAATAAAGTGATAGCATACAAAGAACCATTAAGAGAAGGAACTTCTAGGGGTCCTCTAACATCACTATGGACAAGCTCTAAAGGTTCAGAAGAGTTATCATCATGATGACTGTGAAAAGGATTAACAGATCGCTTACCACATAAGCATCCTTCACAAGTTTCATGATTTTGGGAAATAGGTGGCAGACTAATTACTAGGTTTAGTTGAGACATGTCGTACATGCTCTTGAAATTGACATGACCTAGCCTATCATGCCACAATTGCATGTCACTTCTTTGAGTTGTCAAATAAGAAGCAAAAGGAAAACCAAAAAAAACATATAATCCATCAATTTGAATGTCTTCAACTATAGTAACATTATGTTCATTTTTAATAAACCATTTATCCTTTAATAATGTTACACTATAGTTATTTTGAGTCAACTGAGAATAAGAAAGAAAATTCATTTTAAGTTTAGGAACTAGGGGAGAGGAGCCAATCATCGTGCATAGGCCAATGACCGTGACAAGTTTTATTAATTGAATACTTAATACTAGAATATTCAAGTCCCTAAACTTATATGAAAAGTTTCTAATAAATAGAAATAAAATGACCTTTTTTTGTAATTAAATACTAAACAATATAAAGTGTAAATTTTACTATATTAAGAAGAAACATAATATTAAAAAGACAATAAATGATGTAAGTACTAATACACTTATGTATTCAAAATATCTAGACATATATAAATTTAATTTACATTTAAAAAAGAAAAGTATAGATAATACTCAGTATTACACACAATTTTTTTTTAAGTTTGAATATATTTTCAAACATAAAAAGGTCATGTCATTCATGACCAAATACACTTTCATTAACAAAATTGTGATACTTTATTCCCACAATAGGACACAAATCAAATCAAATACCACATTAAATGAAGCATTTTCAAATTATAAAATGTCAAAATAATAGCCACATTGTTGCTTATTTCCATCCCATCTACTACTATTAATGAAACTTGCAAAAAAAATACAAATGTGTAAGGCTCAAAAAATATAATGCATTTATCAAAGGGTGAAATTGAAACAAACATTTTTACTTGAAAATCCACCGTAGCCATTATATTTAACATATCATCACTCTCAATCCACACTTACCAATTTCAACCAATAAAAAAAAAGCACATGGATCAAGCACCCAACAACACTTCAACAATTTCTATAAATTCATTTCATTGTTCAACAATTGAACTTCATAATTTTTTCCAGCAAACTTGCACCATCGAACCAATATTATTTGCAGTTCTCAATTCTGGTAAGTATTTGGAAATCTTCCAATATTGCATGTATATATATTTTGCCATTGAACTATTTGTATTCCCAACTCAATGAATTTCATGTTTTTATATAAAAGATGTATTATTATCCAACTCAGTTTCATACACATAAACAATAGTCTTTTTTATTTTCATTTTTTAGTTCAATTTCCTATACACGCAGAAAACTTGTAAATGATATTATGCTTACCAGGAAGATTTGAAAAGGTAAACTACCAGCAATAAAAAATAAGACAAATATAATTGAATAACTACCAACAGGTATTATATACAGGTATAAAATAATAAGATGAACTATATTATATATACATGAAGCTATTCTCATTTTTGGTGTGTATTTAAAACTCAATTTGAGCTATTTTAATTTTTTTATATATACACCTTATTTGCGGGTATTTTGTGTGTATGGGAAACTGAACTAGAAAATGAAAATAAAAAAGAATTTTATGCATATTTCATATGTATTTATTCATTCACCTTCTTATCTGCAGGTTTTTTACTATGTATAGGACACAGTAAACTAGAATATCTATAATTCAATGTCCTATACACATTTATTATTTTACAGTTTCCAATACACATAAAACCTGCAAATAAAAAGTTGAATGTGAATATATATTAAGTTTCATATACACACTACAAATGAAAATAGTTGTATTTAAAACTGTATATAAAAACGAACTAGATAATGAATATCACGGTGCTGGTAGTTGTTCATATTATATTTATTTTAGTTTTAGTTGCTCACAATTTTTGGAAGATATTAAAATTGCATGATCACACAAAACAAATATAAAAGTATTCAATTTTACACCACTTGTGATGAAATGGAAAACCAACTGTTATGGAGTGGCATGTTTAGAGCTACTTGTTAAGAATATGATCTTTTTATATTATTTAAAATTTGTATTGATTTTATTATTTTCTTGTATTTTTGTAGGTGTTAATTGCTAACATGAGGAGAAAATTATCACTCAAAAGAGTATGCCCTGCTTGTGCCAAAACAAGGGGATTTGTACTCCCACCAAGTGAACCAGATAAAGATGAGGTTGGAAACAATGGACCACAACTACATGCTACAATTGTCCAAGTCACTGGAGGGGCAGCAACAAAAAAATAAGAATATGTGGAGATTGGGATGAGACTAGCATGAATAATTCCATCAAATAAGTTGAAGAAAATGGTTCCTCAACACATGGTACTGCAAGAAAGTGGGGGATGCCTCCAAGAAAACTTACTTTATGGTTATTGGGTATAACCACTAAGAAAACAAAAGTCCCACCCACATTTCTTACTAAAGAAGACGAGCTTGAGTTAGTGCAATGGTGTCATGAAATGGCTTATATGGATCATGGGTTAGAAATCTCACAACTTAAAGCTTATGTGGCACAAATATGTGAATCTAGGTCCACCCCATTCATAGATGGTATCCCTGGAAACACATGGTGGGAAGGTTTTAAAAGAAGGCACCAAAATTTAATATTGAGGACAATAGAAGGCCTTGATAGAGATAGGGTAGTAATTCTAAGACCATATATTGTTAATTCTTTCTATATGAATGTTTCCTTTGTTTATAAAGCTAACATGTATGGACCAAGAAAAATATGGAATTGTGATGAAACTAGATTGCAAGTAGGAAGAAATTGTGGTATGAGAGTGCTTGCTAGAAGAGGAAGTAGAAGTGTCCCATATATAATCCTAAAAAGAAGAGAATGGATAACCATATTATGTTGTGTCAATGCTGCTGGACAAAGCATCCCTAGTTTCTATCTTTTTAAAGGGAAGAAACAATTACAAAATTACATAGCAAGTTGTGAGCCTGGTGCTTGCATGGCAACACAACCTCATGCATGGATTAAAAAGGATTTATTCACGAAATTTTTGCATAATTTTTCAACATGTGTACCTGGTGGTGTGTCCCTAACTAAGAGGAATTTACATATTTTTTATGGTCATAGTTCTCATGTGGCTTTAGAAAAAATTCAAGAGGCGTAGAGTTTGGGGATAGAATTACTTACATTACCATTGCACACTTTTCACAAACTACAACCACTTGATGTCAGTGTTTTTGCTCCATTCAAAAATTATTTCAAAGAGAAGAGGCATAAATGGATATTTGAGAAACATGGGATAGATTTCAACAAGGAAGAATTAGCTACATTGGGGACTAAGGCTTTCCAAAAGGCTCTATCCCCTGAAAATATTAAAGCAGGTTTCAAGAGGACATGTATATGGCCACTCAATCCAAATGCCGTGGATGCGGACATGACACCCAACATAACATTTTACACATCTAATCAAGATGAATCACATGCAACATAAAACATGTTAAGGCTATCTAGAGATAATTTAGAGGTGTCAAGCTATGAGCAGTGAAACAAAGATGTTAAGATTGTAGTCAACACATAAGCAAGTAAATATTTGAAGAAAACTTAGTGGAATGAAGGATTCCCCCTTAAGTGTTGATGGAGTGATAGAAGAAGTCAATTGACAATTGAAAATATGATTGAAATGGATAGAAGAAAGAGGTTAGAATGGGCATGAAACCCTCGGGTATTTAGAAGGAATAAGAATAGGGATAAACACGGTTTTTTATTGCCCCAGGTGAGTTTTTATAAGAAAAAATTAGTAATGGTAATAAATGATAATGGAGAAGAAATAAGCAATGAAGAATATAGGACAAGCCCAGATTAGAGCATAAACATAGATGATACAAAAGATATATTAATTAGAACATGTGCTAAATAGATTAAAATATGAGATTAAGAGCTTACTCATATCTTTGACTGATATGGAAGTTGATTTGGGTGTGATAAAGAGATGAAATTATTGGGAATCTCTTACACATGCTCCAAATATTATTATGTACAATGATCCATATAATGCCTACATTTTCACTACTTCAAAGAGGCCTCAAACCACCCGTATTTCTCCACATAGATATGTAACATTATATTTTATGGATGCAACTATATTTGATATCCTGATCACTTGATAATGCTTTTAAATTATTTATCTTATTTATTTTTGACTTGGATTTGAAGTATTTTTATTTATGAAGCTTGAATATTAAACTTAGTTTTGAGTTCTTCATAGTTGTGCAAGAGCTTATCTTAATTCATGATCCTACTTTATAGATGTTTAGAATATATTTGTATTCTTTTTGAGTGATTTTTACTTGAGGATATCTTGATAGTGTTAGGTGAGTAAATGAGTGCATTATACTTTCTTATATAGGGTTTTTTGAATGCAATTTTACATTAAGGCCAATCCATAGTGAAAGTACATACCCATAAAAATATACTAAAGTGAAAAATTAGATATTAGGTGGAACTTGATGAGACCATTCAGACCAATAACAAACCATTGGATGGTTTTTTGATATTGGACAATTTGGTCTAGGTGTTTACACCCTTATTAGATTATGTGAAATCTAAGATTTAGTGAATTAAGTACACTAATGGATGTAAGAGGAGCTATAGGGGTTATTCTGATAAATTAACTTCCAAAATTAATTTTATAAAATCTGAAAAACACATATAATATTTAAATGATATGCTACAAACTTGAAAACACAAGGGAATGAGGGCTCTCAAATGATTACAAATGATTTTGGGAGGTTGCACTACTGAAATAAGAAGATTTGAACCTCATGAAGCTTAGTTCTAGGAAATGTGACGAGAAAAGGACCCAGGGCATGATTGTACACTTCTGTTGGGACCATTTTTATGGTCTTGAACCTTCTTCATGATCTTAGAACTACTTGGTTTCTAGCTCTATAACTTCATGAGATTATCACTTACCTAGAAATGTATGTCAATGTCAAACCCTAGTTGCCATTCATGTTGCGAATCTCTCTGAACTATATTTTAACATGACCTAAAACCCTAAACATAGTTGGGAAACCCTACAAAATAAACATTAGTTGGGTTGTACCCTCGTGCACTACCGATGTTGGAAATACTCTGAAGAGGCCTCAAACCACACATAGTTCTCCACCTAGTAGGTGATATTTGAATGGATGCAACTAGATTTGAAAACCTCTTTGATAATACTTGTGTTGAATTTGGCTCTTGCTAAAATAATTAGAGGGATGTTTGAGTGTGATGAAAAACATGGTAAATGATGTTTACATCCTATCAAGCTGGCTTAGTATATGGATTTTCTGTATTGTGCTCTCAGAATTTTTTGGTATATTAGTGTGTAGGGATACAAAAGATAGATAAGAGACCTTAGAATGTGGTAAGCAAGAATGAAAAGGTCATGTTTATCTTAGCAAGAGTGCATTGTCAAAACCAATAGTGTGAAAGAGTGAATTACCAAATTTCAGTGTCTACACTGGGAGGAAGATAAAATGTTGAAAAGTTATGAACTGCACAACAATTATGACAAGTGAAATACTTGAGACTGATGTAAACATTTCTATAAGTGATTGAGAAATGTAATGAGAATATAAATTCTTGTAATAGGAATAAAAATGGACTAGGATAAAGTAATTAGGATTAAAATATGTACATAAGTCATTTTTTAAGGGATTCAGCTAATTATGACATTATCAAGTGATAAATTGCCATATTTAGGTGTCTACATAGATGTATGGTACCGAGATAGTTGTTTTATGGAACAAACCTAAGTTTTAGACGTGTTTTACCAAAATTGACATTATAATGAGATGTTAAACGCTTTAGCCACAATAATGGTGTTTTTTTTGAACTCATTTTCCTTACATGGTATTATTTACGTTTGCATACATGCTTGGGGAATTCAATTAATAGTGGTAAACCCCCTAATTTTTTGGAATACTTGTATGTAGAGGGGAGTTTGATTTTTATACACGTAGTTATAAAAAATGATCTAGTAGGAAGTGGATCTTGTATATTCACTTTAACTGAAGGGAGATACTACTCATTTTAAGTAGTGAAGGGATACCTTTGCATTCTATGGCTAGAGGAAAAACATTCCAATTATTCTCACCAAGAACATTTACATATGTATTTACATGATTAAGAGTATTCTTTATATAACTAAAGTTATTTGATATTACTCTTATTTTACTTCTATTAGGTTAGAGGGCACGCTTGTTGCCCATTATTACTATAATATTTATGGAAATAATTTGACATTTAATGAGAATATGTTTTTTTTTATTATTGGCAAATAGTTTTTTGAAAGGGACTATACCCTTGTACAACAAGGCTCAGAAGCCAAAATAGAAAAAATAAGCACAAAGAAAAGGATCAACATCCTGATATAACAATAAGGACCAACTGCAGAACGTAGTCTGCAAAGAAGAAACAACAACCAACAACTCAGCAGCAAAAAAACAACTGCTGAACAGCGAACAAACAACAAAGGTACAACAACACACATGGAAATAAAACACGTAGTGATCCGGCCACAAAAATGAAAACAATGTACTCCGGCCGAACACTAACGGAGAAATCATCCAGACGAATAGCACTCCTTCAGGGTAATTTTTTTTTCTTTTTGTTAACCGTGACCCAGCCTGCTGGAGTCTCCACTACTGAAGGAGGAGACAAAGGAGGGGTATTCTCCTTAGTCGCATGTCCCAAATGGGACAACCACAAACTTATTACTTTCCGTGTTACCCTCAACAACTTGAGCAATTTTCATACTGCTAACAGTTTGATTTTCGGAAAGAGGGGTTTTCAAGGGCAGATTTGGATACAGCCACTGTTTCCACTTTTGATTCAAGATCCCTTTTAGCATCAAAAATTAGGTGCTCTGGGAGTGCATCTTTCCACCAATTCCACTTTTCTTGTTGACGTTTTTCCATCCCACAAGCAGTAGAGGTGTGTCCTAAGCCAAAACATCTTCTACATCGGAAAGGTAGACCTTCATAATCAAGAGTTTGTGACCAAGTTCGATTTTGCACTCTAAGATCTATAGTAGCAGGAAGATTTTTATCAGTGTCAAGTTCCACCAGGATCCGGGCATAGGTAGTATGGGTGTAATTAGTGGTTTGAGAATCTATAAAGAGTGTAATTCCCAAGGTATTGCCAATGGCTGTCAGACAGTCCTTACTCCAGAATTGGATAGGTAAGTGGGGTAGCCTGATCCAAACAGGTTTCCAAGAGAAAGATTCTGTGTGCGGGTTAAACGCTGGGAACCAGGGTTTTATGACCAAATATTTAGATTGACAGGACCAGAGTTTAGAAGCAATGTTTTCTTTATCAGTTACTAAAGAGAAAGTCACAATGAAAATTCCCTTAGCACACAGATGTAAGTCTATCTTACCAGTTAAAGTTGGAGTCCAATGCTGAGAGATCCATGCGTGAAGAGTAGGAACGCTGGGCCACAGTCCCCCGAATCTACAAATCAGAGCATGCTCTTTGTAGTATATCTCAGATTAAATGACCTCATCCCCAAATGTAATACATGGGGTAATGTCTGCAGGTTTCATAGAGGATTCTTCCGAGATGTTATTTAGACTTTGCACTATGGATTCTTCTCCTATCTATAACAACGTGAGAAAAATTGAGACAACCAATAAATAAATCTATAAAACTTGAAATCAATATATCATTTGCATAAAATAAATCAATAAATCATAGTCATAGAATATCAGTAAATCATTGGAAATAAAAAATTCACAGTCACACTCATACAAAAACAATTAAAATCAATGAAAACTAAGAAAGAAGCAAGTTCAAGCAACCCACGGGAAATAAATTAGAACTACGTTGGAGTAAATACCATATTAATTGGTGGAGGCTGCATTAAAAAAGGCATGTCATAGCATAACAACTTGTCATCCTCTTCATCACAGGTGGTGTAAATGCAATCCAACTTCGGGTTCATTTTTTAAGGAAATTGCTAACAATTTAGCAATAAATGAAGTTTAGTCATTTTTAATATAAGATATTATATTTAAAATTGATTATTATATTGAATGTAATACCATTAAAATTGAATATTTCTATGTTTGTTTTGTATCGATCATTGGATAATATAACCTCAATCGGTAGTGCATATATTTTTTAACATGCATTTTTAATATCTTCGGAAAATTGTCTTGGAAAATGAGTGTGGAGTGGTCATCTCAACTTGAGCCAAAATTTGTAAGTCTAAAACATGTAAATATATAAAAGGGGATTTAAAAAAAAACTAATATATATGTATGTAAATAAAGACCCTTAAGTTGAGTTCACGACGAATGACTCCTCTCCCCTAACAACACATTGTTAATAAAACCATTTGCTATTTTTTCTTTTCCCTGACCCTGAACATTAAAAATGGAATGATCACCCAATTAGATCTGATCATTACATTCACTAAGTTTAGATAAGATATCAGATCTAAAAGTCATGTTCCTAGAGGAACCACTATCTAATATCCATTCCTTTTCTTTTGCAGTGACAAAACCGGCACACAAAGCAATTAGATTTGATTTTTGGTTATTTTTCTGATTCTTGTTTTGGTTTTGGTCTTGAACAGATTTGTTACCCTTTTGAAATTTAAGATTTGTTTTGTTATTTTTAAATTTTTAATCCTCTTTCTTACATCCAAATTTACCACAATAATGACATTTCCCATCAAAGCGAACTCTTAGATTCTAGGTTTCTTATCCTTGCTAGGAGGTTTAAAAGTTTGCTTTGTGTTTTTGCTGAATCTAGAGGTTTTACCTGTTGATTTCTAAGTGAGAAGTGCCTATGTGGAATTCTCCTTAGAATCAAAATTTGACATTACTTGTTCTTCCTGTATAAGAAGAGAACTAAGGGTTTGCAAATTTGGAATATCTTGTTCTGTTTGATATTTAGATTTCAAAATTGAAATGAAATTTCTAAAATTTTCATGAATATTTAATTGGATAATAAAATAAAGTAATTTATCTTGAATCAAATTACTGCTACATCCATTTAAATGTGACTTAATATTTTTTTATTTTTGCTAAATAATTTATCACTTTTTCATCTTGCTTCATGGGAGTTGTCATAAGCTGTAAAATCAATTTAATAATTTTTGATAGATGCATACCTTCGTACATCGACTCCAATTGAGCCCAATCCTCACTCGGACTCTCTTGATTCCTAATATGAAGAAGAAAATCATCTTGTACGCTTCACAAAATAATAGACATCACCTTTTGTACTTTCTATTGATATGGAGTGACATTATCAGTAGTTACATGTCTTACAGTAGGAGCTCTCTCAATTCCATTTACAACTTCCCACAATTTGCGAGTGAGGAATTCCACTTTCAATCGATGTTCCAAATGTTGTAGTTGTTTCCATTCAACATCTGAGATTTATCAATTAAAAATTTATTAGACCCCATGTTTGCGTAAAATAGAGATAAAAAATGATTAATAAACAAAGATTAAAATAAGAGTTTTATATAAATTCCCCCTATTGTATTTTAATCCTCATAATCGATCATGATCAATTTACACCAAAAAATGAGGTCTTGTTAATTAAATAGTCTATACACAAATACGTTAGAATGATATTGTAGACACCACATTTGGGTCTTACGACGCCCTGTGCCCCGCATCTCGTCTCGCAACCTAACCCTACCTCACCACCTAAACCTTACACACTTAATTATTTATTAATTACCTTATAATTAATAAATCCACATCTTCAACCCTGCCACTTCACCTCGCCACCTCACCATGACCTAGCCCTAATGCTAAACTAACTTAATTAAGACCTATAACTTGGTTTAGACCCACACCCATGACTCATCATCCCTCACCTGCACCAAAACAAACCTAATAATGACTTGACCAAGCACACAACTGATCCCTCAGGAGAAAAGGAGGGAAAGTTGGCTATTTTACTAAAAATAGCTAACTTTGACCTAACCGATATTGGTCCTTACTCGACTGACGTTGGTTAGGTAACCACCATTGGTTCCCTATAAATGACCTCCCCCAACCAAAAAAAAAGGGGATCTAAATTAATTTTGCAAGAGGGAGACAAGTGAGAGAGAGAGAGAAGAGGTTGCAGAGAGGAGTATTGAGCCCAAGACTATAACTGAGCAACTAGATCACTGTCACAGTCATCTAAACATTGGGAGAGTTGGAGGATAACTTCATCATCTCACTTCTAATTTTCGGATCATCCCAACTGAGCCTTGCCATTCTCCACCGCATTCCTTGGACCTACATCTGCATCAAAAACTAGTAAGTAGTCTCTTTTATTACCTTGTATGCTTTTAGACACTACTTTGTGAACTTTTGATTCATAGTGATTATAATCTCACTCCTAGATCTACCACTCGGTAGCACCCTGCACCTAACTTTCATTCATCCATTTCTATATTGCCCCAAAGACATCTTTTTCTCTCTCTAAGTCTTCTCTATCACCCTACTACTCCCCTCAACCATCTACCAACCTTATAAACCCCATAACCACCTTACAACCAACCTCCATTTAAAAGCCCCTAAATCACTGCCCCCTACTGATATCGGTTATCCCCTACCGGTATCAGTTTTATAACCATGGGTCGGTTATTTAGTGACCGGTGTCTGGTCACTATGACTTATACCAAAAACCAACATTTCACCTATTTACCTCCAAAAAATCCCATATCCAACCTTATCTATCCCTGTAACTTGATCTGAACATATCAATAACCCAGTGACCAAATAAACAACATGACATTTTATTATTGGTAGTGTAGTCTCTATTACTTTTAGTAATGAGGTACCTAAATCATGATTTTACAATATCTTCTTTATTATCATTTGCATTAATTTGTATTAAAAGGGAACTGACCACCTTTAAAAGGAAGTCTAATATTTCCTGGGCCCAAGGCAGTTCCCTCACTTATTGTTTAATGAAAATCTTGTGGTCTTGCATTCTTATTTACAGGTAGTCCTTTCCAGACAAAAAGGAGCTCTTCACAATTGGTTTGATCTCTCTACAGTACGTGCACACCTTCCCCAACACTCAACAGGTATTCCTCCAAGCCCTAACCCTTATATGTTTCTCAAGAGAATGAAAAGATAGAAATAACTCTATTCTGGAACAAAATTCTGTGCGAAACATTTTGGTACGCCTGGTGGGACCCTTCTCGGGTTTCTTTCTTTCTTGCTTGTTTTCATATAGGGAGCACACTTGTTGTTTCTTTCTTCTAAATATTCACAAAATATTTTGTCATTTTGGTAAAAGAAATTGTCTTTGTTTCACATCTTTGCATTAGTGAAAGTCATCTTCTTAACCTCTTCTCTTTCTTTGCTTCATCGAATATCATTTTCGATTTAGGTTTAAAACACATGCATCACATTCTTGCCTATTGTTTTTAATTCTAGTGAACGTAGATTAAGTAACAGGTCGTACACGTGGGGGTGATATCCATAGTTATTGATGAGAAATTAATCTTACTCTCACTACACAACACATACCAAATCACATCATAATCTACACAACATCTCAAACATCCCCCCTTTCCGTGCAGTATTCCTCCACCCGATTGAGGTAGCCTTATAAGCCAAAACAAACTTCAACATCTCCCTTAGGTCTTTTGTTTAGGATTGACATCATCTTGCATCTAAGGCATAAGCCCAAAGTGATAAAAACTAATCCTAGGGTTAGTCTCTTGATTTTTTTGTGTCTCTTGTTTGTTTTTTGTTTTTTTTTGTTTTCTTTCAGTTCTGTTTCTATATTATACCTTGTCTCAGTGATCACTTCAAATAGTTTGGTAGGTGTACTAAGCCTTGTTATCCCCGAACTAGTAGCCTCTTACATTCTCTCTTTGCATTCACAGTGACCGACACTGGTCCTCTTCTACTGACATCGGTTACACTGACCGACGCCAGCTACAGTCTAACCGACATCGGTTACCAAACCAATATCAGTTACTGTGTTTCACAGTTCCTGAAAAACCAACAACCTACCAATTCCAACATTTTGTTGCTGTTTCTGTTCTTGATTGAATAATTCCCTAGTGTATCTTCTTTTCCATGGTTGTTATCACCCAGGTAACAAGCTGCACAGCCATGGTTTCACATGCTTGCTCTGTGTCTTTTTTTGAGTCACCCCCTTTGCATCCTATGGGGAATCCTACGAACACTATTGCTTTTCCAAAGATCTCTGTAGGAGATCCGTACTTTGCCAAAATTTTGGATGCTAATCCTAGCACCGTATAGTATTATTTATCTCATACCCCTAACCGTACACCTGACGGTCAACTCCTCGTTGGTATGCCTATTAGTATAGCCGCTCACTTACCCCCCTTCCCCACCTAATAACTCCGCCTTACCATCTTCATCCTTAGCCCCGTCTCCCAACTTAGTGGCTTCGGTGGTTCATACTACACCAATTGGCCTTCCTTTGATTAATATAGGGACCGACATATCACTACCATCCACTGCTCCTACTTCATCTCTCTCACAGATTGCCTCTTTCATAACTTGCTCTCTACCATGCTATCCACAAGAGCTTTCCCTCTCAGGCTCCACCCACCTTTTCATTTCCACAAACTCATCCAGTGGCCTCAACATCTTATAAAGGACACCCTTATTCAGCCACCCTTCAACACATTCATCATCATTACCTTATCAAAATTCAACCCCACCATTGTCTAGTAGCGGCTCTTGGCCCAATCCTCCTCCGTTTACGACGACAGCACCATCATCTAACCCAACCAATGATTTAATCAAACATATGATGGACAAGATGCAAAATCTGGAGGCTTCTTTTTCAGGAAGCCGTAACACCCTGACATACGAGCAAGTTTGTCGGGAGCCTATTCATCCTTTTTTTCCCCCTTCATACATATCCTCCTCAATGGGAATTACCAAAATTTACTCGCTTTAGTAGTAAGGAGAACCTTCAACAACACTTGCGATTGTTTAGACATTCCTGCTATCTGATTGCTCATGACGATGCCTTACTACTCCGTACCTTCCCCATGTCCTTATCAGGACCTGGCTTGGAGTGGTATAGTGCTTTAGCCCAGTACTCAATCTTCTCCTTTAACCAGTTAAACCAATATTTTTTAGATCAATTCTCCATCAATATTTCCAAGAAAAGTATCCATTACCGATCTCTATACCATCTGACAATTTGAAGATGAGTCTATCACAGATTTTGTTGGACGATGGCGGGGCCTCATCAACCAACTTTACTTATGCCTTACCTTAGGCTGAGCTCATCAAACTCTTTACACGGGCCTGCGCTAAACACATTTCTCCCACCCTTCAAATTCATACTTTTCACACCTTTGATGAGGCCTTTACTATGGCTCGGAAACTAGAGATTCGAGCCTTAGAGGAGGAGAAATTGAAGTTGCGCAACAAAAACTCAAATTTTTGAACCCAAGACTCCACTAACAAACCCAACACCACCAATTCTCATGCATCGGATGCTTCAAAATCAAAAGGAGCCGTATATGCAGTGACAGTAAAATATCAAGCACCGTCTAATACCCATCCAAAATCCACCTATAAGTATAAATCCAAGCCCATTAAGTACACTCCCTTAGGAGAAACTTATGATGTGATCTTGGACAAATTGCTTAAGGCAGGAGCTATCACCTTGCTTCTTGTTAAACCTCACTACGGGTTTGATTCTGCACCACGCACTATACCTTCTTGGTATAAAGAAAATGACTTCTGTAACTTCCATCGCGTGAAGGGACACAACCATGAAAACTACAAGATGTTGAAAAACATTAGTGTAGCAAATGGTTGATGCAGGGGATATAACCCTCGATAATACTAATGCCCCTGCTAATTGAAATTTAAAAAACTTCAACAAACCATTTCCAAACCATTCATCTAATAATAACACAAACCAAGAAACCTCAGCTGAGGAGAGGAGCGTGCATGAGATCCATGCAGTTTTCAACTCCCAACTAAGGGCTTCCATCGAGGAAATTCTAAATCAAGCCTCTTCACCAACGCAGGGGTCCTCACCCCCTTCTCCTTCATCAAGACAAGGGGATAGCCCCACTATTCCTTTACCCATAAAAGAATTAGTTCAGCCCAGAGTTCTTTTCTCACGGAAGATCCTTCTTACACCACTTCCCTACAAGACTGTGAGAGGATGTTATCCAACCTATCTATTTCCCAAATATCTCCTTCCACCACACTTGCTACAAACGAAGAAGGATTGCCACTTTTTCTGTCATCCTTAGAAGAGAAACCCCTCGAGTCTACATCACCAAACTCCTTAACCATGACGGATCCTCTAGAACATGCCCTCCTCCCTATCAGTTCTTCATCACCTAAATATTTCTAACGACTAGTTGACCTCTTAACACCCATTTATACAGCGCCTCATTTGCCCCCTGTATCACACCCACAGTGGACTGGAATTACAACTCACTTCTCTTCCATACCAAAATTCCCATACACATGTGAAGATTGTCATCCCCCAGAAGATAGACGAGTCTTATGGGAACGTTTGAGTACACCATACTCTACTCAAATGTAGATGACTAATCCAAACACCTCTACCATATACCCAAATTTTTTACAAAAGCTCAAAATGTCTATGTCCTCACCTTCACCCCCCTCATCTCTAGCAAATACCTCATCCACCTCTATCAACCTAACCAAACCTTCCCCTACGCTTGGGACTTCACCAATACCCAGCCTGACGCACCCACCTAAACGGTTAGATTTATCCAAAAATAAAGTCTGTCAATCCACCTAAGAGACAGACCCAATATCCTTGAGTCCAATCTATGCCCCCACCACAACTAAAACCCTCGCCCCCGATCACACTGGTATAGAAGGTACCGTTTCAACCCTCTTCATCACACCTACCTTCTATATTGGGGCCTCACCCTTCCACCTTGCCTCAATACACCATGCCTCCCACACCTTTTTTAACACGACCTGCACCTTTTGCACCCATACAAAAATCCATGGGCATCTCAACACCGTCACCCCCAAAATATCCTGCCTACCTACAAACCCTAAGCAAAGTTCGATCATCGAAGGACTTGTTTGTCTGTCACTTCTCTTTCCCCATGGTTGTTTCCCGCCACCTTACGTCATCATGTGGTCTCATCATTTGACCAACTAAACATGAATTCTGTGTAGAAGAAACCACGCCTAGTTAAACCCAATCATAAAAATCCCTTGCCTAAACCACCACCCGTATGAACCACTCGTACCCAACCATTACCAAAGCAATCAATAATCTCACTCACTCAATCAATAGCCTCATCTTCATTTGAATTTGACCCACTCAAAGGATCTTACACCAAGATCCTTGACATGTTGGTAGGGGATACAACCATTTCCCTTACCCCCACTCAGACCCTATTGATCCATCTAAACCTTCGACCTATAGGTTATGATGAATCTAAAATCTGTGCCTACCACCGCACAACAGGACATAATGAAGAAGGATGCAAAGCTTTGAAAGCCATCCTTTTGCCAGTTTCCTATCTCAGATAGAAAATATAAGAAATATAACTTATGGAGGGAAAATCCCTTAGCTTTGATCCCTTCTCCTATACCACCTGTCCCCGCCTCACTAAAATATATCATCATTGCAACCCCGCCTCTCGAGAACAATGACTTATCCCTGCCATCTTCCTCATCTCGTATTCATGAGATCAACATGATTAGCATTGCTACTCGAGGTCAGAAAAACAATGGAAAAGCTAAAGAGAGCACACTTGCGGCCTCTCTTTCTCCTTCCGCCATCCCGATTGCACCACCACCTAAAGTGGTTATTTGTGGACCTACCTATCCAGTCTCTGATGGAGTTTTCCCATCGCACCATGATCAAACAACTTCACCAATCTCCTATAAAAATGACACTCTATGATCTCATTCAAACATCTGAATCTCATCGACAAGCTCTAATTGAGATCCTCCAAGGGATAGAGGTCCTACCTAATGAAACCCTACCCATCGCCTCCATCTTAACACCCAACCACGTCACTTCTCTCACCAAACAACCTACCTCCACAACCACCTCTGTCCCTGTACAGCAAGCCACTGCTGTCAGTTTTTCTGAAGGAGAAATTGTCGTCTTTGGTGCAGAAGATCTTGACCCCGCTCTTTTCATCTCGGCTTACGTCCAGGACATCCGGGTACATCATGTTATGATCGAGGGGGGTGCTAGCCTAAACATCATCTCTTCCAAATCCTTCCAATAGATGAATATCCCTCCTAGCTGCATGTGTGCCAACCCCACCATGTTGCGTTCATTCAACGATGCTATTACTTCTACCCTAGGCACCGTGATCCTTAACATTCATGTAGGGCCACGTACCTTTCCCCGAAATCTTCTATGTCCTTGAGGGAGAGTTCCAATACAACATGTTGTTAGGCCACCCTTGGATCCAGGCTATGGGATGCATTCCCTCCACCTTACATAGATGCATAAAATTTGAGTATGAGGGGAAGTCATACACCGTCACAGCTGACGTTTCCCCCTTCAAAACCTGTAATATGTTATACCGTCCCTAATGATGTGCTTGTACCAGTCAAGGCACCCATTGATCTGACCCAACCATCTACTTCAACCATGCCTCAACCATCCACCTTAGCCACACCCACACCTTCGACCAATGAAACCACCAATGCGAATACCTCTTCCTTCCCCGTGGACAACATCCCAACCTCGGATCCCTTGGTAGGTGTTTTTCAATGCCTTACATTGGGGGAGTACCACCTATACAATGTTAGCACCTTCCATACCCCACAAGAGTATGGACAGTTACATGCGCATCCTACCTACGACCGTCCGTGTGGGGGAGGTGATCTCCTACGGACCACCTAATTACCGCACCAACCTAACGTATGGGGGTGTCAACACATCCTCTGTCACCCCTGAACCTCCCCTTGGTGTGGTTCCCTTCCAATCTGATTTTCAATATCTAACCAACCGTCATTTCGCCCTCACCTTCCTGACTCGCTGTGCTTGGAAAGGTTTTGGTTTCGGTCTTTATGAACAAGGCCGACATATAATCATTCCCATGACTACACGTAAACACAAAGATCGTAGTGGTCTTGGATTTTCTGAACCACCTACACCGAAGAAACCTCGTGTCAATTGTATCTAGGAAGATGATGAAGTCACCCCTTCTGAACCATCAATGCCCATTTTTCCATCTTCACCCACGGAGTCGATAGACCCGGAATCTATCCCTCCTAATTTTTTTTTTTCGTGAATGCTATCTTCCTAGGTCCTCTCACTTATCAACGCGATGGTGAAGACCCATCTTCTCTCCCCCCTTTTATATCTAGACATGATCGAAGAAGACTCACCTTCGATTAATGTTGTGGAGTGCCAGGATGACGACTCCATCCTCACCTACCTTGGTGTAGATGACTCTTATATTCAATGCGCCTTACCATCTGAAACCCAAACCATGTTGAATGAGTCGACTATAGAAATCAACATCCACATGGAGGATGATCCTCACATTGTAAAGATCAGAAAATCTCTCGACACATCAGAACAAGCCACCTTCACTACCTTCCTCCGTGCCCGCAATCAAGCTTTCGCTTGGTCCTACGCCGACATGCCAGGAATCGATCCTGACATTGCTGTCCATAACATCACTCTGAAACCAGACTCCAAACCAGTTAAACAGAAACTGAGAAAAATGCATCCACGCATTGCCCTCTTGGTTAAATAAGAGCTTCAACGACTCCTTTCTGTTTCTTTCATCTTACCTATTGACTATCCTCAATGGATTTCTAATGTCGTACCTGTCACTAAAGCGACAGGGGGACTTCGGATATGTACGGATTTCCGGACCTTAACCTCACTTTCCCAAAGGATGACTTCCCCCTACCTAGCATTGATCAACTTTTTGATCTCACTGTTGGCCATGAGATATCTTTCTCTCATGGATGGTTTCTCAGGATACAATCAAATTTTAGTAGCCCCGGCCGATCAACATAAAACTGCCTTTATTACCCCCTAGGGGACCTTCTGCTATCGTGTCATGCCATTTGGCCTTAAGAATGCTGGTGCGACCTATCAGTGGGCTATGACTTACATTTTTCATGACATTATGCACACTATCCTCAAGGATTATGTCGATGATCTTCTTGGAAAATCCAAACATCGCAGTGAAACATCTCGATGTTTTAACCATTATTTTTGATCACCTGTTACAATACTGTGTTCGTCTTCAACCAAAGAAATGTGTCTTTGGCGTCCTTTTGGGAAAACTCCTTGGCTTTATCATCTCTTTGCGTGGCATTGAGGTCGACCCAGCTAAAGTCAAAGCTATCTTAGAAATGCCCCCACCCACTAACCTAAAACAATTGCGTAGTTTGCAGGGAAAACTCCAATCTATCTGGCATTTCATCTCACAACTCTCGGATCGATGTCAACCTTTCCATCATCTCCTTAAAAAGGACATTGTTCTTTCAATGGAGTGAGGAGTGCCACCAAGCCTTTGAGGCTCTTAAATCTTATCTCTTGCAGTCACCCCGTGCTTATCCCACCTCAGGACGATCACCCTTTCTACCTTTACCTTTCTGCCACCGACCATGTTGTAGGAGCCATGCTCGCACATCGTGACTCCGAGCATCGAGAGCAAGTAGTTTATTACATAAGCCATACTCTTGTGGATTACGAGACTAGGTATACACATGTAGAAAAGTTGTGCCTAGCCCTATCATTTGTGGCCACCAAACTCCGACATTACCTCCTGAATCACAAAACTTTTGTCATCACCAATGCTGATCCCATACATTATATGTACACCAAACCTCATCTAAACCAATGCATCACCCGATGGCTTATGCTCCTCGCCAACCTCGACCTTGAGTTTGTACACCAGAAATCAGTCAAAGGACAAACTATTGCGGATCAACTCGCAGAAGCCCCTTTACCTGGGGAACAATTTACCAATTTTACTTTCCCTGATGAACTCATCGCAACCCTTTCACTCAGTGATGCGTCTTATCCGATGACCCTCTTCTTCGATGGATCTAAATGTCAGTGCGGTGGAGGGGTGGGTGTTGTTCTCATTCCTCTTGATGGTGAAGCTATGCCTCTTTCATTAAGGCTCGATTTCCCCTGCACTAACAATACAGCGGAATACGAGGCCCTTGTTTTGGGTCTCCACGTTGCGTTACACTTAGGTGTGAAGTCTATTAACATTTTCGGTGACTCTCAATTGGTAGTAAATCAAGTTACTGGCATCTACCAATGTAAAAATGAGGAACTTCAAAAGTACAAACATTACGTGGATTCACTTTTGACCTTATTTACTCATTATTCTATCCAAACCGTTCCACGCTCAACTAATAAATTTACGGATACTATGGCTTGCTTGGCCTCACAAATTCCTGCCTCACCAACTGACTCTGACATATTTGTCTTGGTCCAAAAACTCTTTGCCCCCATCTTACTTAGTCCCCAGATGTTTGTATGGTAAATAATGTATCTGCTGATTCGCAGGATACCTGGTATCACCAATTTCACGACTACCTTACAACCTCTATTCTCCCACCTGACCTTACTAGTAATGGAAAAACGAAATTTTCTTAAAAGTGTTTCTCGTTATGTCGTCATGGGGGGACTCCTCTATAAACATGGCTTCGATGGTATCCTCCTTCGATGTCTAACCAGGTGCTGAAGTCACCCATACCATCCAACAAGTCCATGACGGAATTTGTGGTGGGCACTTTAGTGGCCCTTGCCATGGCCAAGGCGGATCCTTCACCTAGGATATTATTGGCCTACTCTTAATAAATACTGCTGCGAATATGTTAAGTGTTGTGTTATGTGTCAACAACATGCCAACCTTCAACATACTCCTAGCCACCCGCTATAGGTTGCACGAGATCTTTGGCCTTTCTCACAATGGGGTTTAGACCTTATTGGTGAGATTCACCTGCCTTCTTCACAGCGTCACCGTTGGATCATCACGGAAACTGAATATTACACTAAATGGGTGGAGGCCGTTCCACTCATTTCAACCAAAAAAAATAGAAAATCGTTGAGTTCATCAATCATCACATTATCTGTCGTTTTGGTGTTCCTCATCGCCTGATAACCGATAATGGAAAATCTTTCAAAAATAAGTTGTTACGAGCCCTTTGTGACAACTTTGGTATCAAACTTAGCTTCTCATCACCCTACTATCCACAAGCAAATGGTCAAGCCAAATCTTTTAACAAAACCTTAACCAAAATTCTCATGAAAGTCGTTAACGATTCTGGGAAAAACTGGCATGATCACATCCCCTTTGCCCTTTGGGCTTATCATACCAGCATTCATACTTCCACTAATGCCACACCATTCTCTTTGGTGTATGGTACCAAGGCTGTCTTGCCTCTCGAAATACAAATCCCTTCCCTCAGAATATCTCTCCAGGATATTCTCACCAATGATGACTTCCGCCAAGAGCGGTTAGCCCAATTGGAGCTTCTTGACGAGCATCGTCTTACAGCTCTTGACCACCTTCAAATTTATCAAAAGCACATCAAGCGTGCTTATGATAAGTGAATTCATGAGCGTACCTTTAAGATTGGTGATCTTGTCCTCAAAGAGAATCAACATGTAACCAAACTAGAAAAGAGCAAACGTGGAAAATTTTCTCCTAATTGGATTGGGCCTTACATTATCACTCACACTTACGGATCAGGTACTTATCATTTAGCTTCTCTTAATGGTAAACCTGAGCCTGAACCCCTTAATGTCTTGCATCTCCAACCATTCTACTATTGAATTTAGTGTTACATCACTTCTTATCTACCTTGCGCTCATCCCTTGAGCTCATTTACCACCTCATACACCTTGTTTCGTGCATCTCAAAGTAGAATCAAACTCACGTGGTTTGATCATCACCTCCTCTTAAAGATGCCTTCCCCTTTTTAGTCTGGTCCATGACTTAAAAGTATCAAAATAACAAGTTCTCAATTATACAATTCTGGGATATTCTTGAGTCAAACTTCCTGCAAAACTAGATGCTTCATGCCAAACGGACATCTAGACCTCTAAGCTATAAACTAGACTACTCCCTCGAAGGACAGCTAGCTATGTGCAAATAGCTATGTGCCGCATCTGCTACTATAAGTAGACTACTCCCTTGAAGGACAACTATACAAAGTCAGCCTCTATCAAAAGCTTCTCACATTGATCAGCTTCGTGAAGACCTCAAGAACAAAAAAATGCATATCCCATATAGACTTCCCACATCGATCAGTCTATATCCAGAAAAATAAAAGCAGTATTCAAAAGCACTTTTGAGTCATGGACTTGTCTATTTAGGTTTGGTTCTCTTTCATCAGAATAATCACCTTATAACAAGTTCTCTGCACCCCAGCTATACCATCCACCTCACCTCACCATTCTTCAAAACAACAAAACTCAAGGGACGTGACATATATCCGATATATTGTGATTATACAACTCTTTTCACCTATCGAATTCTCGCCTATGCAAGGTACCTAGGGATTCAAGCTCATCCTACGATAATATGTGGTTTGTTTATCTCTTTCCAACTATGGGACACTTTTGCCTCTTTTACCTAAATCTAGGATTATGTGTTGACCTTAATCAGGACACGGTTTCCTATGCTTAGGTAAGCTAACCCTCGCTTCACCTATACCCACACCAACACCACCAATACCTTACCAACACCAACAACATTACCCTACCAACATCAAACTTTTACCAACCAACAAATTGCCTAACCACAACCAAATTGCCTGAATTCACCTCTCCCTGGTCCTAAGGGAGAACTACATCGGTATGAGGCCCCTCCTTGCTTTGTGCAATGGACTATGTAGGCAGCACTTAGGAGACATGGGGTCTCCCAAGGTTAGCTCAACCATCCCCTACCAATAACTCACTCACCCACTCAACTAGTGCTAACTCAGACCAAACACTCGACACAATCAATTCAAAACTCAACAAGAGATGTTTTGGCGCTCAAATTCACAATGTGAAAATGATATGCCACTTTTTTTTTTTATCAGGTTTTGACCTCTAACTGATATCGGTTAGGGTGCGCCCTAGAAGATTGATATCACTCTTCATAACTCGAATCAACATACATATTCAGTTTTATTTCGATGTTAAACTGATATCGGTCACCCCTAACCAATATCGGTTACCTGTTTCTTTTAACCTAACTCCTGCCCTTATCCACTGATCTCCATTTTTTTCACCACATCTCTTACCCCCTGGTTTTCCTAAATAGCCTTATTTTGAATTCATTGGCCTGACCTAAGGTCGAAACTCACCAATTGCCCCGACCCAAGGCCGTAACCAACCAATCAACCTGACCCAAGGCCATAACCAATCAATCAGCCCGACCCAAGGCTATAACCAACCAATCGGCCCAACCCAAGGCCGCAACCAATCAATCAGCCCAACCCAAGGTCGTAACCAACCAATCAGCCTGACCCAAGGCCGTAACCAATCAATCGGCCTGACCCAAGGCCGCAACCAACCAATCGGCCTGACCCAAGGCCGCAAACAACCAATTAGCCCGACCCAAGGCCATGACCAACCAATAGGCCCGACCCACGGCCGCACCCAACTAATCGGCCCGACCCAAGACCACACAAATTAAGTACCTCGACCGAGGCTCACAAATTATGATTCTATCCACCCCATCATGTAGTTGTTTGTTCAATCAAGCTCACTTGTTCATGTTTTAGCAAGACTAGGATACTTGAATTGATCAGCCGACTAGCTTTTGCCTAGACTGAGACCTTGATGTTTATCTCAACTAAACCAACCATTTGGTACTACCGAACATGCCTAAACATTCCGGTACCTTACCTGTTAAATCCCATGGAGCTACTTCGTATGCCTTGGATACTAGGAATATATCAACCTTGTTTAGATAAACTATCGACCTTTGCCTATGAATTGTTTGTTTTCTCTTCAAAACGTGTACCTTGGTCGCACTACTACATTTCAACATGTGCGTCTGCTTCCTTGAACTTACCCCACCATCTTATCATCATCTCATCATCATTCACCCTTTATCAACCCTATCACTAATTTCATGTCGCCTAAATCTATAATAGATTTGAGGGGGACTACCTATACCCTTAACTGGGGCAAACTACTCCTTATTATTGTCAGTGTCAGCTTTACAAGACAAGCTACACGACAACAAGGGGCAAATGTAGACACCAAATTTAGGTATTATGACGCCTTGTGCCCCACATCTTGTCTCGCAACCTAACCCAACCTCACCACCTAAACCTTACACACTTAATTATTTATTAATTACCTTATAATTAATAAATCCACATCTTCAACCCTTCCACCTCATCTAACCACCTCACCATGACCTATCCCTAACCCTAAACTAACCTAATTAAGACCTATAACTTAGTCCAAAACCTACACCCATGACTCATCAACCCTCACCCCACACCAAAATGAACCTAATAATGACTTGACCAAGCCCAGAACTGACCCCTTGGGAGAAAAGGAGGGAAAGTTGGCTATTGTACTAAAAATAGACAACTTTGATCTAACCGACATCGGTCCCCTACATGACCAGCATCAGTTAGGTAACTGCCATCGGTTCCCTATAAAATGACCTCCCCCAACCAAAACAAAAGGGGATCCGAATTCATTTGGCAAGAAAGGGACAAGTGAGAGAGAGAGAGAAGAGGTTGCAGAGAGGAGTATTGAGCCCAAGACTATAACTAAGCACCTATATCATGGTCAAACTCATCCAAACATTGGGTGAGTTCAGAGGATAGCTTCATCAGCTCTCTTCTGATTGCCAGATCATCCCCAACTAAGCATTGCCTTTGACACTACATTCCTTGGACCCGCATTCACATTAGAAAACTAGTAAGTAGTCTCTCTTTTACTACTTTATATGCTTCTAGACACTACTTTGTGAACTTTTGATTGATAGTGATTATAAGCTCACTCCTAGATCTACCACCTGGTAGCACCCTGTACCTAACCTTCATTCATCCATATCTATATTGCCGCAAATACAAATTTTTAATTCTCTGAGTCTTCTCTATCACCATACTACTCCCCTCAACCATCTACCAACCTTCTAAACCCCATAATCACCTTACAACCAACCTCCATTTAAATTCCCCTAAATCACTATCCCTACCGATATCGGTTATCCCCTACCGGTACTGGTTTAATAACCACGGTCAGTTATCAAGTGACCGACATCGGTCACTGTGACTTATACCAAAAAACTAACCTTTCACCTATTTACCTCCAAACAATGTCATATCCAGCCTTGTCCTATCCCCTGTAACTTGATCTAAACGTATCAATAACCAATGACCAAACAAACAGCATGACATTTTATTATTAGTAGTTTAGTCTCTATTACTTGTTAGTAACGAGGTACCTAAATCATGATTTCACAATAGCTTTTTTATTATCATTTGAATTAATTTGTATTAAAAGGGAACTTACCACCTTCGAAAGGAAGTCTAATATTTTTTGGGCCCAAGGTAGTTCCCTCACTTATTGTTTAACAAAAATCTAGTGGTCTTGCATTCTTATTTATAGGTAGTCCTTCCCAGACAAAAAGGAGCTCTTCACAATCAGTCTTATCTCTCTACGGTACACGCACACCTTCCCAACACTCAACAGGTATTTCCTCCCTAGCCCTAACCCTTATCTGTTTCTCAAGAGAATGAAAAGATAGAAATAACTCTATTCTGGAACAAATTTTTGTGTGAAACAGATATCAAAAAATTAAATTGAAATGTAAGTGATTTTTTTTAGTTTTGTAACAAAATGAGTACGAAAATGTTTTTGGTCGTATGAGAATATATCATTAAAAAAATGATAATTTTAATATTTTTACAAAAATTGATTTATAATTTGTCTATATTTTTTGAAAAAATAAATAAATAAATTATTTAAACACAAAAAAAACTTTTATAAATTCTTTTTTGGAGCTCTGACCCCTTTAACCATATAATCAATTCAGAAAGCCATATTATATCTTGAATAACCATATAATCAACTTGAATACCAATACTTTATATTAATCCAAACCATATTACCATATCAAATTGAATGTCAATGCCAACTTATAACAACCATATTAAACCGAACCACATTATAAGCCAAATTGTGAATGAACAATGACCGAGCTGCATTAAACAATAGTCGAGATGCTCACCATGCCCACGAGGGGCATTTAAACAAAAGGGATGGTGTGACCTAAGTCACACCACCGAGTCACCGTGGGGAGGCTTTTAAAGCCTTCCCCTTGTATGTGTAGTCCCCATCTGGGACTAAACCCACTACGAAAGGAGGGTGGTCTATGATGTAGGAGGCAGAGGTGATAGGGGGCCCGCGGGACGCGTAGCAAGACTATGGAGAGGGTCCAATGAGGGACACATGGTGACAATATAGAGGGGCTGCAGAAGTATGCAGTGAGTACCACACATGGCACTCACCAAGGAGGGGGCGGTATGGAGGGGGCCGCCCCCATTGAAATAAATGGTTATATATATAATATTGTTTTAACATGGTTTTCGGTTTAGGTTTATAGGATTTATCTTTTAGGTTTTACGTTTATATAAACCATATAAATTTTTTATATAGAATTCTATATATGTATAAAAATTACACACACACAGACACATTTGTATAGATTTATTTATATATGTATAGATAAAAAAATACAAATATTTATAAAATACGAAGATTTTATAAAAAATGTACAACAATTATAGTTTGTATTAAACTATAGGATCAAAAAAAAAAATCCAACAGCCCTATTCAAGACATGAATAAGGATTCAAAACATTCATAGTAAATAATGTAAATACAAATGTATTACCGGGGGACAAGGAATTTTCTTGACCAATGAAAAAAATAGAAAAACCTATTTTCTCGAGTGTTGTCTCCCCTAGTAAACTCGAATTTTACTCTGTATTTTTACTTCCCCTTTTGATTTTCTTGAATCCTTGCAAACTATATAAACTATAAAAAATATTTCAAAGATTTACAACCCTTACCTTATTTTCCAAAACCTGGAAATTTCGGAAGTAGAATTCTTTTCACGGAGTTGAAAAATCAAAAATGCCTTTTCACCTATGCAATATTCATCCAACCATTCAATTATGCAGAACAGAAAGGGGGGGATGAATAATATTTCAAATAGTTTAACTACCTTCCTAACCGTTGAAACCTTAGGATTAAATTTAATTTATTAATCTTACTCTGGTACCATGTCAAGATGAGGGGTGAAAAGTTACTTTTACCAACTAAATTAATTAACGTAAAGTTAACCATTATAGCTCATACACATCATAAATAAAGCATGGAAAACCCCTAAATGGGTAAAAACCATAGAATAAATCCACTATCGAGAAATTTTACAATTATCAATCCAGTAACTACCTCCTCACTTCTACTACATGTTTTTACAAGGATTAACCTTCATATTCCACATCAGAATATTATTTTATCAAGTTCGATATATAATCAATATGATTTGATATCCTGAATATATGACCTAAGGTCATATTTAAATAACCCGAAGGGTTATAAATTTATTAAGTGATGGGGAACACTTCCCCAATATAATTAGTTGATTAATTAAATTACCAACCCCAAATATAAATTTTATACTTAAATAATAGGGTAAGTGCACCAAGTTGGGGGGCCAAAAGGGGGTCTTAAGTGGACGCATTTTTTTGAAAACAAAAACTTCAACTTGTACAAGTTTTTCAAAATAGTTACACTTAAAATTGGAAGATTTTGTAGAAATATGAATCGTAGAATTTTTAGACTCGTTTTTAAGCTACTAAATTTTATTGAAAACAGATAATTTGAAGTGGGTCAAACAACTAAAATACCAACAGATGCTCTTGTTTTTGTTAAAAAACATAATAGAGTGACTTTCGTGCCCCCCACCATTTTTTGAGCACCATTTAGTATTTTTGAAAACCCTTTGGTAGAAAGATAGCTAGGAGCATCTAGTTTAGGCTCCATTTTTTTAGATTTTTGTAGCGAATATTTTTTTATTTATGATTTTTCTAGTACAAAAATTTTATGTTTTGAAAAATAACGGAGCTCCGACCGTGCCCCCCCTAACTACCTCAAAAAATATCAAAAATTAGATTTTTTTTTAATATGTATAGAATTATGCCTAGTTTGGGATAGTATATATTTTTTAAAAATTTCAATCACCCAAAAAAAAGATACACTATGAAAGATAGACATATTTACAATTCAAAAAATATCTATAAAAAGGCATAGTTAGAAAATAAATAATATGGAAACCTTATATTAGTCAGAAAATTTGAAAAATTATATTTTTAGAAAGAAGAAACTCTGCTCTACGTTGTGGTATAATTTTTTAAAAATGGATTGATTGTTTTATTTTGATTTATCATAGAGGAAGTGCCATTTTTTACATTTTCTTGCAAAACCATGTTTGAAGTGTTTGTACAGGTCCATGCCTCAGGATTGGGGATCCAAACCAGATCCCAAGCCTCGAGGCATGGCTTGGAAAAAGAGAAAATAAAAAATACGTACACGTTATAAAACATACACATTTTTCTTTGTTTATATATTGTGGCCCCCCAACATCCCTTTCATCTCTTTCATGGGAATTCTACAAACATTCTATTTTGTCTGTAATTTTCTCTGCATTCTTGCACGATATTTTTTGTAGTTTATTTTGTCCCCTACCCCACTAGTTGATTTTTTCTAATCATGGGCAATAAACATAGAGCTAATGACAAGAGGAAAGTCAAAAACATGACAACGGAGAAATTGGAAGAGAAGAGAATAAAGAAATTGAAGAGAACACAAAAAATTTGAGAAAGGCAAGGTACATCCACTATATCAAATGTAGCTAATGTATTAGAAAATTGGGATGAAATACATAATGAAAATGTAGATAATAATGATTTTTTAATGAATAATGATATTGAATTGAATGATAATGTTGGTATGGATGAATAAATTGATATGAATCCAATTGTCTGAACCCTTTCCTGAGAATCCAAATGTTAACCCTAAAATTTTTATGAAAACACTGAATGAAGAAAGTAACCTTATAAATGAATCTTCACCTATAATAACACCTCCTTCCATTTTGCAAATAAAACCAACTCACTTAATTTAAATTTATGAAAACATTATAAAACCAATGCCTAACAAAATGTCTAAAATAAATACAAGAAGAAAAGCCAATGAAATTTGGGATAATTACTTTGATAATTTAAATGACACACAAAGATGTCAATTATTTGTCACATTGATGAAATTAGTTAAGATGAGACCTATAATGAAGACCATGGGGTTAAGAACATCTAATTTTGTTGATCATAATGTGTCAATTGTTGAAAACGTACATAAAGCATACCAAATTGTAGGTGGAAAAAGACACAACAAATATAGTAATGCTACACAACGTGCACTTAATAATTGTATAGTAATTGATAAAATAGTTAATAAATGTTTGATTATAAAAATAAAGCAATGCTTTGAAGCTAAACATAAAAATGCTAATGAAAGCAATAGAGAGATGTAAAATGTCTTGAGTTATTCAACAACATTGACTCTTGGGATTTCTCTAGTAGAATTCCATGAAAAGACAAGAATACATATGATATTCTAAAAGAATTAATCGTAAAATTTTGGAATGAGAACATAAGGGTGTAACTGAATAGAAGAGATGCAATAAAAAGAAGAATAAGTTCTCGTAATCATGAATTGTGTGTAAAAAATTTCTTAAATACGACTCAAACAGAATTTTTCTCTAAGTTTAAGAATGAAAATCCATAAATTAACATTAACCAAATATTCTTTGAAATGAGAAAACCCTTTTATGTGAAAATCAATCACTCATGTACCACTTGGTGTTGCAGGAATCATGTTGAATTGTCAGTGAATTATGATGTTTTTTTGGTCAAATACGTCATGTTTTGCATATTGAACATCATGTTACAGGAGTGTGGAATTAATTGTCCCACAAAATATATTTCAAGGGAATTTATTCTGATAATATTTTGTGAAAAATCAAGAAGATAATTTTTTTATAATAAAGCATGTTTGGAAAGATTGTGCAATGTATGTAGTGGCTTGCCAAATCTGAAAATTTATATCCATGAGGAGAATACATATTCAATAGGAAAAGAATTGGTTGATTTCACCAAATATAAATAGGTGGCATATAAATTAATTATGGAAAAGAATCTAAGAGGTGTGAGCTTGTTAGAAAATAATTACCTGTATCAAAATATATGGTCAAATTTAGAGAGTAAATTTTTTTTATGAGTATGCAAGGCACACACATAGAGCTTGATGGTTGGATAAAAAATTCAAGTTAATAAAGGACACATTCCCACTTGGTACTATTGTTTCAGTATTTGAATTTGCATATAATTACACATAACAGCCACAAATGGAGTTTCAGTCTTAATATTATAATTTAGTGCAAGTTTCTATTTTCATGCATATAACATTCATGCACTCTCCTGAAAGCACTAAGCAAGATCAAAAAATATTAAGAGAGTATCATTTCTACATCAGTGATGATCGGAGACACATTCTATAGAATATGTACAAAGGTGTTTCTAGGTGTTTTATGTGAACTTGAATGAGAGGAACATTAGTTTCGATCAACATTACATTTGGTCAGACAACCACACATCAAAATTCAAGAATGTACAAATGTCTTAATGGCTAAGAAAGATGCACTAACAAACAAATGTAAAAAATATCTATATTTTTACTAAGGCATGGGCATGAAAAAGGAGAGTAAGATGGTGCAGGAGCATGTGTGGAAATAAGCACTTACAAGAGAAGAGTTAAAGTTCAAGGATGGTGTTAAATTTACAGATGCAAAAAAAATTTTTAATTGGTGTGTCAAGAATATTGGCCATGAATCTCAAGAGATATCAATGGTTCATAGATATTTTTTTTTGATAGAGAAACAACATTTAGAAAATTTTGAAAATTCTATGATAGTTGTAGGATCAAGTGATATGCATTCATTCCATAGTTCAGATGTAAATACTTGGATTATTTATACTAGGTGCATGACATGCTTTTTTATATCATTCATTGATTTTACGTGGAATGATTGTGAGTCATAATAGTGGGTGGATGACTAGACTTGTAGACCTCTAATTCCACTCAATACACATCAAGTTCCATGAGCATTACAACTTACAGGGTCTTCAGATCAAATGACAACATCACCTGATTTTGACTAATTCTCAGATTTAGTACAATAAAGTACATACATATATGTACATGCCATGTTTTAGATTTATAAATTATTAAATGGTCAAATTTTAATGTATTTTTAAATTGACTGAATAATTTTACTTTGTGATATATAGGGCACGTTATTGCATAGTTATTGCGATGGAATTTAACGAAGAGGGAACAAACTACTTCTTTTCTCATTGTGTAGAGAGGATTTTTTTTTTTACTTCCATAGTCATTAATGGTGAAGACCTTGAGTATCCCACTAGGTCAATGGTAGTCAGTGGAACTTGGCTTCGGCGATATCCTATCAAAAAATCAAACATTTGGTTTTTTGAAGACTATAAAGTACATCAGAAGATACTTCAATGTTCAAATTTGGTCCTTGTAATAAATATTAAATTGATTAAATATCGAGATTAGCCATAAAACAAGAATCTATGGAAGGTTCTTGAATTAAATCATGAAGTAATTCTCGCTACTATCAAGAATAGAGTTAATCCTTGTGGTTTATTGGATTGAATTTTCAAAGGTATGTTCTTCATGAATTTAATTCGAATATTTACTTAAATGATTTTTTTTAAAATTTGTATGATTTAAAATTTTATTTAATTACTTACTAACATGTTTATGTAGGTTAGTGGTGCCAAAAAAACTTCCACCTTCGCTTGGTTGGCACTGTCAGTAAAGAATTTATTATTCTCAAAGCCAAGTGAAGATAAGAGAAATTAAATATTAGAAACAAACAAAAAACATAAATTCTCATTACACCACATATATTGTAAAAATATCTCATTAAAATTCTCAGTTTCACCACCTATATTATTCAAGTGATTGGAAATGTACAACCTTAAAATGACTCGAACTGCAGTCTTTTGTGTGTTTGCAAAAATTAGGACATCGAGAGAACTGAATGGAGATGGAGAAAATAGTATGAGAGGATTTTGTAGAGAGACTCTACATGGAGGTATCGGATATGACGACACATGTCTAGGTGTCATGGAGTCTGAGAAATCACCCATCAAAGATATAACATGTTTTGGCTTCAAGGCTAGGGATTAACACCCAGATGAGGTAATCCAAAATCATGGGTAGTGTAGGGAACCAAAAAAAAGCCTCCACTAGTGCTCACCTAGCCTCCCAAACATGTTGGTGTAGTTTTTTTTGTCCCATGAGCATTCCATTAGCAAACTATAGCATTTGACAACCATACACTGAATCAGACTGCAATATTTCATGCATTTGCAAATAGTAGGAAAAATGAGAGAACTAAATGGAGATGGAGAAAACCATGAGAGGATTTCTTATAATGCCCTGACATGGAGGTGTTGGATATGATGAGACATCTCTAGGTGCCACGGAGTTTGAGAAATCACCTGTCGAAGATATATCGTGTTTTGGCCTCATAGATCTTAAGGGACCATACCCAGATGAGGTAACCCGAAATCACAGGTAGCATAGGAAACCAAAAAAAATCCTCGAATGTCATTCACCTAGCCAAATTGATGTGTTGGCATAGTTGGTTCGGTCCCACGAGCTACCATTTGTTGAAAACTATAGCGTCTAGAAGCCTGTACATTGACTCATACTGCAATATTTTTTGTGTTTACAAACAATAGGATAGTGAGAGATAACTGAATGGAGATAGAGAAAACCATAAAAGAATTTCGTAGAGGGCCTTGACATGGAGGTCTCAGATTTGATGAAACGTGTCTAGGTGGCCATGGAGTTCAAGAAATCACCCATCGAAGATATGGTGTGTTTGGGCTTCAATGCTCTTAAGGGGACTATGCCCGGATGAGGTAGCCGAAAAACACGAGTAGTATAGGGAACCAAAAAAAATCCTCCACTAGTGCATTCACCTAGGACACCCCAAGATGTTGGTGTAGTTATTTTGGTCTGTTGAGCTTCCGTTTGAAAACTATAGCATCTGAAAACCCTACACTAACTTAGACTTCAGTATTTCACGCCTTTGCAAACAATAGGACAACGAGAGAATTGAATGGAGATGGAGAATACCATGAAATTATTTCGTAGATGGCCCTAACATGGAGGTCTCAGATCTAACGAGACATCTCTAGGTGCCATGGAGTCTGAGAAATCACCCGTCAAAGATGTAGTGTGTTTTGGCCTCAGGGCTCTTAAGGGACTACTCCCAGACGAGGGTAGCCCAAAAGCACGGGTAGTGTAGGGTACCAAAAAAAATCCTCCACTAAGATCTGACTAGGCCATCCATATCTTTTGGCCCAGATGGTTTGGTCCCACAAGCTATTGTTTACAAAATACAACATCTAGCAGCCTTACACTGACTCAGACTACACTATTTCGAGCGTTTGCAAACAATAGGAAAACGAGAGAAAACCAAATGGAGATGGAGAAAACCATGAGAGTATTATTATAGGGATTCAACATGGAGGTTTTTGATCTGACGAGACGTCTGTAGGTGTGACATATTCTAAGAAATCACTCGTCGAAGATATAGTGAGTTTTGGCCTCAGGGCATCTTAAGGGACTATGCCCATACGAGATAGCCCGAAAGCATTAGGGAACTGAAAAAAGGCATACACTAGCATTCACCTAATCCATCCAAATATGTTGGCCCAGATGGTTTAGTCCCACAAGCTTCCATTTGCAAAATACAGTATCTAGGGAGCCCAACACTTACTCAAACTACACTATTTCCGTGCTTTACAAACAATAGGACAGCGAGAGAAATAAATGGAGATGGATAAAAATGGGAGAGGAATTTCATAGAGGGATTCAAACAAGGAGTTTTTGGATTACAAGACCTATCTCTAAGGTGCCACGGAGTCCAAGAAATCACATGTTGAGGATATAAGGTATTTTGGTCTGAGGGCTCTTAAGAGACTACACCCAATGAGGTAGCCTGAAATCATGAGGAGTGTAGGGAACCAAAACAAAGCCTCCACTAGCATTCATCTAGGCCATTTGGATGTGTTGGCGTAGACGACTCTGGTCCCAAAAGCTACTATTTGTAAAATACAATGTCTAACAGCCTTACAGTAACTCAGACTACACTATTTCATGTGTTTGTAAACAATATGACAACCTCTCATAGTTTTCACCATCTCAATTGGAAATGGAGAACTATCATGAGATGCTTTGCAAATAAGAAAAAACTGACAGTCTGAGTCAGTGTATCGAATGATCAAGATGTCTCTAGGTGCCAAACGGAAGCTCTGAGAAATCACCCATTGAAGATATGGCGTGTTTGTGGCCTCAGGGCTCTTAAGGGACTACGCCCAGATGAGGTACCCGTGACAAGCAGGCTACCTCGTTCAGGTGTAGTCCTTAAATGATCAATGAGGCCACAGGATGAAACTATGCTATATCTATGAAATTAGTGATTTGGGGAACTCCTATGGCACCTAAGATGTCTCATTTTGATCCAAGACCTCCATCTTGAAGCATTATGAAAGACTGAAGAGCCAATTTTCTCCATCTCCACATTCTCCTCGCTATCCTATTGTTTGTGCCCAAAAATAAGCCGAAGGCCATACTAAAGTTTTCAGTCTAGGGCTCCAAACATTGTTGATTGCATAAGTGAAAATCATGAAGACAAAACGCTAGGTGAATAACACGTATGGGGTGGCTATGTGAACACTAGTGCCTTTGTGACAGTTCCCTAAAGACTCAACTTTCGGGTTACCTCATCCGGGCACAGTCTAATAGAACTTAATCACGTGATTGGATTCAGAATGAATTTGATAAATGGATAGCGTGGAAGAATCACATGGGACTTAACAATCACCTGGAAATATTTCTATGTGATGTAGTTTTAAATGGAATCAGTTGGCCTAATATTAAGTGAAACCATGCCATTCAGTTGATTATTTATGCTATGATAATCCCATGGATTCTTTCAAAAGTTCCTTCAAAAGGATAGGGGTAGTCATCAAGCCTAGTGAAGGGTTGATGTGATTTCCAAAAGCAAATTTAAATGGCTACAGATTTAAAGGCAATGAAGAATTGGATAGGATTCAGCCAATGAAGACTCATTAGAATGTGTGAATTTACTTTCATTGCATCTGGAGACATTCTTAAGCATTGGAGTAATTTTTATGAAGGAAGAAATTCATTTTAATATGTGACAAATGAGAATGCATGATTTAGTCTATTACTCTCGACTATTTAGGTTGAGATTTCTAAGAAGTATAGAATGAAAGTAGTGAAGCTAGATTCATAAGATATGGAAAAATTGTCAAGAGCCCTATGAAAGAAGAAGTACAATTTAAGGTATACACATATACACCTATAAATTGAATGAATAATTACTCAGATTAGGTAACTCTTTATATACATACATTATATAAAACATTGATTTCCAAAGTTTGATGCATATTATACATTGAAAATGCTAGTACATGTACATCATCAGTAACTGAAAAAATAATCCATACTGTCTAAAATATTGTCAAGTGCACATCATATTAGTTTCATGCAAAAATAATCTCAGAAATGTAAGGTCTCATATAAAATTACCTCAAGTTCGGGCAAATAGTATTTTAATGTGCATAATAAATACAAAAATTCCCAAATAGGTCATATAACCATCAACTTTCAAATCCCATATAGAGACATACATACAATTCCATGCACCATAGGCATACAAAAACAATGTCATGTAACACAAATATATTTCCCACTCATCAAAATGGTATCCCTCTCTTGGCCTTGTTGAAGAAGGCCCTCCCTTAGTCTAAGATGGAGTGTAGGGATGAGATGACTTTGGATCATTCGAGCCCATGCTTCGATTCCTCTTCCAAACTAATATACTCTCATGTAGATGAGCTTGTAAATGCAAACAATGTTTTTTTTTGTCAAAACTTAATTTATATATGTTTTCAACATGTATTTAAGACCATGCTAGAATGAAATTATTTACATAAATACACAAAATTACTGCAAGTTGATTTATCATGCAAAATTTGCATCTCATGCTGGAGATGAGTCATTAGGAGTTCCTGTAGTACCTGAATGGGGGTACAAAGCCCTATGATGACATGGAGGATCTTGTTCGTGCCCTCGAAGTCAAAATGAATGGGATTGATGTTCCCTACATACACATAAGATCAGAAAATATAACATCAGAATTAGTGAAAATATAACTAAGTACATGTATGTACATAATGACAATATTTTAACTGGAATCTTATCAATATAGAACTATATAATTTTACCCCGCCACGCCTAGGTGAATCAAATTAACAGAGGATGCCACCTGGTCATCAGGTAACTCCTGCATATACATAATGAAGGACATTATTAACATAATTTAATAATTCTACAATGAAATACATTACTAACATGTATATTTAACATAATATGAATTAAATGAGAAATTTAACAAAATTTACATGTTGTTTGAATACCTCTAGTGAGTTGCTACGCAAATGAAATCGCAGTGGTTTTCAACACCTTTATCTACTTGTCACAGAGATGGTGGGGTGTCTAGTGAAGTCAACATCTTTATCAAACATGTATATCATGTGAGTTAGATGGACATACAAGAACATACATATATTTGAATTCAAAACTAATACACACACACACACACACACACACACACAGACACACACACACACACACACACACATTCAATATGTATATATATATACACATGTATGTGAAAATTTTACATAATTAACATTCTAAATTACCTCTAGTGAATGTATGTGTACGACATGGTGCTCGCTGCCTGTGGTCAGGATGAAGATGCACCTCCCGCGCACTGTAATATCAATGCATATACATGTATAAATACAATTATTTCAAAAATTTAACATATATAAGTAAATCAAGTACTCCAAACTTTTTGTAACAACATATAACAAAACATAACAAATTTACCTATGAAGGTGATGCCGATGAATGTAATACAAATGTCTCACTCAAAAGGACATCTGACATAGTGACATTATCACGTGCACCCCTAGCACTAGGTGTACCAAAATCAGTACGCATGAAAGTATCGTCCTCCTCGGGCCCCAAAAATATGCTACCACATGACAAGAAAATATGTGGCCTCATGATAGTACTCTCTGAGGGAATACTCTGTGTATCTCTATGAGCATCTAGCTCAGAAATATCCCTCGTATGTCAAACAAGGGTCGCAAATATCCCTAGAAGCACATGGAGTGTATCAATCTCTATTTTCTCCTTCATTGCTTGAGGGACAATCTCAGGGTGAGGAGGCTTCTGTGTGGGGAATCTACCCTACTGAATAGGTGCACGTTGTGCACCTGGTCAATCCTGTGTAGATCCTTTTCCTCGGCCCTAGAAATCTCAGAAATCAAAATAATTTGGGATCTCGTTGAGGATAAACTTCGGAATAGATTTTCCTCAGAAAGTATAGTGGTACCTCATTGTTATTACAAGGTGGAAAATCAAACACCATCCACCATCGGTCCCAAAAATTATTTTTAATCAAATTATTATTTCACCAATGGATGGGAGAAACATTTACATGACAACCTGGAACAAGAAAATTAGTGTGGGGGTCTGTGAATAAGGTGCATATGAGGTCTTTTGAAATTTATCTTTCTTTACATCCACATATGAAAATTTGTTGGAATAATAAACCCTACAACCCTCTCTATAAGTTATCCAATGATCAATTTTCCCATTTTCCATGTCAACTTGAACAAGTAATGCCTCCAATGTGTTTGCAAGAGAGGCGTGATGGGGGTTTGTAGATTGTGAATCCCTCATTGTTTTGATTAAATCCTCAATTTCAATTTTGTTTTCAACTATGTGGGCTGCTAAATCTTCTTGACTACCCAGGGGATGTTGAGAAATTATGGGAGTGTTAGGAGGGATGATAGGAATAACAGTGGTTTGGTTGTGGTTGATTCCCTCGACCTCTAACTATAACAATAAAAAATATGTATTCAATTCAAATTTTAATCTATAATTATCATATTTCTAATGCAATTTTGAGAAAATAATTGTGCTTACCTCTTCTCCAGTGATGCCATCATCGATTCAGATCTTCTCAACGATCTAGAAAAAATCCTTTGAGCTTGAGATCCAACTGAATGAAAAAATGTGAGGGCATAGTTAAACTTTGAAACTCGCGTTTAAGGTAGGTAAAATGATAGAGGCTCGGGCCTCTTTTTTTCTTTATAGTAGGCATAATGCGTACGCATTATGTAACGCGTACGTGTTATGCCTCGGTAAATCCCTAACCTAAAAATTTGAAACGCGATCGCATTATAATAGAACGCATACACGTTTTGCTTTTTTCAGGTTTATTTCCAATTTTTGGCCCCCAAACTTCATGCACTTACCAAATATGAATATATTTTATTATATATTATTAAATATAAATGATATATTATGATGCACTTAATATTATAGTTCTAACAACCCTGATAGCACTTCATACACTTTCTTATCTTTTCACACCTCTCTTTTACCAGTATATGAAGTTTAGCTACGTAAAATACATCCAAAAAAAAATGCTTAGGCCTAGAAAGTCAAAATATGCTTTTCTCCCTTTGTTCCAAAAACATCGGTTTCAGTCGGTATTGTAAAATGTCAATCATGGCCCTATTATGTGGTTCTGTACCGACATGTCTTGATTTAATTATTTCAATTATATAAAATTCTTACAAACAAATATCCCTTTTCACAACCTTTCATAACATAACAACCTTCGGAAGCATATATAAGTAGGTAAATCATATCTCATTTGGCAACCTGACACTTTAAGAACTCCTCATGTAAAAGAAAGCACAAAAGGAACCCAAATCTCCCTAAAATGTGAAAAAACTCATGCACATCCATTAGGGTATCACTCTCTACTAGTCTAAAGTCTCATTTTAGGTCTAGAAGTCTTCATCTTCATTCTACAAGCAAGAAAAGTGACCCTTCCCAAGTATTTGAGAAAGTGTGAAACTTAATTGAAACATTGTGAAAGAACGTTTGTCAAGTCTGATTGCACTATGGTAGATATCACATGTTAGGAGAACAATGTGTGGTTTGACGCCTCGTCAAAGCAGTGGTGATGTCAATAGTGCACAGGGGTGCCCAAAACCCATCTATTTTTTTTAGGGAACTCCTTAAACTACAAGGGTTTGAGGGTTTGAGAAAACTTTATAGAGCCATTATAAAGGTGAGCAAAGAAGAACGACACAAAATGAAACACTTTTCATATAGGTGACACACCTAGGAAGTTACATACCCATATTCAAAGTATGTCCAATACTGTACAGAAGGGTCATGACCGTATAGACACTTTGGAATTACTTGTATGGTTTTGACCAGGATTAGCTTCAAGTTACAATTTCAATAACGAAGAATTTATTGTTCCAGATCAACCTATTCATGCACTCAGACCACCTAGAACTTTCTAGACCCTCCCATAATAAAATAAGTGCAATATTTCCCTCTTGTTTTGATTGTTGATATATCAATTGTCACTTTGAAAAGTGTTATTTTTATTTGTGCAGTTACTATTAAAAGTTAATTAAATCAAAATATCCACCTGTAACATTTATTCATTCAGTTTATGTACGTTCAATTAAAACATCTAAAACTTAAAAATAATGTGATTCAATTCTTTAAAAAGTGAAATCAAAAGAAATAAAAATGAAAACACAAGTGTACAAACACAATTTTTTGAGCTTAAGATCATTGATTTTATTTTATTTTTTCAAAGAGTAGCCAATGATGTGTAAATTACTGAGATATAAGTTTTGTAATAGAGTGATTGAATGTCAAAGATTCATTAAAATATTAGTAATGTTACATGTATGAACCATAATGAGTTACATTATTTAGAATTTAACTAATAATAAAAAGTAATATTTAATCTTTAAAAACATTATATTTTCCCAAACTAGATTATTCCCTCTACAAACTCATTTTGTAAAAAAATAAAATAAAATTAATGATTATTTGGTGCATACAAAGGTGAATAAATCTTTAAAAACCATTTTGGCTAATCTAATGGAGGTCTAAGGCTCAATTTCAGATCCCTAAGCTAAATCCCAAGGTTTTTTTGGGGGGGGGAAGAAAATTAATATAAAAAACATAGGATGTACACCCTTTGTAAATGGTAGATGTAATAAATGTTTTTTCATGTTCTTATCTTCAGTACAAAAGGCATGTGTAGTTTTAAAATGGGTGCATGCCATTTGTAGCATTATAAAATTATTGTAAAATTCATATTGGCTAATCTATTTTTTACTAATCTTTTTCACATTGTACAAACATTAAACAAGTTCTACGCTAAAAATCTACAAATTCTCTATTTTTCTTATCTTAAACATCACAAATTGATTTTTATTTTTATTTTCGATACTCCATAATTAAAAATCTTCAAGATATATCATGGGGTTCAATAGTCACTGCCATATAGATGAAGGAGAAAACAAATGAAGAACTTGAAGTTAGAAAAGAAAAAGACAAGAACTTAGGTGAGCATCCAAAAGAGATTATAATCAAGGACAAGGTAATTCTCCCACAATAAATTATATTTCTATTGAGAATAATATGCCCAATTCAATGTAATTTTAACTTTAGAAACATATTTAAGTGGTATACTAGATGAAAAAATAATTTTGAATAACGATACTCAATATATGACATGTTAAAAAAAATTGTATTGAATGATGAAACTTTTGGAGAAACACAATCTAATGAAACATACATCCATAATGAAATTCTGGAACATGATGATATAATGGATTTTCATGATGAGAGTAATGAGATCTCAAATCTCATAGTAGAGTGTTGAGTTAATAAATAGGTTGAATGCATCATTTTTATTATTAACGTATTGTTAATACTACATTTTTAGCGATAGGTGTGTATGTGGATGTTATTCCTTTGATTTCAATTCAATAAAGTTGTGTTTCTATTGTTTGTTTCAATTTTGAGTTATATAAATATATTTGTATATTTCTAGGTGAAACCTTGAGGGCCATGTAACCTAAGGTAACTATTCATTGGGACCCCTAACCATGACAACATTATTTGTTATAAAAGAAAGGCATTCTTTCCTTGTAAATTTAGGCACATCAGATGTTGATATTTTTTTTCATTTACGAGTGTGGGTAGAAATTTTTGTAGACATATTCCATTTAGTGGTTGTTGGGAAGAAGGTGTGAGGATTGCAGAAAAAATGTTAGTAGTTTATACATTTGCGAGTGTGGGAAAGTTAGGTAAAAGGTGTGAAAGTTGGTAAAACATATTCTAGTAAGAGAAATGTTGGGTAAAAGGTGTGAACATTTCAAATGTCATGGATATCACATTTGTAAGGAATGACACACAAAAGGAATGTTATGAGAGGCTATAGAGACCAAGTCAAAATACTTGAGGACATGACTAAATTGACAAGGATAATGCAAGCCCATTTAGAAGCTATGGAAGCCACACAACACTGAGGTGTTATTGTGGAAGATTAAAGTGATAATGAAAAATAATCCATTTAATAAGAAGCACATGTCACAAATTAGGAAGGATATGATGTGTAAGCCAAGGGACCATAAGATAGGATTTTAGACGTGATTGATAGAATGAGGAATAAGACAAGGTTGCATACCCTGAGTTATTTTAGATGTTGAAAACCATAGGATCTTTTCAATTGGATAACAGACATTGAGAATTATTTTGAGTATGAGGACATTGAATACCCTAAGACAATTAATTTTTCCTGCATGAATTTGAAGTGTCATGCATATATTTCATGGGAGCATATCCATACAAACATAGTGCAAAGGAAAATTTGAAAGATCAAGACATGGGATAGATTAGTATAAATTATCAAGGAAAAATTCATGCCCATCGATTACCAACCCAATTTTTTTAATAATTTGTAAAACCTACAAGATAAAGACCTTAGTCTGAAGGAGTACATTGAAGATTTTTATTGAAACACCATTCAAGTGGGTAATATAGAAGATGACACGAATAATATATCTATATATGAGTGGATTATAGATTGTGATTCAAGATGAACTCATAATGATCCAAGTGTGTTTAATAAAGGAATCCTATTAGTATGCACTAAAGGTAAAGGAGAATCTAGAGTGCAAGAAGCAGAGTGTTACATGAGGAAAAAGGAAGGCCATGTAAGGCCGCAGATAAGGTGGTGAAAGGGAAAAGTCTACACATCATGAAGTTGAGGCTAATTCAAATTCATGTAATGGAGGAACATCTAAATGAGGAGGACGAAATACATTTAGGAGAAGGGTAAACTCTTGATGTGGAAGAGGTTACAAATTCAGTGACATGTGTTATCGGTGTGGAGGAAGAATACATAGAGCTTTTGAATTCTCGTACATCTAGAATGATGGTAAGTAGAATAATGTAAATATGTACATTGTGTAATCTAATGAAGATGATTTATTTGGCCATGAAGAAGACCCATATTTGGGAGAGGTGCTGATTTTAAAGTGTGTATTGTTGAAAATAGTAAACTAAGTTGGTCCTTAATAGAGGAACAATGTGTAAGCAAGGAGGAAAAGTTTTCAAGTTAATAGTAGACAAAAGAAGAAATGATAATTTGATTGTGTAAAAGATGGTAGATAAGTTGGGGTTGAAGAGGATTATACATTCTAATCCCTAAAAATTTCCATGGTTGCATAAGGGATACATTTTTTTGTGATTGAACAATGTTTAGTCAAGTTCTAGATAGGAAGATATGAAGATGAATTTATGTGTGAAATAATGCATATGGATGTATGTCATGTGCTACTTGGAAGATTTGCAGGGATAATTTTAATAATGTACCTTTAATATTTTCTATAATATCCTAGTGAATCGTAGGGTTTAGGCATAATTTCATTGGCTAATCTTCGAAAAAATTGCCACATGGGTATAAATTGATTGGCTATTCTATTGGATCTTTAAAAATAAATACTAATTGTCTTGTAAAATAAATTTATCATTCATAAAAGATTTAATAACATAAAATCAAAAATAAATTGAGTATTACTAACTAAAATTGAATTTGTCTCTTTTAAATTGATGCAAAAAACTATGACCCTTACCTAATAATAAAGTAACTTGTAAACACTATTATAGAATACTCTTAAGAATTATAAGTATTGTTAGCAATATTTAATGTTATTTTGAACATTAGATATTGATATAATGTGAGTTAGTTTTATGCGAGTTACAAAATCAATAGAATAGAGAGATTCTAGGAGTATGTTAAGTTAATAAAGGGATTGTTGAGATATTGCATGATTACTAGAGTAATCATGATAAGATTTGATTCATATGTTGTAGGAGCTCGTAAAAAATTATATATGTAACCAGGAGTATTAAATACAATTTAAGAAGTAAGAACGATTATTTTGTGTTGATATTGTCTTGAGATCTTACTAAAACTACATTTGGTATTAGAGATAGGTTTAGGCTTTAAGCTTTGTTGATCAAATAAATTGACTAAGTACCTAAGGAAGTCTAGAAGTTACATGCAGGGTACGCATGGGCGAGGAGAAAAGTAGTACGCAAGGGGCACATGCATTGGGAAGGAAGATCAGCGCGTAGGGTTATGCAAGAGGGCGTAAACTTAGCCAATTTTCTAGAAAGGATAAAAATAGAAAAATAGAGTTGGAGTGCCACCCAAGTAAAGATCCAAAAATAGAGAATATAATGAAGAATTAGCGGCCAAGCAAGGGAGAAGAATGCACATGAAACGAAAGATAAAGAAAATGAATGAATTGAGCTAATAATAAGATTAAAGGAAGTCTTATGTTTAGGATAATCTATTATTAGCATAGAAGGTAAATAATGCAAGCTATTTTGTGAGCACACCTATTACTAAGAGAGTGCATGGGTGGTGAAGGGTAAGTCCCCACCCCTATATATATTTGATGGATGTCTTTGAGAGATAGTGCAAGAGACTGGGTGTGTGAGGGAGAAAAGTAATGTTGTTGTAACACAAATTAGGGTTTAGTGTTACATGCTTATACATGTGCGCTATTATAATGACTATTATGTGCTCAACTTTGTGATGTAATGAATTCTAGTTTATAATTAATACACGTGGATCGATAATGATAGTTAATATGTCTGAAGATGGTGTCTTGATGATGCAGGGGATCTTAGTTCTTATTTACATTGATTAAAAATCTTCTGTATTAAATGTATTTCCAAATGCCATGTTTATGATGATTATTATGTATGAAATAATTTCTTAATCATAACTGTAACGACAATGCATGCGAACACATTGATAAGAAAAACAAATAAGGGACATGGTGGCTACACGCACTTCAGGTGAGCATTCAAACTTGTCTGGATGAAGTGCCAATATGCGTAGTTAATGAGTGTGAAAACAAAAGCGCTACATTTTGGTTTCATTACCAGGACCTCTTTTTAATTTGTCTTCTAGGATGTTGCATACAGATGGATGTGTGTACTATTATAATGATTGTTATATGTATTCAAATTTGTGATGTAATGAATAATGGTTTGTAATGAATACATGTGGTTGAATAATGATAGTTGATACGTCTGAAGATGGTGTCTTGATGATGCAACTGATTTTAGTTCTTGTTTACATTGATTACACATATTCCTTATTATATGTGTTTCCAATTTCCATGTTTATGATGATTATTATGTATAAATGAATTTATTAATCATATCTATAATGGAAATTCATGTTAACACCTTATTCAGAAAAACAAAGGAGGAACCTGGTGGCTGCACACGCTTCAGGTGAGCATTCAGACCCGTCTGGATAAAGTGTCATCGTTCCTAGCTAATGAGTGTGAAAACAAAAGGGCTATATTTTGGTTTCGTTGTTGGGACATCTTTTTAATTTTTCTATCAGGATGTTGCATGCAGATCTTATATGAGACATTCTTTATCTTTTTACCGATAGTGTTATACCAATGGTTGGCATATTACGCATCAAACAAATTTTTCTTCCCAAGGAAGAGAGCTTAGATTCAGAAAAACTAAAAAACTCTTTTTTATTCAACTAAGACGTGGACTAGAGCTATGGATCATTTGTGGGAAGGTGTGTTGTGTAAATATACCCTGGAGTACTCAATTTTGTTCCCTGAGGAAGCAGAGTTCAAGTTCTTGCGCAAACTCAAAGGATCCTACCTGTGTGTGATACCTTTATCTATCAAGATCTTGATGATATAATTGGGATTGGAAAGACTACCTATGGCTAGCTAAATCCCCAACACGCGCAGGGAAGGATAAGGTGTGGAGAAGGATGGCAATGGACATGGCAGAAGAAAGACAGAGATAAGAGAGATGGCTTAGGTATAATGAAGCGAGATAGAGGGCAGTAGGAAGTCCCTAAGATTGAGAGGAATGATGAATGGAGGAAGTGATGATAACCTTGTAGAAATTGAGAAGCCATAGTATCATTTGCTCCCGACATTGAGAAAGCACAATAGAGAGATCCCATCAGCTTCTGATGAGATCATGTCAGAGGAAATAATGAGAACCGTACGAGCACATCTAACCCAACCTAGCTACCTAGCCCTTACGCAAGGTGTTCAAGATCTAGAGGTAGTTATTGAAGTGAATTGTTATGAAGGAAGAAGACAACATCTCCACATGGGAAAGGAGATACAAGAAGATATAGTTTTGTGTGAACACAATAAGTAAAATAGATTAGGGACACTCACATGGCCACGCAACAGGTAATAGTGTTTGGGAGTATGTTTAAAGGAGTTTTTATAGATGCGTCATCATGACAGAGTGTTGGTGCATAGACTGTTTGAAGAAATCCTATAGGTTTTGCTACATCAAAGACAGTGGGTGTCCAATTCAGTACCATAAGTGGGACACAAGGAAGTTTATCCACATAACCTTAAGCTACAGCAGAAGGATTAGAAGGATCATGTGAGCCACTGCTTAGAGGAAATCTTAGTGGAGGTTCAGGATCTGGGTCTGGTCCTAACCCAGGGTAGGGCCCTGTGCAACCACCTCTAAATCAGCCTCATCAGACACCACCTTAGTAACCACATCAGAAAAAACCTCAATTCTTCTTCGAGATGTCTCTTCACTTGCCAGAGTATAGAGGTGTGGAAGATGTTGCTAAGCATGTTCACACATGTGAACTCCTATGAAGAGAAAAAAGGGATTAAAGCCCCGGATAGAAACGCAAGCCAATTTATCACCACACTTAAAGGGCACACACAGTTGGTATAGGGAATATGATCTGTACCAAACTATGGTGGATTACGATGCTTTGTGTACCACATTTTTTGGCTGAATTTCACATTCTAGAGTTTGAACAACACAGTATCAACACACTCAAAAACATCAAGCAAGGTTTATCTGAAAGTGTATGAGAAAATGACATGTGGTTTGAGACTCTACTTTCGAAATTATCTTATGATATTCATCCAAGTCAATAGGCACAATCATTTTTTGGAGGATTGTTGACATTGTTCTGAAGGGCCTTATCTCATAAGATATATGTAGATCCGAACAAGGCCTTAGAAGTAGCTCTATGCACTGAAGTGGTTGGGAGTACTGATACTAGAGTAATCCCATTTTTGGAGGCATAGATAACAGCTCTGGGCAATAAATTGGAGAATCTTTATGCCAATTCAGCACATGATACACGTAGCGGGGTATGGTGCACTGATAGTGAAGTTGAGAGACATACAAATGATATTTTCCCACGTAGGAATGTGTGCATACTGTTACAATCTTGTGAGATTTTCCACAAGAATCATGATGTCCAAAATTTCCCTCTCGTGTAGTATGTGACGATAAAGAATGTCTCCATGCATTGCAAGATTTTTGATGTACACACTCATGATATGAAGAATTTTTGGTTGATAGAACAAATTCATAAGGCCTACGAGATTGGATTATGGCAGACAACTATGGCAAGTAGTTCTCATGTACATGAAGCTCAACCCACTAAAGGGTGTAATAGTGAAGGTGGATTTCGAGGCAGATATAGGAGAAGAGGTCGTGGTGGTAGAGGTAGATTTATTGTCTGAAGAAACAGGTGCACAAGAGAGAATTCAAAAAGAATATTGAGATTCCACATAAATATTTAGATGATCTAAAAGAATTATGTAAAATGTTGAGGTAGGAGAATATCATCACATTACTTAGATAATGGCTATGCGAGAAGGTACCATGCACTGGAGTGGAGCGAAAGTGTCAGATATTACATACAAATTTTCCACCACATAAGCATGAGTATAACAAATAAATCACATTAGATGTAGTGATTAATAGTTGGCTGGTGAGTAAAATTCTAATTGACATAGGCGTTGAAGTGAATGTTATTACTTTGGATACATAGAACCAGATGGGAAGCCCACCTTTGCAACCTTCTTCTAATGTGTTGTATATGGAGAAAAAGATAGGATTTATGCCTATTGGGGTTTTCAAGAATGCTTTAATTACCATTCAAGGAACCAATTTTATAGGAAATTTTGAAGTATTGGAGCTAGCAGAGCGAAATAATTTTCGAGCACTACTTGGGCATCCTTGGTGTTATGCAAACAATTATGACCTACGCTTTAACAAGAGATATATCAGTTTTGAGAACAAGGATGAGCATGTTGTCATACCCCTTAATGATGTGAAGGTTGCACCTTATACTGAGCTAGTGAGCGAAGAAGATTTGAATAGGATTTATACGCACACAGTGCATGATCCTGATAATGTCGAGCCTTATAAGGAAGGTGCACTTCAGTGGGTAGACACACTCTCAGTTTGCAACACCACTAGTGTTGCTTGCAAAAATTAGGACCATGAAACATATGAGATGGTTTGGCATGAGATGAAGGGGAGAGTAACCAGGGTGATTAGGCCATGCATGATCAATTGCTTGTGCAAAATTCAGCTACCTAGGCATACTGGTGAAGAAAATCCTGAATCATTCTTACGCAACATTGAAGAATAGTATAATAATGAGGGTGGTAGAAGGAATATGTTGGTTTACAGTTTTCATGGAATAGCATCACGTTGGTGGTCAATGCACAAAGATAACCTTGTGGGCTGGAAAGAAGTGAGAATCTCCTTTTCAGCACGTTTTACTTAGAACAATGTGCCTACACTTATACATGAGTATGATGGGACGACTCTTGTTTTGGTACATGTTCATAATTGTGAAAGGCAATGGGTACAAGGCTGGGAAAATTTACCACCATATATGTGGGTACATAATTTCTACTCCACACTGCGAGGATGTGCATTGGCATGGTATGTGCATTTTGAGCTCAAGCAAGAAATAGAAATTTGGCGAGATATGATAGAAGGTATGGCTTGTACTATTTATTATTTTTATAATAAACCTTTGGTACATAAGGATTTGTAAATTATGAAGTGCATCACATTAGGGGATAATGTGAAAGCAAAGGAGACCATGTTTCAGTTACTTGGAGAGCTTGTTCTTGAGCTACGCATGGAGATGTTGGAAACAAAATACATGTAGTTGGGTCGTGCCTGGAAAGAAAAAGGAAATATGGTATAGCTCATTAATGATGAAGAGGTGGAGAACCTAGATATTATGCATATAGAGGGTGCATGCAAGGTGATGGACTTTGCAGATAAAAAGGCACGCTTATACCATGCTCCAATAAAGACAAAGAAGGTCAACATCGGCACTAAGGATGCACCTAAGGAGGCCATCATTAGAGACTATTAGTCAGAACATGAGGTAGAGAAGATAATTGATCTTTTGCATGACTTCTAGGATTTGTTTCCAAGGGGCTATCATGAGTTGAAAAGAGTGCACCCCTCCTTGGGAGAGATGAAGATTAAACTCAAAGAAATCATGCATCTTGTTCGCAACCTTACAAGATGAATCCAAACCTGCACGTGAAGGTCAAGGAAGAAATAGATAAGATGTTTAAGTCAAGAATAATTGAACCAATTGAGGAGTCTGAGTGGGTCAGTCCTATGGTAATTAGTATCAAGAAGGATGGGAGGAACAACTCAATGCGTCATCTATCATAGATCCTTTTCCTACACCTTTTATAGAGGAGATAATTGAAGGAGTTTCAGGGCATGAAATCTATTCATTCACAGATGGGTTCTCAGGTTAACACCAGGTGCACATTGCACTTGAGGATTAGGAAAAGAATACCTTTTCCACTGAATGGAGAAGTTTTGCATATACTGTCATGTCATTTGGATTGAAGAATGCGACAACAATATTATCACATATGGTGGTCTAGGTTTTTCATGACTTCATTCACAAATTCTTGTAGGTTTATCTAGATGATTGGAATTTCTATGGGTTGGTTAGGGATCATTGTTATAATATAAGGCTCATGTTTGAGAGACGTTGGTAGTTAAATATCTCTCTTAACATTAATAAGTGTATATTTGCTACACCTTTTGACACTTTTCTTGGGCACATCATTTGCAAGGATGGATTATTGGTAGATCCAACTAAGATTGCAGTGATTTTGGGATTATAAGATCCTACTAATCAAAGGGAAGTATTTGGTTTCTTGGGGCACACTGGCTACTATAGGAATTTCATCAAGGGATATGCAAATATTTTTACGCCACTGGAAGAATTGATCAAGGCTAAAGGAAAGTTTTATTGGGGCGACGTGCAGTAGCAGGCTTTTGAGACCTTGAAGGAAAGATTGACTAATGCTCCAATCTTGAAATTTACCTCATGGAATAAAAACTTCCATGTACATATTGATGTCTTTGTTATGAAAATTGACACAATCCTGGTGCAACCAGGAGAGGGTAATGTGAATCATCACATATGCTTTGCAAGCAAGAAGTTGACACTAGCATAGCAGAATTATACTACAACAGAGCACGAGGCATTTTCTATGATCTGCATTCTCCATAAGTTTCAAAAGTACTTATTGGGTACCTCATTCATCTTTTACACAAAACATATGACATTGAAGTACTTGTTCAACAAACCTATTTTGCAAGGGTAGCATTTGTCGATGGATACTCCATTTTTTAGAAATTATGATTTCACAGTCATTGTAGTCAAGCTAGAAAAAAGCAATCTACAACCTAATCACTTATCAAGGATTAATTCTAGACAGGATGTGCAGAGAGTATTAAGAGAACACAATGTTTGCCAGATGTACAGTTATTTAAGTTGAATCATGTACACCAACATATTTGGGAGGATATAACAATATTTTAGTGTACTGGAATTACGTGCCAAAATGGAGGAAAACATTGGAAAAGAAGTAAAGTTAGCTATTTGAGCTTGCGCCATACCAACTTATTAGAGGAAACTTGTAGAATATGGTCTGTGATGAGGTGTTGTGCAGATGTGTCCTAGAACATGAGTGTGAAAAGTGATTATAGAGGAAGTCTTATGGGGGTATTGTAAGATGACATTTATGTAGGAGATACAACTCCACGCAAGATTCTTCTAGATAGATTATTGTGGGAAGACATTGTATAAGGATAACAAGGTTTTTTTCAAAGAATTTTGATCATTGTCAGCAAAGGGTTAGAAAACCTAGGCATAAAGAAACAAATGCCTTTACAACACATAGAAAGTGTGAAACCATGTGAGAAGTGGGTTATTGAATTTTATAGGGCCTATTTCCCCACCGACACACGTAGGACTGCGATCACACTACATTATCACGTGTATTGATTACTTGAACATGTGGATAAAAGATGTGCACATATAAAGGATATTATACTATCAGCTATAATAAGATGAGGTTACTTTGAGAGAACATCATCACTATGTATGAATTCCCTATTTAGTTTTACTGGTGATATAAGGAACTCATTTCTTGAATGAGACAATTCAAAATCTTACTAGCAGATTTTATGGTGGCACATTATAAAACTACCCCTTATCAACCTCAAGGAAACGACATTGTTGAAGATTTCACCAAGACCCTTTGGGATAGAATTTGAAAAATATATGTGATGTTGGAAGAAAGGATTAAGGGATGATAACAGGTATCAATTTTTCTTCTAGGCATATCGAACAACTTATGAAAAGTTTAACAAGGCCACATGCTTTCAATTAGTGTTTGACACGGAAGCTTATACTACCTTATGGAGTTTTTATTACCATCCCTACAGTATTTCACGTGCACGCAGGAGGATTACCTGATGGAAATGTGATGCAGAAGAACACATTGAGAAGTTAATGCAATTAGATGAGCAGTGCACCATTGTCACGTTGGATCTCAGAAGATAGAAAAGGCATGACAGAGGGCTGGACATGATGGACACAATAAAGAGCAAGTATTTTGTAGTTGGAAACATACTCCTTTTTTATGACTCTGAGTTTGTGTGTACCACTAAAGGAAGCTGAAGGTCCAATGGCTGGGACCCTGTTTACTAACCAAGATAATTGAATTAGAAACATGTCAGTTGCAAGTATTGGATGGCACCATGTTTCCTGCTTACAGCAATGGAAGTAGGTTGAATCCCTAGTATAAATGAGTTTTTTTGGTGTTCGTAATAAGGCAATATTACCACCTTAGATCAGATTTCCTATCATGGTTTGTTTTTGTGCATTTTTTGTTGTGTTGTTATTAGTGTGTTTGAGTGCATAGGAGTTGATTAATGTCTATTGAGTTTATGATGCACAGAGGACCGCACATACTTTTAGTGTTGGGTAGAATCATGTGTAAGTGTGTTAAACAAGAAATCACATGGATATTAGGGATTTCATATGGATGAATTTTTTGTAGATGTGCACGCAAGACGGTTTCACATCAATGGACTTTGTTGGGTACAAGGAGTGGGAGTGTAAGACTGAAGAAGTAAGAAGGTAGAAGTGTTATAGGTACTTAGGATGATGGTGTTGAAGAGGAATTTCTCAAAATTGGAGACCACACAAGCAAAAGGGATCTGTAGTGTAACGTGAGGGAGGCAACATCATGACATACTACTTATTATATGACGCAAAGGAAGATGTGTTACAGCACGAGGAAGTACACATGAGGATGTCTACAACTTGAAAGTAGTGGCACGCTAGAAGGTTATGACAGCCGCACACGGAAGAAAGCAAGAAAACATCACATTAAATTCTTGAACAATGGTAGGTGAGGAGAAATTAGTGCGGATGTTGAAGTTTAAATCTATAACAATAGGTCACCCAGTGAGTTCATTATTACTTTGATTACCTAAAAACGATTGAGCACTTTTGAAGAGTGACCCATAACAGTGTGAATCTTACGTAAGAATGGTATTGTGAAAATAAAATTATAACAAACCAGAGCTGATCATTGGGTAAGAATGGGAATCACTCTTGAGCTCAACTTTAGAGGTCAACGTTTGAGCATAAACCACCAGTCAGGTGTGTGGAGATGAGGAGTGACAAGGTTCGAAGGTTGGTTTCCAGAGCTATGGTTTCAAGGGATGACAAATATCATAGATGGAAAATTATCTATTCAATAGCTAGGAACATGAGGAATGGAACCATAGTATGAGGGTCCAGCAAGGAGTTGAGGGGTTTAAGAGAAAATTGTACACTTAAAAAATAAGCATGAAATATGGGTAAGAAGATCTAAGAACCTAGGGCACTATCCATAGTCAAGAAGGGTTGATGTATATTTATCATGAGTAAGGGTGTGCATAGACTACAATAATGGCACTGAGGAAAGCACCGAATATATCAAGCTAAGGGTAAGGGTAATGGACAAAGAGAAATAATCCCATGACTTAGAAGAATACACTTGAAGAATGGTTCTATGAAATTCAGTGGTCTAGTTGCAGGTGACTACCATTGGGAAATTATGGTAGTCACACTTAACTAAGTGCAAAATTAGTGAAAATAAACTGACCCAGCTAGGAGACGTTATGAACGTGATGCCTAGAGAAGAAAGTATTCAAGTGAAGGTGCAAAAGAAAGATGATCCTAGATGAAAAATTGATAGGTATGAAATCAAGGTCACACTATAAGACCTGGCCAAAATTTTAGGTGTTATACATATTTATGAGATGCCTTCACTTGCTAAATGAATTATTCATGAAGCGCATTAGTGGTGACTATCATGCATAACATGAGGATTACTTCTATTTTATAGGTCATAAGGATGTTTGCATCACTGTAATGTTGATTGGGTGAGTCACAAGACTGGCACATCTCAGGCATAATGAAATAAAACTAAACTAGGGAGGATGATGTGGGGGGTAGAGGACACATCTGTTGCACTTGACTATACATATGAGGGGGCCACATAATGTATATCAAGAAAATAACGGTGACATAGATGGTATAGAGTTGTTGTGTGCCTGAGTGCATTACAAGTTGGGTTCATCAGAAAGATGAACCCATAGCAAACAAGAAGTGTCTCCACCTCAAACAATAGATGGCCAATAAAAACATGTACAGTATTTCAACATCCTTCCACTTCCTGAAGGAATTATTGAGGAAGCACATAGAGGTGACAAGATAACCCTGGGGAGCCATCCTCCTCACATTTTGTTCATTTTCACAACATTGATACTCCCAAGTCTGATTGGCTGAATGACAATGTATAGAAGTATCCCATGGAAGATAAAGTCCCCTAATGTGAAGAAGGTATCACTGCAGACTACCACATACTTCACAAGAAGGATAAATAAGTGTATACAAAATTCGTGGTGGATAGATGGTACAGTAAAATGCATGAGGAATTAAAACATGGATTGGTGCATAACAAGAGAGTTCACCCCTCAGACTCTAGATGTATAGGCTGAATTCACAAGGATATCAAGCATTTCTCCTCCTGAATATTTTACATGAAATCCTAGAGATAAGAGCCCAAGTTGTAAAATTCCATGTTGATTTCACAGAAAGATACTTCCTGGCTCCAGTGAAAACTTTATATGATGCACAAAAACTAAAAAGGACTATGTAGGCATAAGGAGGACGTGCAAGGTTACCCATACCATTGCGTAAGAAGAAGAAGAAGAAGAAGAAAATAATAAGGATGATGAGGAGGACCTATGTGGAGAAAGATGGTAGTCTAAAAACATCGATCAGGGTCACTCCTAATAAAGTCTAGCAGAGAAGCATGCAAAGAGAAAGATAGTGGCACTTGAAGCCTCAAAGCCTGCGAGGGAAATAACCATGGGTCACTCCTCCTAAGCTAAGTGCAGAAAAAAAGACCCCTTCAGTAATGATAAGGTGGAATTTGATGACCACCTAAGGACATTGATGAAAAGAAGGTCCTATAGGAAAAAGGTGAACACAAATGAAGAAAATCCCATTATCTAATGATTTGGAGGATGATGAAGAAGATCCCACAGGATGAAAATTTCTAGCATGATGCAGAAGATACACGAAGCAAAAAGAGGAGAGGCTTCAAAAAATAAGAGGAAAATGAAGGTGACTGGTGGGCCATGATAGGAGGTGAAGAGAGCCTTCAGGTAGAAATGGAAGTGGTGTAGGATGAAATTACATGGAGATAGAAGGTGACCAATAAAGAATGTGTACAGATATAAGGAAGGAGGAAAGAAGAGGTCTTGTGCACACTATAGGTAAACTATATTGATGATCAATACAAGGTGTTTCGCGCAATATTTTACATCATAGTACCAATTGAGAAACTCTATGGTTGGGAAATGATCAACCCCAGAAGGTGTTAAAATGCACACAAGGAATATTCTATCCTGGAGTATGAAAAATCACATGGAGGATCCCATATTTTTATGTTAGCAATGACAAAACATATGTAAAGTGCACAAAATAAAGAAAGCTCCAAACCCAACCCATGTAACTATTAAGATCCCACTGATTGTTAACAGACAAGCGGGATAGTAATACCTTGAATAAAATGGTAGTAGAAGTGGCTCGAGAGGAATTTGGATAAAGGGGCCACTATCAGGGTATTTGATTAAATATAGGAATAATAAACGAACAAGAAGTGTAAGCAACTTACATAGAGTGTAAGAAATAAGGCATAAAAGTACACAAAGTATGAAATTCATTAAGGTGAAACACATTACAGAATCAATTACTATCAGTGCACCCAAATCTACAAGAAATGGATAAAGATGAATATACAATAACATTGCACTATTTGTAAGATCTAGTAGGAATGTTTCTTTAGGAACATAAGTATTTATGCAGAAAGGCTATTCAAAATAATAATTGGTTCTACAATGTGGAAGAAGCAATAAGGTAACAATAATGCACGCAAGATAGTATAATATGAGGCATTGGTTATAATGCATTGAAGGGTGAGTTGAAGAAGGAAATTTTGACATTTGATAATTGTCTAAAGACCTTGACACAATCCTCAAAGCATATAACATCTAGGAATAAGAATGAAGGTTAAGCAAGTGCTAGCATGCTAATAAGGAAATATGAAAAGGTTAGAGTGGGAGGAAATCATGGTTGAGATTGCAAAGATAAGCGTGGATATGTCTCAAGATGGTTAGAGAATCCTTTTACACAAGGCTTAAGGAGCTTGGGTCATTAGTTGTGTGGATGAGGGATTCCTTTGAAGTAAGTTATCTCAAGACCTTGTTGGGATTATTATAGATCTTGAAGGTGAAGGTTGAAAATATGGACCCCATGTAGGTGTTGGTGATTATAGGAGTAAGTGCCGGATGTATATTGTTAGAGGATTGACATAGTGGCAGAAGATGGAGAGAACATCCTCAATGTATAATTTCACAAAACTACTATGCAACCAACCTATAAGTAAAGATCAAATGAGAACTTGGGTATTCATTTCATTCTAGTGGGTGTATACCCATTATTCCTTTGCACTACATATTATTTATTCTATTCTTGAGGGATAATTCTTTGATTTGATTCATTCTTTGGAGAGATGAGTTAAATAACATTATTGTCTGAGGAAGGACATTATCCATAGTGTGGGGTAATGTTGGTCAAAGAAATTTACTAAGTATCAAAGGAAAATTAGATATTTATGTGCATGGTATGTTCGTAGGTGTAAGGACACAAAAATAAGGACACAAGGGATGGTGTGTAAGGGGGTGTGCATGGAGGAACCACGGGTCAACGTGCAAGGTTGTGTTTCATACGATAGTGTAAAGGACTCAGCCAATTTTCTAGAAAGGCTAAAAATGGAAAAGTAGAAGTTAGAGAGCCACCCAAGTAAAGATCTAGAAATAGATAAAAGCACAAAGATTTGGTGGTCAATCTAGGAAGGGAAATCAATTCCATGCATAGATCAAGATAAATCACACATGTATGGGGGTGAGCTAATAATAGGATTAAAGAAAGTATTATATTTAGGATAATCTAATATGATTATAGAATATAAAATCATGCAAGTTATATTGTGAGCACGCCTATTATTAGGATGAGTGAATGGGAATTGTTAAGGGAAAGTACTCACCCCTGTGTATATATGGTGTTTGTGTTTGTTAAAGAGGGCCATGTGTGTGCACAGAGTAGAGTTATGTTATTGTGACAAATATTTAGGGTTTGTTGGGTTTAGCGTGCACGCATAGACTTGTGCACTATTGATAATGATTGTTATATGTATTCAGCTCTTGGTGATGTAATGAAATCTATATATATAATGGATAATGTGTAGTTGTATAATGATATTTGATATGTCTGAAGATGGTGTCTTAATGATGAAGTTGATCTTATTTCTTGTTTACATAGATTAAACATCTTCCTTATTATGTGTGTTTCCAATTACCATGTTTATGATGATTATTCTGTATGAATGAATGTCTTGATCATAACTGTAATGGAAATGTATGGTAACATCTTGATAAGAAAGCAAAGGAGGGACCTGGTGGCTGCGCGTGCTTCGGGTGAGCATTCAGACTTGTCTGGATGAAGTGCCAACACACCTAGCTAATGAGTGTCGAAACAAAATGGCTACAAGCTTTAGGTCCTTGTGAGAGTAAGATTAACCATGTGCTTGAAATGGAGTTTTGAATTGTTTTAGAGGTAGTCATTCTGATTAAGAATGCCCCTATAAATGGTAGTTCTTTGTGAAGAAAATATTAGTTTGTATATGAGATCTTACATAATAGTGAGATTAATTATTTTATTATTATTTTACAAATTTGTTTCAATTTATTTAATATCTTTGTAGTCTCATATTCATGTATTATTTGTCTCATATCCGGCCTATGTCACCTGGTAACATGATTAACAGTGTTTGAGATTGACTGAATTTCCATTTCTTCCAGTTGATTGTGTGATAAAAATATTATTAAGATTTTCTATCTAGATTGCACGTCATATTTGCTATTCATGTAAGCTTGATATTTGTTCTATGTGCATGCTATATCATTATTGAGATGATAAAAGTAGATCTCAAGAGACGATCATGTAAATTTATAGTTGAAACTACTTGATTGTATATTCTGCCTAATTTGATAGTGAGTATCTAACTCAATAGATACAAAGGTATGATGGTCAGAGAATAAACATTCCACGTGATGGATTACTCTTTTTGAGTTCTTACGCTATGAAATTTTTAATTATTATTACGTGGAGATCTAAAATATCCTTAGAGTCAAGTCGTATGCCTATGGTTCTAGATCATAGCTTTGCATTGGGTGTTCATCACAGTTGTAGGATTTTTCCTCTTTGTTATTTTCTTTAAGACATTCTTTTCAAAGGTGTGTTTACTATCACATATATTACAGATATCAAATAAGGTCAAACTATTTTATTTTTCATGTTCTTTAGTTTGTCTTATAAGTTTTAATTATTATTATTTTCTTAAGTTTGTTTATCATTCTTGTTGAATGTTAATATTGAGTTAAGAATAAATTTTATTATAGTTATTGTCATTAGCTAAAATAATGCCATTATCTCTAGGGTCAATATTTTATTAATTTGTTTATTGTGTCCTCCACCATTAATCACTATTTCTTATTATTTATCAAAATTAATTTGTATTTTCATAATAGAGTCATTATTGTCATTGTAAAAAGTGTTGAAAAAAAAAAGAAAAAGTGGTGCATTTTCAGTTTAACTCGACACTTGATAAAATGAATAATAATGTAATTATGATGATTTTTTTTAAGACTGCAAAAAATAAAAGTGTGCATGGCTTCAAGGGATCTTCTCCTCAACCCATCTTAATAACATGGCATGGAGTGTGCCCTGTATGTTTCCATAGAACCCTACAAGGGACACTACCCCTTAAACTTGTTAGGAGATGCCACCCCAAGACCATTGCTTTGGAATATTAGAGCTAAAGTGAAAAATTGGTGGGAAAGCCGTGTTAATAAAAGAGGGTTAAAATTTGAGCTTTAAATTCCATCTTTCTAAGTAAAGGAGAAGACCAAATGGAGGAATGAGACAACATAGGAAGAAGAACAATCAATTTCTTTTCATCAGACACTATTGATAGAGCCACACAATTGCATTATGCATTATTGTGTGTAGGAATAAAACATTGTAGTCAATGTCATACTAAGATTGAAAAGAAGAGAATGTGCAAATCATAGATATTGTAAATAGTTATATAGGATAATAGTTGACTATAATGATTGTTTGATTATATACTTTTATAGCGGTTATCTGGTGAGAAACTTGACACTCACTGGAAGTGAAATTGAGAATAGTTATTGTATGTAGGTGATCATTGGAAGTGTGTGGTCGGTCGGTGAAATTCACTAGATGGTCAAATAATATAAGTGTGTCCCATTAAGTGGAAAATTTATTTTTAAAATTGGCTGGTAAATAAATCTTTAAAAATCTAACAAATTAGTTAGTTCATAGATTCATTGTGCCTCGTTATGTTCAATATCTTAATAATACATGTTTGGTAGTTTTATAATTGTTTGGTGTTTTGGTTGTGGGACATATTTTTCTAGTGCCACCAAAAGTTGGAAAAAATTGGGACATAGTTATATGATTTAACCCCAGAGTGAAAGGAGGAACTATCGAGTTCTTTTATGTAGGTGATCATGTGTGTTGGCTAGATTTTCTGCATAGCACAAAACCTAGGTAGTCATGAGATAAATCTCCCTCATTTACCGGTGAGGATCCCATGTTAGATTTGTCAATTAAAGTATGTTAGTATCTGTATGGGGTTTTACTTTAACTGTTTAGCTCATGAACCATAGTTGTACAGTTCTGCAGCAAGTAAGCAGTTGTTTAAGAAATGAAATATTTGAAGAAGAAGGGAATTATATAAACATAGGGAAGAAATGGGGAAGATGTGCATCCCAATCAATAGATAACAGAGCTGATTTCATGCACATAGAAGAAACCAATAGATATAAACACAGAATTATAAGCAAAGGAAGCTCTAGATCTAGATCTAAAATAACACAAAGTTTATCAAATGATTTATGATAAAAAGCAAGAAACACAATACACTGTGACACAAAGTTCTCCAGAAATCTACTCCTGTATATTTCTTTGCTTCAAGTGGCTCTCAAGGGTTATAGCACAAAGTCTGGAACACAAGTATGTTGCTTACAAATTATGATCATTAACCCGGAGGTTCTTCTCCTACTTATAGAATGTAGAAGGGAAAGTACAAATGAGAAACTCAATTGAACTGAAACATAAACAACAAGTAAAAATGACATTTGAAAATCATCCTCCACTAACTTCTCCTTAAGTGACACATGTATCACTTAACTAATAGAATTTTTCCACGTGACTTTAAGTAATGGTTTCAAAACCAATAACTTTAAAGTTTTATGATTTCATCCAGGAATGTGGAAAATAGAAGAAGAAAGAATAGAAGAAGAAGTCAAGCCAGCTGTAACATTTATGTCTTCTTTTTGTTCTAATATTGGATATAATTATCGAACATGCGATTCAGCACCTTCCCATCTGTTTTAGCCACTACTTCTTTTTTTGTCCTAAACTGCAGCAACCCTTCGTTCAACACCTTGATACACTCTTCCACATCCTTCAGGCTTGGCCCGAACCTCGTAATATCCACCTGCAGTGCCACCACTCTACTAATAGAATTCATCGTGAAAGGTTTAGTAGCTCCATCAATTCTCTTGTGTACCATCAGAAGAGACCCTTCCAGGGAATTAGGCACTTTGCTAGGAGCGATCCGTACATATGAAGTAACATTCCCAACCACTTCCCCCTTAGTGAAAGTAATGATACTATCTGGTAAGGACGATGTCTTACTCTGAAGTGTCTGCATCCTCTTCAGAAAATTTTTGTAGATCTCCAAACGGAAAGATACTGCAAACTCCAGCTGCTTCCCATTCTCAATTGATCCGTCTAGTACAATCTGCTCCACAACCAATACTTCTCCCGGCAGCTTGTTGATTTCAGGCAAAGTACTCAGGTTACTCTCAACAACTGTGTTCATGTATACCATGCTCGTCACCAGTTGCTTCAGCTGATTTGTTGTATCATTCATAACCTTCAGGCTGGCTGGCACCTCTCCAAGTTGCACAGAAGCTACGAATAATCAGATTCGTCCATTCGTTAATAGCTTTCATCTGTTTGGTTGCATCCTCCATCTCCTAAATAAGATGATCACTCACCTGCTCTGAAATGGGTTGATTGGAAGGTTTAGCAACCTTGGCTATGATCTCGCACAACTGAGATACCACCTTCTGAAGCTCGTCTTTCTCCACCTTTTCTCTCTCAATCCTAAGGAATAGAGCATCTATCAATGTCTGTGTATCCTGCTCCAATCCTTGTGTGGTGGCTTGACCGATGGGTACTCTGGTTACTATTACATCTTCTGTCGTGAGCTCAACTTCCTTCTTTCCTTCCACTGAAACTGACATCTCAACAAAATTTTTCCCCGACTCCTCGATGATCAACCTTGAAGTTACCTTAGCAACTTTAGGTCTTTTGTCTTTTTCGCCTAGGCTCTGGAGTAGCTACAATTCATGTTCCTCCAAGCTCATCTCCACTCTAGCTTCTGGAACCAACTGCAAAGCCAACCATTCTAAGAAGTTACTTCTCGAAGAATGAGAAGTCGCTGAGTGCACTACTATCTCCCACTCTATTTCCTCTCCATCAGAAAGTGCTACAGTGTTATGGCTACCATCTTCTAAATCATCCAAGGACAAAGCTCTTTTGAACTCTATCATCTGCAACTTCAACTTCTCTTCTAGAACACGTACTGAACATAGTGGCTAAGGAGAGAAGATAAATGTCACCAGATTCAGTGGAGGCATGGAAGTTTCCTACTGAGGTGCAACAATCGGTGAAATACTAGATGTTGGAGAAGCCAGAACTAAAGTCATGGCCATGGAAGTGATCTTCTCCTTTGATTGAGATTTTTTGTGCACTTTCATCTTCTCGAACCTTTTGCTGCTTTCTCCTTCATGCTTCTGCTTGAGAGAATCTCTTGTGCTGAAGTTGCCCATGACTTGATTCATCAATGTTTTATCAAGGCAGTATCCCTTTGTCAGCAACTAGTTTGAAGTATTCACTAGAACATCGCCAGACCTTTCCTCAATCATATGGCAGCCCCCTACGTTATCCTGAAGTATGGCTCTATCTCCTCCCATTTGATGGTAAGTGTCAAGTAACACATTCCCATCATCTTTAAGATTCGCAGGTATCCACACTAGTCTAAATTCGAACACTTGCCATGCTGATAACCTGTTGAAATCCTTCTTTCTAACCTCGTACTCACTTTGCACTTCATCCAGAAATCCTCTAATGAAGGCACATGGGCATACTCCTAGGAGATCATCTTCCCATCTACTCCAAATGGATCAAAGTTTATCCATGCTGGGAAGAAATCTTGCTCATACTCGGATAACATCTTTGTTTCCATCCCTTGATCCCTATGAATGCTCTAGCAGCTATAATGTCCCACGGTGATTGGAAGAAGCCCGTAGACTTGTGTCATTTCGACTGAAGGTCATGTATCTCTACAAATTGTCTACTTAGCTCCATGGTGATCAATCTATCATTTGGATATCTAGGCAGCTTAACCGGTTCTCCAGAAAAGCCAGTAACCCTGAGGTATGTGAAATCTACAAACTGAATGAATAGATTGTCAATTCTGGATACAGCTTCCAACGCTTCCTTGCTCACCCTGTTGGCCTTTAGGTCCCTATCTAGCCTGCAAATGAATTCGTAGAAGAATCCATCATTTACCACTTTGAAATATTTCTCGCATGCAGGTACAGTAAGATGTGGGTAGCACTCGAAAATGGGGTCCTTAGAAAGAACACCACATCTATCCAACTTGGAGAAGACGCCTTGTGAAGTTGAAACATATACCAAGTAGGAAGTCATTTTGAAGCTGAAAGTACGCATCACGTTCCGAAGTTGCTCATTAATGTTATCACTAATGATTTTCGACCAATTGATTATGGAATCAATCTTGTTGACTTCAATGGTCCTGATGAAAGCATACATCCATGTACGGAAAGTGTGAGCATTCAGCTCACCATTAATCCCACATAACAATTTGGCAATATCATCTACCTCCTGCACCAGATTAGACCACATAAGAGGTCTTGGGAACTTAGAAGGAGATCTGGGCTTCTTCATGTATCTGTTGTTCATTATGTTCACGCAATCAACTCTATGCTTCTCCCACCTACTGCCGGCATCTTGAAGGCTAATGGAAGTCACCACCTTTCACGTCGGAATCTTCAAACAATAATTTTATGAACTCTACATCCAACCGAATTATTGTTTTCCTTGTAGTGTCTCACACTGATTTGGATAAAGGATGGTAAGATCTAGCATACTCCATAATGAACTCTAGCAACTAAGATATGTATGGAAAGGTTGTAGCTCAAAAAATTCCACTTCTTTTCAATACACACATGAAGTGAAGTCTTTCCAGCTCTAGATCTGTCAATCAATCTGGAAAGAGGTTCTGGACCTAGATTTATATCTCCAATGTATAAAAACTTAGAAGTGATGCATGACTCTGTTGTGATTTCTTTTTCATCCCGCTTTGCCATGGCCGAATCTGTCTTTGTCTGAGCAATTCTTTTTCTCTTTATTCGGCCAGAATTCTTTACAACTGGTGCAGATGTGGAGATTTCTTCACATTTGGAGGATATGTTCAATGTATTGGACATTGATTTAAGCTCCTTTTCTCTTATAAAAGCACATGTAATGAATTCCTGTAGTTAATTCAGACAAATATCACAACCGGAACATGAACACTTGGATTTTAATTATAAAAATCTGCATTATATCAAGCCTGCTGCCCCAAAATTTGATGTTCTATTTGCATGTAAAGCAAACATGGATTTTACCAACTTCAACTGAGCATCTATACCACTCTTTCAAACAATTAATCCAGACACAAATCAAGCTTCCTTCAAACATGTGCACCAAACTTTGAAGACTTCCAGCAGTAAAAAACACCTTCTTTTGATGAGCAAGATTCCTCCTTGAAATGGCGCGCAAATTTGCTCTGGGTTGCACTTCTTTGCCTAAAGAATTTAATTAATCCATCCTTATGGCAAGCCCATTCTTATATAACCCTTCATCATTCTATAATTAATTAATTGCCCCTCCTATTCCTGGCAATTATTTAATTAATTATTATGTTTTTCTCTTCAACTGGTTGTGCCTATTTTGTGCATGTTCATGGCTGCCATTAAATAAATTAAATTTATTTAATTTTAGACTCACCACTTCCAGTTCACTTAAGTGTCACAGTGTGCTTTGACCTCATCCATTAAAAATAGGAATTAATTTATATCAATTAATACTTTAACAAGGTATTATTCCTCATTCCCAATATGGGTAGCACTTTTTGACATGAAGGGGGCTGCCATTAAATAAATTATATTTATTTAATTTTAGAATAGTCTAATTTCTAACCTCCTTTTGTCCTCTTTACCCTTGTTGACTTTTCCTCAAGCTTGAGCGTCAAATTTGTGTGAAAGAATTAATTAAATTAATGCAATTTAAAGGCTGCCCTTACTATCTCCAAAAGGGGGTCACACTTTTTGACATAAAGCCATTTCTATTTTTAGGAAGCACAATTTTCAATGGGATTTTTTTACCCGGCACTGCAGCTCCTGAAAATCCCATGATCCACTTAAGTTGTTTTGTCTTTCATAATGGAATTATTTACCCTACAAGGTAGGTAAGAAAATCCCATCAATGCACTTAAGTGGTCTTTCTTTTATTTCACAATGGGAATTTTCACCCTGCAAGGCAGGTAAAAAATCCCCGCCTGTCCTACTGCCTCTAATTTTCCTCTTTGTGACTTAAGTGGCATTGCTTGCATGGGAAAAAGTACCCTACTAGGCAGGTACAGAATTCCCACCTTCCTGCTACTTATCCAAAAATCTCATTGTAGCTTAAAATCTAATTTTGATAACATGCAAGAAATTGTATTGACCTTCCCAGAAGAAGCTTTTTCGTGCATAAATTCATCTTTCTCAGAGAGTCCCCAGACCTCATATTTTTCTAAATCCTTTCTGTCATAACGTCCATAGATGATCTCCAGATACTAAGAAAATCCAAGGAAAAAAGGGGTTGCAGAACCGGCAAATAGAATTGACCCAGAGAAAAATCACAAAAAACAAAACGCTAAGTCAACGCTCACGCAAAATCGCCTCTGGGAGAAGTTTGGGACAGGTAAAGCCCAGGACCGGCCGATTCCGGGGCGAAATCAGCTACAAACAGTCTGGGAATACGCAGCACAGGAAAATTGGGACCACAATAGGGTTAAACGCGGTGGGTGCGACAATTTGCCGGTTCGACACGGGGCTCAGAATCGACTAACTCCTGAGAGGGTCGCCTTTGCAGGCAAACCGGGAGTGATAGAGTATAACGAATTTTGGGCCGAACTGGGTATTTAGCGAAATTGGCTAATCAAGGCAGCCCTGAAAATAGTCTGGACACAATACAGACACTTTCTGGTCAATAAGTACGCGAACCGGGCGATTACCGGCCGAAATTACGATATTTTGTACATGGGGACAGTCTGGGATTTCAAGGTGAAATCTTGGCGACACCGGCCGAACCGGGCGAATTTGTCCCGGACAGTGCCAAAAGCAAATGGGACGCGCAGGCCAAAAGTACGCGAACCGGCTGGATCGGCCGAAATAGGAAATTTCAGCACCAGAACACAAATGGGACAGAAGGGACGTGCGGGACGCGAAAAGCCGATTATGGCCGAAGGCATATATTATTAAGTGCTCAAGGGTCTTGACTCCGTGGAACTTCAAACGGCCATAACTTTGTCACTCCGGAGCTCCGGATTTTGCAAGAATTGGACCAATTTCTAGCTCTTACGTGGGACGACGGGACATCTACGCCACAATAGCTAGCGCTCTTAATTTTAGTGAGGATAGATATATTTAGAATATAAGAGACATGATGTTCGGCTCCAGTCAGTAAGATGGTACTTTCCCGTCAAATCGGCCTGAAAATGCCTGCACATAGAGCCCACAAATAGCTGCCTGCACTATGAGAAAGCCATAACCTTGCAGCAAGTTCTCAGCGATGTTGCATTAATGCATCATGGTGCCGTTGGAATAGTGGTTCCGAGCCCGATGCTATGTTTGGAATCGGGAAGCTAATTTTCTGTCTAATGTATGGAGTCTATACACTGATTGAGAATCCCTTAAGTGTAAAGAAAACGTAGCAGCCTATGATTTCTTACTGCAACAGTGTTCATTATTTGGTAGGTGGGATTTCGAGCCTTTTATCACATGAAGGCATAACTAATCAATTCATGACTGAAGAGGCTGCAGCTTTCATGGGATCAGTATGGGGATCCTTTTGTAGCCATAGCAGTAATGCATACCCATATCCACTCAATTTAATGCCTCTTACAGGTGGATGGGGGACAGATTTCGCCAATGCTGGGCTTTCTGTCAACTTCTCCTAATCAATTTTTCTATAAATTGTATTTGTTGGGCTTATTGCATCCAAGGGAGAATCTTTTTAGCTAGCAACAGCTCTGCCAAAACTTGCTGCTGCAATCAGCCAGTAAGTGTTGGAGGCCCTTGTAGTGGACTCCTTGCAAATGTTGATCCAGGCCCTTAATAAAGCTTCACCTAGACTGAATTGTAAGCAGAGGTTTTAGCAGAAGGCGAGTCTAAAATTATTTGTAATGTGAATGTGATCATTGAACCTGCTAGCGCAGGAGTATTCTTGCAGTGTGCTAAATCTTACCCCTATGGCATTGCTTTCTGGTATTATATGTGTGTCATGTGTGTGTTATAGAGAACTTAATGAGTTCTATTTTTTTTTGAGGAATTAGGTACTTATCATTGTGTGAAAATGACGTCTGGAATATTGCTGATGATATGCATTTTGCTGGATGTCCCCTTATCGGATTAATTCAAATGTGATCAGGTTTCTTGCTCCTAGTGTGCATTCTTGCCTTTGTATTTCAAGAATTTGGAAGATGACTCTCCCAAGTCCCTAGGTTGCATGGTCAGTATCACCGCTTTCAGTGTAGGCTTTCATTTTATGCTTTCTATCTCTCTGGTCCCTTGGAATTTTAGGTCTAGAATAGCTATGTTTCTCCTGGGTTAGAGTAGATTGCTCTCAAAGTTAAATTAGAAATGCAAGAACAAGCTTTCTAAAGGAGGTCTATCTCAAGGAGAAAGTATCTTCACTTGTGAACCTTTGGTGCCAATACCCATAAGGGTATCCAATCACACTGGATCGCATAGGCTCATTTTGGGCAACTATTTTGGCTTATATATCAACATCTAGGGGTGTCTGATTCGCTGATAACAGCTGAGTTTAGTCCCTAATCTACATCCAACTAAGGGGCGAAAATTGCCATTAGTGTGACAAGCAATGTAGATGTTTGTTTGGCCTCATTGAAAGTCTACCACTGTTCAACATTGTTGAAGGGACTTTGGGGGTGGTATACCTAAAATCAACTTTATAGTTTCCATTCGCCCCTGAATATGGGAAGGTGGTCAAACAAGCCTCAAAACTAATGTACATGTGACACCTCAAATCTGAATCTATCCTTCAAGTTCTGATTGGTTGGAACAAAGACCTCACATAGAGAAGGCTACAAAACCCATTGTGGTAGACAGTACAACATAGCAATAATTCTCCAGCTTATGTAACAATGACGTGAATTTTCCCGGATCGAATATGCTTTACCCAAAAGTTCGGCAACAACGTTCGGCTTTGAGGCAGTGTTATTCCAATAAATCTTTTTAGCATGTTCCATGCCTAACATATAAGGCTTCCATACTCATGCCTTATTATTGGTGTTCTCAAACATCATCTTGTGGGAGTTTTTAAATACCTCCCCTGATCGTGGAGATGATTAGAAGAGCGCCAGCTCCTGGGGGCAAAAGAACTTTATGTGCCTTAAAAATCACATAAACCAAACTTTTTGATCTTCTTTTGCTAGATCTGGTCCCTGGTTGCCGACCTTATTTGTTGTTCACCTTTGTCCATTTCCAATTAATTGCTTTTTTTGTTTACTCTGGTTCTACTAATAAGTAATTGCGCTAAGGCAACACCTAATCTAATCCATTTCCAATTATTTCCCTCTTTATTACTGGCTAACTAATTCTAATTGACCCCCTAATGCTCTAGAATGCCTGAAAACCACTTCTCAAGAAGTAGACCCCCCCAGTCAGCTATTATTTTTATTTGAATATGCAATCTAGGATCATTACAATGTTTGAGAACAAAAACTCTCTAATTTGGTGGTGTTGAGGACATCTAGCTTATGGTTAACTATCTTGTTGGTATTGCAGCTAGGTGCTTTGAGAAGAAGGAATCCATCTTAAGGGTTTTTTACCGAGCTCTTAGCAAAAAATTCCTACTGGAGCGACTTGGATATAAGTGCAATTGGGATGTCCTTCTAGGGCACAGGATAGTACAATCTTTAGTCTGATATTTAAACTTCTGGGAATATTTAGCAAGTACTGATATATTGCATATTTGTCATTTGTCCCACAAGTGGAGACCTCGTTTTCCATTGAATAGCATCTTCTAGTTAGCTGTGCTTCTGCTGCAATGTTAAACCCAAGGCATTTCAGCAACTGGGTTTGTGGTCATGACGTTGTCATAGAAGCTGAAAATTTCCCTAAAATGAAATTTCTTAAAGTGTTGTATCCGTTGATAGATGATTTTTATGGAGATATTTAAAATGGCTAAATACTCTTTGCAAGATGTAAGTCCTAGAAGAGGTCAGACTTCTAAGTACGTTTGCTTCTCACATTATTTGAAGGAGGAGTAATGCTTTAGACTGTAACAAGATACCCCGTGAAGTATTACTTCCAATCGGGTTGGGCTAGTGAATTCCTTGTACTGTGTGGTCACATCCCTAGACCAAGTGAAATTATAGATTTATAATGAAGGCATTCCCTCCAATAATCAGCTTCTAACACTTTAAAGTATTGGTAATTACTTTACAGTGATTGATGAGCGCTGTAGAAGCTGGAATTGCTTCATCTGGACGGAGCATTGGCGACGTCAGGTATGCGAATATCCAGGTATATGAATAATTATCCTTATGTTCCATTGAAGAAGGAACTATGGTGATAACTCTTTTCAAGATAGTCACATCTGGACCGAGATATTCAATTGGAGCTTCTTTGGCCACTTATGCAAAATGCAACATCTTGGCATTTACCCTTGGAAATTCTTGTTAACATGACAAATGGGAATAACCATCATGAATCTTCAACATTAGATTTTTATTTTGCCATCACCAGGTTCATATGGCTCAGGTAACATCAATATTGGATGTCACCCACGGGATCTATAAATTCTTCATAATCGACACTGATTCGTCAATGTCGAGATCCTTTTCATTAGTTTCTAAGTTATGCATTGGAGCAACTTCAATCACCAACCATTGTGGTGCAGCAGCAAGGTTCTGTTTCTGATATCTGATTTTGCTACATGACCACTTCACAAAACTTTATGTAGGAGCTAATGTTAGAAGTTATGGTTGGCGCTTTATTTGAAGCAGATGTTTTCGGCTTCTTGATTTGTAGCATGGATACAGTTTGCCAAACTTTGGAGCATTAGGATCTGACCATATCCATGACGAAGCTCCAGCACAAATAGTGATCTGCTTGTTTGAGTTTTCTAGCCATGATTAAGTCATATTCAACTTGAACGGCAGCATTTTGAATGCTTCAAGTAAATTCACATGAATCATTCCCTTCATAGATTGCCATATCCAATCTTACAATGAAATAACTAGAATATATCAAAAATGACTTTTGATTTTCGTCGCTCAATACGGCAGAAGTGGGGATTATACTTTAAAATCCTTGTAGGAACTTTGCACTAGGATTCCCACATGTTCTAAAATAGTTCTTATCTTCAACTTAATCATTTGTCCTTATCAACCTATTTTTACCCTTCCGCATGCATGCTTGTTAGATAAACCATTCAGAATCATATGCTCAGCGGAAGATCTCTGCCCAGTTGGTCATGGTGCAATGTCCTAGCCGATAGAACCATTCTTCCATGCCAACTTCAATTTAGAGTCTCACATGAAGAGTCTGCCCAAGTACATGCTGCCAAAATCTGAATTGCAGGGGAAACCCCAAGATATGAAGTAGGCTTACCACACCTTGAGATCACTCTTGGGTCTGCCCTTGCTTTCCATCTTGGACTAAGAATTTTAGCAAGTTCTTTTTGGATCCTTCTTGTCCAGATGATCCATAGGTGCTGTCAAGTTCAGATGTCAAAAAGATACTCCCCATGGTATAGGTCCACTCTAGTTCTGATTTACCTTGACGAATGGAGCTTGTCTTCTCCTTGTGTAGCACAATAGTCAATAATTCCATCCAAAACATTATACTGAAGACGATCAAGAATATGGATGGGTGGTGCAACAAATCCTTGCTGGTGAAGAGACTAGATCAAATGTGGCTTACTAACTTGAGGAGGATGATTAAAATTGAATTGCTGCCATAGAGTATGAAGAAATTATCTAGTCCTGTCCCTGTGCCTTCACGGATCGACCCTGAAATGGATGGGACTATCCAGGTTGATATTTGTATGAAAAACACTCCAATCTTTGATCTGTAAAGATAGGGTTTCCCCAGTGTGAGTTGTAAAAAATTGTTGGATATATTTTCTCCATAGCAAAAAATCTAGGTAATCATGAGATAAATCTCCCTCATTTACCGGTGAGGCTCCCGTGTCATATTTGTCAATTAAAGTATACTAATATTTATATGGGGTTTTACTTTAACTGTTTAGCTCATGAACCATAGCTGTACAATTCTGTAGCAAGTAAGCAACTGTTTAAGAAAGGAAATATTTATAGAAAAAAGGAATTATATAAACAAAGAGAAGAAATAGGGAAGATGTGCATCCTAATCAATAGATAGCAAAGTTAATTGCATGCACAAAGAAGAAACCAATAGATATAAACACAAAATTATAAGCAAAGGTAGCTCGAGAACTAGATCTGAAATAACACAAAGTCTACTAAAAGATCTCAGATATAAAAGCATAGAAACGTAATACATTGTGACACAAAGGTCTCTAGAAATTTACTCTTGTATATATTCCTTTGCTTTAAATGGCTCTCAAGGGTTTCAACACAAAGTCTGGAACATAAGAATGATGCTTACAAATTTTGATCCTCTAACCCGGAAGTTTTTCTCCTACTTATAGAATGTAAGGAGGGAAAGTACAAATAGGAAACTCAACTAAACTGAAAAATAAACAACAAGTAAAGATAACATTTGGCAATCATTTTCCTCTAACTTCTCCTTAAGTGACACATGCATCACTTAACTAATAGAATTGTTCCTCATTACTTTAAGTAATGGTTTCAAAACCAATAACTTTAAATTTTTACAATTTCATCTGGGAATGTGGAAAAATACAAGAAGAAAGAATAGAAGAAGAAGTCAAGCCAACGGTAACATTTATGTCTTCTTTATTGTTCTGATATTGGATATACTTGTCGAAAATGTAATTTAGCATCTTCCCATCTGTTTTAGCCACCGCTTCCTTTTCTATCATGAACTGCAGCAATCCTTTGTTCAACACCTTGATATACGCTTCCACATCCTCTAAGCTCGGACTGAACCTCACAATATCTGCCTGTAGTGCCACCAGTCTACTAACGGAATTAATTATGAAAGGTTTAATAGCTCCATTAATTATCTTTTATACCATCAGAAGAGACCCTTCCAGGGAATTAGGCACTCTACTAGGAATGATCCATATATATGAAGCAATATCTCTAACCACTTCCTCCTTAGTGAAAGAAATAATATTGTTTGGTAAGGATGATGTCCCTACTCTCAAGTTCCTGCATCCTCTTCAGCAAAACTCTAGTAGATCTCCAAATGGAAAGATACTGCAAACTCCAAATGCTCCCCCTTCGCAACTAATCCGTCTAGTACAATCTTCTCTGCAACCAATAAATCTTCCTGGCAGCTTGTTGATTTTGGACAAAGTACTTAGGTTACTCTCAGTAACTATGTTCATATCTACTTTGCTCATTACTAGTTGCTTCAGTTGATTTGCTACATCATTCATATCCTTCAAGTGGGTTGGCACATCTCCAAGTTATACATAAGCTTGACGAATAATTAGATTCTTCCATTCGTCAATATCTTTTACCTGATTGCTTCCATCCTCCATCTCTTGCATAAGATGATCACTCAGCTGCTCTAGAAATGGGCTGAGTGGAAGATTTAGAAACCTTGGATATGATCTCACACAATTGAGATACCTACTTCCGAAGTTCGTCTTTCTCTGGCTTTTCTCTGTCAAGCCTAAGGAATAGAGAATCTATCAATGTCTATGTGTCCCGCTTCAATCCTTCTATGGTGGCTTAACCGATGAGTTACTCTAGTAACTGTTACATCTTCTGCTCGTGAGCTCATCCTCTTTCTTTCCTTCCGCCGGAACTGACATCTTAGCAAACTTTTTTCCCGACTCCGCGATGATCAACCTTGAAGTTACCTTAGCAACTTTAGGCCTTCTATCTTTTCCACCTAAACTCCAGAGTAGCTGCAAGTCATGTTCCTCAAAGTTCATTTCCATTCTAACTTCTGGAACCAACTGCGAAGCCAGCCATTCTGAGAAGTTACTTCTTGGAGAATGAGAAGTCGCTGAGTGCACGACTATCTCCAACTCTGTTTCCTCTCCATCAGAAACTGTTACAATGTTATGGCTGCCATCTTCTGAATCATCCAAGGACAAAGCTCTTTCGAACTCTACCATCTACAACTTCAACGTCTCGTTTAGAATACGTGCTAAACGAAGTGGCTGAGGAGAGAAGATGAATGTTGTTGAATTCAGAGGAGGCATGGAAATGTCTTGTTACAGGTGCAATAGGTTGGGTGACGTACTGGATGCTAGAGAAGCCGGAAACTAAAGTCATAGCCGTGGAAGTCATCTTCTCCTTTGATTGGGATCTTCTATGTACATTAAACTTCTCAGACCTTTTTCTTGCTTTCTCCTTCTGTGCTTCCTCTTGAGGGAATCTCCTACGCCGAAGTTTCTCATGATTTGATTCATCAATGCTTCATCAAGGCAATAGCCCTTCGTCAATAACTAGTTTGAAGTGTTCACTAGAATAGCGCCAAGACGTTTCTTCAATCGTATGGAAGCCTCCTACGTTATCTTGAAGTATGACTCTATCTCCTCCCATTTGATGATAAGTGTCAAGTAACACATTCCCATCATCTTTAAGATCCGCAGGTATCTGCGCTAGTCAAAATTCGAACACTTGTCATGCTAATAGGCTGCTGAAATCCTTCTTTCTAACCTCGTACTCACTTTTTCACTTCATCCAGAAATCTTCTAATGAAGGCACATGTGCGTACTCCTGGGAAATCGTCCTTCCTGACTACTCCAAATGGATCAAAGTTTAGTCGTACCAGAGAAGAACTCTTTCTCATACTTGGATAGCATCTTCGTCTCCATCCCTCGAGCTCTATGAATGCTCTGGAAGCTATAATGTCCCACAATGATTGGGAAGAAGCCCATAGAATTGTGCCATTTCAACTGAAGGTCGTGTATCTCCACAAGTTGTCTTGCTCATCTCCATGGTGATCAGTCTATCATTCGAATATCTAGGTAGCTTGATCGGTTCTATAGAAAAACCAATAACCCTGAGGTATGTGAAATCCGCTAACTAAATGAATAGACTGCCAATTCTGGATATAGCTTCCCACGCTTCCTTACTCACCATGTTGGCTTTTAGGTCCCTATCTAGCCTTTACATGAATTTTTACAAGAATCCATCATTGACCACTTTGAAATATTTCTAGCATGCAAGTATAGTAAGTTCTAGGTAACACTCGAAAATGGGGATCCTTAGAAAGAATGCCTCATCTCTCTAGCTTGGAGAAGACGCGTTGTGAAGTTGTAGCGTACACCAAGTAGGAAGTCATTTTGAAGCTGAAAGTATGCTTCACATTCCGGAGCTGCTCACCAATGTTGTTGCTAATTATTTCCAACCAATTGATTATGGAATCAACTTTGTTGACTTCAATGGTCCTGATGAAAGTATACATCCATGTACGGAAAGTATGAGCATTTGCCTCGCCATTAATCCTACATAACTATTTGGCAATATCATCTACCTCCTGCATCAGATTGGAACGCAGAAGAGTTCTTGGGAGTTTAGAAGGAGATCTTGGCTTCTTCACGTATCCGCTGTTTATCATGATCATGTAGTCAACTCTATGCTTTTCCCACCTGTAGCTTGTCGGCATCCTGTGAATGCTAATGGAAGTCACCACCTTTGGAGCCAGAATCTTTAAATAATAATTAATGAACTATCCGTCCAACCGAATTATTATTTTCACTATAGCATCTCGCACTAATGTGGATGAAGGATTGTAAGGCCTAATACACTCTATAACAAACTCTGGCAACTAGGCTGTGTATGGAAAGGCTGCAGCTCGAATAATTCCATTGCTTTTAATTGCACACATGACTGAAGTCTTTCCTACTCTGGATCTATCAATCAATTTGGAAAGAGGTTTCGGACCTAGATCTCTGTCTCTTATGTCTGCAAATTTAGAAGTGATGCATGACTCCATTGTGCTTTCTTTTTCATCCATCTTTGCCATGGCTTTGTCTATCTTTGTCTGAATAATTCTTTTTCTTCTTATTCAGCCAGAATTTTTCAAAACTAGTGCAGATATGGATAATTCTTCAGATTCGGAGGATATATTTAATGTATTGGACATTGATTAAAGCTCATTTTCTTTTGTGAAGCACCTGTAACAAATTCCTACAATTAATTCAGACAAAGATGGCAACCGAAACATGAACAGTGAATTTTAATCATAAAAATCTGCATAATTCAAGCCTGCTACCCCAAAAATTGATGTTTTGTTTGCATGCAAAGTGAGCATGAATTTTTCCAACTTCACCTGAGCACCTGTATCACTTATGTAAACAATTATGCAAACACAAATCAATTTCCTTCAACCTATGCGCTAAAATTGGAAGCTTTTAACATTGATTTCACCTTCTTTTGAGCAAAAATCATCTTCAAATGGGACGCACTTTTCCTCTGGGCTGCACTTCTTTACTTGTGAATTAATTAATTCATCCTTATAGCAGCCCCTGCTTATATAACCCTTGTGATTCTATACTTAATTAATGTCTTTGATATTACTGGCAATTAATTAATTAATTAATAAGCTTCACTCTTCAAATGGGGCGCCTATTTTGTGCATACTTATGGTTGTCATTAAATAAATTAAATTTATTTAATTTTAGACTTTTGCTTTCAGTTAACTCAAGCATCATAGTATGCTTTAACCTTAGCCACTGAAAATAGGAATTAATTTAATCATTTAATACTTTTAAAAAGTATTATTTCATTCCTAAAATGGGCGCACTTTTTGACATAAAGGGGCTGCCATTAAATAAATTAATTTATTTAATTTTAGAATAGTCTATTTTCATCCACCTTTTGTCCTTTAACCTTGTTGACTTTTCCACAAGCCTGAGTGCCTATTTTGGGTGAATAATTAATTAAATTAATCAATTTAAAGGCTGCCATTACTTCTCCAAAGGGTGTGCACTTTTTGACATAAATAATTCTATTTTTAAGAATCACATAACAATAGGATTATTTACCCTGCAAGACAGCCCTGAAAATCCCATGATTCACTTAAGTCATTTGACTTTCATAATGGGATTGTTTACCCTACAAGGCAGGCAATAAAATCTCATGATTCACTTAAGTGATATTTCTTTTATTCCACAATGGGAATTTTTACCCTGCAAGGCAGGTAAGAAATTCTCGTCTGCCTGCTGCCTCTAATTTTCTCATTGTCACTTAAGTGGCATTGCCTCCATGGGAAAAAGTACCCTTCTAAGCAGGTACAAAATTCCCACCTACCCGTTGCTTCTAATTTTCCCATGATCCACTTCAATTCTTCTTTTTCCAAAAATGCGGCCAGCCTAGAAGAGGCTTTTTGGTGCACGACTTCTAATGACGACTTCCTTCTAGCACAACGTGCGTATGTGATCTCCAGCTACTCTAGGCCAAGAATCAGGCCAAACTGGCAAAGAGATTGATCTAGAGAAATTTCATAGAAAACAGAATGGGAAAACACAAAAAAAAATAAAACATTGCCAAAAGTCACAAATAAAGTGCAAAACTCATTCTTGGTTAAAACCCTAGTGGTATATAGGAATAATGATATGTACGATCACAACAGAGTTAAACCGAAGCGCAAATTACCTCAAACGGGGCTCAAAATAATTAAATACAAATTTCTCGCAGACAAATCCCGACGATAGAATATAACAATTTTGGGTTTCTGGGTATTTGACGAAAATGGCTCTTTGGGAATATCTTGATGCAATACAAGAACTTTCTGGCAATAAAAACACAAAATGACCCATTATTTTAGAAGTACGAAATTTTTTCAGATAGGGTAGTCTCAGATTTCAAGATGAAATATGGGGACACCGGTGTGAAGCAAATATATAGAGTAGCAATATGCAGACCTACAAGTATGCATTGGCATACGATTTTATTTCCAATTTATGCATTGTGATTACTCTCCATGTTCACCCTAATGGGAGACTATTAGTAATATTTAATGTTAGTGTGAACATTAAATATTAAGATAATGCAAGTTATATGTACATGAGTTAGAAATCACTAGAATAGAGAGATTCTAGGAGTATGTTAAGTTAATAAAAGGATTGTTGGGATATGATAGAATTACATCTTGTAGGATGCCATAAAGCTTTATATATGTAACCAACAGTAGTGGATACAATCGAAGAAGTAAGAATTATTATTGTGTGTTAATATTGTCTTGATCTCCTACAAAAATAAAAGTACAAACTAGAACATAATGTTACAAAACATTAAAGAATAACAACAATATTGCATAAAGAAGTGTTCAATAAAACAACATAGTATAAGGATGCCTTGCCATATCAGAACCCTTAACCTGACATGCATCATTATATTTTAAAGTTAAAAATTTCAATATTTGTCAATTAAAACAAACTATAAATTATAACCTTACATAGCTTAAGAGTCATTAAGACACATTCTAAAGTTGAGAAGAGAATAATACAAACATAAAAAAATTCAAATACCCAAACAATTCATTTATTCAAATCCATAATCTACACCTTTACACTAATACTTCTTAATCATAATCCGATGTACTATTCAAGTCCTATTGGATTACTTAGTTTTTTTTATGTTAATATAATTTTTCTTATTTTTGGCTTGGCAAGGAATTCTTCCCGAAGACATGTGGATGATTAAGGATAGATACATTTTTTACAAAGATATTTTAACTAACTATCAAATTCTTTTGAAAGTACAACTACAAGGGAACATTTTATAATGCATATATTATCTCATTTGAAATTTAATTATGAAATTTTGCACCTTTTTACCATGTCTTAGAATTAAAAAAATGGTTCATGTTCCAATTCGAAATCATGTTCATTAACATATCTAGTCACTAAATGTACTTAGGGTTTAGTAAACCTAAAATGGATTTTTTTGGCTGAGATGCCAATTCACAATAAATGTTGACCAAAAATGGGGAAAATGAGATGACATGAGTTTCCAAAATAAAATTTAAGCATATGTTTTTCCACCTATAAAGAAATCTCCTTTCTTCAAATATATATTAAATATACACATTTTTTGCTAAACCTACCTAGGGTTAAGGTTAAAGGACTATGCATCTGGATAAATTGTTGACTAAGATGCTAACACTCAATGATAACCAATCAAACTAGAAAAATTTATATGAAATCAATTTTAAATATAAAATTTAAACATAAGGTTTTCCACCTATTAGTGATTCTCCTTTATCTCGTGTGTGTGTGTGCGCGCACGCGTGGGGGGGGGGGGGGGGGGGGGGGGGGAAGGGGGGACGCGTGCATGTGTGTGCGTCTGTGTGTTTATGTATGTGCGTGTCTATGTGTTTGTGTCTATTTGTTTCTGTGTGTGTGTATGTGTCTTTATGTGCGCATGTGTGTGCACGTCCACACATGTGTGTTCCTGTGTGTGTCTTCCTATGTGTGTGCATGTGTGCGTGTATGTGTATGTTTGTGTTTGTGCATGTGTGTGTAAGCACGCGTGAGTGTGTGTACGTGTGCTTGTGTGTGTGATTTTGGATTTTGACACCAATTATTCTAGGTTAATACAAGGGAAAGATATGTATACAAGATTAAAGTTTGATGCCAATACAAATCTCATGGATTCCCAAGATCGAATGAAAACCCTTTTTCAAAAATTCTTACACATTTGAAAGAATTTAAGATGGATATATATTACCATTTCCATATTAAAACTATCTCTAAACTTGAGAGAGTTATAACATCAAGGCCCAAGATTTGATTCCACTCAAGGTCCATAGGGACTAAGGTAACACAAGAGATCCTTTTATAAGAGTACCTATAACATTATTCTCTTCAACTTACGATTACAAGTAGATACAACAATGTTTCCAATACAACACAACAATGAAATAATATGGGAACACAAAAGATCATCCTCACTATTTCCACTTCTTAAACACATTATGTAATGTGAATACCAATGAAATTCTTCAATATAATGAAACATAAATTACATTCATCATACTCTTACAATCTTACAAGAAATATTCAAATAAAATGCAAGTGGAAAAGCTTCCCGAAACGGAAACAACATGTAAAATTTTAGATATAATCCTCCATATCACCCATCAAGAAAAAATGCTCCAATTAGGTTCCAAGAATCATGCTCTAACACCAATAAGTAAGTCTCCATACACGAAAGAAGTGGCTTGGTTGTCCACCCAACCAATTGGCATCATAACATGCCATCTCCGCAAGTTGAGGACATGTTATCCTCCCTCGAATCCCATGGGGGAGAGAGAGGGGTTGTAAACCTCTAGGATGCCAAAAGTAAGGTAAAATAAAACACCAAACTTACATTTAAGAAACCAATTTCAAAACCATTGCTACACACATAAGCATCCCAACAATTCTCAACAAGGAAGGGAAATAGAAATGAACCATGGTATCCACATTTCCCTTATTACCAAATGAGTAACAACACTTTATCATATCACCACAAACCACCATGGCTTCCCATACCTCCCAAAGGTGTTATCTCCCGTGCCTCCTAAAAAGAGGAAAAAGGATGGAGAACTAAGTAGTAAAATAACCAAAACAATATTCTACATACCCATTCCAAAACATAATCAAGAAAACAACCATAGATTCAATGTTAGATTAATAAGAAGTAGAAATTATGAGATCTACCTCATAAGAATTAAAATACTAATTCAAAAATTGTGTGACCAACCTCCAAAGGCTACATTCTTCCTTCCTAAGCTTCCCATGATCTCCAAGTAAAAAAAAAGATCCGAAATCCCCTCCAAGCTCTCCAAAACTCAAAAAATGCAATTCCTACCCCCTCGAAAGTGGAGGAATAAGAAGATAAATCTCAAGGATGGTTCACCAATTAGAGGGTGACATGTGTCATTGATGTAGAGTAAACTCAATCTCACACAACTCCCAAAAAAACTCAAACCATGCTTTTATAGGCCTTTTAAACTAGCCTTTTCTCTAGTTCATAAACTACTTTATACATACAAATTCTTGATTTTTAGTTCATTGTACTAAACCAGTCATTTCCAAATGTTCTTAACCCCTCAACTATGCTAATCCTGTGAGAATTTGAGGATTCTATTAATTACGGATTTAATCAAAATTAATAAACTATGCAATATTAAATAAATAAACATCACATCACATTGCATAATAATAAAGTAATACTTACAAAAGTAAATAACACAGGACACAATATTTATAGTGGAAAATCCGAAGGTAAAAACCACTGTGAAAAGTAACCTTTATTGTAGAGAACTTTTTACATCCAGTACATCACCTCCTCCTTAGAAACCCTAATCGTAAGGGTGAAAATCTTTGATATACTATTTTTTCCGAATATATCAAATAAGGACCCGAAGTCCTTTTTATATGAGGTGATCGGATAGACTCACCTTTTCAACTATGTCGGTTGACATATATACCAAGGTTTAAAATATTTAATAATAGAAATATAACTATTTCTTATTATTAAATATTTAAACTAAAGTATATTCATAGGTTTGAATATTTAATAATAGAAATATAAATATTTCTTATTATTACATATTTAACCTATAGTATAATGTTGAACCCATATTTAATTAAAGGGTGGACATCTCATTTAATCATTATGTTCCAACACTCCCCTTAATGTTAAGTGGAATAATATATGCCAATATATTAGAATTATAACACCAATCTTTTAAGTCATGTGTGACGTAAGATTTCAATCCTTAACGCCAAGAACAATTTATAACGTACTCCTTTGAAATTGAAAAAAAATGAAGTTTTTTTGAGAAAAAAAACATGATTATTACGAAAAATTTGCATGATCAAATTTTCAATAATAAATAAGGTTTTACAGAGGAAAAACATTGCAAAAAGAGTTTAGAAACAACCCTCCTTTCATTTAAGTGCATATTGTGGTCGCATTTCAATGGGTTTTCCTTTATTTTCATCGAAATTTGACATATCAAAGAAATAAGCTACGTGACGATATATTAGTTTGACAATAATAATAATTTATCGAAATGTGAGTGATTTTTTTTAGTTTTTGATAAAAAAAAATGACGACAATGACTTAGTCATCATGTCATAAAATAAATCACTTTTATTTGAATGTCTATACAAACGATTGTATAACTTTCCTTGTTTTAGAAAGAAATGATTAAATTAATTTAAACCAAATTATCTTAATTTAAAAAAACTAAGAAGAATGGAAAAAACCATTATATATAATGTGGAGCAAGCTCCATATGACGAGTTCGATTATTGTTTCAATTAAACAATATGTTATATGTGCCCATGTGGGTAGCAAAACAGTATAGGGCGTGGCAATTGCCACATTACGATAATCATACTCGAGGCAATATAAATAGGACTACCACCTAGAACACACCCGATTTGGGACTAATGTTCTCAAAAAAATAAAAAATAAAAACAATTAAAGATTTAAGGCAGACCATGTGATATAAGCCACAAGAGCATCTCTTATCAGAGGAACATATAAGAAATTTAATTACCTCTTCCTCAAATGCCACACCCATTTCAACCAAAAATCCCTTTATATAAACCATTAGGCCCCTCACAAAGTCTTAAATTGTCCTACCCAACAGTTTTCTTAAGTGTTCATTTTGCATTGAAAGAAATGCACTTGAGCAACCAACTGCCGACTATTCCTTGGAACAAAACAATCTTGATTCAAGTTAATATATATACCCACACCAATCTTTTAAGTCGCATGTGACGTAAGATTTCAATCTTAAGAACTTATTTTAACATCCACAAGGCTAATTACACCTCTACTCGAGCAGCACTAACCAATCCCCAACTAGTGTCATTTTTAACTTCACAAAATTAATACAATAATCAACTATTATACCTTTTTTTTGGTTATATGAGTTCAATCCTTCACCCACAAGATTAATACTAACCTAGATTTATGCTTTGACATGTCAACATTCGTCTTGGGCAAGTGGAAAAAGGAAATAAATGCTCAAAAGCCAATTTTCCCCTTCAAAAAGAAATTTGGGCACACTTCTATTTGTTTTAAGGGTTCCGAGTGGACTGAAATAATATGAAAAAAAATATGGTTGTTTAAAAATTGGTCATTGTTTATTTTTCAGTCAATTTGCATCCCAAGTCTCGAGGTCGAGACTTCTGCTTCGATGGAGGGTCCTTATTCCAAATCAAAACGAAGACGGAGGAGGTGGTGGTCAGGGGTTCGAATCCCACGACCGCCACAGAGGCCACAACCCTCATACTCATCTTGCAGACCAACAACTCCTTATCATCCTTTGTCGAGAACACCAAAACTCTCAGCAAACGAAATAATCTTCCGTATACTGTGCCCAGAAGCATAATTGGAAAAAGTGGCAGCATATTGTATTCCTAAAACAGACGCCGCATCACCATTCAGGACGCCGTGTTGAGGGCCGAAGAGCGGGTGGTCTTGATGTCCTCCTCCTGCGACGATGGAGACTTCAGGGATGAAAACAATTTTATGCCAACACGTTATCACAGCCAAGTCTGTGTGGAGCATGGAGCGTGGAGCAGATAATTTACCTAAAAACTGTGACCAAAAACATATAGAAGGTTAGTGAAACAAATAGTTACATGCCACATATTATAGGTATAGTTTATATATAATATAAACTATAGTATAATGTTTATTATATAGTTTTAAAAATTATAATAGTTCCTCCTTAGATTAGGGTCGCAGTATAGTTCAAATATAGGTCATTAAAAAAAATTAGAGTATGGTTTTACTAAACTATAATATATTTTACTTTTTTGTTTTTATAAATCATAATTTATAAAAAAAAAAAATTATTTATAAAGAAACAAATAGACCCTAATTAAAGGGGGGCCAAATGATATGGGAAAAATAAAAGAAATACAACAAATTTACTAGGGGATAGAGAAGTGAATCTAGATTAAAAAACAAGCTTGGAAATTTTACAGAAGTGACAAGGTTTTCCAACCTTCCAATGAAAAAAATATGACCCCTATTTATAGGAAACCTTGTCTCCTCCTTCCTTCATTTACTTAGTGTTTTCATCTTTGAATAATTTGATCGGCACATATGAAAACTATAAGAAATTGAAATATTTCATATATTAATATACCTGAATGTGGTTTTTCACATTGCATGTAAACCCCTTTCACTTGTGCACACTTACATTAATTCCTCACAAAACATTCAAAATTTTAGACTGCAAAAAATTGAAGAGAAGGGGCCCAAAGATTTTTAAATACTCTTCCGGGTCGGTTGAAAAAAACCCATACAAAATTAAATAAATTAAATACAACAACATTTGATCTAATCTATTTAATTTATCTTGCTTTGTTATCATGTTAGAATTTGAGGATTCTATTGATTACAGATTTAATCAACATTAATAAACTATGCAATATTAAATAAATAAACATCACATCACATTGCATAATAATATAGTAATACTTTCAAAAGTAAATAGCACGGTGAAAACCTTTGATATATTATTTTCTTCCAAATATATCAAATGAGGACCCGAAGTCCTTTTTATATGAGGTGATCAGGTATGTCTCCCGACTCACCTTTTCAACCATGTCGGTTGACACATATACCGAGATTTAAAATATTTAATAATAGAAATAGAAATATTTCTTACTATTAAATATTTAACCTATAGTGTAATGTTGGACCTATATTTAATTTAGTGTTGGCTAGCCCATTTAATCATTATGTTCCAACAAATCCCAACTTTGAAATGGTTTAAAGGCATCAAAATGTCCACTTTACATCTATCGTGCAAAATTGCCCTTGTATATGCTTCTCAACTCATTTCTCTTGGTGCGTTCATAATTAGAAACATTTATAAGGATTCACAATGAAGTAAAAACTGATTCTAGTACCCTATTAGCCCTCTGTGATGCATGCAAAATTTTGTTTCTTGACACTTTGTTTGATTCTCTCTCTCTCTCTCTCTCTCTCTCTCTCTCTCTCTCTCTCTCTCTCTCTCTCTCTCTCTCTCCCTCTCCTAGCCCTGTGTAACATCCTTTCAAGCTATAAATTTTGGTACATTCACTTTCTTGACAAAATAAACCTCTTATTGGATACCCTTTATGTTTGACTGGGTTGTAAGATTAACATAGTAGTTGTAAGGTGAAAATGGGTACCTAAAAATATTTTAATCTTACCAAGAAAACATGTAGATGGAAAATTATGAATAAATACCTCTTAGAGCAGGGCTAGTAGACTGTGAGAGAAGAGTTGAGGGATGAAAGTGAGTAAAATAAATTATTTTACATTTTTGAACATCAAGAGATGTATGTGACCACAAAAGTAATACAAGGAAGCCAAGATAAGGTTTTGGTAAAGCCCTTGAAAGATTCTTGAGCATGAGTTGTGATTAGGGGCATGGAAGAGATTTTTCATAAAAAATTGTAGCAAAGTTCTTGTGTCAAATCACCATAAGCATTGAATGCCTTCCTTGGTTGTAATTATTCTTGATAAGTATAAGAAAGTTTGAGAAGCCATTTTGGAAGTGATTATAAAGTGAAAATGTTAAGTCTTGTATCAAGAGGTTATCCCCAACTCAGAGCACCAAACAAGAAAAATAGAGTTGTTGATAATATCCAATATTAGGTTAGTAGATAAAAAAAAGTGAAGTCATGTGAATGAGCTTAGGGATGGATACACCCTAACACTAGAGTTTCAATGTATTGAGAGATTTCTTCAAATGGGATATAATCTTTAAAAAGAGTAAATAGTATAAAGGAAGTTAATAGCTCAAGAAGCAGAGTGAATAGGAAGTGAGAAGTCATAGGGACACTCAAGTGACACTTGGCTATGAATCAAAGTTGAGACCAACATGAGAGTGGGGAATGAATGTCATAAGAAGTTCAAAGGATTATTACTTGTGATCTTGAAGTTGGAAAAAATTGCAGGACAATGGTAAAGGAGTTCCAAAACAGTATTAAAGGATTATTAATTGTAGTGCTTATACTCATTGACAAGCTAAACATTGTATACCCTGACATCTAAGTTGCTTGATATTGTTTGAGTTTCTTGACGGGTGTTTTGTAAGGAGTTAAAATTTGAAATGGAGAAGGTTGGAAACACCAACCAAAGGTAATGATCCAATCCTTTCTTAAGATTTCATGATGTGAATGGGCTCATATTGTCTTGATAACAATTGTACATAGAGACTTAATTTGCTCTTTTCCCTAGCTCTACAGCATTTTGGTATCAGAGCGGGCTTATACTTAGATTGGAATGTTGTTTATGCTAACCACGAGTTTTGTGCATGTATGAGAAAAAATTGAAAATTTGAAATCAAATCGTTAAGGAAAGAGAAAGAGAAAAGTGGTTGAGAAGAGTGAAAAAAATGAAAAAAGAAGAAGTAGAGAAGCATGTCAAAAGACTAGGTGTGGAAAAAAGCCTAGGCGAGACACAAAACAAGGTGAAACAAACTTGTTAGAAAGATAGAAAATGAGAAATGAAAGAAGAATATATAGTGAAGAGGTTGGTGATGTTACTTAGCCACAAGAAGAAGCAAGATGAGAGAGAAAGGAGAAAGAAACAAAGAAGAGAGAGGAAGAAAGAAAACAAGACCTATGGGTTGAACAAGAATTGAAATAGCTTCGGAAGGATATGGATAAGCTTGAGGAGTTGATGAAATCAGTGAGCATAGTGATCAAAAAAATGAAGTTGGATTTGTGACGACTAAAAAGGTTAAGTGGCCTATAGAGCTACTTGTGAAGAGAAAAAAAAGAATGCAATTGAGACTCGAGATTAGAAAAGAAGAGAATAAGGTGAGGCAAATAGAGAAGCATGAAAACAAACAAGATAAAGAGGTCATCAAAGAAGTGTGTGAAGAGAATCAAAAAATTGATGAAGAAGAAGTGAAAGCAAGCTTCTTGGCTTTTCTTAAGGAGGATGAAAATGAAGAATCTTTTAGAAATGAATAAGTGGAAGAAGATGAAGATGATTTTTATGATGCTTGTACATAGCTTGAAGAATGATGGAAATGAGGTTGAAAATGAGGACAAAACAGTTTTCAAATCTGATTTGGAATTTGAGCAGCTAGAGGACATGCAAAAGAAAGTGATGAAAACTCCAAAGTCTCCATGTTTTATATCTAATATTTGGTGTGATTGTGTTTGTGCAGGTGTACGAGAAGAAGAAATGAAAACAATTGAAGAAGAAGCTCTTAAAAGATCTCAAATGATGAAGATACAAAAGACTAGTTGCATATTTTAGAGCAAAAGTACAAAGAAGAAGATAGAAGAGAGAGATGGAAGACAAAGAAAGCGAGAAGGTGAAGAAGACACAACTGAAAGAAAGAAGAAATCAAACAGACACTACAATTGGAAGAAGAAAAAGAAGAGAACTACTTGAGCTAGCACACAAATTCTTCCACCTTGGGGGAATGATGCAAGAGCATCCACTGTTTAGATAAATGCAATCTATGCATCACCGCTTGTAACAGGTTGTAGTTTGGTCCTTTCATGTGTCCTTGAGTCCTTCATTGTTGCATTGCAAGTCTTTCACGTTTGATTAAATGCGTAAGTGTTGTGGTTTGCCTCAAACAAGGAAAACTTAAATATGTATGAATTTGTCGGAGTTTTTCTATGTTCCACACAAATGTCTTTTCTAGTGTTTCATTTCCGCCTATGCACACACTTAAAGAAGTAATGATTTATCTTGTGTTTTGTGCATAGTATCTAGTGCTCAAGAATGTCTGTACTGATTTGTGCTATTAGTTGATAAGCTCAAGTACTCTTAGACTAGTTGGTCAGAGTGGTCGCGACATTTTTAGAAGACTTTGTATGATTACACCCTAAAATTAAAAGGTTAGGGGAATGAAACCCTAATTCGGATAGTAATTTAGAAACGATACACATTCAGATTATAAATAAACAATTAACATATAGGTCTGGACATGCAATAAAAGGATTGAGACATTTGATTTAATTAGGGGACATGCTAAATATAGAAATTGACAAGACGATAAGTGCACTTAGAATTTTGCGAGTTTCTAGACTGATCTAGGTGTGGAAACATAAGTAATAGACTGGAAATGATTTGTACTTGTTTCATCTTCGAAATTGGCATGGATATCTGCCTCTAGACAAGAATTGACTAGGAAGACAAAATCGCCCAATAGATCTTGTCTTGAGCTCGACAGACTTGTCCAATTGATTTATGTACTTCTGTTTCGGTTTTTGCACTTTTGTCTGTCTGCTTTGGCACTAAAAGTTGCCCTTAGACAAAATCGTGCAATAGAATTTGTCCTGAGCTTGATTGACTGTGTGTAATTGATTTCTGCATTTCTGTTTCAGTTTGTGCACTTTTGTCTCTGTCTGCTCTGCCCTTTTTCGCTTGCAATCACTCCAGATGTGCACAAATGTTCCTGAAATCAATTTTCTTCTCTTGAAACCCTAGCTCTCTTTGAAAGACCTATAAAAAAGGCTCAACATTTTGGGTTGAGGCACCCCTGTACCGCCTACATAACACTACTCTGAAGAGGCTTCAGATCTATGTAGTTCTTCGTCTATTTGAAGTGCAATTGTGATGATGCAACTAGATTTGGTCCCTGAACACTCAATAATGCTTTTTTTGACTTGGCTTAAAAGCTCTTGACTTGGTTTTGCATGCTCTAAATTTGGTTTAGAGTGTTTTAGACTTGCATAGGGGCTTCTCCTAATGCCCGCTCTTGATTTAGGGAAGAATAGGGGAGCTTTGCTTGATCTTTGAAAGATATTTTAAAAAGATCTCTTGATAAGTGCAAGGCGAGTAAATGAGTGGGATTGATTTGTATTTATATGGTTCCATGGGTAATATTTTGCAATAAGGCCGACTTGGGGAAATGACCAACTCATAAGAAAATTCCCATTTGAGATTCTGATCATTTGAGGGCCTTGGACAATATTGACTAGTAGATAGTGTCACTATTGGATAGTTCTGTTTAGTGAGGTAGAAAAACTTTGTGAAGGCCTAGAAATGTTTGCACATGAGACATAAGGGGTTTTTGACTGATAGTCGTGTTCATGTAGGTGTCTAAGCAATAGAATGAAGTTTGTAAGTCTTAGGATAGCTTAAGATAATACATTTGAGCTTTGTATGTGCGCACAAGTCATGTGTAAGGCATGCAAGCTAAAACTACTATCATCAAGTAACAAAATGCCAAATTTGGTTGTCTATATTTCCCCCCCTTAACCTAGTAAATAAAATTTGCTAGCTTAATGGAAATGCGTACCTGAGTCACTAAGTGTATAAACACACTTTATCTTTGCTCAAATTTGAGTGCCTGAGAAGTTGTCCAAAGTGAAGCTTACAAAAACAGAGTGAAGTCAATGTCTATATTATGACAACTGAAACTTCAACTCTAAAACTTGAAATTGAAATTGAAAAATGGAGAGAGCAAAGAGTACACCTGCATTTGTAGAAATCAAATACGACTTGTAAAGCTTGAGACTTCTTGTTGAAGCATTTGGAGTAGATTGTGTCCCCCTTATTGGGGCACTCGGAGGAGGAGATTCTTTCCCAACAAGATGGAGAATTGAGGGGTGAACAAGTCCCCGATTTATAGAACCAATGTTAGCCAACGAGGTCAAGGCACAGTAATCCCAATGCTCATGAATTTTAGAGTAGTGCACTATTCAAAGGTGGGACTAGAAAAGGTCCACTAGGAATGATGCAAAGGCCAATAGGTGCCACTAGTCCTAACTTACATCACCCATCCCATATTGAACCACACTTTTGCAGATTTGTTGGCTAGATTTTCTGCATAGCATCAAACCTAGGTAGTCATGAGATAAATCTCCCTCATTTAACCGGTGAGGCTCCCGTGTCAGATTTGTCAATATAAATGTGTTTTTATCTATTAGGGGTTTTACTTTAACAACTTAGTTCATGAACCATAACTAAGAAATTCTGCAGCAAGTAAGCAGCTGTTTAAGAAAGGAAAATTACAGAAGAAGGAAGTAAAGGAATTACAGAGAAGAAATGAGGAAGATGTGCATCCCAATTAGTAGATTGCAGAGCTAATTGCATGCACATAGAAGAAACTCAAATAGATTTGAACACACAGAATTATAAAGCAAAGGCAGCTCTAGATCTAGATCTAAAATAACACAAAGTCTATTAAGAGATCTAAGATTTAGAAGCAAGAAACAAAATACACCGTGACACAAAGTTCTCCGGAAACCTGCTTCTTTGTATTCCTCTGCAACAAGTGGCTCTCAGGGGTTCAGCACAAAGTCTAGAACACAAGATTGCTTCTTACAAATTCTGATCGATGATTAACCCGTAGGTTCTTCTCCTACTTATAGAATGTAGGAGGGAAAGTACAAATAGAAGACTCAAACTGAACTAAAGTATGAACAACAAGTAAAGATGACATTTGGCAATCATCCTCAACTAACTTCTTCTTAAGTGACACATGTATCACTTAACTAATAGAAAGGTTCCACATGACTTCAAGTAATGGTTGCAAAACCAATAACTTAGAAGTTTACAATTTCATCCGGGAACATAGAAAGTAGAAGAAGAAAGAAATAGAAGAAGTCATGCCAGCTGTAACATCTACATCTTCTTCTTGTTCTGATATCTGATATACTTGTCGAACACATAGTTCAGCATCTTTCCATCTGTTTTAGCTACTGCTTCCTTTTCTGTCCTGAATTGCAGCAATCCCTCATTCAACACTTTGCTGCATGCTTCCACTTCTTCCAAACTTGGCCCAAATCTCGCAATGTCTGCCTGCAGTGTCACCAGCCTACTGATAGAGTTCATCGTGAAAGGCTTGGTGGCTTTATCAATCCTCTTTTGCACCATCAGAAGAGAACCCTCCAGAGAATCATGCACTTCGTTAGAAACAATCCACGCGTATGAAGTAATACCTCCATCCACTCTTTTCCTCAGTGAAAGAAATAATACTGTCCGGCAAATCTGATGTTCTACTCTCAAGTGCCTGCATCCTCTTCAGCAAAACTCTGCAGATCTCCAAACGGAAAGATACTGCAAACTCTAGCTGCTTCCCCTTCTCGACTGATCCATCCGGCACAATTTGCTCTGCAACCAATACATCTCCCGGGTAGCTTGTTGATCTCGGCCAAAACACTCAGGTTACTCTTTGCAACTGTAATTATTCCTTTTATGCTTTCTATCAGTTGCTTTAGTTGATTTTCTGCATCGTTCATAACCTTTAGGCGGGCTGGCACTTCCCCAAGTTGCACAGAAGCTTGACGAATAATCAGATCCTTCCATTCGTCAATAGCCTTTACTTGATTGCTCGCATCTTCCATTTCCTGCATAAGATGATCACTCACCTGCTCTGAAATGGGCTGAACGGAAGATTTAGCAACCTTGGCTATGATCTCACATAATTGAGATATTTGCTTCTGTAGCTCTTCTTTCTCCGCCTTTTCATTGTCAAGCCTAAGGAACAAAGCATCCAGCAATGTCTGCGTGTCCTGCTTCAATCCTTCAGTGGTAGCTTGACCGAGTGGTATTTTGGTCACTGTCACATCTTCTGCCGTGAGTTCCTCTTCTACCTTTCCTTCCGCCGGGATCGATATCTCAACAAACTTCTCTCCCGAATCCTCGATGATCAACCTAGAAGTTGCTTTAGCAACTTTAGGCCTTCTGTCTCTTCTGCTCAGATCCTGAAGTAGCTGCAAGTCATGTTCCTCTAAGTTCATCTCTATTCTTGCTTCCGGAACCAACTGCAAAGCTAACCATTCCGAGAAATTACTTCTCGGAGAATGAGAAGTTGCTGAGTGCGCTACTATTTCCCGCTCTGCATCCTCTCCATCAGAAAGTGCCACAGTATCATGGCTGCCATCCTCTGAAACATCCAAGGACAAAGCTCTTTCGAACTCCGTCATCTGCAGCTTCAACATCTCCTCTGGAACGGGCGCTGAACGAAGTGGCTGCGGAGAGAAGATGAACGTTGCTGGTTTTAATGAAGGCATGGAAACATCCTGCTGCTGTGGTGCAATAGTTGGTGATTCACTAGGTACTGGAGAAGTCGGAGTCAAAGCTATGGCCGTGGAAGTGATCTTCTCTTTCTCTTGAGATCTTCTGTGTACTTTCATCTTCTTGGGCCTTCTGCTGCTCTCTCCTTCATGCTTTCGCTTGAGGGAATCTTCTGCGCCGAAGTTGCCCGTGATTTGATTCATCAATACTTCATCAAGGCAGTATCCCCTCGTTAGCAGCCAGCTCGAAGTACTCACCAACACAGCTCCGGATCTTTCTTCTATTGTGCTGCAGCTGCCATTGCTATCCTGTAGTAGAGCTTTATCTCCTCCCATTTGATGGTAAGTGTCAAGTACCACGTTCCCATCATCTTTAAGATCCGCAGGTATCCGCGCTAGTCCAAAGTCAAATACTTGCTTTGCCGACAGCCTGCTGAAATCTTTCATTCTGACCTCGTACTCACTTCTGCACTTCATCCAGAAATCTTCTAACGAAGGCACATGTGCGTACTCCTGGGAGATTGTCTTCCTGGCTATTCCAAATGGATCGAAATTAAGCCGTGCAGGGAAGAACTCTTGCTCATACTCGGACAACATTTGTGCTTCCATTCCTCGAGCTCTGTGAATGCTGATGCAACTGTAATATCCCACAGTGAGTGGGAAGTAGCCCGTAGACTTGTGCCGCTTCGACTGAAGGTCGTGTAACTCCACAAGTTGCCTGCTTAGCTCCATGGCAATCAATCTGTCACTTGGGTACCTTGGCATCTTTGTTGGTTCACCTGAAAAGCTCGTAACCCTGAGGTATGTGAAATCAACAAACTGGATGAATACACTGCCAATCTTGGACACTGCTTCCCATGCTTCCTTGCTTACCCTGTGAGTCTTCAAGTCTTTGTCTAACCTGCAGATGAAATCGTAGAAGAAACCATCGTTGATCACTTTGAAGTCCTTCTCGCACGCAGGTGCAGTAAGCTGTGGGTAGCACTCGAAAATGGGATCCTTGGAAAGAATACCACATCTATCCAGCTTGGAAAAGACACCCTGTGAAGCTGCAGCATATACCAAGTATGAAGTCATCTTGAAGCTGAAGGTACGCTTTACGTTCCGCAGTTGCTCACCGATGTTGCTGCTAATAATTTCTGACCAACTGATTATAGAATCAACCTTGTTGATTTCAATGGTCCTGATGAAAGCATACATCCATGTCCGGAAAGTGTAGGCATTCGCTTCACCATTCAACCTGCATAGCAATTTGACAATATCATCCGCCTCCTGCACCAAATTGGATCGTGGAAGAGTTCTCGGGAACCTGGAAGGGGATCTAGGCTTCTTCATGAACCGGCTATTCATGATGCTCACACAGTCAGCTCTATGCTTTTCCCACCTACTGTCAGCATCCTGAATGCTAATAGAAGTCACCACCTTTCGTACTGGAATCTTCAAACAATAATCGAAGAATTCTGCATCCAAACGAATTATTGTCTTTCCCGCAACATCACGCACTGATCTAGATGAAGGATGATAGGATCTAGCACACTCCATCACAAACTCTGGCAATTGGGCTGTACATGGGAAAGCTGCAGCTCGAATAATTCCGCTACTTTTGACCGCACGCATGAGTGAAGTCTTTCCAGCTCTGGATCTATCAATCAAATCAGAAAGAGGTTCTGGGCCTAGATCCGTGTCTCCTATGTCTGAAAGTTTAGAAGCAATGCATGAATCCATCGTGCTCTCTTTTTCATCTCCTTTTGCCATAGCTTTATCAATCTTTGTCTGAATAATTCTTTTTCTTCTAATTTGGCCTGCTTTCTTCAATACTGGTGCAGATCTGGACAATTCTTCAGATTCAGAGGATATTTGCAATGTATTGGACATTGATAAATACTCCTTTTCTTTTATAAAGCACCTGTAATGAGTTCCTGCAATTTATTCAGACAAAAATGGCCACCGGAGCATGAATAGTGAATTTAAATTATAAAAATCTGCACTTTTCAAGCCTGCTGCCCCAAAAATTGGTGTTTAATTTGCACATAAAGAGAGCATGAATCCTTTCAATCAACACCTGAGCTCCTTTAACACCTGTGAAAACAATTGTGCAGACGAAGATGAACCTTTTCCAAAGCATGCGCCAAATCTGGAAGCTTTTAGCCTTTGTTAGCAATTTGTCTGTGCAAAATTCTTCCTTTAAAGGGGGCGCACTTTTTCTCCTTGCTGCAATTCTTTACCTGTGTGTTGAATAATAAATCCATATGGCTGCCCATGCTTATATAACCTTCACAATTCTATAATTAATAATTGCCCTAACAATTAAAGGCAATTAATTAATTAAAAATCATGCTTTCCTCTTTTAAAATTAGCATGTTTAAGGACAGCCATCCAATAAATTAAATTAATCCAATTTAATCCTCCACACAGCACTTAACTTTAGCCTCACAGTGTGCTTTGACCATAGCCACTGAAAATAGAAATTAATTCAATGATTTAATGCCTTAAAAATCATTAAATAATGCCCAAATGGGGCGCACTTTTTCAAAGGAGAGGGGCAGCCACTAAATAAATTAAATTTAATTAATTTAATTGCTCTATTTTAATCCTCCTTTGACTTTTCAACCTCCTCAAGCTTGGGCGCACTTTTTCCAAGGATAGAATTTACTAAAAATAATCAATTTAATTATTTTTATCCATCACCAAAGGGGGCGCACTTTTTTGCACATGTAATTCTATTTTTAAGAATTTTCACCATAATGGGATTCTTTACCCTGCAAGGTAGGCACCACAATCCCATGATCCACTTAAGTGATTTGACTTTTGCAATGGGATTCTTTACCCTGCAAGGTAGGCACTAAAATCCCATGATTTCACTTAAGTCACTTTCCTTTTATTATATCATGGGAATTTTCACCCTGCAAGGTAGGCACTAAAATCCCATGATTTCACTTAAGTCACTTTCCTTTTATTATATCATGGGAATTTTCACCCTGCAAGGTAGGTAATAAAATTCCCACCTGCCTACAGCCTCTATTTTTCCCACTGCAGCTTAAGTGACTTTTATAACACGGGAAAAAGTACCCTGCCAGGCAGGTATACAATTCCCATCCTGCCTGCGGCTTATATTTTTCCCATCGCAGCTTAAATCCTTTGTTTTCCAAAAATGCGCCCATCCCCGCAGGGGCTTTCCTGTGCACGACTTCGCTTTTTCCCAGTGATCCAGACCTCCGATGATGACTTCCTCCGGGCAAAATGTGCGTGTATGTTTTCCAGCTGCTCCAGGCCAAAAATCGGGCTTACCCGGCGAAGGAGTTGTTCCAGAGAAATTTCACAGAAAACAGAACGGGACACCACAAAAACACGAAAAATTGCCAAAAGTTACAAATAAAGCCCAAAACTTAAAATAAGTTAAAATCCTTCTGGTATATAGGAATAATAACATATTCGCTCATAACGGAGTTAAAACGGAGCGCAAATAGCCTCATACGGGGCTCAAAATAATTAAATACAAATTTCCCGCAGACAAATCCCGACGACAGAATAAAACAATTTTGGGCATCTGGGTATTTGGCGAAAAGGGCTAATATGGCTCTTTGGGATTATCTTGACGCAATACAAGAATTTTTTGGCAATAAAAACGACAAACGACCCATTATTTTAAAAGTACGAAAAATTTTCAGATAGGGTAGTCATAGATTTCAAGGTGAAATCTGAGTGACACAATTGAGTTTCTTGACAAGAGTTTGTAAGGAATTAAAATTTGACATGGAGAAGGTTAGAAACACCAACCAAAGGTAATGATCCAATCCTTTCTTAAAATTTCAAGATGTGAATGGGCTCATATTGTCTTGATAATAGTTGTACATAAAGACTTAAGTTTCTCTTGTCCCTAGCTCTACATCATTTTGGTATCAGAGTGGGCCTATTCTAAGATTGAAATTTTTTTTATGCTAACCATGAGTTGTGTGCATGTATGAGAAAAGTTTGAAAGGTTGAAAGTAAATCATTAAGGAAAGAAAAGTGAAAAGTGGCTAAGAAGAGTGAAAAAAACTGAAAAAAGAGAAGTAAAGAAGCATGTCAAAAGACTAGGTATGAAAAAGAACATAGGTGAGACACAAAAAAAGGTGAAAAAGACTTGTTAGAAAGAGAGAAAAGGAGAAATGAAAGAAGAAGATATAGTGAAGGGGTTGGTGATGTTACTTAGGCACAAAACTGAAGCAAGATGAGAGAGAGAAGAAAGAAGCAAAGAGAGAGAGAGGAAGCAAGAAAACAAGACCTATGGGTTGAACAAGAATTCAAAGAGCTTAGGAAGGATATGGATAAGCTTGAGGAGTTCATGAAATCAATGAGCATAGTGGTAAAAAACAATGAAGTTGGATTGTGACGAGAAGAAAGGTTTAAGTGGCCTATAGAGCTACTTGTGAATAGAAAACAAAGAATGCAGTTGAGACTGGAGATTCGAAAAGAAGAGAAGTTAAGGAAAATAGAGAAGCACGAAAACAAACAAGATAAAGAGGTCATCAAAGAAGTGTATGAAGAGAATCATAAATTTGATGAAGAAAGAATTGAAAGCAAACTTCTTAGCTTGAAGATGAGTTTTATGATGCTTGTACAGAATTTGAAGATGAAAATCAGTTTCATGAAGAGGAAAATGGTGGAAATGAGGTTGAAGATGAAGAGAAAACAATTTTCAAATTCAATTTGGAGATTGAGCAGCTAGAGGACTTGTAAGAGAAAGTGATGAAAACTCCAAAGTGATCATGTTTTATATATAATCTTTGGTTTGATTGTGTTTGTGCAGGTATACTAGAAGAAAAAGTGAAAAAAATTGAAGAAAAAGCTCTTAAAAGATCTCAAATGTTGAAGATACAAAAGACTAGTTGCATTTTTTAAAGCAAAAGTATAAAGAAGAAGATAGAAGAGAGATATGGAAGACAAAGAAAGAAAGAAGATGAAGAAGACACAAATGAAAGAAAAGAAGAAATCAAAGAGACACTACAATTAGAAGAAGAAAAAGAGAGAACTACTTGAGCTAGCACACAAATTCTTCCACCTTGGGAGAAAGATGCAAGAGCATCAACTGTGTAGATAAATAAAGTATGTTTTTTGGCTTATAATAGGTTATGGGGGTCCTTTTATGTGTCCTCGAGTCCCTCATTGTTGTATTGTGTCCTCCATGTGTGTTAGATGGAACTTTTGTGGTTTTCCCTCCTAAAAGGAAAATTTAAATATGTCAATCTTGTTCTATGAGGTGCAATGATGCAAATGGGGTCATGTAATATTGTAAAAGGTCTAAAAGGACCTCAAACTAGTGTTTTTGAGTTATATCACCCTTTTAGTCAAATTATAACCATGAAATGATTAGTCATTCACCATAGTTAGGGTTGGAATTAGTTATTCCACCCACATTTTTGGTCATAAATGGATTTTATTCGAATGGAGGGAGAATAAAAGGTGTAAGCAGATATTAGAGGTTGAAGGCAAGGAAAAAAAACATCATGAGAGCAGGGAACCTGTAATGAGGTCATGTAGAATAGTAAACCAGGATCCTTGTATGCATGATGGAGTATTTTTGTAAATATATACAAGGAGTCTTTTAAAAATATGAAGTAAAAGTTGAAACTTCCTTGATATTTTTGTGTGTGTGATGGTTTTGGATGAGTGTGACATGATAAGTACTACTGGTTTCCATGTTATAAAATTCAAGATATTTCTCTTATTTTTCTAACCAACTACTTACTTGGAATGCCTTAGTAACTTGATATTGTGAGATAATATGATAAGGATAAAAGCTATTGTATTGAATGGATGCATGTACAAGTCCAATAGAACGTGAGAAGAGATGGTATTTGATTTTGTAGGATCCTTCATTAAAGTTGAAGAGATATAAGAAAACTAGAGTTCTCAATTTGAAGCTTGACAGGCATGAGGGATTTGTACATTCTTTAGCAAAATTTGAAGAAATTAGCTAAGAAAAGAATGAAAGTGATGATGAAATAATAGAGGAATGCATGAACGTGTGAGTGAACACATTTTAGAGGTCAAGAATGATAGGTAAGTGAGTTTGAATGAGAAATGGAGGACTGTACTGAGAAACTGAGTCTTCTTGTGTTAAAAACAATGCAAACATTGTAGTTGTGAGTGGTGTGATGTTTTTTCAAGGGTAGAGATATAAAGGATAAAAAAGATGCATAGAGGAAAGATAGAACTTTTAAGCCAAATTAAGAGCTTTAAATCACCATTTTTAGCAAGTTATGGAATAAAAGCCCTCTCATGCTCATTGAAACATTAAGCTAGGGTTTAAATACTAATTTGTAATAACTTAAGTATAGTGGTCATAACTTGTTGAAAATTTTAACATAGTTTCTAAGCATGATTACTAAGGTGATTTTGAAGGATTCAATTACTTTGGTATTGTACGGATTGAAATATATTTGACAGTTCTATTCTAAGTTATAGGAGACCAAATTGGAGAAACTTGCAAACATGGTAAATTTCCTTTAGGAGTTGGTTGTAAGATGAACATAGTAGTTGTAAGGTGAAAATGGGTACCTAAAAATATCTCTAGCTTACCAAGAAAACCAGTAGATGGAAAGTTATGAACAAATACCTCATGGAGCAGGGCTAGTAGACTGTTAGAGCAGAGTTGAGGGGTGAAATTGAGTGAAAGCCATTATCTTAAATTTTTGAACATCAAAAGAGGTCCATGACCAAAAAAGTAATGAGGAAACCAAGATATGTTTTTGGTAAAGCCCTTAAAAGAGTCTCGAGCTTGAGTTGTGTTTAGGAGCATGGAATATATTTTTCATAAAAATTGTAGCAGAGTTCGTGTGCCAAATCACCATAAGCATTGAATGCTTTTCTGGGTTATAACTATTATTGATAAGTATAAGATAGTTTGAGAAGCCATTTTGGAAGTGATTATAAAGTGAAAATGTTAATTCTTGTATAAAGAGACTATCCCCAACTCAAAGCACCAAATAGGATAATCGTAACTATTGATAACCTTCAAAATTAGGGAACTATATAAGAAAAGTAAAGTCGTGTGAATGGGCTTAGGGATGGATACACCCTAACAATGGAGTTTCAATGTATGGAGAGATTTCTTCAAATGGGATACATTCTTAATAAGGGGTAAATAATGTAAAGGAAGTTAATAGCTCAAGAAGCATAGTGAATAGGAAGTGAGAACTCATAGGGACAGTCAAGTGACTCTTGGCTATGAACCAAAGTTGAGACAAACATGAGAGTGGGGAGTGAATGTCATAAGCAGTTCAAAGTGCATTTGAATGAATAAATATGATCTTGAAGCTGGAAAACATTATAGGATAGTGGTAAAGGAGTTCCAAAACAATTTTAAAGGATTACTATTTATAGTGCTTATACTCATTGACAAGCTAAACATTGTATACCCTGACATCTAAGTTTCCTGATATTGTTTGAGTTTCTTGACAAGTGTTTTCTGAGGAGTTAAAATTTGACATGGAGAAGGTTGGAAACACCAACCAAAGGTAATGATCCAATCCTTTCTTAAGATTTCAAGATGCTCATATTGTCTTGATAATAGTTGTACATAGAGACTTAAGTTGCTCTTGTCGCTAGCTAGGAATCATTTTGGTATCAAAGCGGGCCTATACTGAGATTGGAATGTTGTTTATGCTAACCATGAGTTGTGTGTATGTATGAGAAAAGTTTGATGGCAAATAGTTAAGGAAAGAGAAACTGAAAAGTGGTTGAGAAGAGTGAAAGAAGTGAAAGAAAGAGAAGTAGAGAAGCATGTCAAAAGACTAGGTGTGGAAAAGAACCTAGGGGAGACACAAAACAAGGTGAAACAGACTTGTTAGAAAGAGAGAAGGAGAGAAATGAAAAAGAGATAGTGATGGGGTTGGTGTTGTTACATAGCCACAAGAAGAAGCAAGATGGGAGAGATAGAAAGAAGAAAGAAGCAAGGAGGAGAGAGGAAGCAAGAAAACAAGACCTATTGGTTGAATGAACTAAAAGAAATTAGGAAGGATATGAAGAAGCTTGAGGAGTTGATGAAATAAATGAGCATGGTGGTAGAAAACTATGAAGTTGGTGTCATGATGAGAAGAAAGGTTAAGTGGCCTGTAGAGCTACTTGTGAAGAGAAAATAAATAATGCAACTGATACTAGAGATTAGAAAAGAAGAGAAGAAGCTGAGGCATATTGAGAAGCATGCAAATAAACAAGAGAAAGAGAAAGAAGTTTTGGATGAAGAGAATATTAAGGAGGATGAAAATGAAGAGTCTTTCAAAAATGAAGAAGAGGATGAAGATGAAGATGAGTTCTATGATGCGTTTAAAGAATTTGAAGATGAAAATCAATTTCATGAAGAGGAAAAAGATGGAAATTGATGCAGAGGAGGATCAACAATTATTCAAAACATTCAAGAACAATGAGTTAGCTATCAAAATTATATTCAAAGAAACGTTCTCTCTTGAATCCAACCCTTCTTAACATACTCAAACGACTAATATAACATATTGTTAGACTAACTATGCTTTTTCCTGGCTCAAATATATCAAATAGACATATTCATACTTGTCAAGAAGTTGCAAATCATCATCTTATCAAGCTCACCTATTAGACCTTCAAAATTGCTTGTAACCTTATAAAATGACTAATTTTGATGAAAATAACAAAATTAAAACCCTCATTCTTCATTGTCAATATTTTCTAAGGAACTTTATGGAGCTTAAACAGATTCCAAAGTTTCATTGCTCAATTCTAAGCCCATCAAAAGTTATTCTCAATATATTGTTTCAAACTAGGTCTTCTTTGTAGCCCTTAAACCATATAAAGCTTATTGTATGGGAGAATATATGAACCTTCAAGTAAAAATGAAAAGTGATTTAAATACCCATTATCCTCCTGTAGCTTCATAACAAATTTTTTCCTCAAACTCATCACACAACTCTCCCAACAACTCCTTTTTAGGCTAATCACAATTAGGTCTCTCTAGGGTTTTAGTTGACTTTCTAGGGTTTAAGTACTTGGAAATTGTTTCAACCTTTTGTACACCTTGAATCACTTATTTCCACCGTGTTCAAGCTATTCATCATTTTTCTACACCCTTCCTTCAACTCTCATGCTATTTTACAGTATTTTGGTTTCTTGGTCTAGTCTTGTTCTCAAGCACCTATTTGGTCTTCTGACTTTGTTTTGCTCTTTACTCAGACTTTACGTGAGTTTCAAATCTCTCAACACCCTATACTATCATTACACCTCATCATCCATAATATTACTCACTCATGTGTTCCTTTTTAAGACACTTACTTAGTTTGCCCATACTTTAGTAGACTTTTTCAAAACCACTGTGTCAGGACAATCTTGACAAACTAACTCAACAAAAGCTTCTAAGTCCTTACCCACTTCCTCAAGATTATAACACATTCTTCCTACCACTCAACTCTCTTATAACCACCCAATTACTCTTATTTAAGGCACCCTTTCTCTCTCTTAAGTTAGTTACTCCTTCCAAGTTTCTTAATATGACTTATGTATGACAGGCATGTAACTTCAAGTTCTCTTGGCTCTAGAGGGATTTTAGATACTTATTCAAGGCTTCCATATATTATAAACCACTCACTAACACCTTTGTCAACCTTTACCTATATATATAATGATTAAAGCAACTAATTCACCTTCACGGTTCAAACTGTCACAGTTTGCTAGAAGATTTTATAATTTAAGTCATTGCTCAATTACTTGGATTACTAGTTTCTATAGAGGTTATTACAACCATTTGTCTCTTCTAGACCTCTCCAAGATTCTATAGAACTCAATGTACGTATTATAAAATTTCGCAAAGTATGAATTCTTTCCAAACCCTCCAAACTAGTACTAACACAATCATAGGATTGAGCATGCTAGTTCTTGGCTAAGAAACTTCATCTTCAATGCATGTTCACCTCTTACACATCTTAATCCCCCAAATCACCCACTTGCAACAAATTTAATGGATTTTCTTATTGTTAGATAATGTTTTGTGTCATTAAACCCCTATAACAGGGTATTCTAACCAAGAGGATTTGTTTTTGTTTGTTTTACTTTGTTTTATCAATTTGAGATTCCTTAAAGGCTTGAAACCATTCTATTGTCTTTGATGTCATAATTACCACTCCCTATCATGCTCTTAATCACTAACAATGTTTATAACCCAACAAACATTTACCAAAAATACTGGTATACTATAGTTCTCATGCTTACCTCCTTTTTCATAGTTTCTTACCCTTGCACTTAGATTGTCTTCATTGTCATTATATTACCTTTAAACTTATTTCATGCCCTCCTTAAACCTGCAAAGGTATCCTCTCTTGTAGAATCATTCATACACAAGTAAGTTTCATTCAAAACCCCTTATCATTCACTTTCAATACAATCAAACAGACATGCACAATTTTGTTTTCAAGAAGCCTTTTATTGATAACATCATGAGATTTACAAAGCTTCTTGAGCCTTAGAGCTATGATACTAAATTATCTTCTCCCCTCCTGATTACTCACACCTTCCTCCCCCTCTCTCATTCTAACCATCTCCTTTTTAGAATCCCAAAACTAGGTAGTTACAAGTTGGTTTCAAACATGACCTTAGAGTCACTAATCAAACCTACGTCACCTAACTCAAGTAGGTGATAACAACTCAAAATAACATCATAGGCCACTTTTGGGCCTTCTCACAACCTTGTTTGTCTTCATTTTTTGTATTAGGATTCCAAACTTAGGATTAGAAATTTAAATTTACAAAAAAGGCTATTTTGGAGGGAAAATGTAATAATCCATTTTTACTCTTGGAAGTTTCTATAAAGATGGAGGAACCATAAAATCAACAAATGATGACCCTTAATACATTATTCAACCACACCAAATACAATTTTTTTTATTTTCATAGTGATGCTCCTGCATCATTCTTCGCTGGTGAGATAATTTGAACCCCCATTGAGTTCTATATTTTCTTTCTTTTCTTCCAATTTATTTATTGCTTGGAATTGACCTCTTTCTTGATTTGCTTGAGTTCACCTTCAACTTTCTTATCCTTCTCATTGTTTGATTTGTCTCTTCTTACCTTGAGATTGCTCTTTATGTATACATTTTGCCTCAAGTACTCTTCATCAACTTCTTTTTCTTTTTCTTCATTTCACAGTTGTACATTTTCTTCTTGTCCTTGTATTTTGCCAGCTTCCATGTTCATACTTTGAGTCTTACCTACATAATCACAACTAGAAGCAACATTATATGTAAAAGAATGAGACAAACTTGTCTCAATGTTGTCTATTTTCTTCCATTCTTTGACTTCTTCATGCCTTTTTTTATTTAACCATGTTGTTATTGTGGTGTCACCCAGATTTCATCCTGAAATCTGCGACTACCCTATCCAAAAAAAAATCGTACTTTTAAAATAATGGGTCGTTTTGTGTTTTTATTGCCTAAAAGTTCTTGTATTGCGTCAAGATTTTCCTAAAGAGCCATATTAGCCTTTTTCGCCAAATACCCAGATGCCCAAAATTGTTATATTCTATCGTCAGGATATGTCTGCGGGAAATTTGTATTTAATTATTTTGAGCCCTGTATGAGGCTATTTGCGCTCTGTTTTAACTCTATTATGAGCTAATATGTTATTATTCCTATGTGCCAGAAGGATTTTAACTTTTTTTAAGTTTTGGGCTTTATTCGTAACTTTTGGCAATTTCTCGTGTTTTTATAATGTCCCGTTTTGTTTTCTGTGAAATTTCTCTGGAGCAATTCCCTCGCCGGGTAAGCTCGATTTTTGGCCTGGAGCAGCTGGAAAACATATACGCACATTATGCCCGGAGGAAGTCGCCATCGGAGGTCTGGATCACTGGGAAAAAGCGAAGTCGTGCACAGAAAAGCCCCTGCGGGGATAGGCGCATTTTTGGAAAACAAAGGATTTAAGCTGCGATGGGAAAAATAGAAGTCGCAGGCATGATGGGAATTTTATACCTGCCTAGCAGGGTACTTTTTCCCGTGATATAAAATTCATTTAAGCTGTAGTGGGAAAGTTAGAGGTTGCAGGCAGGCGGGAATTTATTGCCTGCCTTGCAGGGTAAAAAATCCCATTGTCAGAAATTCTTAAAAATAGAATTCTACTATGCAAAAAAGTGTGACCCACCTTGGGTGAATAATAATGCATTAAATAAATATTTGTTAATATTTATTCACCCAATTTTGGCACCCAGGCTTGTGGAAAAGTCAACAAAAGCAAAGGGGAATAAATCAATTGGAAATAGAATTCCAAAATTAAATAAATTTAATTTATTTAATGCAGCCCCTTTTGAGAAGGAATTAATACTTTTTAAAGTATTAAATGATTATATTAATTCCTATTTTCAGTGGCTATGGTCAAAGCACACTGTGAAGCTTAAGTGAAGTGATGTGTGAAGGATTAAATTGGATTAATTTAATTTATTGGATGGCTGTCCTTAAACATGCTATTTTTAAAAGAGAAGAGCATGATTTTTAATTAATTAATTGCCTTTAATTGTTAGAGCAATTATTAATTATAGAATTGTGAAGGTTATATAAGCATGGGCAGCAATATGGGTGAATTATTTAATTCACAGGTAAAGAATTGCAGCCAAGAGGAAAAGTGCACCCCCATTTGTAGAAGGATTTTGCTCAGGCAAGGTGGAAACAAGGCTAAAAGCTTCTAAATTTGGCGCATGCTTTGAAGGAGGTTGATCTTTGTCTGCATAATTGTTTGCACAGCTGTTACAGGAGCTTAGGTGTTGTTGAAAGGATTCATGTTCTCTTTATGTGCAAATTAAACACCATTTTTTTGGGGCAGCAGGCTTGAAAAGTGCAGATTTTTACAATTAAAATTCACTATTCATGCTCCGGTGGCCATTTTTGTCTAGATAAATTGCAGGAATTCATTACAGGTTCTTTACAAAGGAAAATGAGCTTTTATCAATGTCCAATACATTGCATATATCCTCCAAATCTGAAGAATTGTCAGATCTGCACCAGTATTGAAAAAATTCCAGTCAAATAAGAAGAAAAAGACGTTCAGACAAAGATAGACAAAGCTATGGCGAAGAAAGATGAAAAAGAAAGCACAACGAAGTCATGCATCACTTCTAAATTTACAGATATTGGAAACACGGATCTAGGCTCGGAACCTCTTGCTAAATTGATAGACAGATCCAGAGTAGGAAAGACTTCACTCATGCGTGCAGATTAAAAGCAGTGGAATTATTCGAGCTGCAGCTTTTCCATCCACAGCCCAATTGCCAGAGTTTGTTATGCAGGTGCAGATCCATATCCAGATGCAGATGCTGATGCAAATCCATATGCAGATCCAGATCCAGATCTCAGAGTTGCAAAAGCTTCTGGCACAAAGGCTTCATCCTCTTGTTTCGAATGCAACCCATGAAGAAGACAGTGCGTGGGAAATTCCTTCCAAGATCTTGTGCATGTGCTCTCATCTTCTAGTTGAAGCCTTCATTGAATTTTCATTCACCCTGAGTGCTTTCCAAAATTTTTAATTGCTAATATGCAATTAAAAATAAGGATGATGAGTTATCTACAGCAAACATTGCATTGACGCATATACTGGAGAAGAACTACAAAAAGCTTCAAGGATAAAAGAGAAGACAATGCAAAGGCAAAATTCTAGCTTGCTTCCAATTCCACCTACTTGCAATTCCAGCTTGTTTCCAGATCCAGCTACTCCCAGATCCAGTTTGGTGAGAATCAAAGACAAAAGAAATCAGCTGCATGCAGATATGAAAAAGGACAAAGTCAGCTTTCCTCTTATGTCTTCTTTCCTCCGACAAAGTCAGCTTTCCTCTTCCTTCTTCTTTCCTCCGACAAAGTAATTGAGCGATCAATTCAATTATACAACTTAAGTGATTGGTTTAAAAGTCATTACTTGAAGAAGTCAACTACTTGGAGATAGGTGGCAGGACGTGCAAAATAGAAGGTTCTATTTTCAGTTGCAAATCATACATGTCACGTAAAGAGGAATTCTAGGAAGGAAGATTGCCAGTTGTTTCTTTTTCAACTTCCACATGTGCCAGTTCAACTAAAGCTTTCAACTTGTAATTGCCCCCTCTACATTCTATAAGTAGAGGAAGAACCTTTGGGTTAATCATCAATCAGAATTTGTAAGCAGCAATCTTGTGTTCTAGACTGTGTGTTGAACCCCTGAGAGCAACTTGGAGCAAAGGAATACAAAGGAGCAGGTTTTCAAAGAACTTTGTGTCACGGTGTACTTATGTTTCTTGCTTTTAATCTTAGATCTCTTAAGTAAACTTTGTGTTATTTTAGATCTGGATCTAGAGTTGCCTTTGTTTTATAATTCTTGTGTGTTCATATCTATTAAGTTTCTTCTATGTGCATGTAATTAGCTCTGCTATCTACTAATTGGGATGCACATCTTTCTCATTTCTTCTCTGTATTTCCTTCACTTTCTTTCTTCTGTAACTTTTCATTTCTTGAACAGCTGCTTACTTGCTGCAGAACTTCTTAGTTATGGTTCATGAACTAAGTGGTAAAAATAAAACCCCTAATAGATAATAACACATTTATAATTGACAAATCTGACACGGGAGCCTCACCGGTTAAATGAGGGAGATTTATCTCATGACTGCCTAGGTTTGATGCTATGCAGAAAATCTAGCAATCAAACATCATTGAAAAATTCTCATGATATCATTTCAAAGACCTATAATCTTGCTCTTGCAGTCTCTGTATCATGCCTTGATTCCACAATTAGACTTCTGGGTGATTGAGTTGAAAATTGACAAAAATGGCTCTCTATTGCAGTTTGCAACTCCCATTTTCCTAGTGGATCCATGCACTCCCTTCAGTTGATTTGAACATGCCACTAGTCATGAATATGATTTTCCATCATCTGCAAAGCCTCATACAATAGAAATGATGCCCTGATCCTTTTTCAATCTTGGATCATCAGACTTTTCAAAATCCCATTTTTACATAGGTCATGTCCGTGAAACCACTAAATGCCAAGGTAGTTGACTATCACCCAATGAATCTTCTATGTTGCATTCATAGTGTTAAAAAAAATATTGCAATGTCCTTAATTTATGTTATAACTTATGCCTACCAAAATTCTTTGCCGCAATCCCTTTAAACATAAATGTATACACAACAGTTAGTCTTATAACATTTCCCCTCTCTAATTGACTCCATAGAGTAAAACATTCTAAGGACACTTTTCAGTGAAAATTTCCAGCTTTCCCTCACTTGAGGGCTTCAAAATGCACTGATATATGTTCTCCTCAATTCTTTGTCATGCAATTAATCTAATATCCATTCAAAATGAGAACTTATTTGAAATTATGCGAGTAAGTAATAATACCTCGATATGATAACTCGCATCATTTCTCTAGGAGCCTCAAGGTAAGCCTTTAATGTCAAGGACTATGGAGTTCTCTTCTCCTAGGTGATAATAACCTTGTCAAAAAGTGGGATCTTAGGATAAGTAACTATATAGGACATTTCGCATAATCAGTTTTAAACCCCAGGTGTTCATATACCAATTGTTTCATGCTGTAGACACAACCAATTACATCTAAGACTTTTAACCTCTCATAATTCACTGCAAGTCAACCATGCATAGGATCCGTCATCTTATTACGTTGTAGCCTGGTAGGTATCACAATATTTGTCTTCATCAGTGTTTTCCTTCATTTAAGGAGATTAACCTGTAAAAATCATTTATAAACTCGTTGTTCGATTGACCTCCTCATTTCGATTAGATGCCTATGACTGGGGTCGAAAAATGCCTTGGTACTAAAACCAAAATAATGCATAATCATCGCCATAAACAGTTACTATTTACAAGATTCAAGAACTAATGAGTTAGCTATCAAGTATCTAATCTAAAGATATTTTCTCACCTTGGAAGTCCACAACTTGCTAAAAAAACTCACACACTGAATATGTCAAATTAATAGGCCACGTACATCAATGCCTTTTCCTTGCTCAAATACATCAAATTGACATGTGTAATACTAACCAAGAAGTTGTAAATCATCATCTTATCATATGCACCTATTAGCGATCTTTCACAATATTGCTTGTGAGCCTGGAAAAACATGACTAATATAGATCAAGCCAATAAACATAGTTGACCAAACCCTTGGTCTTCAACTATTAACAATTTCTGTTAAAATAACAATTATGGAGCTTATCACAGATACTGAATCATCCTTTCAATAACTCAATTCTAAGCTTTTCAAAAGTGGTATTCTGAGATCTAAAAATCCAAATGTAGGTTAACTCCCGTGGAGTCCTTAATACCATCATAAAACTTAGATATAATATAGTACCATCTACAAACCTTCAAGTAAAAGTCCAAAGTTGGTGCCGTAACAGATATCACCATTATCCTCATATAGTTAATCAACACACAAGGTGATACAAGAATCAAACTCATCACACAACTCTGTCAATTCAACTAACTTGAGAGCAAGGGATAGTTTAGATACTAGGTCTCAACAAGGTTACCAACATTCGTTACTTAATCTCATGGTCTTCACATTGCTTGTTGACTAGTCAAACCAACTATACACCTTGAATCAGTTATTTCCGACCTTGTTCGAACTTAGGGATTCATCATGTGGGATCTGACATAAACAATTGCTTTAACAATTATCGTGGTGCTTTCCAAGATGACTCACAATCTTAAGGGCAAATTCTTGTAGTGAAAATTATCTATTTGGTCATTTCCTGTATCAATAGCTTTATCTGTTTAGAGTGACTTTACAATGAGTTGGTGGTCATACATGATCTCAACATTGTATTCCTGTCACTGCAGCCTCGTCATCCATTATAGTACAAACAATGTTTGGTTGCTCATACTCTGCTATGACAATGTATACACTCTTAGATAGTGATGCAACTTCTAATCTTGTATAAACTACTTCATTGAGAGCTTCTAGGGATGAGTCCTTACCCATCTGCACAATTTCATGCTTCAAGAGAGATTCTTCCTACCAGGCAATGTTATTTTGCTTCATATTCCACATTGATTAAGCAAGTCATCTCACTCTAAAATGAGTTTGTAGGTTTTTCGGAATGTCACGAAGGTGTCATTCCATGGGTCCAAACCCCCATCTCTTAGTAAGCATAAATTGCGTCATTGAGAGTTATTGTCCCATTTCGAGTACTGTTGAACTCAGGTTGTCTCACTTAAAACCTCATCATTACGGAACTCGGGGTTACTCAACACCTGGCTATGTGTACACTCCATTGAGATCTGTGTACAGTGGACGTGAGAGTTGTGTAAGTCTGTAACATGGCTATTTTCATAAACGAAACCATCTTTGCAGGGCAACGAACTTGACTTGATGCTCACTCATCTTTGATTGATCTTAAAAATTTGGTGCAGGTTCGCACGTCCATTTGATGCTTCAAGATCTTCCCTCGTGATCCTCATGCATTGTGATGTTATGATATAAAATCTGGGTTCTTATTTGTATCAGAGATGTTACGCAAATTTGCAAATGACAAAGTACAATAAAATGCCCTAAGATCTTCATTGTGTTCCGGACTGTCCTCAGAAGATGCATGTGAGCATTGCAGCATGTATCAATACACTGAGTGAGTAATCAAGTCGCACAGTAGTTCATCCCACTGATTCGGGCCTGATATGTAAGCCATGTCACAAGTATTCGTGTTCGTGTTCAAGGCGTTTTTATGTTGTTTGTGGATTTTCAGCTTTGTGGGGTATGCATGTTGGTTTGGAGGTGTTTCGTAGCTTTAGGTTTCTAACAACTCGGTCTGCCTAAGTCTTCAACTCGGCTCAAGTTTTGCTCCTTGCGGTGTTTATTTTGCACAAAGTTTTTCTTTTGTTTGGCTCTTTTGTCTTCAACTTGCGTTTCAACCTGTGTATTTATTCGTGGCACCTCAGCCTTGGTTTGGTTGAACCTGTGCTTACACATGCTTCTGCTTTGTGGCTGCTTGTGTTGGTTTGGCCCCTGCTACATGCTCAGACCTACTTACCTTGGCGTTGTCTGCATCGTGCTTTGAAGTTGGCTTGCCCTAGTCCTGCGTTCATTATGGCTCGCATTCCTTACAGGTTTGCCTTGGCCACCTCTCCTGACAGCTAGTGTCTTTGAGCACCTCGGCTTCTCCTCCTTCGGATATTGCCCGCGTTGGTTGATTTCCGTCTTTGCTACATCCGCTTCGTGGGTCTACGTTCCAACCCCCTAGCTGTGCAACTCGTCGGTTTATGTCTGTTGCATGTCGTTACGCTTGGTAAACTCGGGCATCTCACCCTCTCCCTGACATGGCGCTCATTTCCCTGGATCCTTAGCATTTACTCCAGTTGGCTTGGCAAAGACCTCTGACATTTCAAACTGACCTCGACATATGTTCCTTAACAGCTCACCATGATTGGTTCTTTTGCCGCGTTGACCACTCCTCGGATTTTGTTCGGGTCAACTGAGTGAAGATTGCAACCTACCCAACGCTGACTCTCCACTTGGCACACTTGCTCCACGCTTCACGCGACCCTGACGACTTATTCAGCTGACTCACCCCGACGAGTCCTACACCGCCCACCTCCAAACTCAGCTTGTCGAGTTGCCCTTGCAGGTCACCCCACCTCTCCTTCCAAATCGCTGAGCTACTTGCTGAGGTGGCTCCTGCCCCTTTCACCCTTTGAGCACCGAACACCCTTGGAATCCCGTTTTAATATTTTTTTGTTTTTTTCCACCATTAACAACGTTGTGCAGCATTATAAATGGGAAAACAAAAAATATTCATTTCTACAAGGGGCATTTTTTTCGGGCTCATATTATAGGGTTATATGGATTTTTGGGTCGTTTTTTTAGGCTCGTTGCTTGTAGCACTCTTCTTCGCCTACAACTAGTGGACACATCTGCCACTAGTTGTGGCAAGAGAGCCTTATCTTTTGCGTCGTGAGACCCATTTTTTATCACGTTGAACAATGGTTTGTACATTGTCGCTTATGCCCCTGTGTGCCTGATTGTGTGTGCTACTCTGCTTTCGACTAGGACTTTATTGTGGCCTCCACTCTCGCACAAATTGTTTCCTAATGCGAGGTGAGTGGTCAATTGTCTGACATCCCATGAGCACACTCTATTGTAGTCACGCACTATCTAATGTTGTAGACAGGGTGGTTATCACTATTATCTTCTCGAGTGTTGTATTGCTTGCAAACGCATTATTGGTTGAGTCCGATGTCTTACATTCTTGCACCCTTCTTCTTGTGCATCTTACACTTCTTGCTTTTGCTTTTGCTTCATGGAGGGTGCTCTTTCCAGATTTGAGTGTCACAGGATCGCGTTACAGCCTCCGTCATTTCTTATTGAGAGAGAGAACTATTCATCTTGGCGTGCTTCTATGGAACGCTACTTTTCCTACGTGGTTCTTACACACTTTTTGCTTGGGCCATTACCTACACCCATTGATTCCAGTCATCTTGAGTACCTTCTCGACACTTGTGATCATGTTGTCGGTCACTTGATGTGTTACATCACCAGACCTCTCTGCTTTCATGTGGCAGACATAGATCATTCCCACCATATCTGGAGCATCTTTCAGTCATTACTTGGAGACCCGTCACATATTGTCGTTGTTGTTGATTATTCAATTGTTTCCTTTTCTTCATGTGATGGCAGTTCTGTTGACTCAGACTCGCTTGGTTCCACTTCTGATGTCGAGGATTGTGCTCCCAGTTCTGATGTCGAGAGTACTACAGAGGACTTCTCTCCTCCCTCTCTCACCTTTCCAAAGAGTGTTGACACATCCCACATCTCATCAAACATTAGGAATCCCCTTCTTAGCCTCATACAACTATTGCACCCACATCTTTTCCACTTTAAGTGTGTGAGGCCCCTTTCACTCCTCTACCTTCGTTGGATGACTTATATATGTCTGACATCACTCTACTCTTTGACGAGCCCCCTCATTGGGACGAATATTTGCCCGACCTTGGTCGTATTATTTGCAGGGTCCACTTGTGATGTACTACAAATTCTTCATCCTTCTATAGGTTCCTTGGAGGATTTAATCATCTCCGTTGTTGGGACTGCCCCTTCTTGGGACTTTTATAGCTTCCACTTTTTCCAGAGATTTTCATTGATCCACCCTCTCTTGTGGATCCCTTTTCTGTTGTAGGATTTGTTGTGTTGTGTTCATATCACTTAGAAATCCTTTCTATGGGTGTTCCCTCTTCACACTTTGAAAGTTTTGCGTTTGTGGCATTACCTTCGGTTCTTTGGCGCTCACTTACTAGACCTATGTCACACTTATGTGGCCCAGACTCAGAGTTCTTTGTGTTGCTGCCTTCGGTCTCCTTCGCGGAGTGGGCGGACTTCCAACACATCATTTATGTCCTTCCTTAGGATAGACACACAGTTCAGTGCGGGTGGATCTTCTTCAGTCCAGAGGCAGAGGACCATGTCATCGACACTCTTCTGGGAGACATCCTTGAGTTGTAGAGTTCAGATCTGTCCATGGCATCTTTTACGGTTCTCTCGTCTCCCTCTTCTTCTTCTTTCCGAGAGATTTCCCTTCTGTAAATGGGTACCTTATCAGGCTTATATGTGGTCGGGACCCATCATTGGCATCTTTCTTAGATTAGAGAGTGTGTTTTTCTCTTGTGGTGGATTTTTTTCCCACTACGTGTTACTGTACTGCTTGGGACCCTTTTGTTGTGCATGGGTACCTCACCAGGTTTTTGTGTCGAGACCCATTTCTCCTTTTTGACTTTTTGTCTCATCCTAAGTTACGATGAAAGGGGGGTGTTGGTGTGAGTCAAATTCAACATCACCAAGCGAGTCATCTCACTTAGGTGAGATTGTAGGTCTGCATGTCATGTAGGGGTCGTTATGGGATTCTCTTATGCGTCAGTGCATTAGTTGTGTCATTGAGAGTTACTTCCCATTCCGGGAATGTAACTCCTCTTCTCCACTTGAGAGGTCATTATTATGACACTGGGTGTTACTCAACACCTCCTATATGTACACCCCATTGGATCTATGAGATTTGAAGAGTTTTTGGATTGTAACGAAATTCTATGTAGCATTTTATTTTACCAAACAGCCCAAGACGCGTTGGCACATCACCAAGACATATCTGAGCGCTCACCTAAAGAGCGCAAGGTTACCAAGTCTCTCTTTTATGTCTTTTATGGTAACTTTGTCAAGGAGTCAGCATGATAAACACACATATAATCCAGTCCATAACAAACATATACAGATAAACCATAAATAGATCTAGATCTTAACCATAGTGCATAAACAATTAGACAAGAACTAATATCAGGTTCACCATACAAGATCCATTCATAATAATAACAATAACCATTATCCAAACATAGATCCATTGTATTAATCATTGTAAAACATAGAAATTGAATACATACATAAGAATGTCATTATTGTCACGCGCGCTCATAAACCAACAACATAACCTTACAATCAATCATTCACAGATCTCTAAAACCACGCAAATAAATACATATTTATAGGAGTGGGGACTTGTCATTCACCGCTTATGCATCCTCAAAATAGGTTGCATGCTAAGAATAGCCATACACCGCTACAAGATAAATACAAAAACATGCAAGTTTTGTTGATAATAGATTATCTAATAATAACTACAAATCAAATCCTATTATTATCCCAAAACTATACATGTCCCTTGATCTCCCACTTGTCCAAAATAGACTTTGCTTAGTCTACAAGTCTTCAAACCTTTCCGTGCTCAACACTCAACCCATCTTTAGCCCGTCCATGAAAAACAACTAAGTATTTAAACTATGACTTCCCCGAGCACGCCCTTTTTTGGTAAACTTGCGTGTGTTCCTATGCACCCCATGTCCGCACGCCCAATTCCTATGTGCCTTTAGTACTTAGGTTGTAATTCATCAGCCCAACATTACCCCACACATGTTTCATTGTCACCCCCGTTAATGGGTAATCGAGACTTACCTCTCCATGAATAAAGAATGAGGAACAAAAGAATAATTGTACACAAAGAAAGAATACATGGGCCTGCTACCCTTATGAAGGCAAAATCAACTCTGGATATGCACTTTTAACTTCTTCCTCTAACTTGTTCCAATCACTGAGTCTTATTGGTTTTTTCAAGGATATTTGCGAGTATCCCGTCCATCTCATCCATGGTCATGTTCTTACCCTCGTTCTGCAATACTCTAAGGACATTTGTCAGACATGACCATCACATCCATACGCCGCACGATGAATTTCCAAATTTCTTTGATCTTCTCCTTGTGAGGGTCCTAGGTTGTTGTAAGTGCATCGTGTTTTTCTGCTACTAAAGTGAGCCTCTCCTCATGCCCAAGTGTCTCATCTTGTTTTACTGCAAAGATTGCATTCTCTTCCACCATTGTCCTTGTTTTGATTATTATCTCAAGATCTGTGTAAATGTTTAACGCCAAATCTACCTTATTTAACTCATGTTTTAATGTCTGCAATAAAGACTCATACCCACTTATCTTGTGCATGATGTTGCCTTTGTCTTTTCTGGCTATGTTGTAGCATCCTTTGGTTTCGGCATCCTTATTGTACTTTCATCCATCGTCATATTAACCAGTGTGCGCAAGTAATGCGTAACATATGGAAACCTCACCACCACTTTCTCTTGCAGATGCGGCCTTGCCTTCAAAATTTCATCGCTTATCTTCTCTTCCACACTAAGTACCGCTCACGCCTTCGCCATAGTTGCCTCATTTTCCTCTACCAGGTGATTAATCTTTGTATATTTATCTTTTCTATCCTCTAATAAAGCACGAATAGTTTATGCCTTATCAACGATTCTGCGTGCAACCTCTGTAGATACCTTTGTCAATACATTACTTACTTGCTCATCTAACATCTCAGTCGGCTTAATTGTCACATGGCGATAATGTGGCACTTTCTTCATCCTTCGTGACACACATGATTCTTCACATACATCAAAGTCAGGCTCATCCATGTGAATCTGCACACTCCATGATAACTGTTTACATGTGCATGTGTTCACCATCTCAGAATCAATCAATTCCCAACCATAAAGGTCCTTGGGTTCCAAGGTACTTTGGAACCTAGCGCAAATGATCTTGGTAGGATCATTGATATACCATGTTGTTGGAGTTTCATACATTTCTCCATCCTTCTCCTTTCCATAGTGTTTACCTTTTGGAATGTGCGCGCCCGCATCAAAAACTGGTCCCTCACTAGTAGGCGCCCCAGATGGCTCGCCCTTTTCTTCACCCATCACTCTATCAACGGCGCCACTGCCTACCTCCTGTTCTTATGTCCCTTCTACAACATGTTTCAATTATTCGTTCTGAGGGTCCTCTGCATCCATAGTGTCAACAAGAGTATTTTGTGCATTGTCCTCTGATTTCTCAACCTCACTGACCTAAGTGGGGATGTACTTACACCTTCTCTTCTTCTTCCGTTCTACCTTTACAGGAGAGTTTCTACGCGATCTCCTAGGTGGTTGTGATGGTCTTGCACCCTGAGTCTTTGTTCTCCTTAATACTCTCCTATATTGTTGGTTTTTAGCGCCCTATTCTATATCTATCCCCACAATGTTGTTTTCCTCCGCATCTTCTTCCTCGCCTTCTTCTTTTCCTGAACAAGTAGGTTCACGCATTTGCTTCTCTCCTACAATTGGTTGTTTTCTTTTGCCATGTTCCAAGCCGCCACTGTCTTTTTTCAATTCCTCTTCTTTTTCTCCTTCTTCATCATGTATCCCGTCCATCTCATCCATGGTCATGTTCTTACCCTCGTTCTGCAATACTCTAAGGACATTTGTCAAACATGACCATCACATCCATATGCCGCACGATGAGTTTCCAAATTTCTTTGATCTTCTCCTTGTGAGGGTCCTAAGTTGTTGTAAGTGCATCGTGTTTTTCTGCTACTAAAGTGAGCCTCTCCTCATGCCCAAGTGTCTCATCTTGTTTTACTGCAAGGATTGTATTCTCTTCCACCATTGTCCTTGTTTTGATTATTATCTCAAGATTTGTGTAAATGTTTAACGCCAAATCTGCCTTATTTAACTCATGTTTTAATGTCTGCAATAAAGACTCATACCCACTTATCTTGTGCGTGATGTTGCCTTTGTCTTTTCAGGCTATGTTGTAGCATCCTTTGGTTTCGGCATCCTTATTGTACTTTCATCCATCGTCATATTAACGAGTGTGCACAAGTAATGCGTAACATCTGGAAACCTCACCACCACTTTCTCTTGCAGATGCGGCCTTGCCTTCAAAATTCCATCGCTTATCTTCTCTTCCACACTAAGTACCACTCACACCTTCGCCATAGTTGCCTCATTTTCCTCTACCAGGTGATTAATCTTTGTATATTTATCTTTTCTATCCTCTAATAAAGCACAGATAGTTTATGCCTTATCAACGATTATGCGTGCAACCTCTGTAGATACCTTTGTCAATACATTACTTACTTGCTCATCTAACATCTCAGTCGGCTTAATTGTCACATGGCGATAATGTGGCACTTTCCTCATCCTTCGTGACACACATGATTCTTCACATACATCAAAGTCAAGCTCATCCATGTGAATCTGCACACTCCATGATAATTGTTTACATGTGCGTGTGTTCACCATCTCAGAATCAATCAATTCCCAACCATAAAGGTCCTTGGGTTCCAAGGTACTTTGGAACCTAGCGCAAATGATCTTGGTAGGATCATTGATATACCATGTTGTTGGAGTTTCATACATTTCTCCATCCTTCTCCTTTCCATAGTGTTTACCTTTTGGAATGTGCGCGCCCGCATCAAGAACTGGTCCCTCACTAGTAGGCGCACCAGATGGCTCGCCCTTTTCTTCAGCCATCACTCTATCAACGACGCCACTGCCTATCTCCTATTCTTTTGTCCCTTCTACAACATGTTTCAATTATTCGTTCTGAGGGTCCTCTGCATCCATAGTGTCAACAAGAGTATTTTGTGCATTGTCCTCTGATTTCTCAACCTCACTGACCTGAGTGGGGATGTACTTACGCCTTCTCTTCTTCTTCCGTTCTGCCTTTACAGGAGAGTTTCTAGGCGATCTCCTAGGTGGTTGTGATGGTCTCGCGCCCTAAGTCTTTGTTCTCCTTAATACTCTCCTATATTGCTGGTTTTCAGCGCCCTGTTCTATATCTATCCCCACAATGTCGTTTTCCTCCGCATCTTCTTCCTCGCCTTCTTCTTTTCCCGAACGAGTAGGTTCACGCATTCGCTTCTCTCCTACAATTGGTTGTTTTCTTTTGCCATGTTCCAAGCCGCCACTGTCTTTTTTCAATTCCTCTTCTTTTTCTCCTTCTTCATCATGTGGTAAAGTAGACTCCTCCTACAACGCGCCCACAGTATGCTTCCCCTTGGGCAGATCGGGGAGCTTGAATTCGTTTTCAATGTACTTTCCATTCTCCAACTTAGGCTTAAGGTAAGATGTATACCAAAGCCACTCCAGACTTCCCAATAGCCAAACTCATAACTTTGATATTGATATCATATAAAATCAACTTCTCAAGATAAGCAGACTTACTTGGGTAGACATGTCTTTTTGAGTGTATGATACTCACAATCCACTTTGTATGCATTGAAGATCAACCAACACACGTTGGAAAACCTGTGTACATATGCTTGAAATAGTGCCCAATGAAGGCATATGGGAGCTTGCACAAAGGGGTCCACAAACTAAGCTCCATGCCAAAACACCTTATGCAAAAATGTTGGTAAACGACAAACTGAACCTATTTCTCTAATACCGAAAGAAGATCCTAGGGTATTCTCCACTCAAAGATCAAATGTAATGTGCAGATGCTCATACCAAAGTTTTTTCATTTGCTTATAGGGTCCACTCATGGATCCTGTAGTGCCCACTTTTTCTAGCCTCTATGATCTACTGAATTCTTAAACCACAGTTATGGATTTTGATATGTTGGTTTGCTTTCATGAACACGTATTGTGATTTGGAGCGCGTAGCGCTAATTTAACTAAATTAGTAGGTTGACACCTTTTATTTGACATTGTGGACACTAACACTTTGCTATGTGATTTGGGTCAAACTGATACATGTTGGATAATTAATTTAGTCACATACCTTGATTTTGTAACGTATTCGTTTTTCTGATAAGGATACATGATGACATGGTGATATGACATGATATGTATTGTAATACCTAACATACGACGAATTGTGTGAGATTGTGCATTCCACATTGATTATGGTGATATCATTAATTTACATGTTTGAATCTATTCGCTTAGTGAGCAGCTAGTTTACTCTTGTATTGGACAGATGCGGTTAATGTGTGCAATGAGTGTGCAGGTGACAGGTCATAGGAGAACGTGGGATTCAGACTAGCTACACAATTTTGCACAAACAGCCCACGGGCTGAGTCCTAACCATGTTCTTTGTGTGAAGCCTTAGTATAGGTGATTTTTATTTTGGGCACTATGAGTGACCCCAATGTATGTAATGTATTGTACTTTGAATTATTAATTTTGGTTAGGGTAGTTGATTTTGATGTAAACTTGTTTTGGGAGTTAATAACTCCTCTTTCATTTAAATTGTTGATTATGTTTAATGTGTCACTTAATAACAAGGGTTTAGGGTCACATGATAGACCCTTGGGTGGTCCCCACACCCTCTACCCTTGTGCCAAAAATGCAAAACCCGAAATTAGGGTATTTTGGGCATTTTTGGGGGTCCCTTTTTAGCTTGGGAGTTTCCCCAACACAAAAATGAGCCCTTGGACCCTACCTAATGGGTAGGGGGGATTATTTTCAAGGCTTGAGGGAGTTTTCCCTCCCTTTTTACCTCTTGTTTGGTCACATCCATGTAAGGGATGTGGATTGGAGTGTTTATCAAAAGTTGCTCTTATTTTTGTCTTGCTAACATTTTAAGGAATTTGGGAGAAGAGGGCAAAAAGATAATTTCGCCCTTTCTCTCTTTTGTTTTGGCATATTTGACCTTGTTGAGGGAGAGGGGTGACACATGTCACCCCCTCATTTGTGAGGATACTTGCTTTCTCCTCTTCAAATTCCCATCCATGGGAATGGTGAGGGAATTTTTTGGTTGGTTCTTCTTTTCTTGCAGTTTTGGCTCTGTGCTTGAGAAGTTTGGAGCTTGAGGATTGCTTGAGGAAGAAAGTTGCAAAATCTTGTTTGGGAGAGCTATTAGAGGTAACCTCTTGAGCTCATTTATGTGGTATGTTCCTTTATTAAATCTTAGCTTGCTCATAGTTGATTTATTTGTTTAGTTGTTTGTATGGTTTGTTGCTTGATTATATTTGTGCATTGTTTTACTCCATCCATCATATGGTTTGATGGAAGTTTGTGTTATTTGGGGGAAGAGAGAGGAATTTTCCCTCTCAAACCCCATGGCTTGATGGGCAAGCCATGTCGGTTTCTTTACTCCCCTCATATGGTTTGAGGTGGGTAAGGGGTTCATTTGGTTTGAACCCCTTTCCCATTCTTGGAGAGGAAACCCAAGGGGTTTGAAAATCCTCCCAAGAAGGATTTTGGTGAATGGAAGGAGTAATAAGGAGGATCTTGTTGACTTCGGAGAAATAAGGTGGAGAAGGAAGTTTGATGTGTGCATTCTTTTGTTAGATCACACCTTATGCCACTTTCGGGTATCTCATCTACTCTTCCCCAAATTTGGAGGATGAATATGGTTTCTCCTCCTTTCTTTTTATTGCTCAATGTTGTGTTTTTCCTTCATGCATGGTTTGGTCTTGTTTGTGAGTGTATTGTGGTGTTTGTCTCCCTAAAGATTTTGTGCTCAAAGTTGTGGAAGCTGGCTCTCTCTCCCATGGGCTTGGGGGAGGCTAGCATGTCTTCCAACTCTTGGAAAGGCATGTGATGATGCCTAAAGGTTGGGTGGTTAAACAAGCCTTGTTCTCTTGAAGTTGAATCCTTGTATAGCATTCGAAGTTGGAGCCTTGTCTTTGAGGTGTGCTGAAGTATCTTTGGAGGCATGGTCTTATTTGACTCTCTTCTTGTCTTGGAAATTTTCCCTCTTGAAAGTTGAAATTCTCATGTAATCTTGATTTAACATATGTTGTTGGAATCTTGCTTCATTCTTGAAAAGAGAACTTGATTGTTTGAACCCTTATGTATTTTAAACATTTTGGAATCATGGTGTGGTTTATACCTCAAGTTACTCCAAAAGCTTTGTGTTGTAATGAGTATTGTGTATCCCCTCCAATCATGAAATGGAGCCTTGCAAAGTCCTATCTTGTATATTTTGGCATTTTGTAATTTGTCTCATATGTGGTAATAAATTCCAGCTTTAATCTTTCTTTTGATATACACCATCCTTGCATGGCAAATGTTGAAATAACTTTATATTTTAAAAGCCAATGAAATGATTAATATAAGTGGTTTCTTCTCTTGAGAGATGGCTTTGTATGTTGCTATTTTAACCTTCAAAGTGAAGTGAACTTTTCACTCTTGTTTTTAGGAGTTTAAATGTATTTGAGGATTACTAATACATTTCGGTTCAAAGCTCGTATTATCTGTATATTATACACACTTTATCTAATAAAATTATGAGTTCAGTTTTGTTGTTTATTCCTTCATGCTTAAAAAAAATAAATAATAATAATAATAAAATAAATACCGATTCATATGCATGTAGGTGTGAGTGCATGGGTAGCTATATATAAAATGAAACTTTCATATGCCTAATGTTAGTGGATTGTAATAACATTGATATATATATATATATATATATATATATATAAAAATTTGGTATTAATTGTAAGTAAAACAAATATATATATATATATATATATATATATATATATATATATATATATATATATATAATATATATATAAAATTTGGTATTAATTGTAAGTAAAACAAATATATATATATATATATATATATATATATATATATCTATATATATATATATATATATATAATATATATGGTATTAATTTTATATCTTAAAATATACATAACTTTGATATATTTTATAGTTTGCGTAAATTTAAATAAGCAAAAAAAAAATAGAAAATTTGGTTGGGGAGGGGGGGGTTCGTCCCCCCCACCCCTGCGACTGTCCCAACAACCACCCCCCGCTCCCCTCTGCGTTTTCCACTGCCGCGGGCCTGACCCGCCCCACACCCCCACACCCAAGCCTTTCCCCCCTCCGGCCAGCTCCCGGCTGCACCTCCCGCCTGTCCCGGCTCAGTCGCCGCCGCCGCCCCCTCGCGCCACCCTCTGCATCCTCCTCTGCACCCTTCCCACGGCACTGTTCCGTCGCGGCGCCACCCGCGCACCTGTCCGCCATCAACCGCCGCCTGCTGCACCAATCCGCCTCCCCTTCATAATCTTTCTCCAACCTACAATATAACCAACAACAACATTAAAAAAAAAAGAATGAGAAGAATGGTAAGAAGGAAGAACACAAGAAGAATTAGGTTTTTCCTTTAGGGCAAATTTGAAATCAAGGGCTTAGATGTGTTTGATCCTAGGGTGCCCTTTTTTTCCTTCACACTCTAAAGTCATTAAGAATTTGATGGGAATGGAGATAAATTAGATAAATTAAGGAGGGGATGTGGGTAAATATATTAAAGGGAATTAAACCTAGTTAGTAATGAGTAGTTTGTAATCATGTGGCAAATTCGATTTTTTTTTTAAAAGAAAGGGGTATTTTAAGGTGTACAATTTTAAAAAAGGTAAGTAAATAATTAAAATCAGGTTCAGGCTAATATTTCTCTTAATCGGGTAAATTAAAAATAATACAAAATTAGTAGTTACCAGGATAAGTTACAAAGGATGTATTAGTAGTAACTAATCACTGCAAAAAAAAAAAAAATACCCTAAAATTCTAGTCACAATTGGTGTGTTTTTCGATGTCCCAAGAGGGGGCATTACAGATCCATCACATGTGTATTATGAAACTATCTCTACAAGTGACTTCTTCTCTACAGGGTATTGCCACGTATTATCTTTTGGACTGTCGGGCACTCCAATCTCTACAAACATAATGGACAAAATGATAGCGCCAAAACTTATCCCCTTCATGCACCTCTACAACTATAGTCTTAACAATGAAGTTAGATAAATTATAGACGACTCCTTATGTCACCTTCTTAGCAACGTGCAACCATATCTTGTTCCCTTGTGACCAATGCTCTTGATTATTCAACTTAGTGAGGAAGTGCGGTGTTGCCTGAATAACAGGGTATTTTTGCAATTTGCAAATATCCATTCCGTGCCCACCCTTCACATAAGATAACGCTTTCCTAGTTGCCTCTACTCCTTCCTAATTAGTAAGATTGTTGCTGACCTTTGTGCCTGAGCTTCTCAACTCTTTCAACCTCCCAATTAGGGGTGCGGTAAGTCTCATATGCCGCCAGCAAAATAAAAAAATTCCCCATGGACTCGACTCAGCAGCCACTAGTAAAGTTTCTCTAGCTTAGCAAAATATGGGAGCTCATAGAGCTACAAAACTCCCACTTTCGACAACAATTTCTCACATGTGTAATTGTAAATGGCCATGTCATTTTCTGTTTGCAGAGTTGTTTTTACCACCAACAACTTGTCTAATTCATCCTTATTATCCTTTGTCCGATGGTTGTAGTCACTCACCTTAGCATCCGTGATGTGTGAATCTGAATCACGGCCCATGTACACACCTTCTGGGTACTGCATCTCAGAAAATTGACTTTCATGGTTATTGTTAACCTCTGTTTCTACTTCCTTCTGCTTTTGTCCCCTTGTAGTGGCTCCAGGTGCTCGCTTATGTGCCATAGTGATGATAAAAGAGTGTTTTCTTGCAGTGACCGGATTTTACATGCCCTAGCTCTAAACTTACATGCCTTAACTTTTCTTTGAACCCTACCTCACGGATTTTTTCTTCCCCGCATGCCTTTGTTTCACTCAAACACTCTCTCCAATGGAACGCCAATCAATCCCGTGCACAGTTCTTGTCTAATTCAATCTCTTATCATAGCTCTTTCACACTTTCTCACGCAACTTGCTTGTCAACTCTTTCTTCAACTCACTCGAATTCTTCTTCTTCACAACACAAGGTAAAAAAGATTTCAAAAACCTAACTTTTTTAACCTTTGCAAATTTTTCCGCATTTATTGATTTCTACCTTCCACCGTACTCATCATTAAATGGTGTTTCGTTCTGTTTCCGCATCTCAGTTATAACCTTCTGGTGCGCCCACTACTTCTCAGCCATAGATTACCTTACACACATCTTCATGCGTCGAAGTGTCTATCCAATGTCCCTCAAACCAAATAGTTTCCCATGATGTAGCATACCTTGTGTTACACGGTGCGTCCATTCATTCTCAGGTGGTCTTTATTACATGACCAATTTTTCTTTATCCGCACCCTTACTTTAAGCACCTGCACAATTTTTCGCTATGCGTGACCATTTTTATTCATGTATATACTCCACCCCATGCTAAAAGTATGTGCGGTCCTCTGCGCACGAATTCAATAGATAGTAATCAGCTTCTTGCGCAGAAGCGCACTTATTACAACAAAACACAAAACTAAATTGACAAAGCATAGGAACAATGAAATGAAACAGATCTAAAGGAATGCATTAAAATAAATCTAATCTAACTGCAATATTGCCTTATTACAAACACCATGAAGACTTATTTATAGTAGGGCTTCAGCCTACTCCCGTTGAAATAACCAGATAATCATGTCCCATCCAACACTTGTAACTGGCAAAACACCTGAATCAAGTATGTAAGTAACAACATACGGTCCCAACCAATGCACTTGGAACTTTCCAGGGTGGCGCAAGAACTTGGAATCGTAAAGGAGAACCATCTTCCCAATTTCAATCTTTTTATCCTTGATATACCTATCATGCCATGCTTTCTACTTGGCTTTTTTTGTCTTCTGACTCCATCTAACAATAGCAAACCTTTCATCCAACAGCATCAATTTATCAATTCGCTCTTCTAATGCATATTCATCATCCAAAGCTCCTGCACGGAATATGTACAGAAGGTAATATCAATTGCACTGGTAAAACAGCCTCCGCGCCAAACACCAACTGAAAGGGTGTGGCCATATTCAACCTCTTATAGGTTGTCCTGTATGCCCAAAGTATAGCAGAAACTTTATCATCTCAGTCAATGTATATCCAAATATCTTGTTGAAAGCTTCAGCAATTCCATTGGCATGTGGGTGATAGGGTGATGTTTTATGGTGTGCTACTGTAAATTCTATCAATAGTATCTTGATGGCCTCATTACGAAAATGAGTGCCCCTATCACTTGTAAGACTTAGTGGACATCCATACCTAATGATTATGATCTCCCACAAAAATTGTGTTGTCGTAGTTGTGCAATCCTTTGTAGGCAATGCTTCAGCCCACATTTTCAGATAATCTGTACAAGTTATAATGTAGCGTGATCCCATCATGCGCGTGGGTGGGAAAATACGACCCACAAATTCAATTGCCCATTTTTTAAAGGTTTTGCACTAATAATAGGTGTCAAAGGCATTTCATTTCTATGTCCAGGCTTTCCAAGGCACTGGCAATGATCACACGTTCTGGCATACTCTTTACAATCCTTATACAGTAGCATCTCCTACATAATGGCCACCAACAATTCCCCCACAGGCTTCCTCCATAATAGTATTGCGTTCATTCTCAAGTACACACCGACGCAAGACCCCATCCCGTCCTAACTTGTATAAATCTTCGATGATCAACATGTAAGGCGTGACACGTATGACAAGTTGTTTCTTCTCTAAGCTCTTCATCCCTTCAGGCACCACACCACTACGCAAAAACAAAACAATATCTTCTAAGTCTAAGGGCACGTCGTTCATCTGTGCATCTGGCATTTGTGTCCTCAATGCTCTACACATCCTCACAGGAGTTAATTCTTGACAAATGATCTAGTCCTGAGTTACTCTTTCTTGGCTTTCCACAACTGTGAAGTTGAATTCCTAGAATAACAGAAACCAACGGCATATGTGCCCTTGCAAAATAGGTTTATTCACCAAGTACTTAAGCGACATGTGATCTGTATAAAAATAAAAGGAGTTGCCAGCAAGTATTGTCGAAAACTTATGCAGCGCGTAAATCATGGACAATGCTTTGCACTCTGTAGTTATATAATTCTGTTCTGCTGGTATCAACTTCCTGCTTGCAAAACAAATAGGATAATCAACAATATCTTCTCCAGGATGGGCTAATAATGTGCCAATGGCCATGTCAGAGGCGTCCACATGCACATGGAATGGTTTGGTCCAAAAATGAAAGCACAAAGTAGGTGCAGAAGTAAGCCTTTCCATCAATGTCTCAAACGCGCGTTGTTGCGCTTCACCTTAATGGAACATTCCCTTACTCTTCAACAATTCCTCCTAGGGTGCGGAAATCCTAGCATAACCTTTGATAAACTTCCTGTAATAACTGGTGTGCCCCAAAAATCCACGCACCTCACTCTGGTTAGTAGGTTCTTCTAAGCCTAAAATAACAGCAACCTTAGCAGGGTTTACCAACAAGCCTTCCTTACAGATAATATGTCCCAACAGAGTCCCAAAGGGTATAGCAAAAACACACTTTTTAATGTTTAAGGAGATGCTCAACTGCCGGCACCTCTCAAACGTAAGTCTTAAATTGTCACAATGATCATTCACTAGCCCATAAACTATTCAATCATCCAAGTAAACCTGCCAAAACTTATGCATGAAGTCCTGGAATGATTGAACAATAATGCGCGAGAATACTGCAGACGCAATCTTCAATCCAAACGGCATGACTGTGTATGCAAAAACTTCCCCACTCAGTGATGAAAGTTGTCTTTTACTAATCCTCTTTAGCAATCCACACCTAACGATATCAGAAAAATCCATCAATGGAGTAGATCTCACACCCTGCAATGCCCTCCATAATCTCCTCTATAAACGGTGTGGGAAAGGGATTTATTACACATGCAACATTCAATTCCCTATAATCCACATAAATCCTTATCCTTCCATCTTTCTTTATTCTTATCACCATAGGGCTAACCCACTTTGACTCCTCAATGGGCTCAATGATTCCAGACTTCGACATCTTATTAATCTCTTCGTTTACCTTGACATGCAGATTAGGATTCATCTTATAAGGCCTCTTCCTAACCGGGCGCGCAACTTCCTTTAACTTGATCCCCATCTTGTCCAAAGAGTGATGTACCCCTTTCAACTCATGATAGCCTCTAGGAAATAAGACTTGGAAGTCGCGCAACAGCTCAATTATCTTTGCAACATCTGAGTCATACAAATAATCACCAATGATGGCCTCTTTAGGTTCTGCATATGTCCCATTGTTGCCCTTCTTCGTTTTCATAGGCTCATGATACACGTGCCTGCTCATCTGCGTTATCTAAGACCTCGTGCGTACCCTCAGTATGATCAACATCTAGATTCTCCACCTCTTCATCGTCAATCATGTAGGACCATTTTACCCTTTTCCTTTTCTAGGAAGGCACGCCCAAGTTGTTCTTCATCTATCTCTTCTTTATCAAAGCGCGCCTCCAGATCTGACTCACCTAGTAATTCATGAACTAGTTCTTCGGCCTATGCACTATCTCCTATAGTCAAGTGCTTCATAACCTGTAAGGCCTCATTCACTAGACGTTTTGTAGAAAAATAGTCAAAGGTCTGCTTCATGCCTACAATCAATTTTTGCCTAATTCCCTGTTTCTCTATTCAATTCTGAATAAACATACCATGCACGCGCACAACCTTGCAAGGTGAAGTAGAAATTGTGCACCCATAGCGAAGGTGGTAAGGCCTCCTGCCCCTTTGTCATGGGTCTCTAACACTTCTGAACATGGTGCGAAGCATAATCCTTCCCTTGAAATTCACATGTCTTGGTAGGCACATTGCTCCGAAGAAATCTAGTAGAGAAGGCGTTGTTGTCTTGGTAGGCATTGTTGTCCCACGTAAGGTATATACCATCATATTCCTTCTTTCCACTTGATCTAATCCACAGAGCTTCCATAACGTGCAAAAATACTTCAGGATTTCCTTCACTAGTGTACCTTGGTACCTGATTACTACCTCAATGCCTAACACAGTGCGGCCTTCTTACGTGAGTAACTGCACTCTTCATCTCACGCCCAACCATTTTAACAAGTCTCATGCGCCCAGTTGTCACAAGTAACGCTTGTGGTATCACTCATGGACTGTGCATCATCCCATTGAATAACTCATTCCTTTAATGGCTTAAGCACTTCAGGATCTCTAATTGTGCGCACATAAATTATGTTCAAGTCCTCTTCACTCAAAGGTTCTACATAAGGCGCAGCTTTTCCGTCTGTCAAAAGGGATGATCACACACTCCTCCTTGTTCTCAAAACTGATATAACCTTTATTGAAGCATAGATCAACATTATTCACATACCACCAAGGGCGCCCAAGCAAAGTTGGGGAACTATTTGCTTCTGTAAGCGCCAAAACTTTGAAGTCCCCAGTAAAATTCGCCTCTTGTATAGTAATAGTGGCATCCTTCAATACTCCAATGGGTGTGGCTTTGGTTCTATTTCGCCATATACAACACGTTTGAAGATGGCTATAATGGTGGCCTCCTCATCTGATTCCACGCGTCCAAGGTGAGTACATTCACTTCTGCACCTATATCAATCAGTATATTACTCATTAGCCAACCATCAACAACTGCACTCAAAGTGATCTCTTTATCATAATCAAGATTGTGAGGGGGTAATTTAGCATGTAATATTTGTCTCTCCCGCTCTACTCCAGCACGCGGTATCTTCTCCCGTAGCCATTCCTCCTAACAAGGGAATGATGTTTTCCTGACATAGTAACTTACAAACCTCCTTCAAGTCATCAACATCTTTCTAAGGGAGTTCAACCCACTTTTTCCTGCTCTAGCTTCCGTGACTTCTCCTTTAAGCATTGTATCTCACCCTACAAGTTTCGAATGACCTCCATAGTCTCTTGATAGACTTCCTTTTGAATGGCAAGATCTGGATACTTTGCATGTAATACTTCATATTTTGTAATGACAAGTTTCTACTTAAGAGTCTCTCACGTGCGCTCCGCCTCAGCACGTGTAGTAACTAATAGCAGCATTATCTCAGGGTCAAGTTCTAAATTTGGCATCCATTAATCTTCCATAGCGCGATGTACTCTAACCATTCCTGCACCCTTATCCTACTTGTGCTTCTTATTCAAGTGCTCATACAAATTTGGGTACTCTTCATAATTGCGATTCTTTCTGCACCAGGAGAAAATAATATTCTGATGGTGTTCGCGCTTATAATGATTAGCAAATCCATATGTATAAACATATTCCTCATGGGAACTCACCTCTTCCACCGCCACGACCTAGGTCTTTGAATCCTCCATGGTATCCTCTACCTCTAGCACCTCCATCAGAGCGCCCTTCATTGTCATTATGATTATGATGTTCATCTTGTTCCTTAGAATTAAGTTGCAACACAGGTCTGACATACACCAGTTTCAATGGCATCATGAATCTGATCAATCAGTCTACAATTCTATGTATCATGAGTGGTAAACTTACAAATCTTACAATAAAAAGACATGTTCTTTCTTATCGTGCGCTGCAACAGGGGGCACCTACTTGAATCATTATCCAAATGACAAATCTCACAATCCAGCAACATGGCACGCACTGATTTACGAGGGAAAATTATCCTTTGTATGTCCTACTTCACAATCTGTGCACCAAATACCACTACGCATCTCATGGGTTGAATTAGCTAACAATTTTTCTAACTGTTTTTCCATAGATGCAATTTGAGCTTCCAAAAAGGGGCTAACTTCAGTGTCTATTCTCCCAACTGCCTCAGCACGCAAAGTTGCCTCAAGTGCTTCGCACAGATCTATACAAGTCTTATGCGAGGGAGTGCCCTCCTGAAAGGTGTGATTGAACCTCCAACAAACCATTGAGCATGCTGACTAGGGTGAATATCTTAAGATAACTTTGATAACAAAAGTTTTAAATCGTGCATCATACTCCCTTACGCTCTCAATCATGCCCTACTTGATGTCCTTCAACGCATTGATGTTTTTCTGTTCGAACTAGGGTATATGGAACTCTGCTAAGAAAGCATCACGCAATGCGTTATAGTCTACACAAGTTTGGTTTCAAATCATATTTCATATACCAACTATGCATGTTCCCTTGCAACGTAGTAGCAAACTAACTTGCCTTATGCTCAAGAGTTGTAATCCCCTTAGTGCACCATAGTATCTCACATATATGCACGTGCTTAGCTGCATCTTCAATTCCTCTGTACTCTAGTAGGCGAAGGGACATCTCGAAATAAACTTGTTGGGGATGGTGCAAACCATTCCCACCTGATCCAAAACGTGTATTACCTCATGTATTCCCTCCACCTCGAGAACCACCAAACCCACTAGATCTTTAACCACTTGACCAACCCGATCCCTCTCATGTGGCGGGCACTGGACTAGAGGATGTACTGCCTTTTGTTCCAATAGTTGTACTAAATTGAACCCCCACAGACTGCGAAGTTGTACTAATTCCAAATGTAATACCTATGTTCTGCGCGCCTATGTTCTGTAATGATGATGTGCCATAAAATATACCTCCAACCGGACCCCCAAATAGCATAAACAGTGTATGTGCCGCCATAGATGAAGGTGTTATCTGATTAATTATTGATCTTAATGGAAAGTGACATCTATTTGTCACTACTCTACTACCCACACTAGCTTGCTTATCAATGACTGTTGCAAAAACTAGAAAACCAAGTGCAAAGGCTAGGTCGCCAGGAGGGATCAAATGCGCACACGTGGTCCTTCTAGTTTCAACTTACGCGCTCTCATTTGAGGCCGAAGAGGGTTCTCTGCCATGGTTACCCAAATAGGGGAGTACCGGATGCTCTGGGTCCACGTCTTCTACGTGAGCTCCAAATCCTTCGCGAGCCATATCTCTCTGCAACACCATTCGTTCTGCAACATCATGTTGCTTCACCAAATCCCTCTCGCACGCCTCATTAAACTTAAGTTGTCTTTCTTCTCTGTGTCTCTTTGCCGCCATGTATGCCATCTTTCACCACACCTGCTCCTGCCTCTGCTTGTGATGGGGTTTAGCTAGCCATGGGACGCTCTTCTAGATCCAGACTCAAAATCAAGATCTTAATCACTAAAGGGATAACGTGCAAATAAGATCCTCTACGTTCGCGCAAGAATTGGAACTCAACAACCTCTATATAGGAATAAGTATAAACAACGTACTCCACGGTGTAACTCTGCAAAACACCACTCCACCAATGATCTACAATGCGTGTCCAATTCAGATCGGCATCATGTAAATTCGAGTAATCTACCTGTGTCCAAACAAGTGTTATATACCTCCAATTTCTCTTTGATGCATATGCTACTAGCCACTCGTACAACTCTATAGGGAAATAGGAAAAGAATGGCTCATATAGCTCATGATACAAATTCTGGTCAACCCACGTGCGAAAATCAAATTCAGGTCCAGTGTTAAATCTGTGAAAAATTCTTCCTCTATATTCTCTACCTAGTCCTCAATGTTGGCCAAAGTCAACTAGTACGTCTTCATCACGCAACATCCTTGTAAATATCTTGAAAAGAGGTACCAGCAACAGAACCAAAATGTAGTTTTTTATTTTACCAAACATTCCAAGGCGCGCTGGCACATCACCCAAACAGATCTGAGCACTCACCCGAAGCGCGCAAGAGTACCAAGTCCCTCTTTTATGGCAGCTTTGTCAAGGAGTTAGCATGATAAACACACATATAATCCAGATCCATAACAAACATACAAGGATAAACCATAAATAGATCTAGATCTTAACCATAGTGAATAAAGAATCAGACAAGAACTAATATCAAGTTCACCATACAAGATCCATCCATAATAATAACAATAGCCATTATCCAACCACATAGATCCATTGTATTAATCACTGTAAAACACAGAATATATCTAGCGTTTAAAAGGTAACGATTCTTAGCTCTCTGTTGATTTTGGTAATGCTTGGACTGAGGGGGAATTTAACCTGAGGGGGATTGAAATTAGGGTTTTTGAGGAGTCCATAGCCGAGGTTACTGGGTTAAAAATGGATGGTCTCAAAATCTTTAAAGACAAAACTAGGCGAAAACATGAATTAGACACTTTTTTTGGCCCTGGTGAATGTATTGTGCAACACGATGATGGTATTGCTCGTACTCGCCTTCTTGGTTGTTGGGCTGATGTTTGCCTTGTGGTGATGAAGTATTTGACCCTAGAAGGAAAATTCAAAAAGATCTTCTTGTATCACCTATCCATTCTGAATTTTCTTCGATGAGCCTTGTCTTTTTTCTTTTCAAGTCCCTCACTTCTTCCATTGCAAACTTTAAGAAAAACAAAATTGATGCTCCCCTTCATCAGGGTTTGATTCTCCTCATGGTTCAAAATGGAAAACCCATCATCCCTACTCAACCGAAGGTTCCTATTGATACTGGGTTGGACCATGAAACTCTGGCGTCGGCCATGAATTGTCTTAAGAAAGAGAAAGGGAAAGATTCCCCGAAGGCAATTGTCGACGTCTTTTACAACCTAAGGGGTACATGTTAAGGGTGAGAGTAGCAGAGAGAGGGATTTCGTGGACTGGGAGCCCAGGTTGATGAGGGTTGAGTCAACTGTTGATACTATCCTCATTGTTAACAAGAACTTGGTTTAGGAGGTTAAGGATTGTCACCATAAAATTGAAGTCCAGAACAAGCGAATTAGGGGTATGCACGCGGAGTTTTTCATGCAAGAGCAAAGGTTATCTATTCTACAGGATCAATTGGCCAAAGCCAAAAGCATCAAGCAGAAGATAAGGCTCATCCTTAGCAGTTTCGACGGCAAAGACTCCAAGGAAACTAAGGCCGAAAACCGTGTTAATACCGAGTTAGAAGACGCCTTGATGGAGGACACCCAAATTGAGGAAAAAGCTGAGAAAAGGCCTGAACGGGTGATCATAAAGGTTGTTGGTTCGAAGGATTGTGGCCCGAATGCTAGAACCCGCAACAAGAACCTTAGCACCAAGAAGAATTAATGGCGAGCCTTTGGCTGACCTTTTGTGTGTTTTGCCTTCATGTTTCCTTTACTAGTAGGCTGGTGTTTCTCTGGTTTTATTATAAAAAATGTACAGTTAAATTTTTGAAACTGTTGAGTCTAGCCTTGCTTTGGGGTTGGCTTCCATGTCAAGCTATTTTGACTTGGCCTCCTTGGCTTTTTGTTTGTTAGTTGGTTTAAACTTGCTTCTTTCTTTGTAAAGGGTTTTTTGGTCCCTTCAAAACCAAACTTTTTTACCTTATATATATAAGGTAAAAAAGTTTGGTTTATATATATATATATATATAACTTAAAGTTAATTTTTGGACAACTTAAGTTAAATTATTAAATTAGTTCCCTTGCACCACCACTTTATTCTACGGGAAATAGAAAATAGGCTAAGGGCCTTCTAACTGGATTAGATTTGAGAAGGCGACATAACATCTCCATGTAAAAATGATTGGATGCAATATGAGAACAATTATACTTTTAAATCTTGCTAATTGCAAGCAAGCCTTACCTTAAAAACAAAACACCTAAAGGGTTCTTCATAGTTTTATCATGAGCAACCACAACAACTATAACATCTAGTCTTCTCAAATGTGATTTCTTAGCTTCAAAGCCTAATTTCCTATTTGACTCTTTAAAGACATCTCCGTGAATGAATTTTTACCTCACTTTCTCCATGAGAATAGCCAAGATACTAAAACAGTCATCAGTTAAATCCCTTCCATCTATTTCCATAGACCCATTCGCCATTCCTACTACGAAACCAACCACCCAATGCTACTAACTTTGGAAATATGGATCCCCTGAGAATGAAAGAAGAGGTCTAGCCTAGAACTGGAAGAGTGATCACTCTCATGTAAACACCATGTAGCAAGATCAGACTTGAAATCAAGCAACGACTCAGGTTTGGATTCTTTATCATATAGACTGGACATTTGTAGAATGGATTCACCTCCTTCATCAATAAAAGATCCAACATGTATCACACCTGGTCTGAACACTGAAATAATAACTGACAAGACCCTGACAACAAGAAATTAGAGACATTTCTAAAGTCCTATATTAAATTCTATAAGTCCTTATTAAACAAATACAGTCACTAAAAGGCACATTTTCATATAATCTAGAACCAAACAGAGAGTCCATCAAGCATCTTCCTGATAATACTTCTAAAGGCCAAAAAAACTTATCAAACAAGGAAACAATAGATAAGAATGGGGAAAAACTTGAAACATGTTGATCCGATAGAAAGTTTGTATGCTTCTAGGTTATATTATAATACCCCATTGTCTACTCTAACAGAATTAACAATGTGACACCTGGAGCTTGAACTATGGAATTAGATACAATTAAAATGATAAGAAAATCAAATAGTGATGACTAAATAATGAATGAGAGAACATAACAGCATGGGATTATTCTACATTCTATTTTAATTCAGAAAACTAACGTGTTTCAAAAACTAAAATACATGACCCTTAAAACAAACAAGCAATCGGTCTCAACAGTGTAGAAAGTCATAATAGATAATCAAGAGTGCTAAAAGAAATAGAAAGCTCAAAATAAAGTACCCAGAAAACAAACTGAATTATCCAGAGCTAAAATAGGAAGCAATAAAACCAAAAGGAAAGGGGTTGAAACCAAACCCTATAGAAGGCAGGACACAAAAAGGCATATAAATAAGAAATAATCATGCAAAAGAAAGACCCAAATTTACGAAATAATCAATCTACGAAGCATTTTCATAAAGTGGGGTAAGAATTATTCAAATTTAAAAACACAAACAAACAAACATGAAGAAAATAAATACAGTGCACTCTGACACTACATCAGTAAAATGAAATACTATTAATAATCATAAAAGGATGAATCTTAATCAAATGGTCATTGCTATATTAAGTGCCTAATACCTAAAAGGTTAGAGAAAGTTATTACACACAATTGCATTTCTTCTACCTCTTCTGCCAGAGATGTCTTGTGAGAAAGTGCTTGTGGAGTAAGTTTCAAATTCTCATCCAAATGGAAATGAATTCATTTTCACAAAAACCAGAGCCTCGAATCTTTTCTCTAGCATCTATACAATTTCTTCTAATTCTTCTACCAGAGGTGTTTTGTCTGAAAGTGTTTGTGGAGTCGGTTTGAAATTCTCATTCAAATAGAAAAAATTCAATTTCACAAAAAACCTGAGCCTCCAATATTTTCTCCAGCATTGGTAAGGCTGCCTGATAAACATTTTCAACACATAATTATCATTTGGCATACTAAGGCTGTAAATCCACATCATTCACATCCCAGATTATGAAGAAATTTTGTTTTGTCTGAAAGTGTTTGTGGAGTCAGTTTGAAATTCTCATTCAAATAGAAAAAAATTAATTTCACATAAACCAGAGCCTCCAATATTTTCTCCAGCATTGGTAAGGCTGCCTGATAAACATTTTCAACACATTAATATCATTTGGCATACTAAGGCTGTAAATCCACATCATTCACATCCCAGAATATGAAGAAAGTTTGTTTTAGGCCTCTTTATCAGAAGTTATGTAGGCATTCATATAAATTATAGTATCATCCTCCATTGGCAAGGCTTCATTTCCATTTCAAACAGTTATAATCTAACCAAGATATCCAAAAAAGAAAATATACTAATTTTGAAATAAAAGACAAGCTGTGAAAGAAATATTTCCTCAAGTGCAGATCACATCAAAAAGCATATTTGATTTTCTTGAAAATAAAAATAGCATATATAGAAACGAAGTATGAGAATAAATAAAATTTACAAACTACTGTGCATGTTCAAGTAAGGAACCCTGCCAACTCAAGAATTAATGCAAAAAAGGTGAAATAGCAACCTATGGAACTAACAAGATAGAGTTAAATTATACTCAAGGATTGAAGACCAAACCCAATCAGATTTTTTCCTTGATATGCTACAAGAATAAAAATCATTTATACATGGATGTTTTTTGAAAGCAGACCATACGGATTCTTGTATTTATGGAACTGCTTCGAGAAAACAAAAAGCAAAGACTCGAGACTTACAATCTATTCTAGGAACCACTGCAGTCCTTCTACCATACATAACCGCACTGACCTAACTTGTTTTTAATCTTCCAGTATTGTACTCTTGCACATAACATGTCCAAATGTTTGCTTCTTCTAAACCTTAATTTGATAAGTATTCCATGTTACAGCAAGGTGGATTTCACAAGAGACCCGTATAACATTCCCTACGTGTAGTCAATTTCGCATAAGGCATCTATAACATTTCCTACACGGTCCCTCACTAATACACACTGACATATTTACATTTGCAGAAGATGGCAAGGAAATTTTAGACCCAAAACAACATTTGTAATGAACATAAAAACAAATAACAATCCATAGAGTCCCCAACCCCATCCTCACTCCCCCCACCCCCACAAAAAAGTAAAAATAAATATGACGGATCCCAAAGGACATTCATGTGAAGATGGTTGTGAGAGGGGTGTGGAACTCATGTTTGGCCTGGAACAGACACTCTGGAGATTCTGCAGATACGTCATAATATGCTTCACAGAGTTTAGTTTGTCATCCCTTATTCCTACACTACTCGGATTCTAGTTGCATTGGATGCCTGTTCTCTAATCTACGAATACCATTTATTGTAGAATATATGTAATGGAAAGGATGGAAAGAAGAGTTGAAAGCATGATGTCTTAATCGACTTCCATTATCCAATTGTTGCAAAGTTGTCATTTCAACTCTTTCAAGACAAGCATGTTTACCATTTTGAAAGGAGACCCAATGTTTTTTACTGTAATTAGGGTTCTCCTGTGAAATTTATCCGCAAGTTCCTCATCAAAAGAAATCCTTCAAATTATAGAACAATAATGATCTGCTCGTTGGTTGCAATCTTTTGGAACCATCTTAGAAAAGAAAATTAGTGATTGGTTAAAGAATGTAATTTTAAAGCTAAAGGTCAAGCCAATTTCATAAATCAACGCTCCACAATTGATCATATTCTCACACTTGATTTCTGAAAATTGTAGGAAAAACTAAAAAAAAACATATGACATCATCCCAAGGGGAAACCATACCAAATATATGAAGAAATAGGAATTTATCTTTATCTGAACAAATTATCACTAAAAACTATACAAGATATAAGGATGTCTACTGCACTATAGTTGTTCAAATGAGTTGCCCTCTATCCCCTAACCTTTTTGGCTCATATATAGATAGACTAGAAAAATACAAGAAGACAAGGGATGTGTTGGGACTAGTCCCTCTTTTTGGATCATCTTATCATTCCTATGGGCCAATGATTCTTACTTGTTAAAGAACGTGCTCATTTAGGAAAACAGCTAGAAGTCCTCCAAACATTTTGCAATAAGTTTTGCCTGTAAACATTGATAAAACTAAATTACAGTTATCAGATCTGGAAAAAATAAATTAATCCTTAGTTCCCTTTAACAACCATCGCCTAGAACTAGTTCCTTCCTATAAAAGCCTTAGGCTTGAATTCAATCCTAAATAGAACTAGAATACTGTAATATCCCCTTCCCAATCAAAGACCTTTAGCATATTTTGTCTACCCGACGGCCAAAAGGGGAACATAAGGGTGACTCAAGTTATTTTGAATTATTATAAAGTGCCCCGTAGCAAAGGGAAAAGTACTCGTAGCAATAATAGTTTACTATTGATCACTTAAAATTTAAATATTATGCTATGCTTACCATTGAAAATGAAGCTCCAATACGTTATATTATTTAAACATAAACTATTATCTAAAATTCTCCTCATAGAAACTAGCTCGCTAAATTGAAAGTGAATCTCCAATATGTTATAGTCACTTGCCACCATTTCCCAACAATCATTCTCAGTCCATTCTCAAGTATCAGTATATTTATGAAGTTTTCTTTCAAAAGAATCATATAGACTAGAATTCAAACATCCGAATCAAAATTGCTCAGAGAAACAACTTTGGTACCATATGAACATTATCAAACCCTAAATTGCTGTATTGGTGTACCCATGCATACAAGGTTTATGGCCTCAAAAATAAAATCATAGTTTATAAAATAAGAACCCACTCACATTAAGAACACCTTAAACAAGCGCCTGGAGTCACCCAAAGACTTTGAGGGGGCACAAAGAATATGTAGAGTATGAATTTAAAAGAAGTAAAGGACGAAACACATTCTCTATTAACTTGATTGCTTAACAATGATATTAGTCTCAATTACACAGATATTTGCAATCAAGACAATCAAACAAAGGTTGGAGAACTTAACATAAAGCTTAACAGACATAAAAACAATCTTCTATATAAATAGGTACACTTTCGAACCTAGATACAGACCAATTTGGCATAAAAAAATTTAAAATTGACCAATGTCATCATCATCATTATTATCACCACTCAGTCTATTCCATGTGCTCAATAAGGAATCAAATATCATGCATATAAATCTCCTTCGAATTCTACAAACATTTTCCCACATGCCATTAAGGTGGGTCCAATTTTGCCACTTAAGAGTGTGTCATGATTTGTGATATATGGTTACCATGTTTGGAAAGGGATCAAACATCATATTCTATGACTACGGGTTTCTTAATTTCCTTGTAGCTTCTAAAATTCCATTGATGTTGTCATTGATAACTTTCAACTTCTTCCCTATGCTCAATAAGGAATTGAATATCAAGCATCTGGATCTCCTTAGAAACATTGAAAATGTTTCACTGTCCACCAGTAGTATGTGTTTTGCAATAAGGTCAATGTTCCCATACATTGGTGTCATGATTTTAAGTTCTTTTATATGCATGGTTAATGTTATGGAAAGGAGCTTCAGTGTCTTTCTATTACTTGGGGACTTTTGTGAGATTTTCTTGTGGCTTTTGAAATTCCATTGCATGTTCCTCATAATGTCTCTCAACGTGTTCCATCTACTCAATGAGAAAGCAAATAACATCACCCGCCAATAGCATTAGGTCGTGCAAGAGTCAAGACTCCCACCACCGAGTGTATTTTATATTTATGATTTTCACTTTAACATTGCAAGCTCACTCACATGTTCATGTTTCAGCTAACCCTGGGACTATTTCCTCATAAGGGCCTAAGCACAAGACTTTCTTTAGGAGATGTAGCCATGGGATTTGAGGTTTTAATCTACTAAGATGATGAACTCGGAAGATAACTTGCAAGTTTGAGTCGATGCTAACTTTGTGTTCTCCATTCTTCCTAATGTCTATTATTAACACCATATTGCTTACTTTCACTGTCTTTCTCGATGTTGTTAATCCAATGTACCTAGCCCTTCTTTGTTTTGACCTTAATTTGTGATAATCCAAGACTGCAATCTAATAAAGCATTTTCTTTAATATAATTGTATGCACCCATTTTAATAGCAAATGGGATTTTCTATCTTCATTCACCACCTGAAGTAATAATGAGTAGAGATACAATAAGGCATTGTTCCACACTAATAAGTACTACAATGCAAAATGCTTAACCCTTTTCTAGCTAAAGTATCAATACTAAAATGCAAAATTCTAGAGATATGATCCACTTCGCTGTTTTTGTAAGTGTCTAGTTTTTTGGAATGTGTAACCTTTTTTGGATTATGTCTAATTTTTTGGATTATGTGGATTCACTTTTTTGCTTGCAATATTTTTGTTCGATATTATTTTTGAGACCACCTCTATCATTAGAGGAGGGATTGCCATGTCCTCAACAAGTTGAGACCTTATGATAGTGCATTAGCGTCTACTACTTGTATCTTCACCTTTATGTTCATCATAAAGACTTTTACAACTTTTCCCTTTGATCTCTTACTATGCCACCTCTGTGTATTCCTTCTGGATTCCTACTTCAGTCTCCATCAATAATGAGCCTGTAATAACAAAGTGGTCTTCGGATCCAGGATGATAAATTTTTTAGTTCCAATAGTGTATAAGGAACTAGAAAGCATCAATCCTTACGAAAAGAATGGTCAAACGAGTTCTTTAACAAAAGATTATGCTTTTGCAAAAGCTCTTTTGGATAACCCATGCATAGCAGGTTATCCAAAAGAGCAGTGGCAAAGCCTTTCTGCAAAAATATTTATTCTGAAATTATGTTTTGATTTTGCAGGAGAGGCTCCTAATTTTAAATAACATTCTATGAGGAATAGGCTCATAACTTGTAACTGAATTGTATCTGTAACTTTCTATGAATATTTGACTTCACTATCAAAAAACTAGGGGCACCAGTCCAACCACATGTTGCAACAAATGGAGAATTTATCTGTGAGCAAAGTTGTATGTTGACTCCAATTTGACATTAGGCCGTGCTTTCATCCTTCCATTGTACCATCCAATCTGTGCATTTAATCCATATTTAGCATGTATAACCGCATGTCTTGATTAACTGGGCTGTTTCTTCTGCCTGATAGTATAAAACAAATCTGAATTTTGAATAGATCCATTGATCATTCTTTCTGCAACACTTTGATTATAAGGATTTTGTTGTGTAGCAAAAACCACATTAATTTTTTTTTTCACCTATGCTTTGTTGTGGCATAATTCCTACCATATTTGCTCTGGTGTCATATTTTGCAACTCAACAACCTCCCATTGCAGATATGCCTCAACCACACCAGATAGCCAAAGCAGGTACCATTCAAACCCATCACCATGTTCAGGTAGCTTCTCTTCCTGCTCTTAAAAGGGCAAGAATTTCCAAATTCCTAATCTTTTTAGCAGGTCTGTTTCCACTCTAGAATCAATATACTTCTGTTTTCTCAACCTTTGACTAAGCAAACCTTCATTCTCCACCGACCCCAAGACATTGTTTTCATTCCATTCAATCAAGTTTAGAAGTTTCCATAGAAAGCATGATTTGTCCAACACCTTCAATTGTTTAACGAAGATACGATCCATACCCTAAGCGTATCTGCCTCAGCCCAATTCAGCCACATTATCACAATCCTCACAGGCAAGTGTAATTTCACACACTCAGAATCAGCAATTGTCTCAAGTCAACATTTTAATGAGCAGAAAAAACTTGCTTTTCAAGCAATGCAATAATCTAACCAACAACAACCAACAGAAATATTTCAGCTTTACATGGAATGATTATAATATAACCTAGGCCTTCATTTCCAATATCTCACTTAGAAGCCGAAAACCAAATGAAACATTCCATTTACTACAGCTTAATGCGGTCACAATCAGGGTTCCCAATGAAGGGACACCTTCCACAATGCAGCCCTTGTCAGTGTAGACCTCATAAACAGTCGAGATCTCAGGCACAACTTCTAAAAAAAAAAAACAAGCTTTCTATTATGTAAGGAAAAAAATATAAATTTGAGCACAATGCACTTACACCACAATGATGATATTTTATGAGAGTCTGCAAGGATTTTACTAAGAACTCGGTCTGTAAGGATTCTACTAAGACTTATCCTAAGCTTGCAGACTCTACCAAGCTTCTGTCGAGCCAGACTCTCGCTCACAATTACAAGAATGGTCATCTTGGATCAAAGATTAGCCTGAAAACATGGTTCCAACTCCTAAATCAAGATCAATGATATTCCAAGGATAAAAGATACCTTTAAAAGTTACAAGTATGTGCCTCCCTTATACATATAGAACTTACATGTGCCCGGGAGGGATAATAAAGATACCAAATGCACGTAAATATCCCCTGAGCAATATACTCTCAGGTGTTTGTGGTTGGTTGTTGATTTGATAAGAATATCCGTCTTCGTCTAATTGCGATGAACCAAGTGGTCTTGGGTTGCGTACGACAGACCAAGGTCCATGTGTGCGTGCTCACAATTGTAGTGATGTTGATAAGTGCTTCAGGTTTGCATAGTCAATCATTTGTTCTTTATCGGCTTCTATGGCATTTCACAGCATGACAATGATGTTTTACAGTTCAGGATAACATTGGCGGTTTCAAACAGGCATCTGCATTCTGCATAAGTGTTGCACAACTTCCTCAATACTTCACGTTTTCCACAAGCTACTCAGCATCTGACAAGCTTGTGTGGCATTCCTCAATGTTGTGAAGCTGTAGATAAGCATACGGGGCATGACTAAAGCTTTATGTGGCATCCGTGACATTGCACAGATTTCGTAGTATACCGCGGATTCCGAAGTGTTCCACAACTTTCACAGTATTGCAACATCAATAGTATTATTTTGCTTTCACAATATTTTCTGGCTTTCATAGTGTTGCATGACATCCATAGTTTTTCTGGGCATCCACATTGTTTAGCAACATCCACAGTGTTGCACAACATCCTCGGTATTGTGCTACTTTTGTAGTTTTGCACAGTACCCGCAATATTCTGCTATGTTGTGCGCCATCAACACAATCCAAAAATTGGCTGAGACAAGGAGATCTTTTTGTTGCTTGCTCAAGAGTGGTGCATGATTGCGTGAAAGGCATTGCACACAGGATTGTGCAAACTTTATTTCCAACTAATTCAAAGTATTTTTGTTGACGCAAGATTGTGTATGAACCCAAATGCTCATGCATCATACACGTCGATTAAGAAGAAACCTGAACCCTTGCTCAAGTGGTACTCTGAAGGTCTCCAATAGAGAGCCCAAGTCTTGAAATCTCTACTTCACTGAGCCAAGATGTGTCGTCAACTTCCTTTCCTCTCCACTATAGCAGATATTCTATGTGTTCCTTTATGCATGTCTTCTTCACTACATATTCCTCCAAAATTCTTTCCACTTTTGCGCATTGTTGCTTTGGTAGTTGGTGTCTCCAATCTACTTTTGCATGGATTTTTCTTCACTTAGATTTGTGATGTTGAAAATCAACGAGATATCTAGCCCTTTTCGGCAACTCTAGCTCATATGTGTTCTCCGCAAACTTCTTTAGGACTCTGCTTGGTCCAATCTTCTTCCAATTGATTTTTTCATATGTTCCTCGTGAGAACCTCTCCTTTATCAGTTGTGCAAGAGCTAAGTCCCCCACCTTAAACTCCAAGTGTCTCCTCCGCTAGTCTGTGTGCTCCTTGTATTGCACATTGTTCTTCTACCTTATTTGCACACTTATCATGCAAGTCATATATTGTGTGAAGTCCTCTACTTCCACACTCTCCCCTTCTTCATGCGGTAACAACCTCAATTCCACAATTCCCTTGAGAATTGTCCCATATGTACACAATTTGGAATGGCGACTTCCTAGTAAATGCAACAAAATCCTCATTCAATCCTCTGATGAACTTTTGGTAGAAGCTCACATGTCCATGGAAGCTTCATGACTCTATGACACTTCCAGAAGATTTACAATCCAATATGGATTGCATCTTTTCAGGAACCATCTTCAAGCATTCATGAGACATTACAAATCCCATGTAGACCACCTCCTTCATGAAACCGCACTTCTTCAAGTTTACCAACATCTTCTCCTCTCACAAACATTGTAACACCTTCTACAAGTGTACTAAGTGTTCTTGTGTTTGGCTAAAAATCAGAATGTCATCCAAATAAACAATGACAAACTCACCCACTTCATTCATCATCCACATGAATGTGCTTGGTGCATTAGTCAGCCCAAATGGCATGACAAACCACTCATACAAACCATCTTGTGTATTGAACACAGCCTTCCACTCATCTGCCTCTCTAATTTTGATCTAGTAGTATCCACTCTTCAAATCAGTCTTTGTGAAGTACACAACCCATCAATTCATCCAATACACAACAATGGAAACCTATACTTGATTATAATCTTCTTGACAGCCCTAAAATCAATACACATCCTCCATTCTCATCCTTTCTTTGGCGTTAATACAACAGGTACCATCCACGGGCTCAAAGACATTTTGATCAACCCTATGTCAAGTAGCTCTTGCACTTGACTCCTCATCACCTCATTCTCAATAGGCATCGACATGTGGCTTTGTTTGGCAAGCTCGCTCCTAGTATTATGTCCATCTAGTGACTGATACTACATGCAAGTGGTAATCCATCTGAAATATCTTTCGTCATGATATCCACATACTCACCAATCACTTTTCTCGCTTTTTCTGGCATCTCTTAATGCATGATTGTGCATTCTCCCAGTTTTTGCACTAACCTCAGTATGAACACAAAACACACTATACCCCTCTTTGCAATATTTTGGAACTCTTTCTCTACCATCCATCTTTTACCAATGCATAGGTGTTTGTGTGGCCATCATGAACCGCTTTCTTGTCGTACTACCAAGGTCGCCCTACTAACACATGATAGACTCCATCTTCATATGCGCATCTTGCATTGCTCCTTCATAAGCAACAGATGTCCCTTCAATAACCACGACACCTTGTATTGGTTTAGGTGCGCAATCTTCTTCAAACTAAGCTTCTTCACCATTTCCTAAGAAACAAGATTATCAATGCTACCACTATCAATAATGACTTACAACACTTACCTTAAAAATTGGAAATGGTTCTGAATAGATTGTTGCTCTATGCAAGTAGATCCTCCTCTTTTACGGTTTTCAACAACACATGTTTCATCATGTGTGCTTCACCTCTTTCAGGTTCTTATGCACAACTCATTGCCGCATGGCTTTTTGCATCCGCATGTTGAGCAACATGATTGCTACCATCCTTCCCTTGGTTGCCACTACTTTAGGTGGCTTGTGGAAACTCAAATGTGAGATGTCCAATCTCTCCACAATGGAAATCGGCTCCGTTGAATCCCCTCCCTCGTCTATAAACTTGGCCTCTAGACATATATATTCCTCTGCCTCTTTGCGCAAGGCTCTGCCCATGAGAGGTGCTCACATCACCCTCTTGCGCATTATTTTGCGCGCTTTCTCACGAACTTCCACCTTTAGGTGGGAACTTTCCCTTTCTTCATGACGTGCTTTGTTGTCTATGGAACAACTTCTACTCAGCCTTCAACACAAATTGATAGGCTTCTTCCACCATCCTTAACCTAATCATATTGAGTTCATCTTGAATAGAAATGTGCATTCCATTGACAAACTTGGTTGCCATCCGATTTTGTTTCTTCATCTTGTCTTTACCTCTTTGAACTCTTGCATTTTGTGCATGATCCCACCACAAGGATGCATGGCCCTCCAATTTGGTACTCGCAGATTTAACCTTCTTATTGTCTTTTACACATTCGTATTCGATGTACTTTTCAAGTTCTATAATCTAGTCTATCGAATCCTCTGGATCCAAGTTCCCTGAATAAGATGGAACATCTATCAATGGTTTTCTTCCTATCATTGTGAATACTCGCAAAAACTCGTGCATCAACGTACTCTTCCTCAACTTCTTGCTCGACGGGTCTTATTTCTCAGTCATCATCACTCTCATCCACTTCTTGGCAACACCTCTACATTGCGCGGTCTCCATAACCACTTGACAAGGTTGCATTCTCCTTATCCAATTGGCCAAGTCAACTAGCCTTAACAGTCGGTTCACTCTTCATGCCACTTTTTCTCAAAATCTTTTCACATTAATATTTTGCGACAACACAACAACACAATGCTTGAGGTGTTCACAACCACCTTCTACCCACACCACCAGTATGGAAAGCAACAAATTATAAGGAATTTCAAAGAACCCAAATTGATAATCTCGCCAATCTCCATAATAGGATTCACAAATCTCACACACTAATTAACATTAACAAGACTCTCAAATCTTAGTTTTTGATACCAAACTAATGCAGCCCTTGTCAAATTTGATCTCACAAATAGGAAAGATCTTAGGCACAAATTTTAAACAAAAAACAAATAAAATTTCAATTATGTAAATAAAGAATTACTAATTCTAGCATCATGGAAGAGCGTCAGGGTTCATACACAATCTTGCATCAACAAAAAATACTTAGTTGTAAATAAGTTTTGAATGATCTGTGTGTAATGCCTTTCACACTATCGCACACCACTTCTAAGAAAGCCACAAAGTGATCTCCTTCACCAATTTCGCAAAGCAGCCTAAAATTGTTGATGCCATGCAACGTGTTGGATGCCGCAAAAAAAATATAGATGTCATGCAACACTGCGAAAGCCATGAAACATACCAATGTGAACATGCACACATGGACCGTGATTCTAATCATGTTGTGCAAACCTGCTTGCAATCGTCCAAAACCTACTTATGTCACGCAATCCTATTTATAGCCGCGCAACATTGGGAAATGCCAAACAAGCTTGTCAAATGTCATGGAAGCCTACAAAAGCTGCGAAGTATTGAGAAATTTGCACAACACTTGTGCAGACTGTTGATGCCTGTTTAAAACCGCCAATGTTGTCTTAAACCGCAAAATGTCATTGTCATTTTGTTAGACGCCGTAGAAGCTGACAAAGAATAAATGATTGGATATACACACCTGAAGCACCTATCAACAACGCTACAATTATGAGCATGCACACATGAACCATGATCTGTCCATCCTACACGGCCCGAGACCACTTGGTTAATCTCGATTAGATGAAGAGGGACATTCTAATCAAATCAATGACCAACCATGGAGACCTAAGAGTATATTCCTCAAGCGATATTTTCTTGCAATTTGTATCTTTACTCTCCAGCCTAAGCACACATTAATTCTATATATAGAAGGGAGGCACATGCTTGTAAGGCATCTTTTATCCTTAGAAGAGCATTGATCTTAATTTAGGAGGTGGAACTGTGTTTACAAGCTAATCTTGATCTAAGGTAATCATCCTTGTAATCATGAGCCAGAGTCTAGTTCAGCAAAAGCTTAGTAGAGTCTACAAGCTTAGGATGGGTCTTGTTTGGGGATTTCTTAGTAGAATCCTTGCAGAGTCTCGTAAAAGATTGTCATTGTGGTGTAAAAGCAGTGTGCTCAAATATGCAATTATTTCCTTACATAATAGAAACCTTTTTTGTTATTGTTTAGAAGTTGTGCTTGAGATCTTGCCTGCTTGTGAGGTTTACTCTAACAAGGGCTATGTGGTGGAAGGCATCCCTTCATTGGGAACCTTGACCATGACTGCATCACGACCACTCTTAAGTCAAGAGGGTTTAAGGAAAATTCCAAAGAAATGGAAGAAGGCCCATAGAAGCAAAGAATGAATCAATTACCCCTACACCAACCTTGTAATACTAACATCCTCCTCTCAATCTCACACATACCTCTTCAAAGACTTTCAATTTGGGACCAAGTCAAATTAATAAAGGAGAACTTGATGCTTCTAGTCACATAGAGAATTTGGAAGTAAAATGAAAGCAATTATACTAACAAATGGTCACAAGTCAGTCAATGGCACTCGAAAATATACCATGTTACAATAGAAAGTACCAAGATAAAAAGAACCTAGGAACAATGACTAACTAAACAATGAAGAACAAAACATTGAAAATAAAGAAAGGATAAACCCAATGTAGTAAATCCTCCAATCCATGTGGTTAGGGTAACAATACAAATAGGCATGTGGAGGGGAATAAGAACAGTGAAAGAGCATGTGTTAGTGAAAATCAGAAATCGAAATGATTGGATGGTTATCTCATCAAACATCTTTGACCGTACATGGGATAAACGAATTATTTAATTCATAATATATTAGTACGAAAGGGCCAATGCAAGAGTTGATAATGCTCCTTAGGAAAACTTCGGGCTGAGGGGGCTAGGTGGGTAATCGTAAGAGGAAGCAAAGCACATCCCCTAGAATCCTTCCTAGCATCCAAGGTCGAAGAAGTTCCCTTGGCAGCAAAGATACTAGTAATGTTTGCTTGCCTCTGCACCCCAGGAGGCAGCCACGAACAAGCACATCTATGACACTAAGGAGCAGATCCATGGAACAAGAAGCATGCATGATGATCACGTGACATTCAACTGAAGTTCTAGTCTTTAAGCAGGTTTTTGGATCTTTTTTGTCACGTTCGGCAGTAGTTGTGGGAACTTTTTGGTTAAAGCGGTAAGCTTTAATCATGTCAATTTATGGCTTAATATAAGCACAGTTACATAACTCTCAGGGATGGGGGGATGGCCGAACAAGCTTTCTAGGAATCCATCTTCAATAGTTATAGAAGCAGACAATGAATTAAATACCCCTACACCAATCTTGAAATAATAGCATCCTCCTCTCAATTTCATGAATACCTCTTCAAAGACTTTTGATTTGGGCTCAAGTCTAGTTAATCAAGACAAAAATGATCCTTCTAGTCACAGAGAATTTGGAAGCAAAAATAAAGAAATTATTTTAATGTCCACAACTAACATGTAATGTCTCGTACGGAACAAATCTAAGAAATTCTAGAATTTCCCTGAAACCCTTATACAAAATATAACAGCAATCTAATTTTTATGCAAACCCGTGAGAATGAAAATACAGCAATCTAAAATCTTCCTTTATTTATCAAATAATTACGATACAAAAATACGTAAAAGGCCCAAAGTATCTAGAAACCCTCTTGGTACAAGTAGATGAAAAATAATTTTTCCAACAAATATTTGAATTTATTTTTATTTATTTTCACACCATAAAACAAAAAAAACTGCATAATATTACAACGATTTTTCTCACAAAAAACACTCTAGATGACTAGAGGAGACCAAAAGGAGACACTGCAAACTAAAACCAACCAAATCCTTTCGTTGCTGATGCACTAAACAATGATTTGAAATCCAAAGGTATCTGAATTTATTGTTATTTATTTTCACACAATAAAACAAAAAAAAACTGCATAATATTACAACGATTTTACTCACAAAAGACACTCTAGATGACTAGAGGAGACCAAAAGGAGACACTGCAAACTAAAACCAACCAATTTCTTTCGTTGTTGATGCGCTAAACATTGATTTGAAATCCAAAGGGGTCTAGACAACCCTAGAAATGGCTGCAAATTGTGCCCTAGTTGTCCTTGACTTAAGTCTAGTGGATTGTGTCTCCACTGGCTGAATTTCTTTGCTTGAAACGCAGATCTGAAGCAGGAAAAGTAGAAAATGTGCCCTACTTGAATTGCAAACTGACACAAATTGAAAATTGACATGCCTTAGCTCTAATGATCCAAAATACGCTTAAATGTGACCCCTGAGTGAAGCCACCAAGAAGATATTGAGGGTTTTCACTCTTAAATCTAATCACAATGAGGGTCCTCGTCCTCAAGTGATGAATGCAATGGAGGGATTTCCTCCTTAATGCACAAACAAGCAAAATGATGGACGTTTCCCAAAAGGAGAGATAATTGGCAAAAGATGTCTCCCAAATGACCACAACACTTCCTTTGATAACCTTTTTGTTGCTTCTCCCAAGTGGGGCACCACATATGGGCCTTAAACTTGCTTTAATAAAAGGACTTTCTATTTAATCATTGATTTCAGTTAAAATAGAAAAAGTCGCCTTCATTTAATAATAACAACATAAGTGTCTTTTATAAAGTCACTTTTCGACATGTAAGTTATATTATTAATTTTTAGACTTTATTTAAAAAGGGGACATGATAGGACCAGAAGTACGTCAGTGTAACTCAACAATATACTCAACTACAATAGAAATTACTAGGATAAAAGGACCCTTGGAACAATGAATAACTAAACATTGAAATTAAACGAAGAGCAAACCCAATGTAGTAAATTTTCTAACCTATGTGGTTAGGGTAATAATGCAAATAGCCATGCAAAGGGAAATAAGAACTTGCAAAGAGCATACACTAATGAAATTAATGTATATCACTAATGATTCCTAGGATGGACTTAGTATCGACAAATATCTTTGATCGTGCCCAAGCTAAAGGAATCATCTGATGTCAATCGCAGTATCACTAGGTCCCAATGCAGAATTTGATAATGCTCCTTATTGACCATGCAACCCTAGGACTAAGGGGGGCAGGGTTAGGTAATCTTAAGAGGAAGCAAAGATCTTAGGCACTAAGAATCCCTCCTAAACATGAAAGGCAATGAAATATTATTCTATTATTGTGGTAGCAAAGAAACATGTAATGTGTGTTTGCTTCCGCACCCTACGCGGTGATTATGAATAAAGCTAATTTACAACACTTAACAACAAATCCATGATGCAAGAAGCTCATATGACCTATCACGTAAGATTGCAAAATCTTCAAAGCTTCTACAAAACCACACTAAGTGGATCCACTTTGTCACATTTGCACAGCAGATGCATGGGATCAAAATTCCTGACGATGGTGCATCTTTTACCATACCAATTTATGGCTTAATAATAGCATGCTTACATAACTCTTCAGGACGGGGGGATGGCATGGCAGGACTTCTAGGATGGGAGAACAAATATTCCGAAATTGTGGGAATGGCTAAGAGATGCCTTGAAAACATTCTTCAAATACTTCATATCACCATTTATCTTCCCATGAAATTTACTATGTTGGATCAAGTTCAAACTTGGACCATTCAAATGGTCCTTAGCCATGGAAAATTTGGGATCAAGGCTCACATGTTCCTCCTTTGAAAAGCTATATTTGACCTTGACAATAATAGATTCTTTTAGGTGCATATACCAAATAACAAAGTTAAGAAAATGCTACGCGTATACTATGTTAGGTATGTGTCTCAATAGGGCCCTTTCAAAAGTCAAAATTTTGGGTACATGTGCCAAGTTATTTCAGAAGGCTTCCACACACAAGGAACAAGTGATTCGAGGCTATGAAATAACGTTGAACCATATTGATAGGCATGCATGACACTTTTTGGTCTATAGCACGGACCCAAGTTAATGTTATGTGGCATTGGAATGGATTTGTCGTAATATAGGAAATGTTGTGTAAATATTGTAGGTTTGTGTGCAAGATCGAGATCAAGACTTCACGGATTGGACGATATTTCATGTGCAAACTATAAGAAGATGACTTGGAGGGTGGATTAAGTTTATGTGCACACAAGCTCGAAGAGATGAGTCATGAAATCGTGCAGGGAGTATTTATTTATCAGACCGCCTGTACCATATTCCTAAACTGTTGGCTGATGTAAGCATTTCTTATGAACCCAGATGCTTATGCATCACCTTAGTTCTATTACATTAACTTAAAATAAGTTAGTGAGGAAACGATTGATACTCTGCAGGTATCTATGGTATCACAACATATGCACACATCCTATGCACTTACAATGGTATCAACAACTGTATCGGAAATTATTATTCTCTTAGTAAAATGGCAACTCATACAAGCTTAGACTATAGTCAGTCTAACTAGACCAACAACTTGTGACTCTTCATTTTTGCCATTCCTTCACGTCCCAAGATGGCAGATCTATAGGATTTTACTATCCTTTATTTTAGATACATGATTTCTGTAACATTCTCACACTAGAGAATCCGTATCCAGGGTTATTACTAAATATTGAGTTATGTCACTCGTTACTCAATACTCTGGATTCACCAACCAAGTCAAAGCATTATCAAGATATTAATTTTACACCTGTAATCATACATGTCAAGGTTAGACAGGTGCTTAGATGACATGACATTATACACTTTATATGTTCCATTACCGATGTTGTAGAAATACTTAAATACACACCATTTTAGCATGTTCTTATCACAGGCTTCGTGATATGAGCCCTGCATCGTCTATCACTTCCATACACTTCAACATGTTCACACTCTTGACAGAACTTCAAATTGACCGTTTGTCAGTCACATTCCATACAAGATATAAGTCAATCTAGGCAATCCCTATGTTTAAAGGTAAAATATTTTACATACATGTTGCACAATGGTCCAAGTAACTACATTGACCCAGTGGGTTCATATCTATCATGGTGGATAGACCCATTGATAAAGTTGAGATATACCCAACGTTCTCCCACTTATTGAATACTTTATCATAAAGGGGAATATTGGGATAGCCATTCCATTCTGTTAGAAGCCATGTGACCAAAGAAAGAAACAACAGAAACCGAAATGCACATTTCAATGAATGTGTATCCTATAAAACTTATCATGTAGGTCATAGTTACATTGTTGTCAATGAAATAGTTAACATTCAGTCAGAGAACTGCCAACTACCTTTTCCGACATATAAATTTATTACATACCTCTACCATTAATCCCCAACAACATAGTAACAACACTTCAATGTGTTGTCATGTGAGAATCGATACTAAAGGTTATTTGTCAGAACCAAGAGGTTTAATCAGTCTAGATCTGTCACAATCTGCTCCTTATAAGGACATTTTAAATGAAGCATGACTATTGATATACAACCTTTGAATCAGCCAAATGTCACTTCCATAGCTCGATGATGAGTAGTCTCTAATGTACTCAACCTCAACGGTGGAATATCAGAACACATTGCTTTACCATCTTCAATACATCTTGACTGTCATGAACACCACCAGAAAGTTGAACAGGTGTATTCTCTGGTATACCTTCTAGATCAATCAAGGTATCCAATTTGGTCAAAGTCCACAAAGTTGTGTAAACTCAAATGTTCTTACACCAAGATTACCCTAATAACAAATTGCATTAACATATGCTCCATAGAGATATATGAGTACTCCTTTACCATAGTCAAATTATCATTTCACAGATTGGATATGTATTTTCTTATCAGAGTATCCACAAGGATCATTGATAGAAAAACTAGTGCACATGTAGTTGCAAAAAACAAAATAAATCACAAAAGCATGAAAATGTTAAAACAACTCACTATGCAACAAAGCCACGATTTCTCCAATACGCTGCCTTAAATTAATTTCAAATGAAGATGTACATATAGGACAATGAATTTGTAACTCCTCCATGATTAGTGGATAAATATCCCAAAATAGAAAAGTAACTCCCACATTGGACATAGTCAAATAATAATTCCCACTTAGCTAACTGATGAGACCAAATTAAGTCTCATCCATTGCACCAAATAACATTATTCCTTCTCTTATAAAGTGAATTTATATGTTTTCTTAAGAACTAGATAACTTATTTAAGCCACTTCAACCATGTAGTAACCATATTTGATCTATCTTTGAAAATTCCATTGCAATCCGAATGTTTTCATTTCCTAATAATCTTGTAAGTTAGAATGCAGTATTGTGTATAAGCAAATCATTTGATATCTTGAATGTATTACAACAAGTGTAATACTCACATAGATAAGAGCACATGGCTCGAAAATATCATAACACTCATAAAGTTAGGAGCTCAAGACTCACAATACAAAGAGAGCAAGACTCGTAGAATCAAACACAGACTCACATAATCAACGCAAAACTTGTTATAATTAAAATTGCAGAGCTCCAAATAAGATTCCGAGAGAGTTTTTTGTTCCTCTTATTGTTAGAATGAAAAAAATCTCTCCATTTTTACGCAACAATAATAGTTTTAAAGATATTAACATTTGAAGAAGAAGGTTTTCAAGCGCAGTACTAGTAGAACAAACACAAAAAATCCATCTAGCTAAAATTACAGAGCTCCAAATGAGATTCTAAGAGAGGTTTTTTTACTCTTATTGTTAGGATGAAAAACCTCTCTCCATTTTTACAAAGTAATATATTTTTTAAATATATCATCATTTGAAGTAGAAGGTTTTCGAGTACAGAACTCACACATGCAACATCAGATTCTCTCTAACCAAAGATGAATATCTCCAAATAAGAATATGAGAAAGGTTTTTGTTTCTATTATTTTTAGGAGGAAAAACCTCTCTCCTTTTTTATAGATCAATAATAATTGAGGAGATATCTTCATTTGAAATTTCAACAAAATAAGGTCGAAGAAAAGTAAATAAGACAAAAAACACACACAAGTTTAGTAAAACTATAATATCTCCCTCATTTCTCAACAAAAATAAGAATTTCAAGATGTTTTAGAAAGCTTGCAATAAGGAACACCAAACCCATAAAAGGTTTGAAGAAATTATTCCAAATGAATTCACAGTATTGATCAGAAAATCAGGGATGAAAATAGGTGGGACAACTGTCATTTTGAAAGATTCAATCATGCAAGAGTAGACTTGGTAATTGGAAAGAAGTATTTAACTAAGTGTGGAAGAGATAGTTCAATGTAGAGTTATAATATTTGATTAATTCTATTCCATGATTGTCTCCTAAGAGATCAAGTGGAATAAATAGTTGAGCGCAAGTGAAAGAAGGATTTCAATCTAGAGTTATAGTGTTTGTAATAAATATCTTCCACATTTGTTTGCTTATCAAGTGGAAGGAGAAGTCGTTCAATCTAGAGTCGTAGTGTTTGAATAAATCTCTTCCAAATTTGTCTCGTTGTTAAATGGGAGAAAAAGTAGTTAAATATGGAGTTGTAATTGTTCGAATAAATTCCTTCCACATTTATCTCATTGTAAAATGGCAGATGTGGTCAAGTCTTGCCCAAGATTATAGGTAAGTAGTTATTTAATCTTGGAGTAGGGATGACTTATAAATATCTCTCTAAAGCACTCAATGTAGCAGTGGTAGGAGATGGATGATTTTTGTAACATCATTTCTGATTAATAAAATCCATAGTTCAAGTATCTTGACAACAAATTTATTTTTATTTTTGTTAACCCAAATCCAAGGGAAGAGCTAGGGCCCACTCTTACCCAAGGAGGAGGATGGTTTTTGTTGTTGTCATATAGTAAAATCATTTTTGTTTTCTTTAGATCGTTCAAATCAGCATTGTGTGTTTTGTTTTGTTTTGTTTATGAAGCTTCACTTTCGTTTATTTATTTTCTGTTATTTATTTCAATTAGATTAGATTTACTTTCAGTTATTTGGTTTAGTTGTTAAATTATATTTAATTTCAGTTATTGAATTTCCTTTCAAGCATTTCAATTCTAGAGCAAAGAACTCTAAGATCATTATTTCCTTTAGCCTCTTTTGCAGATAGCCTTGGACACTGCCTGGTTTTGACATTCTTTGTGATTAAATGGTGAAGACTGCAACAACCCTCATCACTAACAATGATGGAAAAGTGTAACTCATGCGACCCGACTCGTAACTCCTATAACTTTATACAAATGAGCAAGGTAAATCCTAAAGTGTAAAAACTAATCCATGTATAAGATTAATTGGAATAAATAATATCCTACACCAACACCCCCCTTACTGTATCTAAGGTGGGAAGAAAATAAATTGGGTCCTGAAAACAAGGCGTAATGAGGTACCCACATACAATACATCTCTCACAAGGTGGAGAAAAAATGAGAAAACCGCGCGGGGGAAAAAAACTCCGCCTAAAAAGAGAGAGAGAAAACTGAGGACTAAGAAGCCTCACTAGAATCTATAACTCCATGTAGCTATCTTGTATCCTACAAAACAGGTCTCATGTGTGCCTCCACAAAGAGGAGAGATAAGATAAACGTAAAATGTTGCATGGTGAATGCTATAGTAAGTCCCTTTACAACAATTAATGTATCTTACTTTCGAAAGAAAGAAACCCATAGCAAGAATTTTTTTGAATTCCCACTCAAGTGAAATGCAGGTAAGAATCAAAAATGTAGAATTCTATAAAATTCTCAAATGTCTCCAAGTAAATTCTCAATTGTGCCAAAGGCGAATCAAGAAATTCATCCCTAATTATAAAAGATGGAAATACATAAACATGAAAGTAAGGAGGGATATCAGGAGGGTTTATAAGTGCACTTATTACATCTAGAGAAGGAGGTAAAATTCCATAAGATTGGTCAAAGAGAAGACAAATGTCCTCAATGGTGTCATCTAGATCCAAAATGCGGGACTCTACAAAAAAGGAAGCAATATCTGGTAGAAATGTGAACTAGTGAGGTGAATCCAAAAGACACATTTCATCCTGCTGCAAAGGAGTAGGTGGAGGTGCCTCATCCATAATCTCCATAAGTGATGGTGTAGGTGCCACATCCTCTCGAATCATGTCCTCTAGATCAATGAAATGCATAGGAGGAGTACAAACTATAGGATGAGCCTCAAACAAACCAAAAATATCATCACAAAGAAGGGGATATGAAATATCTCTTTCTCTAACATAACAAATCAAAGACCCTTAGCCCATTCATTGTTTCCCGACGGCTAAGGGAGGAATAAAAAGGAAACTTAATCATAATGAATTAATTATAAAGTGTAATATAAAATATTATTATAAACACTTTATATTAATTTATTAATGTTAAAGTTGAAATAAATAGAAAAAAATCAAAGAAAAGAAAAAGATAAAGTGATAAAATAAAAAGAAATAAAATGATAAAGTCGCATTATTTATTATTTCCCCAAGGAAAATCGCGACCCATGTGAAGAGGGAAAAAGGGCCAAAATAAAAATTAAATGCAGGAAAAGAAATGTGATTGGTGGTCTTGGGTGGCAAAAAGGCTAAGAATTGCTATAATAGCAAGTCGACTTGCAAGGGGAAAGCATCTCTTTAGTTTATGATAATTTTCATATTTGTGGTGTAAAGCTTGCATGCTTTCCATAAAAACTTCGAAGGACGAAAACCCTTTGAAGTTAGCTCTTGAGGACGAAAACCCTCTTGAGGATTAGAGAGAGGGGAATGGAAACTCTTCTTTCTTTTGAAAGGATTCTCCATTAAGAGGTTTCCATTGAAGATTAAGGTTCTATTTGTGTTATCTAGCAGTGTATGAAAGTTGTATTTTACAGATTTGGGCAAGGGTTTGAAGAAAAATATTTGTTATTGTGATTCCTCTTCATTTCCAGCTTATTCATGGTGGAGCGACCCATATAGAAATCTGTTTTGGTATGTTCTAGAGCTAGTTTGGATCAGATCTGTATTGGTATTCCATCATCTGATTTTTAGAGATCAAATCAGCCACTTGGTGTAATTTTTGGCACAAAGGAATTGGTATTTTCAGTTGTGTCTGAGGATTATCATCTGCAGATTTATAATAAATAATTCAGCCTTCTATTTTGATCCAATCTAGTATTTTTTCATGTTCATGTCCTTATAAAATTTGCTGATCAGTTTGGGAAAGAAATTTAGTTGATTTACTTCAGTTTTGGTTGAAATTCTTCCCTCATGCAAGTCGCCATTCACAAGTAAAATTTAGATTTGCAATAGAAAAATTTATATTTTTTATATAACTTGCTCTTTGGATTGGGATTCGTGAATAATCTGTTTGAGGGTATAATTTGTCCAATTGGGGACTTTATAGGATGAGAAGGAAGGGGAATTGCTAGGAGCAATAAAAGGTGGAGTAACAATGGGCTCCCCAAACAACGCTACAAGTATGTCCCAAGCTTCCTTGGATGATGTGGCATGTGCAATGTGAGACTGTAGGTAGTCTGAGATGTTGGAGCAAAAACAGCAAAAGGCCCCAACATGTTTTGCCTCAAACCAGGCAATGTCTTTCTCCTTAGTGAAACAATGAGCACCCATAGCACTAATAGTGACTCTCTCAGAAACCATCCATCATCACATGTAACCTCATTATCTCCTTCCATATGTCATAGTTAGAGTTGTTGAGGGGTTCAACAAACCATGAATCCATGTCGTAAGAAGAATTTCAAGGAGGATGAATGCCCCCCCACAGATAGAAAATCCTTGTATCTCAAGTCACCAAAAACTAACAAAATGGAAAAATACGAGTGTCACGTAAAAGCGAGAATGCGTCTCAGAAGATGTAAAAAACAAGATACAAGGTGATGTTTTCACAATGAGGAGAAACAATGCATGCATGAATTCCAAACAAGAAATATCACCATACAAGACCCCTTCCGAAATCAGCGTCGATCAAAACTCTCATTTTTGGCACTTTATAATTGTAGTGTGTTTTACAATAAAAATGGGACCAATGGATGGAGAACGAAAAAATATTCACTTTTGAAGATTATGACACTCAATTCCGAATTATCGATCAAAATATATTAAAGAAATTGTTTCCCATCATTAATAACTCATTTGAGTAAATTGTACTAAAACATTAAAAAATGCACTAAGGGCTAAAACAAGGTGGTTTTGTAACCATGCGTTAGGAATCAGCAAGGAGAGACCTCCTCAATCACAACACTAAGTTTCTACCAGTTTGCCTATACACCTCTATTTGCATTTCATTTAAGAAAATTTTCCTTTTAAGGGTGAAACAAATTAAAATACAAATTATTTTTAAAATAAAAAAAAATCGCATGTTTTGAATATTTACTACGGCAAAAATATGGATTGTTTTAGCTTTGGAAGGAAAATATGTCTTCCTGTTTTCATCGTGCAAGTTTGCAAGGAGTTTCGAAATGTCATTAGAGAGCAAGTCATTAAGCCATCGAGTTAGATGTGAGCCAGCTATTTTAATAGTACCCTCTACAAAATCCGTTCATGATTTACAAAATCTAATAGATTCCCAGAAAGTTTTTTAATGTTGCGAACAAAACCTAAAAATCGTCTCTCTCTGCCATGCAAAAGGTGTGAATTTGATGCAAATAAAATTATATCTGCAAAAAAACGCCCTTGTACAACTAGCAACCTAAAGCTTGAATTTGCATGGTAATGGCCTCCACAAAACTGATTTTTTGCTTTAAAGAGCTGCCATTAATGTTTTACAGATCTAGAAATCAACAAAACACAGAAAAAATGCCATTGATGGAGTTCCAGGTGCAACGACTGCAAAAGAAGCACTCAAACCCAGATCTGCAAGAAACAGTTGCCCATAGCAAAAAACTAAAACAAACCCACTAATTTTTTATAGAAACCCAAAAAAATCGCATATCTTGGAATTTTCAAATAATAAGCTATATATATTTTGACCGGGTTGACCAAAAAAATAGATGTTTTTTTCGAGAAAAACTGTTTCAGATTATTGTCGAGTTTACTGTCGATCCTATCATTTGTCCACTTTTTGGATCCAATGGCATAGTCCGTTTTCAATGAAAAAAACCTGGGTAAAAGATTGACTTGCACAATGGCTTCTACAAAACCGGAGTCAAACTTTGCGCATAGATCTGTTAGTCACCCAAATGAATTATTCGAACTGATAACTAAACTGAAAAACGGACACACATTTTCTCCATCCAACTCCGATACCATATCGAAGTATCTGTAAGGATCTCTGGCAACAAAAAAATGCACATGTAGTTGCAGAAAACAAAATAACTAACAAGCATGAAAGTGCAAAAAAATAACTCAATATAGAGGAAAATAAAGATTTCTCCAATACACGGTTTTGAATAGCTCACAAATAAAGATTGTACATATAGGAGAGTGAATGTGACTCCTCCATGATTAGTGGATAAAGAGCCCAAGATAGAATTGTAACTCTCACACTTGACATAGTCAAACAAAGAGTAACACCCACTTAGCTAACAATGATGGCCAACTGTAACTCCTATAACTAACTCCAAGTGTAACTCATATGACTAAGTACACCTAAGCAAGCTAACTCCTAAATTGTCGAAATAATCCATGTGTATGAATAATTCACATAAATAAATAAATGGAATGAATAATATGCTACACCAACATAAATTGTTTGGGGCAAAAGTAGTGAATGCTAAATTTCCTTTAGAGCTTCAACTATTTTGATTCAAGATGGTTGATGATGTTACTATGTCCAGTCATATAAACCATATAAGATCTCTTCTTAGACAATTACCAAAGGTTAAAGCTCTAGTATGTAATATCCCTTTCGGGGACAAAACTGAAAATGTTGGAAATTATCTCAAACCCCCAAAATAAGCAAGTCTGATGTTTATGACAGCAATTAAATAAGGACCAAAAAACACTCTCAAACCCTAGCGACTAGGAGAGAGAAAGAGAGAGAGAAAACCCATCGTAGAAACACTCAAAAATTATGAGAAGTTATTCCTTGGATTGCCCTTGATTTTAGAAGCCAAAAAATGTGATCAAATCATTAAATTCAGAATTCTGGAATTTATTATGGCACATAAATAATTGAAACTTGTAAATTCAATAACTCTTAGAAATCAAGGAATCTCCACACATATGAATACTCAAAATGATCATAAAAATATCAACAATCAAATGAGACCAATATCATAATTTTCCAACCATGGGAACCCTCTCAAAATTGATCCTGTAATATCTAAATGAGGAGATAAAGTTGCCCAATGCCAATAAAAATCTGAATATGAAGTATTCTTCTCAAATATGCAATATTCTTCAATACTAATTCAATGTTGAAGGGTTTTCGTCCTCCAACAAAACCACTAGAATGGTTTTCGTCCTTCTAGGAAAAGCCACACACTTGGGTTTTCGTCCTCAGAGTGGAGAATCAAGTTGCCACTAAGCTCACAATGTCCAAATAGAGAAAATGCGTCAAATCTAGATGCTCCAAATGAGCTCCTAAGACTCTTTTTAAAACCTTCCATTGGCGCCAAAGCTTGGACAGGTAAGGCCGACCCATAATAAGTTTATAATCTTTTATTAAGCCTCATTAACGGCAAAACACTAAAAAGAAAACATAAAAATTAGAAAACCGAAAGCAAATGGAAGCTCCAGGTTCTTCCCAACTCCTCTACTTCTTTGCCATGGAGAAGGATTGCCAAGAAGTACAAATAATGATCCTCAGGTGGAAAAAAGGGACATTACATAGTAGATGACAAAGATTCTAAATCCATTACGTTAAACAATTATCCCTTTTCATATAGCAATGTCTTTTTTATTCTCGGTTAGATGCCTTCGCAAAGCCTAGAAGATATGCTTTCAGCTCTATTGGTTGGAGAAAAAAGAGCAATTGCGGATGATACAAAAGGTAATTCTTCACATGAAAGTGCATTATACTACCACATGAGAAATAATTTGTGACACCCACAATTGATATCGCAAGCTCGTATCTCAAGCTCCTTCAAGTGCTAATGGCTATGATACCAATGTTAGAAAATGTGAACAAAGATAGAATGAACAAAAACTGGGATGCACACTTTC